>CM035784.1:30851328-30899367 GCA_020466265.1 Siphamia tubifer
TAAATAAGAAGGTAAGACATTTAAAAACTAATAAAAGAACCTTAATATTGATCCTGAAGTGGACGAGGAGCTAATGTAGCGACGTTAAAACTGGTGTAACGTGTTCCCGCCCTCTGGTCCTCGTTAGCACGTTAGCGTCTGAGTTTTTCAATAATTGTTTGTTTAAAAATGTTTTTTTTAGGAAGACCAGAGAGCAGGACATTACAATAATCTAAACCAGAAGAAATAAAAACATGCATTAACATCTATGTGCTAATGTGCTAGCCTGACAGAGAAACAGGTGGACTCTGGCTACGTTCTTAAGGTGGTAAAAAAAAAAAAAACATCTTTGTTTTATTTTTAATGTGTGGAATAAAATTCAGCTCAGAGTCAAAAATTACACCCAAGTTTTTTACAGACTTTGCTGTTTTAAAGTTTAGTCATTTAGATAAAAGTTTCTCTCTCTGGCCTTCAGGACCTAGAACTAAAAGTTCACTTTTATTCTGGTTGAACTGTAGGAAATTCACTGCCATTCATGACTTGATGCTAAAATAATATTTAACAGGGTTTTTAACGGCGTCACCAGGAGACACGACAATGTACAGCTGAGTGTCGTCAGCGTAACTATGGAAACTGATGACGTCCCCATAAGGTAACATATAAAGATTGAAAAGTATGGGACCTAAAATTGACCCCTGAGGAACCCCACAACTAATTCCATGGGTTCCAGAGGAACACGTATCTATACTTCCATAAAAACATGGGTCTGTGATGTAAGAACTGAACCAGTTTAAAACAGAACCAGGTTTAATTAAAATGTGATGGTTCTACTGGACCAAAGGCAGCGCTTAGAACCAGTAGAACCAACACTGTGAGTTTTTTATTATCTAAGTTCCACCTGAGGTCATTTCAAATGTTTAAAAACACTGTCCCTGTCCTGGGGTTCATCCTAAAACTAGACTGATGTTTTTCTAAAATGTTAGTTTTATTTAAAAAGTCATTGTTGTGTTTTCTGTAAAGTTTTGTCTTTTCTTATTTACGTTTCATTCAAATGTTTTTAGTAGTTTTTACTAGTGTTGGCTACTGTGTAACATTTGGTACAGTCTAATAGTGTAGAGGGGAGTGTAACGTAAGCACATGTGACCAGTGTTTACTTTAAATTAATATATACATATAATATACATACAGTCGTATGAAGACAAAGTTATATAACATGTTTTACTATAAGACTTAACATAAGAACAAACACAATTAAATAAATAAATAAATAAGGAAAATGTCTTTATAAAACATATGTCCCATTTTCATATATATTTTTATAAGGGTACATAAACATTTATTCTTTACAAATCTGCTCAATTTTTTCATATTTATTTCTCATTATGAAAAGACTGAAGTTAAACTTTAAATAGAATAATAGAGGGAGTTTTATTTTGCCATTTAACTTTATGGATGTGATATTTTCTCATAATAATGATAATATTACACAACTCAAAAACATCTTTTGTCACATTTTTTATACAAATATTACTTCCTCCAATTTTAATTCAGCCATTTAATCTATTTTAATCCATTTTGCTACTTCAGTACAAAATGTATAACCATGACCCTGGAGACCATCAAGCAGAGAGAACACTATCTCTGGCAGAGTACTACCTTCACCCACATAAGGACGTAAGTTGAAGCAGTACCCTGTCGCAGAGTCACACAGAATGTACCATTTTATACCATACTTCACCGGCTTTTGTGGGTTATACACTGGGAACGATAGGCGCCCCCCCCACTGCATCATGTCCTCATCAATACAAATGTTTTTTCCTGGTACAGTTCTTTACATTTCCCAACAAGATAATCTAACACTGGGTGGACTTTGTACATTTTATCAGCAGTATTTTGTGTGTCATTGTTGTTGAAATGGAGGAACCTCCATATAATTTAAATGTGTTCCTGGACATTGTCCGGATGAAATATGCTGTTGCATCTATTTCCTCTACACTCCAGTATCAGTCAAGGTTTGGCTTTTTGATGTAGCCAGTGACGAAACTCAGTGCAAAGAACGTTTTCAGTTGTGGGACTGTCACTGGCTTCCAGGCATTACCTCTGCTGTGGGGTAGCACCTCAGGGTTGGCTTCAAACTACTGACGATCATACAAGTTTGTCTGATGGTGAATATGCTGCAGCATCTGTCACAAACAGGTCTACGTAATGGACCGGCTCATTGGACTCTAAGTCCGCAGCAGCGTTCTGAGGGCCCTGTGTTGCAGTAAACGCCAACCCCAGGGGTTCCCAGCCGGCTTGACACCAGCCCTGGTCCTGGTCCTGGTCTCTAGCTGATACACGTGTAAATAATGTCCATATATACGACAATAATTCATAATGTAATAAATCATTTCATTGTTTATATTGAAGAGGGAAAAAAAAACTATATACTATACTATATATATACTATATATATATATATATATATATATATATATATATATATATATATATATATATATATATATATATATATATAAAACCTTTTAACTTTCTTTCTTTGTCCTCCACCAAGAGAAGGGATGGGGGTCCTGCTGGACCCACCACCTGTAACACATAATTACCATAACGATTAGCAAAAGGTGCCCATAATACGAGGAAAATGGTGTTCATGTAACAAGGACTGAATGGGGGTTAATTCTTACCTCTGTCACGTCCATTATCAGAGCGATCTGGTTCCTGCTCCGGCGATGAGATGGTGACAACCTGCCACCAAGACAGAATGGAAGGGGTTAATGTGTGGCAGAGGGGGCAGAGACATAGAGTGACCCACTTTAAACCAGCGTGTGTGATCGCCTACAACTCCAACATGAATGGTGTGGATAAACTGGACCAGAATGTGGCCTACTACCCCTTCATAAGGAGGTCCCTAAACTGGTCAAAGAAGTTTGTGTCTTCCATGTTCCAAAGTGTTTAACCATATGTTCTTTATAGGACCACAAATCCACAACAATGTACGTCACTTTTGGAGTTCACACGCAGGGTCGTGAGGATGTGGTCAGGGAAGCAGCATGGGGTGCTGGAGGCGGAGACAGACCAGGTAGACCAGGTCCACTATCCCAGAGCACCGGACAACATGGACCCTGAAAGTAGGCTGGATGGTAACATGGGGAGGCACCGACTGGACCATGTGATGCCCACCACCAAGAAGACCAGGACAACATGGAGGTGTGGGGTCTGTGTACGCAGGGGGCGCCGCACTGAGACCAGGATGTGGTGTGTTTCCTGTCGTGTGGCGTTACACGAAAATGTTTTACAACAAATCACTGATTAAAACATGTTTATAAATAAATGACTGTTTTTATATCAAACACCTTGTTTTTGTTGTTTCATAGAAGTTTACACTTTCTCTTGATGTGTTCTGTGTTTATGTAGTTTATGTTTATGTAGTTTATGTTTATGTACTTTGTTTATATAATCATAAAACTCAATATTCTGTGGGTCTTGAAAAATCACTCAAAATTCTCCAAAACTGCTGGAACTGTGAGGATGTTCAGAAAATAACTGGCAGTGAATGAGTTAAAGGACTCATTCTATGCTTATTTATTAATATTAACTTATATATATATATATATATATATATATATATATATATATATATATATATATATATATATTATATTCTTTTTCTGCTTCCAGTTATGAATTTGTCTCTTTGTGAACATGTACATTTTCAGCTTTTTACAACAAATAACAATAATTTTAGTATAATTTAGTCACTTGAACAGCAGTCGAGCCAAACGTACCCAAATGTATATTTTTTTTTACCATCAAACCTGATATTTAATAAAATACTGTCGAATCTGCCCAAAAAAACCAAGGATTATCGACAGGTGGAACTGTTCTCTGGTTCCAGTGTCCAGTGGATGCACCAGTAAACTTCCACCAGTTCACCCAGTGTGTTATTTTAAAAAAGGTTTAACTTCTGGTTCAGATGATCCAATCACAATTGTTTAAAGTTCAGTAGACTCGTGAAAGTCCGTAGAACCCAGGGTTCTTACACAGTAACGTTCTTTTGTTCAGAGGGTTTAGTGAGAACAAAGAATGTGGAGAACAGCTCACTGTGTCAACATGCTAATCGATGCTAAATGGACTAAAAACAACTTTCATCATCTTCTACACATGTGTGGACAATAAATCTAGGTGGAATTTTATATCTACGACTGACCTTTGACCCTAAAACACCGAAGGTAAGAACCAACTCAGAGCAGTTGTTACTTACTTAGGCCCTTGGCCCCGTGCGGAGCATAGGCCATCGATGAACGTCTTCCAGCTCGGTCCTGTGCCTTCCTTTCCAGGTCTTTCCAGGTCTTTCCAGGTCTTTCCATCTCTTTCTCATTCCTTCCATTTCACGCACAGTGTCTCGCCTCCAGGAGTTTCTAGGGTGGCCCCTCTTTCTTCTACCTCTGGGGTTCCAGGTCAGTACCTGTCTGGTGGTACTATCAGTTGGCTTCCTGAGGGTGTGACCAATCCACCCCCACTTCCTTCTCAGGTTCTGTGTGGCAACTGGTTCCTGTCTCGCCCTGCGCCACAATTCTTCGTTCCTGACTTTCTCTGACCACCTGATGTTGAGGATGCGTCTGAGGCAGTTGTTAACAAACGTTTGTATCCTGTGCTGTCTTGTCTTGAGCAAAACTAAATCCTTCCTTTCTAAGTATTTTTGTTAAAACTCTGTAAATATTCATCAGATTTTGAAACGTATTACACCATTAGAATCCTTGAAGTGTTGGTTAGTACACTGTCGTATGTATTTTTTTACATTCCTATTTACATAACTGTGTTAAACTGAGAAGAAAATGGTGGACATGTCACTGTAGCCTAAAGTCTGACCTTTTCTAATGATATATAATATTATATTATATATAATATATATACTATGAATATTAGGGCCTATTCACACTGCACTCAGAAAATCCGGACTTTCGGACTTTCCAGGAAAGTTCGAACTTTATTGACAAGTGTGAAACCTCCCCCGAACCTTGGTCCGGACTAAAGACCGAGTCTTTGGTCCGAGCTGAGGAGGTAGTCTCGGTCCGGACCAAGGTTCGCTGGTGCACAGTGTGAAAGGTCTGTTTAGGAAAGTCCGGACTATCGGACCAATTACATCACAGTCACATGCGTGGAATCTAGTCAACGTCCAAACATGAGTCGTAGGAAAACATGAGGAGACGAAGAAAGATGGTATTTAATTAAAATGTGGTCGGATGATGATACTATAAAGACTGAATTAGAAAATACTCATAAAACTAGTAACTGGGTCCATTTCCTGGAACAGTCTAGCGCGCTCATCTACTAACCAATCAGGGTCGAGTATAGAGAGACACACGCTGTACACGCATTGACCACATGACGTTCTAAAGTCCGTTGGTCCATTTGATTCAATACAGTGTGAATGAAGACTGTAAATAAAGTCTGGATTATAAATACAGTGTGAAAAGGCAAAAAAAAGGTTCTGGTCCGAACCTTGGTCCAGACTTTACTATGTGAATACGCTGGGGTTAGTGTTAGAAGGATCCAGGGAGCAGGTGAAGTGAGGTGTCCCCGTGATTGCGGACCTCCGTTACCAAGGGGAACAACAAGATGAATGAATATTATAGTTCTCTGTTGTTATTGAATTCATTGTGTGTTGGTTCTATTTATAAAATCGTTCAGATTGTTTTGTTTCCAGTTGTTTTTTCACGGTAGAAAAATGACTGGAGGTGGAACAACAGAGTTTACTTCTACTTCCTCATACATGTCCATGACGCGCTGATGAGGCGTCTGTGATTGGCTCAGAATGTGTGAAGGAACACTCCCCCCTCCCCTCTGGCTCTGTGTGTGTTTACCATCCCAGAGTAACATCCAGCTAGGTTTGGTGACGTCACTTGTTTTGAAAACGTGCAGTAAAAAAACAGTCTTTATTTCCACAGAGACACATGAACCAGTTTGATCCAACAGTTTTTTACAGTTTGTGCAGCAGCTACTGTGGCGCCGTCTGCTCTAGTAGATGCTAATGCTAATGCTAATGCTACTGCAGATTCTTTTTCTGGGTCCCTGGTTCCTGTTGTTGTTTAGTGTGAATGCAGTATGCAGCCAGTGGAGGTGATGAACCACTGTTAAAGGAGCATGTGTTGGTAAGTCTGGGTGAGCCATCACCATGGTAACGCTGGGTGAGCCATCACCATGGTAACGCTGGGTGAGCCGTCACCATGGTAACGCTGGGTGAGCCGTCACCATGGTAACGCTGGGTGAGCCGTCACCATAGTAACGCTGGGTGAGCCGTCACCATGGTAACGCTGGGTGAGCCGTCACCATAGTAACGCTGGGTGAGCCGTCACCATGGTAACGCTGGGTGAGCCGTCACCATAGTAACGCTGGGTGAGCCATCACCATGGTAACGCTGGGTGAGCCGTCACCATGGTAACGCTGGGTGAGCCGTCACCATGGTAACGCTGGGTGAGCCGTCACCACGGTAACGCTGGGTGAGCCGTCACCATAGTAACGCTGGGTGAGCCGTCACCATGGTAACGCTGGGTGAGCAGTCAGATTCCAAAAGGAGAAAAGTGGTTTTAGTGGAATCCCACCTTTAACGACCCACACCATATGGTGAACATGGAGAGCATGGAACTGAGGGGGGTGTATCTGGGACACCAGGTACACCGTTGAGCCCTCTGGAGACGTAGTGGGCTTACATCAATGAAACGTTGATGAAGCAGGGTGCCCACTGACCTCAATGAAAGTCCTGCTCTCTGTGATCACCACTCCACTCTGACCTTCAAGAGCACTAACTTACCATACGGATTGAAACATCTAGTTCTATTAGCTTTACTGATTACTATATAAAAAAAAAATGTTCCCCTCGCCCCACGTGGGCGGTGTCTCCTTCAGACACGGGTCCTCTACCAGAGGCCCCTCCCACCTGGGCGGTGTCTCCTTCAGACTCAGGTCCTCTACCAGAGGCCCCTCCCATGTGGGTGGTGTCTCCTTCAGACTCGGGTCCTCTACCAGAGGCCCCTCCCACCTGGGCGGTGTCTCCTTCAGACTCGGGTCCTCTACCAGAGGTCTGGGAGCCTGAGGGTTCTGTGCAGGATCTTAGCTGTTCCTAACAATGTTCTCTTTTGGACACAGATCTCTGATGTTGTTCCTGGTATCTGCTGGAGACATTGTCCCAGCTTGGGGGTCACTGCCCCTAGTGCCCCCATCACTACTGGTACCACTGTTGCCTTCACACTCCACATTTTTTCTATATATATATATATATATATACTGTATATACATATATATACAGTATATATATATATATATATATATATATATATATATATATATATATATATATATATATATATATATATATATATATATATATATATATATATATATATATGGTGTGTGAATGGTTCTTTTTCTCAGTGTTGTATTAATGGCTCAGATGACAAGACTTCAGTGTTAAAGTTGTGATTTATTTTATTTACACCAAGTACAAAACCATCAGTGATTAGTGCTGAATATTTACAGTGGAACATATACCCAAAAAAACCCTGAAATAATAAAAAACTATCTACATGGGATCTAAAAATGACTAATTAAAATAGTTTAAGTACTAGTGTTGCGCGGGCTACCCGCTGGCCAGTGGATATCCGCAGGTGACCCGCGAGTTGGGCGGGCTGGGTCGCAGTATTAATACATATTGCGGATGCGGGTGGGGCGGGTCAGGGATGATCAATACCCGCTGAGGTGTGTGTGTGTGTGTATAACTAACCAGTGTGTGTGTGTATAACTAACCAGTTTGTGTGTGTGTGTGTATGTATAACTAACCTGTGTGTGTGTGTGTGTGTGTGTGTATAACTAACCAGTGTGTGTGTGTGTGTGTGTGTGTGTATAACTAACCTGTGTGTGTGTGTGTGTGTGTGTGTGTGTGTGTGTATAACTAACCAGTGTGTGTGTGTGTGTGTGTGTATAACTAACCAGTGTGTGTGTGTATAACTAACCAGTTTGTGTGTGTGTGTGTGTGTATAACTAACCTGTGTGTGTGTGTGTGTATAACTAACCAGTGTGTGTGTGTGTGTGTGTATAACTAACCAGTGTGTGTGTATATAACTAACCAGTTTGTGTGTGTGTGTGTATGTATAACTAACCTGTGTGTGTGTGTGTGTGTGTGTATAACTAACCAGTGTGTGTGTGTGTGTGTGTGTGTGTGTATAACTAACCTGTGTGTGTGTGTGTGTGTGTGTGTGTGTGTGTATAACTAACCAGTGTGTGTGTGTGTGTGTGTGTATAACTAACCAGTGTGTGTGTGTATAACTAACCAGTTTGTGTGTGTGTGTGTGTGTATAACTAACCTGTGTGTGTGTGTGTGTGTGTGTGTGTGTATAACTAACCAGTGTGTGTGTGTGTGTGTGTGTATAACTAACCAGTGTGTGTGTGTATAACTAACCAGTTTGTGTGTGTGTGTGTGTGTGTATAACTAACCTGTGTGTGTGTGTGTGTATAACTAACCAGTGTGTGTGTGTGTGTGTGTATAACTAACCAGTGTGTGTGTGTGTGTGTATAACTAACCAGTGTGTGTGTATAACTAACCAGTTTGTGTGTGTGTGTGTGTATAACTAACCTGTGTGTGTGTGTGTGTATAACTAACCAGTGTGTGTGTGTGTGTGTGTATAACTAACCAGTGTGTGTGTGTGTGTGTGTATAACTAACCAGTGTGTGTGTGTGTGTGTATAACTAACCAGTGTGTGTGTGTGTGTGTGTATAACTAACCAGTGTGTGTGTGTGTGTGTGTGTGTGTATAACTAACCAGTGTGTGTGTGTGTGTGTGTGTGTGTGTGTAACTAACCAGTGTGTGTGTGTGTGTGTGTGTGTGTGTGTGTGTGTGTGTGTGTATAACTAACCAATAACAGACTGTAGTTGAGGAACCAGGAAGTTTTTATTAGTGGAAGCAGATGATTGGATAAAACAACAGTCACATGACTTCAGATTAATACAGAATAAAATTGTTTATACAGGCCACACCCACACACTGTCAGCCAATCAGCTGCACTCATTTCCTTTGATGAGGAAGAATGTTCCAGTGGCCACGCCCAGAAGACCCAGGGTCAGTCCCACACCACAGAAGACAGATGGACCAACACTGGGCTGTGGGACGTCCACATCTGGAGACAAAGAAGAAGACATAAGAAGATCTGATAGGAGAGAGAGAGAGAGAGAGAGAGAGGATGGAGAGAGAGAGAGAGAGAGAGAGAGAGAGAGAGGATGGAGAGAGAGAGACAGAGACAAAAAAGAGAGACAGAGAAAGAGAGAAAGAAAGAAAAAGAGAGACAAAAAGAAAGACAGAGACAAAGAGAGAGAGGAAGAAAGAGAGAGGGGAAAAGAAAGAGAGAGGATGAAAGAGAGTGAGAGAGAAAGAAAAACAGAGAAAGAGAGACACAGAGAGAAAGAGAGAGAGGCAGAGAGAGAGAGAAAGAAAGAGAAAGAAGGAAGGGTAGGGGGGCAGTAGTAGTAGTAGTAGGGGTCAGTAGTGGTCAATGGCGGTCAGTAGTGGTCAGTTACTCACCCCACAGTGTGGTCAGTAGTGGTCAGTGGTGGTCAGCAGTGGTCAGTTACTTACCCCACAGTGTGGTCAGTGGTGGTCAGCAGTGGTCAGCAGTGGTCAATAGTGGTCAGCAGTGGTCAGCGGTGGTCAGTAGTGGTCAGTAGTGGTCAGTTACTCACCCCACAGTGTGGTCAGTGGTGGTCAGCAGTGGTCAGCAGTGGTCAGCGGTGGTCAGTTACTCACCCCACAGTGTGGTCAGTGGTGGTCAGCAGTGGTCAGCAGTGGTCAGCGGTGGTCAGTTACTTACCCCACAGTGTGGTCAGTGGTGGTCAGCAGTGGTCAGCAGTGGTCAGCGGTGGTCAGTTACTTACCCCACAGTGTGGTCAGTAGTGGTCAGTAGCGGTCAATAGTGGTCAGCAGTGGTCAGCGGTGGTCAGTAGTGGTCAGTAGTGGTCAGTGGTGGTCAGTTACTCACCCCACAGTGTGGTCAGTGGTGGTCAGCAGTGGTCAACGGTGGTCAGTTACTCACCCCACAGTGTGGTCAGTGGTTGTGTCCGTGCAGGGTGGTGGACACTACAGCCGTAGATGTCTCCTTGCTTTGGGGTGAAGTCCAGTCTAGAGATCTGGGTGAAGGTTCCGTCAGAATTTGGGAAAGGAACGTTAACACTGGATGAAGTGATGTTGTGTTCATTGTGGGTCCATGTGATTGTAACAGGAGCAGGATAGAAACCACTGACATGACAGATGAGAGTGTTGTCTTCACCCAGAGAGAGTTCATCTTTAGGATAAATGATGACAGCAGAAGGAGACACTGGAAAAACAAACAACTGGAGTTAAATTAACTCTGTTAGATTAACTCTGTTAGATTAACTCTATGTAAGATTAACTCTATGTTAGATTAACTCTGTTAGATTAACTCTATGTTAGATTAACTCTATGTTAGATTAACTCTGTTAGATTAACTCTATGTTAGATTAACTCTATGTTAGATTAACTCTATGTTAGATTAACTCTATGTTAGATTAACTCTGTTAGATTAACTCTGTTAGATTAACTCTATGTTAGATTAACTCTATGTTAGATTAACTCTATGTTAGATTAACTCTGTTAGATTAACTCTATGTTAGATTAACTCTATGTTAGATTAACTCTATGTTAGATTAACTCTATGTTAGATTAACTCTGTTAGATTAACTCTGTTAGATTAACTCTATGTTAGATTAACTCTATGTTAGATTAACTCTATGTTAGATTAACTCTGTTAGATTAACTCTATGTTAGATTAACTCTATGTTAGATTAACTCTGTTAGATTAACTCTATGTTAGATTAACTCTATGTTATATTAACTCTATGTTAAATTAACTCTGTTAGATTAACTCTATGTTAGATTAACTCTGTTAGATTAACTCTGTTAGATTAAATACATGTTAGATTAACTCTGTTAGATTAACTCTATGTTAGATTAACTCTATGTAAGATTAACTCTATGTTAGATTAACTCTGTTAGATTAACTCTATGTTAGATTAACTCTATGTTAGATTAACTCTATGTTAGATTAACTCTATGTTAGATTAACTCTGTTAGATTAACTCTGTTAGATTAACTCTGTTAGATTAACTCTATGTTAGATTAACTCTATGTTAGATTAACTCTGTTAGATTAACTCTGTTAGATTAACTCTATGTTAGATTAACTCTATGTTAGATTAACTCTGTTAGATTAACTCTGTTAGATTAACTCTATGTTAGATTAACTCTATGTTAGATTAACTCTGTTAGATTAACTCTATGTTAGATTAACTCTATGTTAGATTAACTCTATGTTAGATTAACTCTGTTAGATTAACTCTGTTAGATTAACTCTATGTTAGATTAACTCTATGTTAGATTAACTCTGTTAGATTAACTCTATGTTAGATTAACTCTATGTTAGATTAACTCTGTTAGATTAGCTCTGTTAGATTAACTCTATGTTAGATTAACTCTATGTTAGATTAACTCTATGTTAGATTAACTCTGTTAGATTAGCTCTATGTTAGATTAACTCTGTTAGATTAGCTCTGTTAGATTAAATACATGTTAGATTAACTCTATGTTAGATTAACTCTATGTTAGATTAACTCTATGTTAGATTAACTCTATGTTAGATTAACTCTGTTAGATTAACTCTGTTAGATTAACTCTATGTTAGATTAACTCTATGTTAGATTAACTCTGTTAGATTAACTCTATGTTAGATTAACTCTATGTTAGATTAACTCTGTTAGATTAGCTCTGTTAGATTAACTCTATGTTAGATTAACTCTATGTTAGATTAACTCTATGTTAGATTAACTCTGTTAGATTAGCTCTATGTTAGATTAACTCTGTTAGATTAGCTCTGTTAGATTAAATACATGTTAGATTAACTCTATGTTAGATTAACTCTATGTTAGATTAACTCTGTTAGATTAACTCTGTTAGATTAACTCTATGTTAGATTAACTCTATGTTAGATTAACTCTATGTTAGATTAACTCTATGTTAGATTAACTCTGTTAGATTAGCTCTGTTAGATTAAATACATGTTAGATTAACTCTATGTTAGATTAACTCTATGTTAGATTAACTCTGTTAGATTAACTCTGTTAGATTAACTCTATGTTAGATTAACTCTATGTTAGATTAAATCTATGTTAGATTAACTCTATGTTAGATTAACTCTGTTAGATTAACTCTATGTTAGATTAACTCTATGTTAGATTAACTCTATGTTAGATTAACTCTGTTAGATTAACTCTATGTTAGATTAACTCTATGTTAGATTAACTCTATGTTAGATTAAATCTATGTTAGATTAACTCTATGTTAGATTAACTCTGTTAGATTAACTCTATGTTAGATTAACTCTATGTTAGATTAACTCTATGTTAGATTAACTCTGTTAGATTAACTCTGTTAGATTAACTCTGTTAGATTAACTCTATGTTAGATTAACTCTGTTAGATTAACTCTGTTAGATTAACTCTATGTTAGATTAACTCTATGTCAGATTAACTCTATGTTAGATTAACTCTGTTAGATTAACTCTATGTTAGATTAACTCTGTTAGATTAACTCTATGTTAGATTAACTCTATGTTAGATTAACTCTATGTTAGATTAAATCTATGTTAGATTAACTCTATGTTAGATTAACTCTGTTAGATTAACTCTATGTTAGATTAACTCTATGTTAGATTAACTCTGTTAGATTAACTCTGTTAGATCAACTCTATGTTAGATTAACTCTATGTCAGATTAACTCTGTTAGATTAACTCTGTTAGATTAACTCTATGTTAGATTAACTCTGTTAGATTAACTCTGTTAGATTAACTCTATGTTAGATTAACTCTATGTCAGATTAACTCTGTTAGATTAACTCTGTTAGATTAACTCTATGTTAGATTAACTCTATGTTAGATTAACTCTGTTAGATTAACTCTGTTAGATTAACTCTATGTTAGATTAACTCTACATTAGATTAACTCTACGTTAGATTAACTCTATGTTAGATTAACTCTATGTTAGATTAACTCTATGTTAGATTAACTCTATGTTAGATTAACTCTGTTAGATTAGCTCTGTTAGATTAAATACATGTTAGATTAACTCTATGTTAGATTAACTCTATGTTAGATTAACTCTGTTAGATTAACTCTATGTTAGATTAACTCTATGTTAGATTAAATCTATGTTAGATTAACTCTATGTTAGATTAACTCTGTTAGATTAACTCTATGTTAGATTAACTCTATGTTAGATTAACTCTATGTTAGATTAACTCTCTTAGATTAACTCTCTTAGATTAACTCTATGTTAGATTAACTCTATGTTAGATTAACTCTATGTTAGATTAAATCTATGTTAGATTAACTCTATGTTAGATTAACTCTGTTAGATTAACTCTATGTTAGATTAACTCTATGTTAGATTAACTCTATGTTAGATTAACTCTCTTAGATTAACTCTCTTAGATTAACTCTATGTTAGATTAACTCTCTTAGATTAACTCTATGTTAGATTAACTCTATGTTAGATTAACTCTATGTTAGATTATATTAGTTCAGTTTTATTTTTACCTTTAATCAGGGGTCTATCCTTCATTGCAGTATGTGCTATACCCAGGTTGTATTTACAGACTTGTATTTGGGCCACAGCATGTTCATACTCTCCAGGGTACTGGATATGATCTACAAAGTCAGGTTGAACATCTACTGCTTTCTTATTTTTGAAGTCAACATAGACCACCTCTTCACCATCCAGACCGTACATTTTCTCTGCTACAGTGTCTGAACAACCACTGATAGCAATGTCCTGATGAAGAGCTGAAAAACAAACAAACTGTTTACACTCACATTTATAAACATATAGATGATTATTGATGATTCATTACACAGTAAATATGATCAATATTATAAACATAAAAATAAATATTATAAATATGAAAATAAAAATAAATATGATAAACATTATAAACAAACATTATAAATATTATAAACATCATCATCGTCATCTCCCGCTTATCTGGGTCTGGGTCACGGGGGCAGCAGCCCCAGCAGAGAAGTCCAGACTTCCCTCACCCCAGCTACCACAGCCAGCTCCTCCAGGGGAATCCTGAGGTGTTCCCAGACCAGCCCAGACATATAATCCCTCCAGGTTGTCCTGGGTCCACCCAGAGGTCTCCGCCCTTAACACCTCCCCAGGGAGGAGTCCAGGAGACAACCTCACGAGGTGCCAGAGTCACCTCAACTGGCTCCTCTGGACATGGAGGAGCAGCGGCTGTACTCCCAGCCCCTCCCAGATGTCCGGGCTTCTCACCCTATCGTTAAGGCTAAGCCCCGCCCACCCTGCCAAGGAAACAAATTTCAGCCACTTGTACCCGTGAGCTGAACGTGGATCGACCGGTAAATCAGGGCTTCTCCTTCTGGGTCAGCTGCTTCTTCACCACAACAGTCCAGTTTAACACCCGCATTAGTGCAGATACTGCACCAATCTACCCGTCAACCTTAAACTCCTCCACCTGAGGCAGCACCTTCCCCTGGTGACCCACAGAGGTTAGTCTACCATGGCCTCAGACTGGGAGGTTCTGATCTTCATCCCAGCTGCTTCACACTCGAACCGCTCCAGTGAGAGCTGGAGGTCACTGCTCGACGGAGCCAAGAAGACCACATCCGCAAAAAGCAGAGACGAGATCCTCGAACTCGACCCCCTCCCCCACCTGGCTCTGCCCATAAAGGTTATGAACAGACCCTGTGACAAAGACTTACTACCGGCTATGGGGACCAAGCTCTTGCTCCTTTGGTGCAGGGACTGAATGGTCCCCAGTAGGAAACCATCCAGTCCTTACTCCTGGTTCACCCACTACAGGATACCTGTGGGAACACAGTCATACACCTTTTCCAAATCCACAAAACACATGTGGACTGGTTGGACAAACCGTCATGCCACTGTTCATCCACTGGGGTAAACCCCAACATGCAGAGGGCCTGGGGGCTATCCAAAAACCCACCACTGCCCTCCACCTCCATGCCGGGTTGACTCTAGCAAAGAACAAGGTCCAACCCCTGTCAAGGACTCGGGTTCCAGAGGCAAAGCTATGTGTGGAGGTGAGGCCGACTATGTCCAGTCAGTGACGCTCAGCCTCGTTCACAAGCTCCGCCTCCTTCCCCACCAGAAAGGTAACATTCCATGTCCGTGAAGCAGATTCGGTAACAGAGGATTGGACCACCAAAGACCCCACCTTGGTCTGCCACCCAATCCACAAAGCGCCGGACCCTTCTGCCTCCCCTTGCAGGTGGTGAGCCCACTTAACGACGACCCCATGTATCTGGGCTGGGCCCCATGGGCAAAAGCCCACCCACCAGGCACTCACCCACCAGGCACTCACCCACCAGGCACTCACCCACCAGGCACTCACCCACCAGGCACTCACCCAGCAGGCACTCACCCACCAGGCACTCACCCAGCAGGCACTCACCCACCAGGCACTCACCCATTGGCCCCAGCCCTGGAGTTTATAATATTTATAAACATTAGAAATATAAAAATACATTTGATCAATACAATCAATATAAAAATAAATATAAATATGATAAATATTATAAACAAATATTTTTCCTCACAGTCTGCGTAGACCCAGATGAGTCCATTCAGGATCAGAACCAGAACCAGGACCAGTTTGAGCTCCATCATCTTCATGTTCATCACTTCTGATCCTCTGAACTGAACTGACAACACTCTACACTAACACTGTAGCCAATCACAGCGCACACAGCTGATGACATCACTAGTGTCTGGGTAAACACTCACTGCTGCTGATCACACACACTACTGCACTAATACACCAATAATCAATATTAGAATTAACTAATCACACACACTACTGCACTAATACACCAATAATCAATATTAGAATTAACTGATCACACACACTACTGCACTAATACACCAATAATCAATATTACAATCAACTGATCACACACACTACTGCACTAATACACCAATAATCAATATTACAATCAACTGATCACACACACTACTGCACTAATACACCAATAATTAATATTACAATCAACTGATCACACACACTACTGCACTAATACACCAATAATCAATATTACAATCAACTGATCACACACACTACTGCACTAATACACCAATAATCAATATTACAATCAACTGATCACACACACTACTGCACTAATACACCAATAATCAATATTAGAATTAACTGATCACACACACTACTGCACTAATACACCAATAATCAATATTACAATCAACTGATCACACACACTACTGCACTAATACACCAATAATCAATATTACAATGAACTGATCACACACACTACTGCACTAATACACCAATAATCAATATTAGAATTAACTGATCACACACACTACTGCACTAATACACCAATAATCAATATTACAATCAACTGATCACACACACTACTGCACTAATACACCAATAATCAATATTACAATCAACTGATCACACACACTACTGCACTAATACACCAATAATTAATATTACAATCAACTGATCACACACACTACTGCACTAATACACCAATAATCAATATTACAATCAACTGATCACACACACTACTGCACTAATACACCAATAATCAATATTACAATCAACTGATCACACACACTACTGCACTAATACACCAATAATCAATATTAGAATTAACTGATCACACACACTACTGCACTAATACACCAATAATCAATATTACAATCAACTGATCACACACACTACTGCACTAATACACCAATAATCAATATTACAATCAACTGATCACATACACTACTGCACCAATACACCAATAATCAATATTAGAATTAACTGATCACACACACTACTGCACTAATACACCAATAATCAATATTAGAATCAACTGATCACACACACTACTGCACTAATACACCAATAATCAATATTAGAATTAACTGATCACACACACTACTGCACTAATACACCAATAATCAATATTAGAATTAACTGATCACACACACTACTGCACTAATACACCAATAATCAATATTACAATCAACTGATCACACACACTACTGCACTAATACACCAATAATCAATATTACAATCAACTGATCACACACACTACTGCACTAATACACCAATAATTAATATTACAATCAACTGATCACACACACTACTGCACTAATACACCAATAATCAATATTACAATCAACTGATCACACACACTACTGCACTAATACACCAATAATCAATATTACAATCAACTGATCACACACACTACTGCACTAATACACCAATAATCAATATTAGAATTAACTGATCACACACACTACTGCACTAATACACCAATAATCAATATTACAATCAACTGATCACACACACTACTGCACTAATACACCAATAATCAATATTACAATCAACTGATCACATACACTACTGCACCAATACACCAATAATCAATATTAGAATTAACTGATCACACACACTACTGCACTAATACACCAATAATCAATATTAGAATCAACTGATCACACACACTACTGCACTAATACACCAATAATCAATATTAGAATTAACTGATCACACACACTACTGCACTAATACACCAATAATCAATATTAGAATAAAAAAAAATAAGAAAATCATCCAAAGTGATCAATAAAAATGAACCAAAAAAATCAAACCAACAAAAATAAGTAACAATTTAATTTAAGACACAAATGGAATAAAATTGAAGAAAAACATAAAAAAAACTAAATGTATAAAAATAATATTATATTAAAAATAATAATATTTACAAAATAACAAATATGAAACAATTTTCAGAAAAAACTAAGTGAAGAAAATAAAAATCAAGTTGTAGTTTCAGTTTCATTGACATGTGTTTATTTTCACAAATCACTTCCATTAAAACACATTCATTTTTATTTTTAGACTTTTATTTTATTTTCAAGGCCCACATTCAGCCCAGTTTGTTAAGTGGGCCGTACCAGTAAAATAATAGAAGAAGAATCTAGAAAAAAAAGAGACTTCCAGAGTTTTGTTTGTGTTAGTGTTAATGAAAATAACTCTAACAGTGTTAATAATAATAATAATAATAATAAACTTTATTACAGACACATGTCCATATCACACACCATACAGTATCCAATATATAATATACATAGTATAAAATAGTTTATATAAGAAAGAAAAGAAGAAAAAAGGACATATTTAAAAATATCCAGACTTTTGCACCAGTGCCTCCTTAAACTAGAGGTAAATCTGTAACTAGATTTGGTGGGGTTAACTAGAGCCTGAATTATGCTATTCTCTGACCCATCCAGGTGATCCATAAAAGTGGACATCAGCTGTCTTAAGAGTGTCTCAAAGGTTGGCACTCTATTGGACACAAATATGTGACTAGCACTGTGCCACCTAGGGACCCTAAACAACAGCCTCATTACATCATTGTTTGCTACTGTGAGTCTATGCATACTTGTTTACTTAAAGCAACACCATAATTGAGCAGTGTACAAATGGAGTAATGTAGGTTCTAAACAGGGAACACTTCACATAGAACATTTTCGTAAAAACATATTCACTTGAGCTTAGATTTTACAGTGCTGTCTATACATATCTGTGTCATGTGTCCAGTTGTCAGATATAACATGACCAAGATACTTCATTTGTTCACATACAGCATGTGGACAATCTGACAGATAGAAGGTAGGAAAAGTTGATTTCCTATCACCAGCACTTCTAACTATCATGATATTGCTCTTCTTAGCATTATACTGTATGTCACACACCAAACTGAGAACACACCTTCAACATCTGCTGCATCCCAGCACTGTAAGGACCTAACAGGACCAAATCATCTGCATACATCAGGTGATTAACAACAGTGTTACCCACAAGGCAGACACTTTGTACTCTATTCAACTTATCTGACAGTTCATCCATATAGACATTAAATAAAATAGGAGAGAAAATTCCTCCTTGTCGCACTCCATTACTAACAAAAAAGGGAGCAGACACCACATTGTCCCATTTAACATGAAATAATTGATGAGCATACCAAAAGACTACACAAGGACTTTAGAGACACCTCTATAAACTGTTTTTCATGGTTAATTCTATCAAATGTTCTAGAAGCATCAATAAGGCCAAACAAAATAATATATGTGGTTCCCATCACATGGAAAAATTGGGTAGGTAGGTGGGTCATCCATATTTTATTTTATTTACAATTTTATATACCCGTCTTCTAAAAACAAGCTCCAAAAATTCAGATTTAATATCAGTTATTCTTTCCAGCAGTTAGAAAATCAACACATTGCCTCAGATTTTCCATGTACATGTACATGTATATTTACAGAATGTTTTCAGAGAGCATAAATGAATTTTAGATGATTGAAATACAATCAAATCTGATTTGACATCAACATTTTGTCTTTTATTGATTTTTTTTCAACAAAAATACAGTTTAAGTACAAATGTAAATTCTATCCACATCTAAATATTATTTTAATGAAATAAAGGCCCCAATATTGAAGGCTTTAGTGGACATATACAGCTATCTATTTACTGTTCAACTTATTTCCTCTTACCATACTGCTGTTTTGTTACTGGCTTCTTCACATTCCTCACAATCTTGACAGAGCGGGAGTACAGTTTTAAATTTATTTTTTAGCTCTGGAAGAGGATTTGTATTTGGTTCCCCACACCAGGAACACAAGTCTGTGTGACCAAGAGATGCTCCATAAAGATATGAAACCATCTTCCCAATGAATAAACAAACGCTGGTGTTTTTGAAACAAACCAAGTGTGAAGTGAGTGGGAAATTAACACACCATGTACCAAAGATTCATCAAGAGGCCAACAGCCAATCAAAACTGGCGCAGCAATCACATGCATTGAGGGTTGTTTTGATGGACATGGACACCATGTATATGGTCGTCGTTTGTCACTAGTCATAAATCACGGTGGTCAGACAGGTGACAGATGTTGGTAAACATGAATACGGACTAAATACAGAGAAATAAATTCTCTCATCATCAGTCATTGGGAATTTCCAAGATAAGAGTCGGCAGTCGACCGCTTCATTATATTTAATTTATTTTGACAAACTGATAAAATGTTTACATAGTCGGCATTTTCGTCGTAAAAAAATTGGGTCGGTCGGGTGACCGGAACCACATGTATTATTTTGTTTGGCCTAACGCATAAAAATATGGATGAGTTCTGACTAGTATATTTAGATACAATCTCTTTAAGAGCAAATATGCATAAGTCAGTTCCATGTTTTCTTTTGAACCCAAACTGATTATCATAAGTAAGAACATACATTTCTAACTTAGCTAGCAGTATTCTCTCTAGTACTTTGGACAAGATACTTGCTAATGCAATAGGATGATAATTGCTGATACTATTGAGTTTACCAGTCTTATCTTTAAGTACAAGCACTAACGTAACAGCCATAATAGCTGTAGAAAAGACACCATGCACCAGACAGACAGGCACTTTGTTGTTATCCAGCCTGCTGATGGCATCACTAACATCTGCTGCTTTAACTTCCATGTCAGCAGAAAGATCAGAGTGTTCTAGACTAATGCTAACAGAGTTACTATTAACACAGTTAAAAATATTACAGTAGTGCTCACGCCAGATTTCAACTATTTTTCCTGGACACCTTCAATGTCAGCAGGTAGGAGAGTTTTACTGTTATTCATCACTTTTACCTCTTTTCAGAAGTCGGTAAGGTTGTTATACTGCAGCTTTCTAGCTAGCCAATCAGCTCTCACTGTGTTTTCATTCTTCTTAATATATTAAGTGTCATTTTATTTACAAATGTTCACATTGTTTAAGTTTTTACACATGTTCTCGTTACAGGATAGTTTTATAAATATAAATATTTTATTAATTTAAAGCCATTTTTGGACTAAAACAAAAACAGTCATTTGAAGAAGTCATTATTTATGGTTAAATGTGAAAATAAAATAAAGAGTCATTGTTTTTATTCTGATAACATGTGACTCTAGATAATATTGATCTGGATGTGGTTCCACAGGGACCGCAGTGGAAACTTTGGGCCACATTTGGGCCCCGGGCCACATGTTTGACACCCCAGATTTAAACCAATCCATTCAGAATGTGTCAGCGCTGACGCATCAGTTAAAGGGTTAAATATTTAAACCTGTTTATGAACAATAACATTCTGTAACTGATTAACACAACACACCTAAAATAAATGATCAATAAATGATCAATAAATGATCAATACAAAACAACATGGATGAACAACATCCAAACACTAGTTAATGTTATGACCTTATATAGACGTGTTAACATCACTGACTGTGGGACTATGAAGTGGGACTGTCCCACATGGTTTCAATGGGACAGTATATGAACGTGATACACAGACTTTTATATGACCCACACACACACACACACACCATGACCCACACACACACACACACATACACACCATGACACACACACACACCATGACCCACACACACACCATGACCCACACACACACACACACATACACACACACACTGGTTAGTTAAACACACTGGTTAGTTATAAACACACTGGTTAGTTATAAACACAGTGGTTAGTTATAAACACACTGGTTAGTTACAAACACAGTGGTTAGTTATAAACACACTGGTTAGTTACAAACACACTGGTTAGTTATAAACACACTGGTTAGTTATAAACACACTGGTTAGTTATAAACACACTGGTTAGTTATAAACACAGTGGTTAGTTATAAACACACTGGTTAGTTATAAACACACTGGTTAGTTATAAACACAGTGGTTAGTTATAAACACACTGGTTAGTTACAAACACAGTGGTTAGTTATAAACACACTGGTTAGTTACAAACACACTGGTTAGTTATAAACACACTGGTTAGTTATAAACACACTGGTTAGTTATAAACACACTGGTTAGTTACAAACACAGTGGTTAGTTATAAACACACTGGTTAGTTATAAACACACTGGTTAGTTATAAACACACTAGATAGTTATAAACACACTAGTTAGTTACAAACACACTGGTTAGTTATAAACACACTGGTTAGTTATAAACACACTGGTTAGTTACAAACACAGTGGTTAGTTATAAACACACTGGTTAGTTATAAACACAGCGGTTAGTTATAAACACACTAGATAGTTATAAACACACTAGTTAGTTACAAACACACTGGTTAGTTATAAACACACTGGTTAGTTACAAACACACTGGTTAGTTATAAACACAGTGGTTAGTTATAAACACACTGGTTAGTTACAAACACACTGGTTAGTTACAAACACACTGGTTAGTTATAAACACAGTGGTTAGTTATAAACACACTAGTTAGTTACAAACACAGTGGTTAGTTATAAACACACTGGTTAGTTACAAACACACTGGTTAGTTATAAACACACTGGTTAGTTACAAACACACTGGTTAGTTATAAACACAGTGGTTAGTTATAAACACACTGGTTAGTTACAAACACACTGGTTAGTTATAAACACACTAGATAGTTATAAACACACTAGTTAGTTACAAACACACTGGTTAGTTATAAACACACTGGTTAGTTATAAACACACTGGTTAGTTATAAACACACTAGATAGTTATAAACACACTAGTTAGTTATAAACACACTAGTTAGTCCTATCCTTCCTCAGACAGTGTTCTCACTCTTCTGCCTGACAACAGGTGATGATGCAGGTTTTTTCATGAGTCACATGACGTCACAGCAGAGTTTTAACAAATAAACTCAGTGAGTTTGTTTCAGTCTGAACACGAACAACTGAACAACTACAACTACTGAAGAAGAAGAAAGAAAATACCTTCATCATGTCTTCATTCAGTCTCACAGTCTGCTTCGTCTTCATCACTGTCTTCACTGCAACAGGTATGATCAATATACTGATCAATATATCAATACACTGATCAATATATTAATAAACTGATCAATATATGAATACACTGATCAATATATTAATATACTGATCAATATATTAATACACTGATCAATATATGAATAAACTGATCAATATATTAATACACTGATCAATATATGAATAAACTGATCAATATATGAATACACTGATCAATATATGAATACACTGATCAATATATTAATAAACTGATCAATATATGAATACACTGATCAATATATGAATACACTGATCAATATATGAATACACTGATCAATATATTAATACACTGATCAATATATGAATACACTGATCTATATATTAATAAACTGATCAATATATGAATACACTGATCAATATATGAATACACTGATCAATATATTAATAAACTGATCAATATATGAATACACTGATCAATATATTAATAAACTGATCAATATATGAATACACTGATCAATATATGAATACACTGATCAATATATGAATACACTGATCTATATATTAATAAACTGATCAATATATGAATACACTGATCAATATATGAATACACTGATCAATATATGAATAAACTGATCAATATATGAATACACTGATCAATATATTAATATACTGATCAATAGACTGATCAATACCGTATTAACTGATCAATTCTTGTCTTGTTCAGATGGATTCCTGTATTATATGTTAAACTCCTGTGACTTTAACTCCACTCAGCTGAAGGACATAGAGTACACATACTCTGAGTATTACAACCAGGAGAAGTTGTGGACTTTCAGCAGCAGTTTGAACAGGTTCATTGGACACACAGAGTATGGAGTTAAACAGGCTAAATACTTCAACAGTCTGCCTGCATACATGGCTGTGAGGAGAAGTGCAAAGGAGACATACTGCAAACATAACATAGAGAACTGGCAGGAGAATATGCTGAGTAAATCAGGTGAGTTTAAAAATAACTAATAATAACACTGTTATAATAATAATAATAATAATAATAATAATAATAATAATAATAATAATAATAATAATAATAATAATAATAATAATAATAATAATAATAATAATAAAAAAGTTTCTTGTGTTTAAAGTTTTATTCACAGTTCATTACCTCCATCTACTGGAGAAACTCTGGAACTACAACTGAATACTATAAATACTATAAATACTATAAATACTGTAAATACTATAAATACTGTAAATACTATAAATACTGTAAATACTATAATACTATAAATATTATAAATACTATAAATACTGTAAATACTGTACTATAAATAAATATATTAAACAGTATAAATATATGAGATAGTATAAATATATTAGATAGTATATATATGAGTATAAACAGTATAAATATATATTATATTATATATATGAGTATAAACAGTAGTATCAGTTGTACATATAAGGTAAAACAGTAGAACATATTGTTATGTGTTTTATTCCAGTGGAACCCAGTGTCAGTGTGTTCTCTACTAAAGCGTCCTCCAGTGAACATCCATCCATGTTGGTTTGTAAAGTCTATGACTTCTATCCTAAAAACATCAAAGTCACCTGGAGAAGAAATGAAGAAGAAGTGACGACTGATGTGACGTCAACTGATGAACTGGCAGATGGAGACTGGTACTACCAAGTCCACTCACATCTGGAGTACACACCCAGGTTAGTACTACAGTACTAGTACTACAGTACTGGTACTACCAAGTCCACTCACATCTGGAGTACACACCCAGGTTAGTACTACAGTACTAGTACTACAGTACTGGTACTACCAAGTCCACTCACACCTGGAGTACACACCCAGGTTAGTACTACAGTACTAGTACTACAGTACTGGTACTACCAAGTCCACTCACATCTGGAGTACACACCCAGGTTAGTACTACAGTACTAGTACTACAGTACTGGTACTACCAAGTCCACTCACATCTGGAGTACACACCCAGGTTAGTACTACAGTACTAGTACTACAGTACTGGTACTACCAAGTCCACTCACATCTGGAGTACACACCCAGGTTAGTACTACAGTACTAGTACTACAGTACTGGTACTACCAAGTCCACTCACACCTGGAGTACACACCCAGGTTAGTACTACAGTACTAGTACTACAGTACTGGTACTACCAAGTCCACTCACATCTGGAGTACACACCCAGGTTAGTACTACAGTACTAGTACTACAGTACTGGTACTACCAAGTCCACTCACATCTGGAGTACACACCCAGGTTAGTACTACAGTACTAGTACTACAGTACTGGTACTACCAAGTCCACTCACATCTGGAGTACACACCCAGGTTAGTACTACAGTACTAGTACTACAGTACTGGTACTACCAAGTCCACTCACATCTGGAGTACACACCCAGGTTAGTACTACAGTACTAGTACTACAGTACTGGTACTACCAAGTCCACTCACATCTGGAGTACACACCCAGGTTAGTACTACAGTACTAGTACTACAGTACTGGTACTACCAAGTCCACTCACATCTGGAGTACACACCCAGGTTAGTACTACAGTACTAGTACTACAGTACTGGTACTACCAAGTCCACTCACATCTGGAGTACACACCCAGGTTAGTACTACAGTACTAGTACTACAGTACTGGTACTACCAAGTCCACTCACATCTGGAGTACACACCCAGGTTAGTACTACAGTACTAGTACTACAGTACTGGTACTACCAAGTCCACTCACATCTGGAGTACACACCCAGGTTAGTACTACAGTACTAGTACTACAGTACTGGTACTACCAAGTCCACTCACATCTGGAGTACACACCCAGGTTAGTACTACAGTACTAGTACTACAGTACTGGTACTACCAAGTCCACTCACATCTGGAGTACACACCCAGGTTAGTACTACAGTACTAGTACTACAGTACTGGTACTACCAAGTCCACTCACATCTGGAGTACACACCCAGGTTAGTACTACAGTACTAGTACTACAGTACTGGTACTACCAAGTCCACTCACATCTGGAGTACACACCCAGGTTAGTACTACAGTACTGGTACTACAGTACTGGTACTACCAAGTCCACTCACATCTGGAGTACACACCCAGGTTAGTACTACAGTACTAGTACTACAGTACTGGTACTACCAAGTCCACTCACACCTGGAGTACACACCCAGGTTAGTACTACAGTACTAGTACTACAGTACTGGTACTACCAAGTCCACTCACACCTGGAGTACACACCCAGGTTAGTACTACAGTACTAGTACTACAGTACTGGTACTACCAAGTCCACTCACATCTGGAGTACACACCCAGGTTAGTACTACAGTACTAGTACTACAGTACTGGTACTACCAAGTCCACTCACATCTGGAGTACACACCCAGGTTAGTACTACAGTACTGGTACTACAGTACTGGTACTACCAAGTCCACTCACACCTGGAGTACACACCCAGGTTAGTACTACAGTACTAGTACTACAGTACTGGTACTACCAAGTCCACTCACACCTGGAGTACACACCCAGGTTAGTACTACAGTACTAGTACTACAGTACTGGTACTACCAAGTCCACTCACATCTGGAGTACACACCCAGGTTAGTACTACAGTACTAGTACTACAGTACTGGTACTACCAAGTCCACTCACATCTGGAGTACACACCCAGGTTAGTACTACAGTACTAGTACTACAGTACTGGTACTACCAAGTCCACTCACATCTGGAGTACACACCCAGGTTAGTACTACAGTACTAGTACTACAGTACTGGTACTACCAAGTCCACTCACATCTGGAGTACACACCCAGGTTAGTACTACAGTACTAGTACTACAGTACTGGTACTACCAAGTCCACTCACATCTGGAGTACACACCCAGGTTAGTACTACAGTACTAGTACTACAGTACTGGTACTACCAAGTCCACTCACACCTGGAGTACACACCCAGGTTAGTACTACAGTACTAGTACTACAGTACTGGTACTACCAAGTCCACTCACATCTGGAGTACACACCCAGGTTAGTACTACAGTACTGGTACTACCAAGTCCACTCACATCTGGAGTACACACCCAGGTTAGTACTACAGTACTGGTACTACCAAGTCCACTCACACCTGGAGTACACACCCAGGTTAGTACTACAGTACTGGTACTACCAAGTCCACTCACATCTGGAGTACACACCCAAGTTAGTACTACAGTACTAGTACTACAGTACTGGTACTACCAAGTCCACTCACACCTGGAGTACACACCCAGGTTAGTACTACAGTACTAGTACTACAGTACTGGTACTACCAAGTCCACTCACATCTGGAGTACACACCCAAGTTAGTACTACAGTACTAGTACTACAGTACTGGTACTACCAAGTCCACTCACACCTGGAGTACACACCCAGGTTAGTACTACAGTACTAGTACTACAGTACTGGTACTACCAAGTCCACTCACACCTGGAGTACACACCCAGGTTAGTACTACAGTACTAGTACTACAGTACTGGTACTACCAAGTCCACTCACATCTGGAGTACACACCCAGGTTAGTACTACAGTACTAGTACTACAGTACTGGTACTACCAAGTCCACTCACATCTGGAGTACACACCCAGGTTAGTACTACAGTACTGGTACTACAGTACTGGTACTACCAAGTCCACTCACACCTGGAGTACACACCCAGGTTAGTACTACAGTACTGGTACTACCAAGTCCACTCACATCTGGAGTACACACCCAGGTTAGTACTACAGTACTGGTACTACAGTACTGGTACTACCAAGTCCACTCACACCTGGAGTACACACCCAGGTTAGTACTACAGTACTGGTACTACCAAGTCCACTCACATCTGGAGTACACACCCAGGTTAGTACTACAGTACTGGTACTACAGTACTGGTACTACCAAGTCCACTCACATCTGGAGTACACACCCAGGTTAGTACTACAGTACTAGTACTACAGTACTGGTACTACCAAGTCCACTCACATCTGGAGTACACACCCAGGTTAGTACTACAGTACTAGTACTACAGTACTGGTACTACCAAGTCCACTCACATCTGGAGTACACACCCAGGTTAGTACTACAGTACTAGTACTACAGTACTGGTACTACCAAGTCCACTCACATCTGGAGTACACACCCAGGTTAGTACTACAGTACTGGTACTACAGTACTGGTACTACCAAGTCCACTCACATCTGGAGTACACACCCAGGTTAGTACTACAGTACTAGTACTACAGTACTGGTACTACCAAGTCCACTCACACCTGGAGTACACACCCAGGTTAGTACTACAGTACTAGTACTACAGTACTGGTACTACCAAGTCCACTCACACCTGGAGTACACACCCAGGTTAGTACTACAGTACTAGTACTACAGTACTGGTACTACCAAGTCCACTCACATCTGGAGTACACACCCAGGTTAGTACTACAGTACTAGTACTACAGTACTGGTACTACCAAGTCCACTCACATCTGGAGTACACACCCAGGTTAGTACTACAGTACTAGTACTACAGTACTGGTACTACCAAGTCCACTCACACCTGGAGTACACACCCAGGTTAGTACTACAGTACTAGTACTACAGTACTGGTACTACCAAGTCCACTCACATCTGGAGTACACACCCAGGTTAGTACTACAGTACTAGTACTACAGTACTAGGACCGTCATACTATTGTTATACTATAGTCTGTTACAGTCCACTACAGTCTGTTACAGTCCACTATAGTCTGTTACAGTCCACTACAGTCTGGTACAGTCCACTATAGTCTGTTACAGTCCACTATAGTCTGTTACAGTCCACTATAGTCTGTTACAGTCCACTATAGTCTGTTACAGTCCACTATAGTCTGGTACAGTCCACTATAGTCTGTTACAGTCCACTATAGTCTGTTACAGTCCACTATAGTCTTTTACAGTCCACTATAGTCTGTTACAGTCCACTATAGTCTGTTACAGTCCACTATAGTCTGTTACAGTCCACTATAGTCTGTTACAGTCCACTATAGTCTGGTACAGTCCACTATAGTCTGTTACAGTCCACTATAGTCTGTTACAGTCCACTATAGTCTGGTACAGTCCACTATAGTCTGTTACAGTCCACTATAGTCTGTTACAGTCCACTATAGTCTGTTACAGTCCACTATAGTCTGTTACAGTCCACTATAGTCTGTTACAGTCCACTATAGTCTGTTACAGTCCACTATAGTCTGTTACAGTCCACTACAGTCTGTTACAGTCCACTATAGTCTTTTACAGTCCACTATAGTCTGTTACAGTCCACTATAGTCTGTTACAGTCCACTATAGTCTGTTACAGTCCACTATAGTCTGTTACAGTCCACTACAGTCTGTTACAGTCCACTATAGTCTGTTACAGTCCACTACAGTCTGGTACAGTCCACTATAGTCTGTTACAGTCCACTATAGTCTGTTACAGTCCACTATAGTCTGTTACAGTCCACTATAGTCTGGTACAGTCTACATAGTCTAGGTGGTTCTGGTCCAGTTGTTCTAACAGTTGTGTTTGTCTTCAGGTCTGGAGAGAAAATCTCGTGTGTGGTCGAACACATGAGTCTAAAAGAACCAAAGATCATTAACTGGGGTTAGTTTACCTGTCTAACTGTTCCTAACCTGTCTGCCTGTCTGTCTGCGCCTAACCTGTCTAACTGTTCCTAACCTGTCTGTCTGTCTGCGCCTAACCTGTCTAACTGTTCCTAACCTGTCTGTCTGACTGTTCCTTACCTGTCTTCATGTGTCTAACCTGTCTGTCTATGCCTAACCTGTCTAACTGTTCCTAACCTGTCTGTCTGTCTGCACCTACTCTGTCTGACTGTTTCTAACCTGTCTGTCTGTCTATGCCTATTCTGTCTTCGTGTGTCTAACCTGTCTGTCTGTGTCTAACCTGTCTGTCTGTGTCTAACCTGTCTGTCTGTCTCTTAGAGCCGTCGATGCCTGAATCAGAAAAGAATAAAATCGCCATCGGAGCGTCTGGTCTGATCCTGGGTCTGATTTTATCTGTGGCTGGATTCATCTACTACCAGAGGAAGGTCAAAGGTCAGTCTGACCCAGATTATACTGTTCTGAACCAGGTTTACAGTGGTTTTAGTCCAGGTTTTAGTCTAGTTCCTTGGGGCCATGTCTCAGTTGGTAGAGCAGGACGTCCAATAACTGAAGGGTTGACTCTGTCCTCGTCAGTCTGTTGTGCCCTTGAGCAAAGACACTTTACCCTCCAGTGTCACTCACACTGGAGGGTGAATGTTTGGTGGTGGGAGGGGCTATAGGTGGTAATGGGAAGGACCATAGGTGGTGGTGGGAGGGGCCATAAGTGGTGGTGGGAGGGGTCATAGGTGGTAATGGGAGGGGCCATAGGTGGTGGTGGGAGGGGCCATAGGTGTAAAATGTCCTCCAGTCTTCTGTCAGTCTGTCCCAGGACAACGGTGGATACATATGTAGTTTACCACCACAAGAGGGAACATGTGAGAGTGAATGAATAATGAGTCACTAATGTGAAGTACTGTGGATGAAAAACAACTGAATAAATATAAATATTATTATTGTTTTAGTCTAGTTTGAATTGTTCTTGGTGTTTTTAACAGTTTTCCTTTTTCTTTTAACCAGGTCGTATTCTGGTCCCCTCCAACTGATTCCAGTCCTGGTCCTGGGTCAGTGGTCCTGGTCCTGGGTCAGTGGTCCTGGGTCAGTGGACCTGGTCCTGGGTCAGTGGTCCAGGGTCAGTGGTCCAGGGTCAGTGGTCCTGGGTCAGTGGTCCTGGGTCAGTGGTCCTGGGTCAGTGGTCCTGGTCCTGGGTCAGTGGTCCTGGTCCTGGGTCAGTGGTCCTGGTCCTGGGTCAGTGGTCCTGGGTCAGTGGTCCTGGTCCTGGGTCAGTGGTCCAGGGTCAGTGGTCCTGGGTCAGTGGTCCTGGTCCTGGGTCAGTGGTCCAGGGTCAGTGGTCCTGGGTCAGTGGACCTGGTCCTGGGTCAGTGGTCCAGGGTCAGTGGTCCAGGGTCAGTGGTCCTGGGTCAGTGGTCCTGGGTCAGTGGTCCTGGGTCAGTGGTCCTGGGTCAGTGGTCCTGGTCCTGGGTCAGTGGTCCTGGGTCAGTGGTCCTGGTCCTGGGTCAGTGGTCCTGGTCCTGGGTCAGTGGTCCTGGGTCAGTGGTCCTGGTCCTGGGTCAGTGGTCCAGGGTCAGTGGTCCTGGGTCAGTGGTCCTGGTCCTGGGTCAGTGGTCCAGGGTCAGTGGTCCTGGTCCTGGGTCAGTGTTTAATCATTTATTGTTTGATTCACTTTTATTCTGTACTTTATGTTTGATCCAATAAAAAGTATTTGATCTGTTCACAGTACTGAGTATGTATTTATGTAGTACTAGTACTATATGTTTAATTGAACTTATCCTCATGGGTTTAAACACAGACCAACATATGTTTAAACAATATTTTGTTTCCTCCTACAACAAACAAACAACATTATAAAAACAAATACGTGTTTTATGAACAAAAAAACTCAGAAACATCTGTGTCATTTACACGATCAAATAAATGTTTATTAATTTTGAATAATATAAATATAAAACTAAATGGAACTGGTCATTCACAACATTCAGCACAAAGAACAACTTTAACCCCGCCCACCTCCACAGTTAACCCCACCCACCTCCACTGCCAGAGGTCAAAGGTCAGCACACAGGGACCTTTGTGTTTGATAATCATTCTTAAATTAGATGTAATTTCTTAGTTTTGTTTTTATACAAATATATTTCTATTGTTTAAATCCATTTAACTTTTGTTTGAACTAATTTAAATGACACTGCAGCTGATTTGTATAAATATTATTCAACAATTACAGAATATTGTTGCCTCCTCTTTGGGACGATGCTAACAGTCATTAGCATCTTAGTTTAGCAGCTGTCATCACATATGTCCTGGACTGATACTGGACGACTCCACTGATGGACACGAAGGAAAAGACCACTCACCCTTTATCCTCACTGGGGTCACAGGGGTCACTGGGGTCGAATCCAGCTCCAGCAGGTGAACGTGGGGTCAGAGGTCAACCTGTATGAGTCTCCAGTTCATCTCAGGACTAAACATATATAGACAACCACTGTCACAGTCACACCTATGGGTGATTTAGATTAACTAGTTAACCAGTTAACTAGTTAATCTATCAGTGCATATGTTTGGATGGTGGGAGGAGCCAGAGTACCTGGAGAAACGAGGAGAACATGTAAACTCCACACAGAAAGGTCTGATGTGGGAATAGAACCAACAACCTTCTGTCTGTGAAGAAGCACCACCCTGTTAACTACTGCACCACCCTGTTAACCACTGCACCACCCTGTTAACTGCACCACCCTGTTAACTACTGCACCACCCTGTTCACCACTGCACCACCCTGTTAACTACTGCACCACCCTGTTAACTACTGCACCACCCTGTTAACCACTGCACCACCCTGTTAACCACTGCACCACCCTGTTAACTACTGCACCACCCTGTTAACCACTGCACCACCCTGTTAACCACTGCACCACCCTGTTAACTACTGCACCACCCTGTTAACTACAGCACCACCCTGTTAACCACTGCACCACCCCGTTAACCACTGCATCACCCCGTTAACTACTGCACCACCCTGTTAACTACTGCACCACCCTGTTAACCACTGCATCACCCTGTTAACTACTGCACCACCCTGTTAACCACTGCACCACCCTGTTAGCTACTGCACCACCCTGTTAACTACTGCACCACCCTGTTAACTACAGCACCACCCTGTTAACTACAGCACCACCCTGTTAACCACTGCACCACCCTGTTAACTACTGCACCACCCTGTTAACTACAGCACCACCCTGTTAACTACTGCACCACCCTGTTAACTACTGCACCATCCTGTTAACTGGGGTGGCTGTGGTTCAGTTGGTAGAGTGGGTCGTTAGGGTCAAAGGTTAAAGCTGTGGTTCAGTTGGTAGAGTGGGTCATTAGGGTCAAAGGTTAAAGCTGTGGTTCAGTTGGTAGAGTGGGTCATTAGGGTCAAAGGTTAAAGCTGTGGTTCAGTTGGTAGAGTGGGTCGCCCAATGACCGAGAGGTTGGCGGTTCGCGTCCCGGCTCTGGCTGTCCACATGTCGAAGTGTCGTTGGGCAAGACACTGAACCCTGACTTAGTCCCCCAGTAGGACTGACCTTTGACCTTAGAAACCTACTGGTGTATGAGTGTATGTGAATGGGTGAATGTGAAGCTAATGTAAAGAACTTTGAACCATGAAGGTGGAACAGAACTATATAAATGCAGAACATTTAACATTACCATTTAACTACTGCACCATTGTGTTGCCAGTGTCACAAAAGTTAATGTTTTAAAATGATGTGAATGATTTGTTATTGTTATAATTTTATGCACATTTATTTGTCCGGGGACGAAATATGAACTGATCCAATGGAACGACCCTCATACAGTGACCTTTCAGGTAAAGGTCATACATTGACCTTTCAGGTAAAGGTCATACATTGACCTTTCAGGTAAAGGTCATACATTGACCTTTCAGGTAAAGGCCATACATTGACCTTTAAGGTAAAGGTCATACATTGACCTTTCAGGTAAAGGTCATACATTGACCTTTCAGGTAAAGGTCATACAGTGACCTTTCAGGTAAAGGTCATACAGTGACCTTTCAGGTAAAAGGTCATACAGTGACCTTTCAGGTAAAGGTCATACATTGACCTTTCAGGTAAAGGTCATACATTGACCTTTAAGGTAAAGGTCATACATTGACCTTTAAGGTAAAGGTCATACATTGACCTTTCAGGTAAAGGTCATACAGTGACCTTTCAGGTAAAGGTCATACATTGACCTTTCAGGTAAAGGTCATACATTGACCTTTCAGGTAAAGGTCATACATTTACCAAATATATCATTGGCTTAACGTCACATGACGTCTTTTCATGATGTCATGGAGCCTATGCAGGGACGGACTGGACCCGTTTTTCTAGTCTGGATACTCAGGCATCCAGGTCACTGGCTATCCAGGCCACAACAGACCGGGGGGGGGGGGGGGGGGGACACCTAATATCTTGTAACAGTTCCTGTGACTCATTACTGGATGAAGTTTGTTCCTCTCCCCTAGAATAATCACTCCTGGCTTCACCAGGTATTACAGAGGAACTTCCTATTTGGTTAGAAAGACATTATGGAATCATTACATCTACTAGAACTATTAAGAAGAGCCAACACAAATTAAAATACACCATTTAACTTATGAAATGTAATAGATTTAGTACTATCAGTTGTTTGTATTCAATTGTTTCATATAACCAATTGTAAATCTGAATCACACATATTGCTGCATCTTAAACAATTTAATGACTTTCCTATCTACCTGCCAGTTCCTCTGAGCTGGTACTGTAACTGGGCCCTGCCACTGAAGCCCCAGCACCGATGGTATTATATCTACCTAGGAAACATATAGCCAAATATTGTGACATTTACTCCATTTTAAAATACTATAAAGACACACACACTCACACTCACTCACACTCTCTCTCTCTCTCTCTCTCTAAACCAAAACAACAAGCATACAATCTTAGCATCTGTAACCAAATAATAAAGTGTAGCAGCAGCACCAACCACACTGACAAACTATAAGTCAAAACCTTCACAGACAAAACCACTGAATGAAAGCAAGTAAGTGTACATGCACATGGTACAACTCATAGAAGATGTATCATTCAGCATTAGAACCATCTATAACATAACTGCAGAAACTCTACTGATGTATTCTGTGTTATTTTGTAGTTGATGCAATAAAACTGTGTAAACAAAGTCCCGTGAAGCCACTGTTTATTGTCTGGGAATAGAGAAGTTAACCCCAGAGTAGAAGGCTTACTGTGGCCTTAGAGTACAAGAAAACAAACGGTCATTTTCCCCTAATATCCCGACCACGGTCAGGATAACATCACGAAAGGTTAACAACTGTATAGTTAAGTAGTGTTTATGCAAGACAGTACCACAACAAACCACCACATCACTGCCACAACAGCAAAATAAATCTACAAATTTTTCCCCTTTCTTTCTTAAAAACCAGCCATGAAGGATGTTATTGTTGCACTTACAGAAAACAAGAGTCATCCATATTAACTGGTGTGAGACACATGAGGATACACATGACAAAAGGAAACAAAGTGCATGGTCTTAAAGCCAATCCTTTTCCTCTCAGCTGGCTTCTGGGGCCGTCTGACATGCATTGTGTGGCGTTTATAAACTTACTTGTCGCAGCTGGGTCACCATCCACTTTGCTAGTAGTGGCCAGGGGTGGGGGTGGGGGTGGGGGTCTAAACAGGTATGTAAGTTTGAGACATTTCGCCCCCTCTCTTTCTAGGGCCTTTCTTTTGTTTTCTATTTCTCTTTGATGGCCACCTTTCCTTTTTCCTCCTCTCTTTGGGTGCTCCATCACCAAAATGTCTCTCTCTCTCTCTCTCTCTCTCTCTCTCTCTCATTTGCACACACGCTGCACGTATAACCATGTGCATTCTCCTTGCTGTGTTTTCATTTTGTGGAGGCGGGCCATAAAGCAACTAACCAATCACGACATGATTCTTCTAAAAAAACCTGTCATTTTCGACCAATCCTAATAACTCTCTGTTTCAGTTTCACAGCGCGCCCGTCTCTGTGCAGTAGCGAGTGAGGGGGCGTGTACTAGAAGAAGTGTTGTCTGCCTAGCAACAGCGGGCCATTGGCTGCATTGTATTTATTGGTAGCAAATGGCAGCCATACAGGCCAATAAGGAGGCAGGCCATCTGGAAGACTAAACAGATGGGCCAGTCCGTGCCTGAGCCTATAGGTGTTCTCTTATCTGAGGTCAGAAGGTCAGACTGCTGTGTTTGAACTGTTGACCTTCATTGTCACCTTGACCTTTGACCTTTAAAGATCAACATTTAATCTTAATTGATACATTATCAATCATCTCTGAAAATCTCAGCAAAATCTGTCTACACCTTTGTGAGTTATCTAGCTGACAAATAAACAAACAAACAGACAAACAAACAGACAGACAAACAAACAAACAGACAAACAGACAAACAAACAGACAAACAGACAAACAAACAAACAAACAAACAAACAAACAAACAGACAGACAACCTCGAGGTAAAAATGAACAAAAATCTTTGTTTTGACATGTTGCCTGTTGCCCCGCCCCCCTAGTGCTGTGATTGGTCCTGAAGACCTATGTTAGCATAGATGCTGTGGTTTGTTGGAGTTTAGTGAAGGACAAAAGAACACATCAGAAACAAGAGACCAAACTTTTGATCAGGTTCTAGTTCGGATCCACTGACCAAACATTTATTTTATTCTGAAATTTAAAAAATCATCTTTGTTGTTTTTTTCTCTGTTCATTACAAAACAAAAGACTTTTGCTGAAATGTACGATAAGTATAAAAACATTGACCTCATATTCTGCATAAAAGGTAGAAAAAGTGCTAAAATAGAAACGGTGGATAATTCTACGGTTGGATATTTTTCTGGATCTGCGACTTTTAAAGACGTCCATAAATACTTTAACTATTAGAAAAATGACACATCTCTGTCGGCAGTAACTGCGATCCACAGGACATGAATAACATAAGTAAAAGTCAAATGCGGCTGAACATTGACGTTTTCTTTGGATGTTTACGAAAGTCGATGAACCCCGACTCCGAACTCAACCCTTCCGGTCGACTCAGATATTAGCGTTAAAAAAGTATGTGCGAGGCTTTGTCGAACCAAAACCACAGTTTGGCAAAGTCGCAATTGTTCAAGAGTTGTGTAAAGTTTCCTTTTGAAGAATCTCCCAGAATTCCCAGGAATCGCAGTAAGTTTTCCTTCACAGTTCTCGAACTCTCGGGTGGTCTTTACAAAAAACAAACCCTAAGATTTTTTCAAAAGGCTCAAAGTTTTTTTTTTCCGGAGGGAATTCCCGAACATTCCTCACATGAAGACTGTGATGCTGTAAGTTTTAGGAGAGGAAATCCACGTGGGACAGTCCAAGTCCCATTAAAGACTCACTCCGGACATCCCTGGTGACGCAGTTCCCATGGAGATGAAGATTACCCATGAGTCCATTTGAAATTCCTGTCGAGGCTATTCCAAGTTTACACAACTTTCTTTAAAAAAAATTTTTTTGGGCGTTTTCCCAGAATATTCCTGAAGGAGTTTTTAGAGAAAATCCACAGAACTGAAATTTCACTTGGACTCAACGGTCGCAGGAGTTCAAGTGTCTCGAAAGTTTGAGTTTTTATAAAATCTTTTCAACAAAACCCGATGTTCGTCCACACATTCTATTGTCGAGTTTTCCGTGTCCATCAATCCTGTCGTGTCGGAAAACCCACCGGTCCCACAGAACCACCTGGGTCTTAGTGTTGAAAACAGGTCCAGAACCAACATCCTGGTTTAGGTTTTTTGTACGATGTCCTTAATAATACGACCACGACTTCAGCTCAACTTCTGTCGTCACTGAAAGTTTATAATTAATTTTCGGAAAATCAGACGCTAAAAACAGGGATGTTTTCTTTACTTTAGTGTTAGCATTTCCTTAGTACAACTGGATAAAGTGGGAGGAGCTTTTATGGTTTCCTGAGCAGCGGTTGGTTGGTCATTGCATCCTGAGTTTTGCTGGTGGTAAACTAGTTTGTAATTGGTCAAAATAACCAGGTGGGCGGAGTCATGTTTGCACCTGAGTCCATTAGTGTTTGGAGTTTTAGTGCATCCTGAAACCAAAGACTCTCATTGGTCCATTCCCTGGGAGGAAGCGGAGTGTGGTCCAGTAGCCTTCTTATTGGTCAGTATAAGTGGGCGGGGCTCACGTTCAACCTGAGAGAGAGGAGTAGATTTGTAGGGGGTCAATGGGATTGGTCAGTATAAAAGAGTGGGCGGAGCTTTGTGAGTCCTGAGCGTCTGGATGGAGGAAAGGATCTTCTTCTGATGTCCAGCGAGGGTCACGCCCACTCTGAGCAGGTCTCTATGGAAACAGGAGAAAATGAAACATTTTAGTGTAAATATCAAAAAGTTCCGACAAAATACATGAATGCCTGGATTTAATGAATTAATTATACTTTTAGAGGGTGCTAATGCTAACTGTTGCTAACTACTGCTAACTAATACTAACTAATGCTAACTAATACTAACTATTGCTGACTATTACTAACTAATGTTAAACAAAACTAATATGAACTAATACTAACTAATGGTAACTAATACTAATGTTTAAGAATGTTAACAAATACTAACTAATACTAATCCTAATTAATACTAATACTAAGTAATACTAACTAATGCAAACTACTGCTAACTAATACTAATTAATGCTTATGAATGCTTACTAATGCTAACTAATACTAACCAATACTAATACCGATATGAACTTATACAAACTAATGCTAACTAAAACTAATACGAACTAATACTAACTAATGCAGACTGATACTAACTAATGTAAACTAATACCAATACTAACTAATACTAGATAAGGATTATTTATTACAAATTTAATTTACACTTGATGGACAGTACTTTTATTTTCATTTATGGATTATTTTTTGCATTGGACACAGAAACAAAACAGGACGTAGAGAAAAAGACAATAGAGGTTAAAGGTCGTACTGTATGACTGTCAGTGTGTGTGTGTGTGTGTGTGTGTGTGTGTGTGTACGCATCTATATGTGAGTAAACTGGTACGCACTAATAAAACTTTATATAAAAACATAAATCATGACTGAACAAAGTAATGATATAAAAACAAATTAAATAGATCCAAATATAAACTTTTATAACAATATAATGTTTGACTATTATACTGATGAAGAATTTAATAACATAAACATAGAAGAAACTCTTTATATTTTACATTTAATAACATAAACATAGAAGGAACTCTTTATATTTGACATTTAATAACATAAACATAGAAGAAACTCTTTATATTTGACATTTAATAACATAAACATAGAAGAAACTCTTTATATTTGACATTTAATAACATAAACATAGAAGAAACTCTTTATATTTGACATTTAATAACATAAACATAGAAGGAACTCTTTATATTTTACATTTAATAACATAAACATAGAAGGAACTCTTTATATTTTACATTTAATAACAGAAGTCTGTGTAAAAACTATGATAATATCAACATTTATGTTAAATTCATGGTTATAACCTGACAGACTTGGTTAGAAAATAGGATAAGTGAAGTTGAAATGGAAGGGTACAAGTTATTTAATACTAATGGAATGTAGAAAAAAGGAGGAGGAGCCATTTATGTAAATAATATCCTGGATTTAAAATAGTTGAAAATATGTGGATTGTAGTTGAGAATGTTGTTGAATGTATAACTGTTGAAAATGTGTTAGAAAAATCTACAAATATTCTTGTTAACTGCGTATATATATATATATATATATATATATATATATATATATATATATATATATATATATATATATAGTTCCATGAACATGTTTGGATACATTACATACAACATAAAAAAAGAACATATTGTTTGTAGTGATTTCAATGTAAATCTTTTAAAAACAACAGATTTTATAACGACTATGTACAATAATAATATAATAACATTTATAAATAAACCTACAACAATCACAACCAATACTGTCACATTAATAGATCATATATTTACTAATTCATTTGCATATCTAATTACTGCTGGGCTTTTCATTAACGACATCAGTGACCATCTTCCACTTTTTTATCTATCACCAACTTCTAAAAAAGATTAAATAAATTCAAAATAATTAGAACCAGAACTCCTGAATAGTGTTGTCAAAAAAATGGATTTTAGATACTAAATCGATATTGACCCTTGGTATCTAATTAGATATTAAGTTGCTGGAAAATCGATTTTTGTTTTTATGGCGCGTCGCTGCTTTTTTGTAGTGGGTAACGTTAAGAATTGTAAACAGGCATCAACGCGGTCAGCTCTGGCACAGCCGTAATGCCGGCGTGTAAGTTAAAGTCTCTTTTTTTCTCCAGCTGCCTCTGACAGCACACGGGATGACGCCAGTGCGACCACAGACCTATACACTATTTCTATAGGTCTGTGATTGGACCATCCCATGTAACTTTGCTTTTAAAGGCCTCCATATAGTCGAACGTTTATGCGCGCGGGCGGCAGCCAGGCGGTAGCGCATAGTATCACGTTACCACCACGGAGGCCACCGTGAGCATGTCAGCCTATCATTTTTGACGTGTGCGCTGCTAGTCCCGCAAGGGGTTCGTGGTGGTCACATGATGCAATACGCTGCCGCCCGCGCACATAATGCTCGACCATAAAGAGTCTTACAGTTAGCACTGCAGAAGGACTTGAACAAAAACATAGACCTACCTTAACTTACCAAGAGATAGACATGTATTTATTCTGCACCCGCACTCACTACCTTTTTTTAACAGTCCATGGAGGACATTTTAAAAGGAATCCCTCACATCTCCAGTATCGAAATAGTATCGAGTATTATCCTTAGTATCGGTATCGAGTTGGAAATTTAGTATCGTGACAACCCTACTCCTGAAACACCGACTGCTTTTAAGTTAGATTTAAATAATCAGTCATAAGAGGAAGTCTATTCAACAGCTGACTCTAACGAAGCATATGACGCCTTAATGCTAGGGTTAACGTTAACACTAATACAATAATAGGGTTAACGTTAACACTAATACAATAATAGGGTTAATGCTAACACTAATACAATAATAGGGTTAATGCTAACACTAATACGATAATAGGGTTAATGTTAACACTAATACAATAATAGGGTTAATGTTAACACTAATACAATAATAGGGTTAATGTTAACACTAATACAATAATAGGGTTAATGCTAACACTATAACGATAATAGGGTTAATGTTAACACTAATACAATAATAGGGTTAATGTTAACACTAATACAATAATAGGGTTAATGCTAACACTAATACAATAATAGGGTTAATGCTAACACTAATACGATAATAGGGTTAATGTTAACACTAATACAATAATAGGGTTAATGTTAACACTAATACAATAATAGGGTTAATGTTAACACTAATACAATAATAGGGTTAATGCTAACACTATAACGATAATAGGGTTAATGTTAACACTAATACAATAATACGGTTAATGTTAACACTAATACAATAATAGGGTTAATGCTAACACTAATACGATAATAGGGTTAATGTTAACACTAATACAATAATAGGGTTAATGTTAACACTAATACAATAATAGGGTTAATGTTAACACTAATACAATAATAGGGTTAATGCTAACACTAATACGATAATAGGGTTAATGTTAACACTAATACAATAATAGGGTTAATGCTAACACTAATACGATAATAGGGTTAATGTTAACACTAATACAATAATAGGGTTAATGTTAACACTAATACAATAATAGGGTTAATGCTAACACTAATACGATAATAGGGTTAATGTTAACACTAATACAATAATAGGGTTAATGCTAACACTAATACAATAATAGGGTTAATGCTAACACTAATACAATAATAGGGTTAATGTTAACACTAATACAATAATAGGGTTAATGCTAACACTAATATGATAATAGGGTTAATGTTAACACTAATACAATAATAGGGTTAATGTTAACACTAATACAATAATAGGGTTAATGTTAACACTAATACAATAATAGGGTTAATGTTAACACTAATACAATAATAGGGTTAATGTTAACACTAATACAATAATAGGGTTAATGTTAACACTAATACGATAATAGGGTTAATGCTAACACTAATACGATAATAGGGTTAATGTTAACACTAATACAATAATAGGGTTAATGTTAACACTAATACAATAATAGGGTTAATGTTAACACTAATACGATAATAGGGTTAATGTTAACACTAATACAATAATAGGGTTAATGTTAACACTAATACAATAATAGGGTTAATGTTAACACTAATACAATAATAGGGTTAATGTTAACACTAATACAATAATAGGGTTAATGCTAACACTAATACGATAATAGGGTTAATGTTAACACTAATACAATAATAGGGTTAATGTTAACACTAATACAATAATAGGGTTAATGTTAACACTAATACAATAATAGGGTTAATGTTAACACTAATACAATAATAGGGTTAATGTTAACACTAATACAATAATAGGGTTAATGTTAACACTAATACAATAATAGGGTTAATGTTAACACTAATACAATAATAGGGTTAATGCTAACACTAATACGATAATAGGGTTAATGTTAACACTAATACGATAATAGGGTTAATGTTAACACTAATACAATAATAGGGTTAATGCTAACACTAATACAATAATAGGGTTAATGTTAACACTAATACAATAATAGGGTTAATGTTAACACTAATACAATAATAGGGTTAATGCTAACACTAATACAATAATAGGGTTAATGCTAACACTAATACAATAATAGGGTTAACGTTAACACTAATACAATAATAGGGTTAATGTTAACACTAATACAATAATAGGGTTAATGTTAACACTAATACAATAATAGGGTTAATGTTAACACTAATACAATAATAGGGTTAATGTTAACACTAATACGATAATAGGGTTAATGTTAACACTAATACAATAATAGGGTTAATGTTAACACTAATACGATAATAGGGTTAATGTTAACACTAATACAATAATAGGGTTAATGTTAACACTAATACAATAATAGGGTTAATGTTAACACTAATACAATAATAGGGTTAACGCTAACACTAATACAATAATAGGGTTAATGTTAACACTAATACAATAATAGGGTTAACGCTAACACTAATACAATAATAGGGTTAACGCTAACACTAATACAATAATAGGGTTAATGTTAACACTAATACAATAATAGGGTTAATGCTAACACTAATACAATAATAGGGTTAATGCTAACACTAATACAATAATAGGGTTAATGTTAACACTAATACAATAATAGGGTTAATGTTAACACTAATACAATAATAGGGTTAATGTTAACACTAATACAATAATAGGGTTAATGTTAACACTAATACAATAATAGGGTTAATGTTAACACTAATACAATAATAGGGTTAATGCTAACACTAATACGATAATAGGGTTAATGTTAACACTAATACAATAATAGGGTTAATGTTAACACTAATACAATAATAGGGTTAATGTTAACACTAATACAATAATAGGGTTAATGCTAACACTAATACAATAATAGGGTTAATGCTAACACTAATACAATAATAGGGTTAATGCTAACACTAATACAATAATAGGGTTAATGTTAACACTAATACAATAATAGGGTTAATGCTAACACTAATACGATAATAGGGTTAATGTTAACACTAATACAATAATAGGGTTAATGTTAACACTAATACAATAATAGGGTTAATGTTAACACTAATACAATAATAGGGTTAACGCTAACACTAATACAATAATAGGGTTAATGTTAACACTAATACAATAATAGGGTTAATGTTAACACTAATACAATAATAGGGTTAATGTTAACACTAATACAATAATAGGGTTAACGCTAACACTAATACAATAATAGGGTTAATGCTAACACTAATACGATAATAGGGTTAATGTTAACACTAATACAATAATAGGGTTAATGTTAACACTAATACAATAATAGGGTTAATGTTAACACTAATACAATAATAGGGTTAATGTTAACACTAATACAATAATAGGGTTAATGTTAACACTAATACAATAATAGGGTTAATGTTAACACTAATACAATAATAGGGTTAACGCTAACACTAATACAATAATAGGGTTAATGTTAACACTAATACAATAATAGGGTTAATGTTAACACTAATACAATAATAGGGTTAATGTTAACACTAATACAATAATAGGGTTAACGCTAACACTAATACAATAATAGGGTTAATGTTAACACTAATACAATAATAGGGTTAATGTTAACACTAATACAATAATAGGGTTAATGTTAACACTAATACAATAATAGGGTTAACGCTAACACTAATACAATAATAGGGTTAATGTTAACACTAATACAATAATAAGTGTGTATGATAAACACTGTCCACTCCAAAAATGTTTAACCAAAGTAACGAGGCAGAACAAACCATGGATAACAAAAGTATTAATACATGGAAAAAGAAAAATCATCTTTACAAATTATTTATTAAACATAGAACTAAAAAATATAAAACCTACAAAAATAAGATGATTATTATAAGATCTTCTGAGACTATTAGCATAAATTATTGGAAAAGCACAGAAATGACATTTATGGCATTTGGAAAATTCTAAACGCTTTAATGAATAGAACAAAAAAAAAAAAGACTATCCAAATTATTTCCTGAAAAAACAAAATAAGATAAAAGAGGAAGAGTTTAATGATTTTTTTATAAACGTTGGACCCACCCTTGCAAATTAAATAGTTGAACCCATAGATATACAATATAGCAGGATATACGAGTTCATTCTTTGTCATTAGTGTCGATGAAAGAGAAATGATTAAAATAATAAGTCATTTTAAAAATAAGAGGTCACCAGACAACACTAATATAAATATGACAACGATAAAAAATAAAATAAATTACATTGTCACAATTTTCACATATATTTATAACCAGTCAAAAATTAAAACAGCAAAAGTGATACCCATATTCAAAAGTGGTACCCATATTCAAAAGTGATACCCATATTCAAAAGTGGTACCCATATTCAAAAGTGGTACCCATATTCAAAAGTGGTACCCATATTCAAAAGTGGTACCCATATTCAAAAGTGATACCCATATTCAAAAGTGGTACCCATATTCAAAAGTGGTACCCATATTCAAAAGTCATACCCATATTCAAAAGTGGTACCCATATTCAAAAGTGGTACCCATATTCAAAAGTGGTACCCATATTCAAAAGTGATACCCATATTCAAAAGTGGTACCCATATTCAAAAGTGGTACCCATATTCAAAAGTGGTACCCATATTCAAAAGTGATACCCATATTCAAAAGTGGTACCCATATTCAAAAGTGGTACCCATATTCAAAAGTGATACCCATATTCAAAAGTGATACCCATATTCAAAAGTGGTACCCATATTCAAAAGTGGTACCCATATTCAAAAGTGGTACCCATATTCAAAAGTGATACCCATATTCAAAAGTGGTACCCATATTCAAAAGTGGTACCCATATTCAAAAGTGGTACCCATATTCAAAAGTGGTACCCATATTCAAAAGTGGTACCCATATTCAGACCAACAGTGACCAACAGTTCACTAATTTCAGGCCAATTTCATTATTGTCTCAATTTTCAAAAATTGTAGAAAAATTGTTTGTCAATAGATGAGATAATTTTCTTAACAAGTACAACCTTATAAATGATTATTAGTTTGGATTCAGGACAAGATCAATATCAAAGTCTATAATGGAACTGGTGGAAGAAATATGTGAAGTAATAAACAACAGAAAGTTCACAGTGTGAGTTTTCATTGACACCATTGATCACTATTCACTATTATTCAAATTGAACAGATACGTGATAAGAGGTGTTGCACATGACTGGCTCTCACAAGCATTACACTAATACAAAAATTAGAACACATGGTGTTCCACAGGGCTCTGTCCTGGGTCCCAAATGATTTAATGTCTACATAAATGACATAGACTCAGCCCTTAAAAAATGTGGAACATTTTATTTGCAGATGATACTAGCATCTACTGCTCTGGGAAGAGTCTGGAACAGCTTTTGAAAAATACAAGCAAAGAACTCGAGACACTAAAAAAATGGTTTAATCATAATAAACTATCTATGAACTTAAAAAAAACTAAATATATTATCTTTGGGAATAAGAAAATGCATAAATGTGCCAAATTGAAGATAAATCAAACAGAAATAGAGAGGGTGAGTAATACAAAGTTCTTGGGTGTAAATATTGACAATAAACTAAGTTGGAAATTTCATATAAATTATCTTAAATGTAAAATTGCAAAAACCATCGATATAATGAGTAAAATCAAACATTCTGTAAACAAAAAAATCCTTACAGTTTCTGTATAATACCCTCATCCTACATTATTTATAACTATTGTTCAGAAATATGGGGGAACAGTTGTAAGTCTACACTTTATATTAAAGAAGAAAATAATTAGAATCATCAATGGAGACGATTAATATGTTCCATCAAAACTATTATTTATAAACTTAATGATGCTAGTAGAACTAAATACACTAAAGTTCATAACAATATGCTCCTCAAATGTGTTCAGGAGAAGTTCAATCTAAGAGAAAGTCACTTTAGTCTGACAGGAAATGATATCTACCAAAATAAAATAGGATTAGAACAAATAAATACTAAAAAGAGATGACTTAATAATAAAATAAAACACACAACTTCTATTAACAACTTTAAGAAGATGTTCAAATACAAAGTAAATAATTATCGAGCAATAGAATGAGTTCATGTTTTCATATTGGGGGGGGGGGGGGTTATGTTATTGTTGTTATGTTATTGTTGTTATGTTATTGTTGTTATGTTATTGTTGTTTGTAACCTCTGTGTTCAAATGAACTAAACTAACAAACATGTTATATTAACATCTAGACAAAAGAGTCTCATGAACTGTCCATATGCTTCTTAAAAGAACCAATACATAATATTTAAATACATAATATTTAAATACATAATATTTAAATACATAATATTTAAATACATAATATTTAAATACATATTTAAATACATAATATTTAAATACATATTTAAATACATAATATTTAAACACATAATATTTAAATACATAATATTTAAACACATAATATTTAAATACATAATATTTAAATACATAATATTTAAATACATAACATTTAAATACATAATATTTAAATACATAATATTTAAACACATAATATTTAAATACATAATATTTAAACACATAATATTTAAATACATAATATTTAAATACATAATATTTAAACACATAATATTTAAATACATAATATTTAAATACATAATATTTAAACACATAATATTTAAACACATAATATTTAAATACATAATATTTAAATACATAATATTTAAACACATAATATTTAAACACATAATATTTAAATACATAATATTTAAATACATAATATTTAAATACATAATATTTAAACACATAATATTTAAATACATAATATTTAAATACATAATATTTAAACACATAATATTTAAACACATAATATTTAAATACATAATATTTAAATACATAATATTTAAATACATAATATTTAAATACATAATATTTAAATACATAACATTTAAATACATAATATTTAAATACATAATATTTAAAGGACACCACACACACACACATGGACACATTAAGGATTATTGCATCAATGAGTTTTTGATCATTTACAATACATGGTAATAAGTGATAAAAAAAAATGGTTAAACATATGTTAACAGTTCCCCCTTCATCCTTCTGTATCTTGTGCTAAATTGTTAAAGATATAATAATAATAATAATAATAATAATAATAATAATAATAATAATAATAATAATAATAATAATAATAATAATAATAATAATAATAATAATAATAATAATAATAATAATAATAATAATAATGAACAGCACATATAAACTAAAGACAGGACATGTAGGAGACAGGCTGGTGTTTGAAGAGTCACTGTTTGACCAACAGTGTGACTACAGAACTATTAGAAAAAGCAGAGACTAGCACTGACAGAACTTCTATAAAATGTTCAACAAACACTGTTCTGCATAGTTCTGATTTTAACAAACCCTAACCGCCCGTACCCATCATGTTTAAACTCGTATCTGACCTGTTTTCCAACGAAAAAAAATAAATAAATCCGCACCCGAACCGACCCACTATAAATGAACCCGATATCCGACCTGAACCCGGAAGAAAATGTCAGATAGTCAAAGTTAAATACAAACATTTATTGTCATGAATATAGTGAACAGTA
>CM035784.1:30904467-30954467 GCA_020466265.1 Siphamia tubifer
CTCAGTCGTTTTCTGACAGAGAACTCTTCAGACCCCACCTACACCAGTTCTCTGGTAGGTCACATGACAGCTGGGGGTGGAGTTACACAAGGATATGAGCTCCTCCCACTGGGATTAACTCTGTTCATACTGTCCATTAAAGTGACCCCATTGTCTGTACCTCTCTGTACCTGTCTGTCTGTGCATACCTGTCTGTACCTGTCTGTCTGTACGTACCTGTCTGGACCTGTCTGTCTGTCTGTCTGTACGTACCTGTCTGTGCCTGTCTGTCTGTCTGTCTGTCTATACCTGTCTGTATGTACCTGTCTATACCTTTCTGTACCCATCTATACCTGTCTGTCTGTATGTGTCTGTCTGTCTGTACCTGTTTGTACGTGTCTGTAACTGTCTGTACGTACCTGTCTTTCTGCCCGTACATACCTGTCTGTCTTTCAGGGAGGGAAAATTCCCATTCGATGGACTGCCCCTGAAGCTATTGCCTACAGGTGTGTATGTGTGTCATTGGCTTCCTGTCAGTCATGTGATCAGCTGTCCCTCCCTCTCTTCATGTCACTCATCTGTCCTTTACAGGAAGTTCACCTCAGCTAGTGACGCCTGGAGTTACGGGATCGTCATGTGGGAGGTGATGTCATACGGCGAACGCCCGTACTGGGACATGAGCAACCAGGACGTGAGTAGTAACCACTGCAACGCTCTAGTAACCATGACAACGGTCTACTAATAACAGTAACACTCTAGTAACCATGACAACAGTCTACTAATAACGAGTAACCATGGCAATGCTGTAGTAGCCATGGAAACCATGGCAGCTTTTTCTTCATGTGTCACACATGAGCCCCGCCCACTATGCCCCGCCCTCTAATCCCTGCTCTGTGGTCAGGTGATCAACGCCATCGAGCAGGACTACCGTCTGCCGCCGCCCCCTGAATGCCCCGCCTCTCTGCACGCGCTCATGCTGGACTGTTGGCAGAAGGAACGGGCCAATCGACCGCGTTTCTGTGACGTGGTGGCGGCGTTGGATAGGCTGATCCGAAACCCCGCCTCCTTGAAGATGACACATGCCGATGGGCCCGGGTGAGTATGATTGACAGCTCTGAAATCTGACTGATGTGCACTAGCTGGCAGGGGGTCAAAGGTCAGAGTGTGCACAGGCTGGAGGCGGGACATACATCCACATTTAAACAGGCTCAGGAGGCGGGGCTTGTGTGATTGACATAGGAATGGGTGGTATGTTTTTTACTCTATTTTTACTGTATTTTACTCTATTTGTACTGTATTTTACTCTATTTTTACTGCATTTTACTCTTATTTTTACTGCATTTTACTCTATTTTTACTGTATTTTACTCTTATTTTTACTGCATTTTACTCTATTTTACTCTATTTGTACTGCATTTTACTCTATTTTTACTGTATTTTACTCTATTTTTACAGCATTTTACTCTATTTTTACAGCATTTTACTCTTATTTTTACTGCATTTTACTCTATTTTACTCTATTTGTACTGCATTTTACTCTATTTCTACTGCATTTTACTCTATTTCTACTGTATTTTACTATATTTCTACTGTATTTTACTCTATTTCTACTGTATTTTACTATATTTCTATTGTATTTTACTCTATTTGTACTGCATTTTACTCTATTTCTAGTGCATTTTACTCTATTTTTAGTGCATTTTACTCTATTTTTACTGCATTTTACTCTATTTTTACTGCATTTTACTCTATTTTTACTGCATTTTACTCTTATTCCTACTGCATTTTACTCTATTTGTACTGCATTTTACTCTATTTCTACTGTATTTTACTCTATTCCTACTGCATTTTAATCTATTTCTACTACATTTTACTGTATTTTACTCTATTTTTACTACATTTTACTCTTATTTTTACTGCATTTTACTCTATTTGTACTGCATTTTACTCTATTTCTACTGTATTTTACTCTATTTTTACTACATTTTAATCTTATTTTTACTGCATTTTACTCTATTTGTACTGCATTTTACTCTATTTGTACTGCATTTTACTCTATTTGTACTGTATTTTACTCTATTTCTACTGTATTTTACTCTTATTTTTACTGTATTTTACTCTATTTTTACTGCATTTTACTCTTATTTTTACTGCATTTTACTCTTATTTTTACTGTATTTTACTCTATTTGTACTGCATTTTACTCTATTTGTACTGTATTTTACTCTATTTCTACTGTATTTTACTCTTATTTTTACTGTATTTTACTCTATTTTTACTGCATTTTACTCTTATTTTTACTGCATTTTACTCTTATTTTTACTGCATTTTACTCTTATTTTTACTGTATTTTACTCTATTTTTACTGCATTTTACTCTATTTGTACTGTATTTTACTCTATTTCTACTGTATTTTACTCTTATTTTTACTGTATTTTACTCTATTTTTACTACATTTTAATCTTATTTTTACTGCATTTTACTCTATTTGTACTGCATTTTACTCTATTTGTACTGTATTTTACTCTATTTCTACTGTATTTTACTCTTATTTTTACTGTATTTTACTCTATTTTTACTGCATTTTACTCTTATTTTTACTGCATTTTACTCTATTTTTACTGTATTTTACTCTATTTTTACTGTATTTTACTCTATTTCTACTGTATTTTACTCTTATTTTTACTGTATTTTACTCTATTTTTACTACATTTTAATCTTATTTTTACTGCATTTTACTCTATTTGTACTGTATTTTACTCTATTTCTACTGTATTTTACTCTTATTTTTACTGTATTTTACTCTATTTTTACTGCATTTTACTCTTATTTTTACTGCATTTTACTCTTATTTTTACTGCATTTTACTCTTATTTTTACTGTATTTTACTCTATTTTTACTGCATTTTACTCTATTTGTACTGTATTTTACTCTATTTCTACTGTATTTTACTCTTATTTTTACTGTATTTTACTCTATTTTTACTACATTTTAATCTTATTTTTACTGCATTTTACTCTATTTGTACTGCATTTTACTCTATTTGTACTGTATTTTACTCTATTTCTACTGTATTTTACTCTTATTTTTACTGTATTTTACTCTATTTTTACTGCATTTTACTCTTATTTTTACTGCATTTTACTCTATTTTTACTGTATTTTACTCTATTTTTACTGTATTTTACTCTATTTCTACTGTATTTTACTCTTATTTTTACTGTATTTTACTCTATTTTTACTACATTTTAATCTTATTTTTACTGCATTTTACTCTATTTGTACTGCATTTTACTCTATTTGTACTGTATTTTACTCTATTTCTACTGTATTTTACTCTTATTTTTACTGTATTTTACTCTATTTTTACTGCATTTTACTCTTATTTTTACTGCATTTTACTCTATTTTTACTGTATTTTACTCTATTTTTACTGTATTTTACTCTATTTCTACTGTATTTTACTCTTATTTTTACTGTATTTTACTCTATTTTTACTACATTTTAATCTTATTTTTACTGCATTTTACTCTATTTGTACTGCATTTTACTCTATTTGTACTGTATTTTACTCTATTTCTACTGTATTTTACTCTTATTTTTACTGTATTTTACTCTATTTTTACTGCATTTTACTCTTATTTTTACTGCATTTTACTCTTATTTTTACTGCATTTTACTCTTATTTTTACTGTATTTTACTCTATTTTTACTGCATTTTACTCTATTTGTACTGTATTTTACTCTATTTCTACTGTATTTTACTCTTATTTTTACTGTATTTTACTCTATTTTTACTACATTTTAATCTTATTTTTACTGCATTTTACTCTATTTGTACTGCATTTTACTCTATTTGTACTGTATTTTACTCTATTTCTACTGTATTTTACTCTTATTTTTACTGTATTTTACTCTATTTTTACTGCATTTTACTCTTATTTTTACTGCATTTTACTCTATTTTTACTGTATTTTACTCTATTTCTACTGTATTTTACTCTTATTTTTACTGCATTTTACTCTTATTTTTACTGCATTTTACTCTATTTTTACTGCATTTTACTCTTATTTTTACTGCATTTTACTCTATTTTTACTGTATTTTACTCTATTTTTACTGTATTTTACTCTATTTTTACTACATTTTACTCTTATTTTTACTGCATTTCACTCTATTTCCTTCCTCTGTCCTCCTGCTCCTCAGTGTCCCAGTTGGGCCCTGGTCTAACTTTAGTCCTGTTTGTCCCAGTTCGGCCCAGCCCCTCTTGGACCAGCGTGTCCCTCCTCCTCTGTCCTCCTGCTCCTCAGTGTCCCAGTGGCTTCACAACATAAAGATGGAACGATATGAGCAGAGTTTCCTCCAGAACGGATTCACCAGCCTGGACCTGGTGTCACAGCTGCGCACAGAGTGAGTGACTTTTATATTTATATATATATATATATAAATATATATATATATATATATATATATATATATATATATATATATATAAATATATATATATATATATATATATATATATATATTAGGGCTGGGTGATTTTCTCTTTTAAAAAAATCTCCGATTTTTTTCCCAAAAAACTCGATTCACGATACGCTTTTTTCCCATGTGGGTTAAATGAAAATGAAAACACTAGAAACGTGGTTTCTTTCGTCTTCTTTTTTAATGAAATAACATGTAAAACAAAAATACTTCTACAAATAAGTGTAAATAATAAATCATTTGTGCAAAAGGTGCAACTACAACCTGAGACTTTACCTACATGAACTGTAGTAAGTCCAGACATATCCACCACTGTTACAGGAAAAACTGTGCAAAAAAAATAGTTTGTTGGAAAAAAGAAAGCTTAAAATATTTTAACAACTAAAACAATATACATTAATACTCATATTATATGAAAAACATTGTAAAAAACGTAGTAGTGTAAAAGATAAAAATAAAACTAGTAACATTTTTACTTTGTAAGGACAAAATAAAACAAAACCTTATTATCAATCAAACTACTTCAATAAACCTGAACATGTTACCAATATTTTAAATATATGATGTTATTGTGTCTGTTATCGCTCCACATCGTGCTCCATGTTTATCATAAGTGTTCGGGTACCCGTGGGTGAACCGAAAATTTTCACGAAACGGGTGAAAAATGTTGTGCTGTGTCGGATACGGGTTCGGTTCGGTTCGGTTCGGACGTGGGTGATCGTCAAGTTATCCCTTTGTTTAAAGGCTGCAGTCATTTCCAACTTGAAAGAACACACTTCCCAAAACATTTGAAGTTGACAAAAGCAGGACTTCACTCAGATATGGTCTGGTTTCTTGTTTGATTTTTTTTTTTTCTTTGTTTATTTTTCTTCTTTGCAGGTTAGTTCTGTTCCAGATACAGATTCAGTTCAGATACAGATTCAGTTCAGATACAGATTCAGTTCAGATACAGATTCAGTTCAGATACAGATTCAGTTCAGATACAGATTCAGTTCCAGATACAGGTGAAAAACCTTTAAATGGAAATAAAAGCAAAAAGAAAGCAATATTTACAATACTGCAATCAAATAAATGAAATAAAGCAGGCTTTTAAAAAATAAAATATTTTGTTGCATCAATGGTAATTTGAATTTAAGCATAAATAAAGTTGCCCACTTTAAAATGTAACTTATTTCAACGTAAACTCATTTATTTATTAAATCAATTTTGCAGTTATGTTTAAATTTCATCTTACATTTTAACATCATTTTTTTTATTTAAAAATAGATTTAATTTTAACTTCTGCAATAAACATTTTCATTTATCAATATAAATTATTGGCGGTCTGTACTGCTGCTCGAAAAATATATCAGGTTACATTTCAAATTAGATGTATGTACTTCGTACATTTCAGTTCATTAAGAGATTAAACCAAAACATTCCAAACATCAACATAAGCAACGTCAAACATTCATTATGGGTACCATTCAACAGTTTAGCGCCGCCCGCCGGGAGGTCCGGGGCTTGTGAATCGAGCGCTCCTTGGATGCGCTCAGAGTCTCAGTTCGAGTTCAGGCACGGGAACAAAGTCTGAACCCGTGCCGTCGTTCTTACCGGCTGCCTCCTTCAGGTAAGTGTGGACTGTTTGGTGTTGGCCGCCAGCCGCTGGATTGTCGCGTCGGGCGGTCAGAGCGGCTCAATGGTGGCGTTGACGCTCCTCGCGCTGCGTGCAGCAGCCGTCTGCTCAGCTGTGTCATTTACAGCTGCAGGTGTCAAAGCTGACTGCTCACCTGACGTGACGTGATGTTTGTTTTTTGTATTTCTTCTGATTGTTTTTCTTTGCTTGACGCGACAGTGATGGTGGGTCTAATTTTGGTTCATAGGTTAAAATGTTAATAACATTTTTATTTAGTTCTGCCTTGGTTATGTGTCACTGTTCACTATATTCATGACAATAAATGTTTGTATTTAACTTTGACTATCTGACATTTTCTTCCGGGTTCAGGTCGGATATCGGGTTCATTTATAGTGGGTCGGTTCGGGTGCGGATTTATTTATTTTTTTTCGTTGGAAAACAGGTCAGATACGAGTTTAAACATGATGGGTACGGGCGGTTAGGGTTTGTTAAAATCAGAACCATGCAGAACAGTGTTTGTTGAACATTTTATAGAAGTTCTGTCAGTGCTAGTCTCTGCTTTTTCTAATAGTTCTGTAGTCACACTGTTGGTCAAACAGTGACTCTTCAAACACCAGCCTGTCTCCTACATGTCCTGTCTTTAGTTTATATGTGCTGTTCATTATTATTATTATTATTATTATTATTATTATTATTATTATTATTATTATTATTATTATTATTATTATTATTATTATTATTATTATTATTATTATTATTATATCTTTAACAATTTAGCACAAGATACAGAAGGATGAAGGGGGAACTTTTAACATATGTGTTTAACCATTTTTTTTATCACTTATTACCATGTATTGTGAATTATCAAAAACTCATTGATGCAATAATCCTTAATGTCTCCACATGTGTGTGTGTGTGTGTGGTGTCCTTTAAATATTATGTATTTAAATATAATGTATTTAAATGTTATGTATTTAAATATTATGTATTTAAATATTATGTATTTAAATATAATGTATTTAAATATTATGTATTTAAATATTATGTGTTTAAATATTATGTATTTAAATATTATGTATTTAAATATAATGTATTTAAATATTATGTGTTTAAATATTATGTATTTAAATATTATGTATTTAAATATTATGTGTTTAAATATTATGTATTTAAATATTATGTATTTAAATATAATGTATTTAAATATTATGTATTTAAATATTATGTATTTAAATATAATGTATTTAAATATTATGTATTTAAATATTATGTATTTAAATATAATGTATTTAAATATTATGTATTTAAATATTATGTATTTAAATATTATGTATTTAAATATTATGTATTTAAATATTATGTATTTAAATATAATGTATTTAAATATTATGTATTTAAATATTATGTATTTAAATATAATGTATTTAAATATTATGTATTTAAATATTATGTGTTTAAATATTATGTATTTAAATGTTATGTATTTAAATATTATGTATTTAAATATTATGTATTTAAATATTATGTATTTAAATATTATGTATTTAAATATAATGTATTTAAATATTATGTATTTAAATATTATGTATTTAAATATAATGTATTTAAATATTATGTATTTAAATATTATGTATTTAAATATAATGTATTTAAATATTATGTATTTAAATATTATGTGTTTAAATATTATGTATTTAAATATTATGTATTTAAATATTATGTGTTTAAATATTATGTATTTAAATATTATGTATTTAAATATTATGTGTTTAAATATTATGTATTTAAATATTATGTATTTAAATATAATGTATTTAAATATTATGTATTGGTTCTTTTAAGAAGCATATGGACAGTTCATGAGACTCTTTTGTCTAGATGTTAATATAACATGTTTGTTAGTTTAGTTCATTTGAACACAGAGGTTACAAACAACAATAACATAACAACAATAACATAACAACAATAACATAACAACAATAACATAACAACAATAAAATAACAATAACATAACCCCCCCCCCCAATATGAAAACATGAACTCATTCTATCACTCGATAATTATTTACTTTGTATTTGAACATCTTTTTAAAGTTGTTAATAGAAGTTGTGTGTTTTATTTTATTATCAAGTCATCTCTTTTTAGTATTTATTTGTTCTAATCCTATTTTATTTTGGTAGATATCATTTCCTGTCAGACTAAAGTGACTTTCTCTTACATTGAACTTCTCCTGAACACATTTGAGGAGCATATTGTTATGAACTTTAGTGTATTTAGTTCTACTAGCATCATTAAGTTTATAAATAATAGTTTTGATGGAACATATTAATCGTCTCCATTGATGATTCTAATTATTTTCTTCTTTAATATAAAGTGTAGACTTACAACTGTTCTCCTATATTTCTGAACAATAGTTATAAATAATGTAGGATGAGGGTATTATACAGAAACTGTAAGGATTTTTTTGTTTACAGAATGTTTGATTTTACTCATTATATCGATGGTTTTTGCAATTTTACATTTAAGATAATTTATATGAAATTTCCAACTTACTTTATTGTCAATATTTACACCCAATAACTTTGTATTACTCACCCTTTCTATTTCTGTTTGATTTATCTTCAATTTGGCACATTTATGCATTTTCTTATTCCCAAAGATAATATATTTTTTTTTTTTTAAGTTCATAGATAGTTTATTATGATTAAACCATTTTTTTAGTGTCTCGAGTTCTTTGCTTGTATTTTTCAAAAGCTGTTCCAGACTCTTCCCAGAGCAGTAGATGCTAGTATCATCTGCAAATAAAATGTTCCACATTTTTTTAAGGGCTGAGTCTATGTCATTTATGTAGACATTAAATCATTTGGGACCCAGGACAGAGCCCTGTGGAACACCATGTGTTCTAATTTTTGTATTAGTGTAATGCTTGTGAGAGCCAGTCATGTGCAACACCTCTTATCCTGTATCTGTTCAATTTGAATAATAGTGATCAATGGTGTCAATGAAAACTCACACTGTGAACTTTCTGTTGTTTATTACTTCACATATTTCTTCCACCAGTTCCATTATAACCATTGATATTGATCTTGTCCTGAATCCAAACTAATAATCATTTATAAGGTTGTACTTGTTAAGAAAATTATCTCATCTATTGACAAACAATTTTTCTACAATTTTTGAAAATTGAGACAATAATGAAATTGGCCTGAAATTAGTGAACTGTTGGTCACTGTTGGTCTGAATATGGGTATCACTTTTGAATATGGGTACCACTTTTGAATATGGGTATCACTTTTGAATATGGGTACCACTTTTGAATATGGGTATCACTTTTGAATATGGGTACCACTTTTGAATATGGGTATCACTTTTGAATATGGGTACCACTTTTGAATATGGGTACCACTTTTGAATATGGGTACCACTTTTGCTGTTTTAATTTTTGACTGGTTATAAATATATGTGAAAGTTGTGACAATGTAATTTATTTTATTTTTTATCGTTGTCATATTTATATTAGTGTTGTCTGGTGACCTCTTATTTTTAAAATGACTTATTATTTTAATCATTTCTCTTTCATCGACACTAATGACAAAGAATGAACTGGTATATCCTGCTATATTGTTTAAGACCAGTCCTTGTATATCTATGGGTTCAACTATTTAATTTGCAAGGGTGGGTCCAAAGTTTATAAAAAAATCATTAAACTCTTCCTCTTTTATCTTATTTTGTTTTTTCAGGAAATAATTTAGTCTTTTTTTTTTTCTATTCTTAATTAAACTGTTTAGAATTTTCCAAATGCCATAAATGTCATTTCTGTGCTTTTCCAATAATTTATGCTAATAGTCTCAGAAGATCTTATAATATTAATCATCTTATTTTTGTAGGTTTTATATTTTTTAGTTCTATGTTTAATAAATAATTTGTAAAGATGATTTTTCTTTTTCCATGTATTAATACTTTTGTTATCCATGGTTTGTTCTGCCTCGTTACTTTGGTTAAACATTTTTGGAGTGGACAGTGTTTATCATACACACTTATTATTGTATTAGTGTTAACATTAACCCTATAATTGTATTAGTGTTAACATTAACCCTATTATTGTATTAGTGTTAACATTAACCCTATTATTGTATTAGTGTTAACATTAACCCTATTATTGTATTAGTGTTAACATTAACCCTATTATTGTATTAGTGTTAACATTAACCCTATTATTGTATTAGTGTTAACATTAACCCTATTATTGTATTAGTGTTAACATTAACCCTATTATTGTATTAGTGTTAACATTAACCCTATTATTGTATTAGTGTTAACATTAACCCTATTATTGTATTAGTGTTAACATTAACCCTATTATTGTATTAGTGTTAGCATTAACCCTATTATTGTATTAGTGTTAGCATTAACCCTATTATTGTATTAGTGTTAGCATTAACCCTATTATTGTATTAGTGTTAACATTAACCCTATTATTGTATTAGTGTTAACATTAACCCTATTATTGTATTAGTGTTAACATTAACCCTATTATTGTATTAGTGTTAACGTTAACCCTAGTATTGTATTAGTGTTAGCATTAACCCTATTATTGTATTAGTGTTAGCATTAACCCTATTATTGTATTAGTGTTAACATTAACCCTATTATTGTATTAGTGTTAACATTAACCCTATTATTGTATTAGTGTTAACGTTAACCCTATTATTGTATTAGTGTTAACATTAACCCTATTATTGTATTAGTGTTAGCATTAACCCTATTATTGTATTAGTGTTAACATTAACCCTATTATTGTATTAGTGTTAACATTAACCCTATTATTGTATTAGTGTTAACGTTAACCCTATTATTGTATTAGTGTTAGCATTAACCCTATTATTGTATTAGTGTTAGCATTAACCCTATTATTGTATTAGTGTTAACATTAACCCTATTATTGTATTAGTGTTAACATTAACCCTATTATTGTATTAGTGTTAACGTTAACCCTATTATTGTATTAGTGTTAACGTTAACCCTATTATTGTATTAGTGTTAGCATTAACCCTATTATTGTATTAGTGTTAGCATTAACCCTATTATTGTATTAGTGTTAACATTAACCCTATTATTGTATTAGTGTTAGCGTTAACCCTATTATTGTATTAGTGTTAGCATTAACCCTATTATTGTATTAGTGTTAGCATTAACCCTATTATTGTATTAGTGTTAACATTAACCGTATTATTGTATTAGTGTTAACATTAACCCTATTATTGTATTAGTGTTAACGTTAACCCTATTATCGTATTAGTGTTAGCATTAACCCTAGCATTAAGGCATCATATGCTTCGTTAGAGTCAGCTGTTGAATAGACTTCCTCTTATGACTGATTATTTAAATCTAACTTAAAAGCAGTCGGTGTTTCAGGAGTAGGGTTGTCACGATACTAAATTTCCAACTCGATACCGATACTAAGGATAATACTCGATACTAATTTCGATACTGGAGATGTGAGGGATTCCTTTTAAAATGTCCTCCATGGACTGTTAAAAAAAGGTAGTGAGTGCGGGTGCAGAATAAATGCATGTCTATCTCTTGGTAAGTTAAGGTAGGTCTATCTTTTTGTTCAAGTCCTTCTGCAGTGCTAACTGTAAGACTCTTTATGGTCGAGTGATTATGTGCGCGGGCGGCAGCGTATTGCATCATGTGACCACCGCGGACCCCTTGCGGTACTATGGCAAGCCAAAGTGTTCACATAGCCACGTGTTGTCTTTATTATATCACGCGTTACATTACGCATTCTCGAACGTGTGTCATTGTGCGTACCAGAGCGCGTTCTGTAACACGTGATATAATAAAGACAACGCGTGGCTATGTGAACACTTTGGCTTGCCATACGGGACTAGCAGCGCACACGTCAAAAATGATAGGCTGACATGCTCACGGTGGCCTCCGTGGTGGTAACGTGATACTATGCGCTACCGCCTGGCTGCCGCCCGCGCGCATAAACGTTCGACTATATGGAGGCCTTTAAAAGCAAAGTTACATGGGATGGTCCAATCACAGACCTATAGAAATAGTGTATAGGTCTGTGGTCGCACTGGCGTCATCCCGTGTGCTGTCAGAGGCAGCTGGAGAAAAAAAGAGACTTTAACTTACACGCCGGCATTACGGCTGTGCCAGAGCTGACCGCGTTGATGCCTGTTTACAATTCTTAACGTTACCCGCTACAAAAAAGCGGCGACGCGCCATAAAAACAAAAATCGATTTTCCAGCAACTTAGTATCTAATTAGATACCAAGGGTCAATATCGATTTAGTATCTAAAATCCATTTTTTTGACAACCCTATTCAGGAGTTCTGGTTCTAATTATTTTGAATTTATTTAATCTTTTTTAGAAGTTGGTGATAGATAAAAAAGTGGAAGATGGTCACTGATGTCGTTAATGAAAAGCCCAGCAGTAATTAGATATGCAAATGAATTAGTAAATATATGATCTATTAATGTGACAGTATTGGTTGTGATTGTTGTAGGTTTATTTATAAATGTTATTATATTATTATTGTACATAGTCGTTATAAAATCTGTTGTTTTTAAAAGATTTACATTGAAATCACTACAAACAATATGTTCTTTTTTTATGTTGTATGTAATGTATCCAAACATGTTCATGGAAATATATATATATATATATATATATATATATATATATATATATATATATACGCAGATAACAAGAATATTTGTAGATTTTTCTAACACATTTTCAACAGTTATACATTCAACAACATTCTCAACTACAATCAACATATTTTCAACTATTTTAAATCCAGGATATTATTTACATAAATGGCTCCTCCTCCTTTTTTGTACATTCCATTAGTATTAAATAACTTGTACCCTTCCATTTCAACTTCATTTATCCAACTTTCTAACCAAGTCTGTCAGGTTATAACCATGAATTTAACATAAATGTTGATATTATCATAGTTTTAACACAGACTTCTGTTATTAAATGTCAAATATAAAGAGTTTCTTCTATGTTTATGTTATTAAATGTCAAATATAAAGAGTTCCTTCTATGTTTATGTTATTAAATTCTTCATCAGTATAATAGTCAAACATTATATTGTTATAAAAGTTTATATTTAGATCTATTTCATTTGTTTTTATATCATTACTTTGTTCAGTCATGATTTATGTTTTTATATAAAGTTTTATTAGTGCGTACCAGTTTACTCACATATAGATGCGTACACACACACACACACACACACACACACACACACACACTGACAGTCATACAGTACGACCTTTAACCTCTATTGTCTTTTTCTCTACGTCCTGTTTTGTTTCTGTGTCCAATGCAAAAAATAATCCATAAGTGAAAATAAAAATACTGTCCAAGTGTAAATTAAGTTTGTAATCCATAATCCTTATCTAGTATTAGTTAGTATTGGTATTAGTTTACATTAGTTAGTATCAGTCTGCATTAGTTAGTATTAGTTCGTATTAGTTTTAGTTAGCATTAGTTTGTATAAGTTCATATCGGTATTAGTATTGGTTAGTATTAGTTAGCATTAGTTTGCATTAGTTAGTATTACTTAGTATTAGTATTAATTAGGATTAGTATTAGTTAGTATTTGTTAACATTCTTAAACATTAGTATTAGTTAGCATTTGTTAATATTTTTTAGTTAGTATTAGTTACCATTAGTTAGTATTAGTTCATATTAGTTTTGTTTAACATTAGTTAGTAATAGTCAGCAATAGTTAGTATTAGTTAGCATTAGTTAGTATTAGTTCATATTAGTTTTGTTTAACATTAGTTAGTAATAGTCAGCAATAGTTAGTATTAGTTAGCATTAGTTAGTATTAGTTAGCAGTAGTTAGCAACAGTTAGCATTAGCACCCTCTAGAAGTATAATTAATTCATTAAATCCAGGCATTCATGTATTTTGTCGGAACTTTTTGATATTTACACTAAAACATTTCCTTTTCTCCTGTTTCCATAGAGACCTGCTCAGAGTGGGCGTGACCCTCGCTGGACATCAGAAGAAGATCCTTTCCTCCATCCAGACGCTCAGGACTCACAAAGCTCCGCCCACTCTTTTATACTGACCAATCCTATTGACCCCCTACAAATCTACTCCTCTCTCTCAGGTTGAACGTGAGCCCCGCCCACTTATACTGACCAATAAGAAGGCTACTGGACCACACTCCGCTTCCTCCCAGGGAATGGACCAATGAGAGTCTTTGGTTTCAGGATGCACTAAAACTCCAAACACTAATGGACTCAGGTGCAAACATGACTCCGCCCACCTGGTTATTTTGACCAATTACAAACTAGTTTACCACCAGCAAAACTCAGGATGCAATGACCAACCAACCGCTGCTCAGGAAACCATAAAAGCTCCTCCCACTTTATCCAGTTGTACTAAGGAAATGCTAACACTAAAGTAAAGAAAACCTCCCTGTTTTTAGCGTCTGATTTTCCGAAAATTAATTATAAACTTTCAGTGACGACAGAAGTTGAGCTGAAGTCGTGGTCGTATTATTAAGGACATCGTACAAAAAACCCAAACCAGGATGTTGGTTCTGGACCTGTTTTCAACACTAAGACCCAGGCGGTTCTGTGGGACCGGTGGGTTTTCCGACACGACAGGATTGATGGACACGGAAAACTCGACAATAGAATGTGTGGACGAACATCGGGTTTTGTTGAAAAGATTTTATAAAAACTCAAACTTTCGAGAGCCTTGGTCGACACTTGAACTCCTGCGACCGTTGAGTCCAAGTGAAATTTCAGTTCTGTGGATTTTCTCTAAAAACTCCTTCAGGAATATTCTGGGAAAACGCCAAAAAACATTTTTTTTAAAGAAAGTTGTGTAAACTTGGAATAGCCTCGACAGGAATTTCAAATGGACTCATGGGTAATCTTCATCTCCATGGGAACTGCGTCACCAGGGATGTCCGGAGTGAGTCTTTAATGGGACTTGGACTGTCCCACATGGATTTCCTCTCCTAAAACTTACAGCATCACAGTCTTCATGTGAGGAATGTTCGGGAATTGCCTCTGAAAAAAAAAACTTTGAGCCTTTTGAAAAAATCTTAGGGTTTGTTTTTTGTAAAGACCACCCGAGAGTTCGAGAACTGTGAAGGAAAACTTACTGCGATTCCTGGGAATTCTGGGAGATTCTTCAAAAGGAAACTTTACACAACTCTTGAACAATTGCGACTTTGTCAAACTGTGGTTTTGGTTCGACAAAGCCTCGCACATACTTTTTTAACGCTAATATCTGAGTCGACGGGAAGGGTTGAGTTCGGAGTCGGGGTTCATCGACTTTCGTAAACATCCAAAGAAAACGTCAATGTTCGGCCGCATTTGACTTTTACTTATGTTATTCATGTCCTGTGGATCGCAGTTACTGCCGACAGAGATGTGTCATTTTTCTAATAGTTAAAGTATTTATGGACGTCTTTAAAAGTCGCAGATCCAGAAAAATATCCAACCGTAGAATTATCCAGCGTTTCTATTTTAGCACTTTTTCTACCTTTTATGCAGAATATGAGGTCAATGTTTTTATACTTATCGTACATTTCAGCAAAAGTCTTTTGTTTTGTAATGAACAGAGAAAAAAACAACAAAGATGATTTTTTAAATTTCAGAATAAAATAAATGTTTGGTCAGTGGATCCGAACCAGAACCTGATCAAAAGTTTGGTCTCTTGTTTCTGATGTGTTCTTTTGTCCTTCACTAAACTCCAACAAACCACAGCATCTATGCTAACATAGGTCTTCAGGACCAATCACAGCACTAGGGGGGCGGGGCAACAGGCAACATGTCAAAACAAAGATTTTTGTTCATTTTTACCTCGAGGTTGTCTGTCTGTTTGTTTGTTTGTTTGTTTGTCTGTTTGTCTGTTTGTTTGTTTGTTTGTCTGTTTGTCTGTTTGTTTGTTTGTCTGTCTGTCTGTTTGTTTATTTGTCAGCTAGATAACTCACAAAGGTGTAGACAGATTTTGCTGAGATTTTCAGAGATGATTGATAATGTATCAATTAAGATTAAATGTTGATCTTTAAAGGTCAAAGGTCAAGGTGACAGTGAAGGTCAACAGTTCAAACACAGCAGTCTGACCTTCTGACCTCAGATAAGAGAACACCCATAGGCTCAGGCACGGACTGGCCCATCTGTTTAGTCTTCCAGATGTTCTGCCTCCTTATTGGCCTGTATGGCTGCCATTTGCTACCAATAAATACAATGCAGCCAATGGCCCGCTGTTGCTAGGCAGACAACACTTCTTCTAGTACACGCCCCCTCACTCGCTACTGCACAGAGACGGGCGCGCTGTGAAACTGAAACAGAGAGTTATTAGGATTGGTCGAAAATGACAGGTTTTTTTAGAAGAATCATGTCCTGATTGGTTAGTTGCTTTATGGCCCGCCTCCACAAAATGAAAACACAGCAAGGAGAATGCACATGGTTATACGTGCAGCGTGTGTGCAAATGAGAGAGAGAGAGAGAGAGAGAGAGAGATTTTGGTGATGGAGCACCCAAAGAGAGGAGGAAAAAGGAAAGGTGGCCATCAAAGAGAAATAGAAAACAAAAGAAAGGCCCTAGAAAGAGAGGGGGTGAAATGTCTCAAACTTACATACCTGTTTAGACCCCCACCCCCACCCCCACCCCTGGCCACTACTAGCAAAGTGGATGGCGACCCAGCTGCGACAAGTAAGTTTATAAACGCCACACAATGCATGTCAGACGGCCCCAGAAGCCAGCTGAGAGGAAAAGGATTGGCTTTAAGACCATGCACTTTGTTTCCTTTTGTCATGTGTATCCTCATGTGTCTCACACCAGTTAATATGGATGACTCTTGTTTTCTGTAAGTGCAACAATAACATCCTTCATGGCTGGTTTTTAAGAAAGAAAGGGGAAAAATTTGTAGATTTATTTTGCTGTTGTGGCAGTGATGTGGTGGTTTGTTGTGGTACTGTCTTGCATAAACACTACTTAACTATACAGTTGTTAACCTTTCGTGATGTTATCCTGACCGTGGTCGGGATATTAGGGGAAAATGACCGTTTGTTTTCTTGTACTCTAAGGCCGCAGTAAGCCTTCTACTCTGGGGTTAACTTCTCTATTCCCAGACAATAAACACTGGCTTCACGGGACTTTGTTTACACGGTTTTATTGCATCAACTACAAAATAACACAGAATACATCAGTAGAGTTTCTGCAGTTATGTTATAGATGGTTCTAATGCTGAATGATACATCTTCTATGAGTTGTACCATGTGCATGTACACTTACTTGCTTTCATTCAGTGGTTTTGTCTGTGAAGGTTTTGACAGTGTGGTTGGTGCTGCTGCTACACTTTATTATTTGGTTACAGATGCTAAGATTGTATGCTTGTTGTTTTGGTTTAGAGAGAGAGAGAGAGAGAGAGAGAGAGTGTGAGTGTGTGTGTGTGTCTTTATAGTATTTTAAAATGGAGTAAATGTCACAATATTTGGCTATATGTTTCCTAGGTAGATATAATACCATCAGTGCTGGGGCTTCAGTGGCAGGGCCCAGTTACAGTACCAGCTCAGAGGAACTGGCAGGTAGATAGGAAAGTCATTAAATTGTTTAAGATGCAACAATATGTGTGATTCAGATTTACAATTGGTTATATGAAACAATTGAATACAAACAACTGATAGTACTAAATCTATTACATTTCATAAGTTAAATGGTGTATTTTAATTTGTTTTTAACAGTTCTAGTAGATGTAATGATTCCATAATGTCTTTCTAACCAAATAGGAAGTTCCTCTGTAATACCTGGTGAAGCCAGCAGTGATAATTCTAGGGGAGAGGAACAAACTTCATCCAGTAATGAGTCACAGGAACTGTTACAAGATATTAGGTGCCCCCCCCCCACCTGGTCTGTTGTGGCCTGGATAGCCAGTGACCTGGATGCCTGAGTATCCAGACTAGAAAAACGGGTCCAGTCCGTCCCTGCATAGGCTCCATAACGTCACGAAAAGACGTCATGTGACGTTAAGCCAATGATATATTTGGTAAATGTATGACCTTTACCTGAAAGGTCACTGTATGACCTTTACCTGAAAGGTCACTGTATGACCTTTACCTGAAAGGTCACTGTATGACCTTTACCTGAAAGGTCAATGTATGACCTTTACCTTAAAGGTCACTGTATGACCTTTACCTGAAAGGTCAATGTATGACCTTTACCTGAAAGGTCACTGTATGACCTTTACCTGAAAGGTCAATGTATGACCTTTACCTGAAAGGTCACTGTATGACCTTTACCTGAAAGGTCAATGTATGACCTTTACCTGAAAGGTCACTGTATGACCTTTACCTGAAAGGTCAATGTATGACCTTTACCTGAAAGGTCACTGTATGACCTTTACCTTAAAGGTCAATGTATGGCCTTTACCTGAAAGGTCAATGTATGACCTTTACCTGAAAGGTCAATGTATGACCTTTACCTGAAAGGTCACTGTATGACCTTTACCTGAAAGGTCAATGTATGACCTTTACCTGAAAGGTCACTGTATGACCTTTACCTGAAAGGTCAATGTATGACCTTTACCTTAAAGGTCAATGTATGACCTTTACCTGAAAGGTCAATGTATGACCTTTACCTGAAAGGTCACTGTATGACCTTTACCTGAAAGGTCAATGTATGACCTTTACCTGAAAGGTCAATGTATGACCTTTACCTGAAAGGTCAATGTATGACCTTTACCTGAAAGGTCACTGTATGACCTTTACCTGAAAGGTCAATGTATGACCTTTACCTGAAAGGTCAATGTATGACCTTTACCTGAATGGTCAATGTATGACCTTTACCTGAAAGGTCACTGTATGAGGGTCGTTCCATTGGATCAGTTCATATTTCGTCCCCGGACAAATAAATGTGCATAAAATTATAACAATAACAAATCATTCACATCATTTTAAAACATTAACTTTTGTGACACTGGCAACACAATGGTGCAGTAGTTAACAGGGTGGTGCAGTAGTTAACAGGGTGGTGCAGTAGTTAACAGGGTGGTGCAGTAGTTAACAGGGTGGTGCAGTAGTTAACAGGGTGGTGCAGTAGTTAACAGGGTGGTGCAGTAGTTAAATGGTAATGTTAAATGTTCTGCATTTATATAGTTCTGTTCCACCTTCATGGTTCAAAGTTCTTTACATTAGCTTCACATTCACCCATTCACACACACTCATACACCAGTAGGTTTCTAAGGTCAAAGGTCAGTCCTACTGGGGGACTAAGTCAGGGTTCAGTGTCTTGCCCAAGGACACTTCGACATGTGGACAGCCAGAGCCGGGACGCGAACCGCCAACCTCTCGGTCATTGGGCGACCCACTCTACCAACTGAACCACAGCTTTAACCTTTGACCCTAACGACCCACTCTACCAACTGAACCACAGCTTTAACCTTTGACCCTAACGACCCACTCTACCAACTGAACCACAGCTTTAACCTTTGACCCTAACGACCCACTCTACCAACTGAACCACAGCTTTAACCTTTGACCCTAACGACCCACTCTACCAACTGAACCACAGCCACCCCAGTTAACAGGATGGTGCAGTAGTTAACAGGATGGTGCAGTGGTTAACAGGGTGGTGCAGTGGTTAACAGGGTGGTGCTGTAGTTAACAGGGTGGTGCAGTAGTTAACAGGGTGGTGCAGTGGTTAACAGGGTGGTGCTGTAGTTAACAGGGTGGTGCTGTAGTTAACAGGGTGGTGCAGTAGTTAACAGGGTGGTGCAGTGGTTAACAGGGTGGTGCTGTAGTTAACAGGGTGGTGCAGTAGTTAACAGGGTGGTGCAGTGGTTAACAGGGTGGTGCAGTGGTTAACAGGGTGGTGCAGTAGTTAACAGGGTGATGCAGTGGTTAACAGGGTGGTGCAGTAGTTAACAGGGTGGTGCAGTGGTTAACAGGGTGGTGCAGTAGTTAACAGGGTGGTGCAGTAGTTAACAGGGTGGTGCAGTAGTTAACAGGGTGGTGCAGTGGTGAACAGGGTGGTGCAGTAGTTAACAGGGTGGTGCAGTGGTTAACAGGGTGGTGCAGTGGTTAACAGGGTGGTGCGGTAGTTAACAGGGTGGTGCAGTGGTTAACAGGGTGGTGCAGTAGTTAACAGGGTGGTGCAGTGGTTAACAGGGTGGTGCAGTAGTTAACAGGGTGGTGCTTCTTCACAGACAGAAGGTTGTTGGTTCTATTCCCACATCAGACCTTTCTGTGTGGAGTTTACATGTTCTCCTCATTTCTCCAGGTACTCTGGCTCCTCCCACCATCCAAACATATGCACTGATAGATTAACTAGTTAACTAGTTAACTAGTTAATCTAAATCACCCATAGGTGTGACTGTGACAGTGGTTGTCTATATATGTTTAGTCCTGAGATGAACTGGAGACTCATACAGGTTGACCTCTGACCCCATGTTCACCTGCTGGAGCTGGATTCGACCCCAGTGACCCCTGTGACCCCAGTGACCCTTGTGACCCCAGTGACCCCTGTGACCCCAGTGAGGATAAAGGGTGAGTGGTCTTTTCCTTGGTGTCCATCAGTGGAGTCGTCCAGTATCAGTCCAGGACATATGTGATGACAGCTGCTAAACTAAGATGCTAATGACTGTTAGCATCGTCCCAAAGAGGAGGCAACAATATTCTGTAATCGTTGAATAATATTTATACAAATCAGCTGCAGTGTCATTTAAATTAGTTCAAACAAAAGTTAAATGGATTTAAATAACAATAGAAATATATTTGTATAAAAACAAAACTAAGAAATTACATCTAATTTAAGAATGATTATCGAACACAAAGGTCCCTGTGTGCTGACCTTTGACCTCTGGCAGTGGAGGTGGGCGGGGTTAACTGTGGAGGTGGGCGGGGTTAAAGTTGTTCTTTGTGCTGAATGTTGTGAATGACCAGTTCCATTTAGTTTTATATTTATATTATTCAAAATTAATAAACATTTATTTGATCGTGTAAATGACACAGATGTTTCTGAGTTTTTTTGTTCATAAAACACGTATTTGTTTTTATAATGTTGTTTGTTTGTTGTAGGAGGAAACAAAATATTGTTTAAACATATGTTGGTCTGTGTTTAAACCCATGAGGATAAGTTCAATTAAACATATAGTACTAGTACTACATAAATACATACTCAGTACTGTGTACTTTTACTGAAGACTTATGGGTAAGGTAGTATTTCACAGGTTTATAGTACTAGTACTACATAAATACATACTCAGTACTGTGAACAGATCAAATACTTTTTATTGGATCAAACATAAAGTACAGAATAAAAGTGAATCAAACAATAAATGATTAAACACTGACCCTGGACCACTGACCCAGGACCAGGTCCACTGACCCAGGACCACTGACCCAGGACCAGGACCACTGACCCAGGACCAGGACCACTGACCCAGGACCACTGACCCAGGACCAGGACCACTGACCCAGGACCACTGACCCAGGACCACTGACCCAGGACCACTGACCCTGGACCACTGACCCTGGACCACTGACCCAGGACCAGGTCCACTGACCCAGGACCAGGACCACTGACCCAGGACCAGGACTGGAATCAGTTGGAGGGGACCAGAATACGACCTGGTTAAAAGAAAAAGGAAAACTGTTAAAAACACCAAGAACAATTAAAACTAGACTAAAACAATAATAATATTTATATTTATTCAGTTGTTTTTCATCCACAGTACTTCACATTAGTGACTCATTATTCATTCACTCTCACATGTTCCCTCTTGTGGTGGTAAACTACATATGTATCCACCGTTGTCCTGGGACAGACTGACAGAAGACTGGAGGACATTTTACACCTATGGCCCCTCCCATTACCACCTATGACCCCTCCCACCACCACTTATGGCCCCTCCCATTACCACCTATGACCCCTCCCACCACCACCTATGGCCCCTCCCACCACCACCTATGGTCCCTCCCACCACCACTTATGGCCCCTCCCACCACCACCTATGGTCCTTCCCATTACCACCTATGGCCCCTCCCACCACCAAACATTCACCCTCCAGTGTGAGTGACACTGGAGGGTAAAGTGTCTTTGCTCAAGGGCACAACAGACTGACGAGGACAGAGTCAACCCTTCAGTTATTGGACGTCCTGCTCTACCAACTGAGACATGGCCCCAAGGAACTAGACTAAAACCTGGACTAAAACCACTGTAAACCTGGTTCAGAACAGTATAACCTGGTTCAGACTGACCTTTGACCTTCCTCTGGTAGTAGATGAATCCAGCCACAGATAAAATCAGACCCAGGATCAGACCAGACGCTCCGATGGCGATTTTATTCTTTTCTGATTCAGGCATCGACGGCTCTAAGAGACAGACAGACAGGTTAGACACACGAAGGCAGAATAGGCATAGACAGACAGACAGGTTAGAAACAGTCAGACAGAGTAGGTGCAGACAGACAGACAGGTTAGGAACAGTTAGACAGGTTAGGCATAGACAGACAGGTTAGACACACGAAGGCAGAATAGGCATAGACAGACAGACAGGTTAGAAACAGTCAGACAGAGTAGGTGCAGTCAGACAGACAGGTTAGGAACAGTTAGACAGGTTAGGCGCAGACAGACAGACAGGTTAGGAACAGTTAGACAGGTTAGGCGCAGACAGACAGGCAGACAGGTTAGGAACAGTTAGACAGGTAAACTAACCCCAGTTAATGATCTTTGGTTCTTTTAGACTCATGTGTTCGACCACACACGAGATTTTCTCTCCAGACCTGAAGACAAACACAACTGTTAGAACAACTGGACCAGAACCACCTAGACTATGTAGACTGTACCAGACTATAGTGGACTGTAACAGACTATAGTGGACTGTACCAGACTATAGTGGACTGTAACAGACTATAGTGGACTATAACAGACTATAGTGGACTGTAACAGACTATAGTGGACTGTAACAGACTATAGTGGACTATAACAGACTATAGTGGACTGTAACAGACTATAGTGGACTGTAACAGACTGTAGTGGACTGTAACAGACTATAGTGGACTGTAACAGACTATAGTGGACTGTACCAGACTATAGTGGACTGTAACAGACTATAGTGGACTGTAACAGACTATAGTGGACTGTAACAGACTATAGTGGACTGTAACAGACTATAGTGGACTGTAACAGACTATAGTGGACTGTAACAGACTATAGTGGACTGTAACAGACTATAGTGGACTGTAACAGACTATAGTGGACTGTAACAGACTATAGTGGACTATAACAGACTATAGTGGACTGTAACAGACTGTAGTGGACTGTAACAGACTATAGTGGACTATAACAGACTATAGTGGACTGTAACAGACTATAGTGGACTGTAACAGACTATAGTGGACTGTACCAGACTGTAGTGGACTGTAACAGACTATAGTGGACTGTACCAGACTATAGTGGACTGTAACAGACTATAGTGGACTGTAACAGACTATAGTGGACTGTACCAGACTGTAGTGGACTGTAACAGACTATAGTGGACTGTAACAGACTATAGTGGACTGTAACAGACTATAGTGGACTGTAACAGACTATAGTGGACTATAACAGACTATAGTGGACTGTAACAGACTATAGTGGACTGTAACAGACTATAGTGGACTATAACAGACTATAGTGGACTGTAACAGACTATAGTGGACTGTAACAGACTGTAGTGGACTGTAACAGACTATAGTGGACTATAACAGACTATAGTGGACTGTAACAGACTATAGTGGACTGTAACAGACTATAGTGGACTGTACCAGACTGTAGTGGACTGTAACAGACTATAGTGGACTGTACCAGACTATAGTGGACTGTAACAGACTATAGTGGACTGTAACAGACTATAGTGGACTGTACCAGACTGTAGTGGACTGTAACAGACTATAGTGGACTGTAACAGACTATAGTGGACTGTACCAGACTATAGTGGACTGTAACAGACTATAGTGGACTGTAACAGACTATAGTGGACTATAACAGACTATAGTGGACTGTAACAGACTATAGTGGACTGTAACAGACTGTAGTGGACTGTAACAGACTATAGTGGACTGTAACAGACTATAGTGGACTGTAACAGACTATAGTGGACTGTAACAGACTATAGTGGACTATAACAGACTATAGTGGACTGTAACAGACTATAGTGGACTGTAACAGACTATAGTGGACTGTAACAGACTGTAGTGGACTGTAACAGACTATAGTGGACTATAACAGACTGTAGTGGACTATAACAGACTATAGTGGACTGTAACAGACTATAGTGGACTATAACAGACTGTAGTGGACTGTAACAGACTGTAGTGGACTGTAACAGACTATAGTGGACTATAACAGACTGTAGTGGACTGTAACAGACTGTAGTGGACTGTAACAGACTATAGTGGACTATAACAGACTGTAGTGGACTGTAACAGACTATAGTGGACTGTAACAGACTATAGTGGACTGTAACAGACTATAGTGGACTATAACAGACTGTAGTGGACTATAACAGACTGTAGTGGACTGTAACAGACTATAGTGGACTATAACAGACTGTAGTGGACTGTAACAGACTATAGTGGACTATAACAGACTGTAGTGGACTGTAACAGACTATAGTGGACTGTAACAGACTATAGTGGACTGTAACAGACTATAGTGGACTGTAACAGACTGTAGTATAACAATAGTATGACGGTCCTAGTACTGTAGTACTAGTACTGTAGTACTAACCTGGGTGTGTACTCCAGGTGTGAGTGGACTTGGTAGTACCAGTACTGTAGTACTAGTACTGTAGTACTAACCTGGGTGTGTACTCCAGGTGTGAGTGGACTTGGTAGTACCAGTACTGTAGTACTAGTACTGTAGTACTAACCTGGGTGTGTACTCCAGGTGTGAGTGGACTTGGTAGTACCAGTACTGTAGTACTAGTACTGTAGTACTAACCTGGGTGTGTACTCCAGGTGTGAGTGGACTTGGTAGTACCAGTACTGTAGTACTAGTACTGTAGTACTAACCTGGGTGTGTACTCCAGGTGTGAGTGGACTTGGTAGTACCAGTACTGTAGTACTAGTACTGTAGTACTAACCTGGGTGTGTACTCCAGATGTGAGTGGACTTGGTAGTACCAGTACTGTAGTACTAGTACTGTAGTACTAACCTGGGTGTGTACTCCAGGTGTGAGTGGACTTGGTAGTACCAGTACTGTAGTACTAGTACTGTAGTACTAACCTGGGTGTGTACTCCAGATGTGAGTGGACTTGGTAGTACCAGTACTGTAGTACTAGTACTGTAGTACTAACCTGGGTGTGTACTCCAGGTGTGAGTGGACTTGGTAGTACCAGTACTGTAGTACTAGTACTGTAGTACTAACCTGGGTGTGTACTCCAGGTGTGAGTGGACTTGGTAGTACCAGTACTGTAGTACTAGTACTGTAGTACTAACCTGGGTGTGTACTCCAGATGTGAGTGGACTTGGTAGTACCAGTACTGTAGTACTAGTACTGTAGTACTAACCTGGGTGTGTACTCCAGGTGTGAGTGGACTTGGTAGTACCAGTACTGTAGTACTAGTACTGTAGTACTAACCTGGGTGTGTACTCCAGATGTGAGTGGACTTGGTAGTACCAGTACTGTAGTACTAGTACTGTAGTACTAACCTGGGTGTGTACTCCAGGTGTGAGTGGACTTGGTAGTACCAGTACTGTAGTACTAGTACTGTAGTACTAACCTGGGTGTGTACTCCAGGTGTGAGTGGACTTGGTAGTACCAGTACTGTAGTACTAGTACTGTAGTACTAACCTGGGTGTGTACTCCAGATGTGAGTGGACTTGGTAGTACCAGTACTGTAGTACTAGTACTGTAGTACTAACCTGGGTGTGTACTCCAGGTGTGAGTGGACTTGGTAGTACCAGTACTGTAGTACTAGTACTGTAGTACTAACCTGGGTGTGTACTCCAGGTGTGAGTGGACTTGGTAGTACCAGTACTGTAGTACTAGTACTGTAGTACTAACCTGGGTGTGTACTCCAGATGTGAGTGGACTTGGTAGTACCAGTACTGTAGTACTAGTACTGTAGTACTAACCTGGGTGCGTACTCCAGATGTGAGTGGACTTGGTAGTACCAGTACTGTAGTACTAGTACTGTAGTACTAACCTGGGTGTGTACTCCAGATGTGAGTGGACTTGGTAGTACCAGTACTGTAGTACTAACCTGGGTGTGTACTCCAGGTGTGAGTGGACTTGGTAGTACCAGTACTGTAGTACTAGTACTGTAGTACTAACCTGGGTGTGTACTCCAGATGTGAGTGGACTTGGTAGTACCAGTACTGTAGTACTAGTACTGTAGTACTAACCTGGGTGTGTACTCCAGATGTGAGTGGACTTGGTAGTACCAGTACTGTAGTACTAGTACTGTAGTACTAACCTGGGTGTGTACTCCAGGTGTGAGTGGACTTGGTAGTACCAGTACTGTAGTACTAGTACTGTAGTACTAACCTGGGTGTGTACTCCAGATGTGAGTGGACTTGGTAGTACCAGTACTGTAGTACCAGTACTGTAGTACTAACCTGGGTGTGTACTCCAGGTGTGAGTGGACTTGGTAGTACCAGTACTGTAGTACCAGTACTGTAGTACTAACCTGGGTGTGTACTCCAGGTGTGAGTGGACTTGGTAGTACCAGTACTGTAGTACTAGTACTGTAGTACTAACCTGGGTGTGTACTCCAGGTGTGAGTGGACTTGGTAGTACCAGTACTGTAGTACTAGTACTGTAGTACTAACCTGGGTGTGTACTCCAGGTGTGAGTGGACTTGGTAGTACCAGTACTGTAGTACTAGTACTGTAGTACTAACCTGGGTGTGTACTCCAGGTGTGAGTGGACTTGGTAGTACCAGTACTGTAGTACTAGTACTGTAGTACTAACCTGGGTGTGTACTCCAGGTGTGAGTGGACTTGGTAGTACCAGTACTGTAGTACCAGTACTGTAGTACTAACCTGGGTGTGTACTCCAGGTGTGAGTGGACTTGGTAGTACCAGTACTGTAGTACTAACCTGGGTGTGTACTCCAGGTGTGAGTGGACTTGGTAGTACCAGTACTGTAGTACTAGTACTGTAGTACTAACCTGGGTGTGTACTCCAGGTGTGAGTGGACTTGGTAGTACCAGTACTGTAGTACCAGTACTGTAGTACTAACCTGGGTGTGTACTCCAGGTGTGAGTGGACTTGGTAGTACCAGTACTGTAGTACTAGTACTGTAGTACTAACCTGGGTGTGTACTCCAGGTGTGAGTGGACTTGGTAGTACTAGTACTAGTACTGTAGTACTAACCTGGGTGTGTACTCCAGATGTGAGTGGACTTGGTAGTACTAGTACTGTAGTACTAACCTGGGTGTGTACTCCAGGTGTGAGTGGACTTGGTAGTACCAGTACTGTAGTACTAGTACTGTAGTACTAACCTGGGTGTGTACTCCAGATGTGAGTGGACTTGGTAGTACCAGTACTGTAGTACTAGTACTGTAGTACTAACCTGGGTGTGTACTCCAGGTGTGAGTGGACTTGGTAGTACCAGTACTGTAGTACTAGTACTGTAGTACTAACCTGGGTGTGTACTCCAGGTGTGAGTGGACTTGGTAGTACTAGTACTAGTACTGTAGTACTAACCTGGGTGTGTACTCCAGGTGTGAGTGGACTTGGTAGTACCAGTACTGTAGTACTAGTACTGTAGTACTAACCTGGGTGTGTACTCCAGGTGTGAGTGGACTTGGTAGTACTAGTACTAGTACTGTAGTACTAACCTGGGTGTGTACTCCAGGTGTGAGTGGACTTGGTAGTACTAGTACTAGTACTGTAGTACTAACCTGGGTGTGTACTCCAGGTGTGAGTGGACTTGGTAGTACCAGTACTGTAGTACTAGTACTGTAGTACTAACCTGGGTGTGTACTCCAGGTGTGAGTGGACTTGGTAGTACTAGTACTAGTACTGTAGTACTAACCTGGGTGTGTACTCCAGGTGTGAGTGGACTTGGTAGTACCAGTACTGTAGTACTAGTACTGTAGTACTAACCTGGGTGTGTACTCCAGGTGTGAGTGGACTTGGTAGTACCAGTACTGTAGTACTAACCTGGGTGTGTACTCCAGATGTGAGTGGACTTGGTAGTACCAGTACTGTAGTACTAGTACTGTAGTACTAACCTGGGTGTGTACTCCAGGTGTGAGTGGACTTGGTAGTACCAGTACTGTAGTACTAGTACTGTAGTACTAACCTGGGTGTGTACTCCAGGTGTGAGTGGACTTGGTAGTACCAGTCTCCATCTGCCAGTTCATCAGTTGACGTCACATCAGTCGTCACTTCTTCTTCATTTCTTCTCCAGGTGACTTTGATGTTTTTAGGATAGAAGTCATAGACTTTACAAACCAACATGGATGGATGTTCACTGGAGGACGCTTTAGTAGAGAACACACTGACACTGGGTTCCACTGGAATAAAACACATAACAATATATTCTACTGTTTTACCTTATATGTACAACTGATACTACTGTTTATACTCATATATATAATATAATATATATTTATACTATCTCATATATTTATACTGTTTATACTATCTAATATATTTATACTGTGTAATATATTTATTTATAGTATTTATTTATAGTATTTACAGTATTTATAGTGTTTATAGTATTTACAGTATTTATAGTATTTAAGTGTTTATAGTATTTACAGTATGTATAGTATTTACAGTATTTATAGTATTTAAGTGTTTATAGTATTTACAGTATGTATAGTATTTACAGTATTTATAGTATTTAAGTGTTTATAGTATTTACAGTATTTATAGTATTTACAGTATTTACAGTATTTATAGTATTTATAGTATTTAAGTGTTTATAGTATTTACAGTATTTATAGTATTTACAGTATTTATAGTATTTACAGTATTTACAGTATTTACAGTATTTACAGTATTTATAGTATTTACAGTATTTAAGTGTTTATAGTATTTACAGTATTTATAGTATTTACAGTATTTAAGTGTTTATAGTATTTACAGTATTTATAGTATTTACAGTATTTATAGTATTTACAGTATTTACAGTATTTATAGTATTTATAGTATTTAAGTGTTTATAGTATTTACAGTATTTATAGTATTTACAGTATTTATAGTATTTACAGTATTTATAGTATTCAGTTGTAGTTCCACAGTTTCTCCAGTAGATGGAGGTAATGAACTGTGAATAAAACTTTAAACACAAGAAACTTTATTATTATTATTATTATTATTATTATTATTATTATTATTATTATTATTATTATTATTATTATTATTATTATTATTATTATTATTATTATAACAGTGTTATTATTATTTTTAAACTCACCTGATTTACTCAGCATATTCTCCTGCCAGTTCTCTATGTTATGTTTGCAGACTCTCTCCTTATCATTTCTCATAGAGGCCATGTATGCAGGCAGACTGTTGAAGTATTTAGCCTGTTTAACTCCAAACTCTGTGTGTCCAATGAACCTGTTCAAACTGCTGCTGAAAGTCACAAACTTCTCCTGGTTGTAATATAAAGAGTATGTGTACTCTATGTCCTTCAGCTGAGTGGAGTTAAACTCACAGGAGTTTATATTATAATACAGGAATCCATCTGAACAAAAAAAGAATTGATCAGTTAATAGGGTATTGATCAATCTGTTGTACAGTCTATTGATCAGTATATTAATATATTGATCAGTGTATTCATATATTGATCAGTGTATTCATATATTGATCAGTGTATTCATATATTGATCAGTGTATTCATATATTGATCAGTATATTAATATATTGATCAGTGTATTGATCATACCTGTTGCAGTGAAGACAGTGATGAAGACGAAGCAGACTGTGAGACTGAATGAAGACATGATGAAGGTATTTTCTTTCTTCTTCTTCAGTAGTTGTAGTTGTTCAGTTGTTCGTGTTCAGACTGAAACAAACTGACTGAGTTTATTTATTAAAACTCTGCTGTGACGTCATGTGACTCATGAAAAAACCTGCATCATCACCTGTTGTCAGGCAGAAGAGTGAGAACACTGTCTGAGGAAGGATAGGACTAACTAGTGTGTTTATAACTAACTAGTGTGTTTATAACTAACCAGTGTGTTTGTAACTAACCAGTGTGTTTGTAACTAACCAGTGTGTCTATAACTAACTAGTGTGTTTATAACTAACCAGTGTGTTTATAACTAACCACTGTGTGTATAACTAACTAGTGTGTTTATAACTAACTAGTGTGTTTATAACTAACTAGTGTGTTTATAACTAACCAGTGTGTTTATAACTAACCACTGTGTGTATAACTAACTAGTGTGTTTATAACTAACTAGTGTGTTTATAACTAACCACTGTGTTTATAACTAACCACTGTGTTTATAACTAACTAGTGTGTTTATAACTAACCAGTGTGTTTATAACTAACTAGTGTGTTTATAACTAACCACTGTGTTTATAACTAACCAGTGTGTTTATAACTAACCAGTGTGTTTATAACTAACTAGTGTGTTTATAACTAACTAGTGTGTTTATAACTAACCACTGTGTTTATAACTAACCAGTGTGTTTATAACTAACCAGTGTGTTTATAACTAACCAGTGTGTTTATAACTAACTAGTGTGTTTATAACTAACTAGTGTGTTTATAACTAACCAGTGTGTTTATAACTAACCACTGTGTTTATAACTAACCAGTGTGTTTATAACTAACCACTGTGTTTATAACTAACCAGTGTGTTTATAACTAACCACTGTGTTTGTGTTTAACTAACCAGCGTGTATGTCTGTGTGTTTAACTAACCAGTGTGTTTAACTAACCAGTGTGTTTGTAACTAACCAGTGTGTCTGTAACTAACCAGTATGTTTATAACTAACCAGTGTGTCTGTAACTAACCAGTATGTTTATAACTAATCACTGTGTTTATAAATAACCAGTGTGTTTATAAATAACCAGTGTGTTTCTAACTAACCAGTGTGTTTATAACTAACCAGTGTGTTTATAAATAACCAGTGTGTTCATAACTAACCAGTGTGTTTATAACTAACCACTGTGTTTATAAATAACCACTGTGTTTATAACTAACCACTGTGTTTATAAATAACCAGTGTGTCTGTAACTAACCAGTATGTTTATAACTAACCAGTGTGTCTGTAACTAACCAGTATGTTTATAACTAATCACTGTGTTTATAAATAACCAGTGTGTTTATCACTAACCACTGTGTTTATAACTAACCAGTGTGTCTGTAACAAACCAGCGTGTTTATAATTAACCAGTGTGTCTGTAACTAACCAGTATGTTTATAATTAACCAGTGTGTCTGTAACTAACCAGTTTGTTTATAAATAACCACTGTGTTTATAACTAACCAGTGTGTCTGTAACAAACCAGCGTGTTTATAATTAACCAGTGTGTCTGTAACTAACCAGTTTGTTTATAAATAACCACTGTGTTTATAAATAACCAGTGTGTTAATAACTAACCTGTGTGTGTGTGTGTGTGTGTGTGTGTGTGTGTGTGTGTGTGTGTATGTGTGTGTATGTATGTGTGTGTGTGTGTGTGTGTGTGTGTGTGTGTGTGTGTGTGTGTGTGTGTGTGTGTGTGTGTGTGTGTGCGTGTGTGTGTGCTCGGCTCGCGCATGTGCAAGCCCGTCACTTCCTGTTTTGAATGCTTTTTTATCCCAACTTTTTGTTATTTGTTATTAGCGCCAAATCTCCCTGAACACTCAGAGATAAGAGTGAAAATGTGGGACTTGATCAGGGAGAAGATTAAAACAGGCGATGCGAAGGTTGTACGGAAACGTTGTATGTGTTGGCTTTATAGAGTGATGATGTGGGTGGAGTCTATTTTATGTGCTGGAGTGCATATTGAGACGTTAGAAAGGAGGCAAAAATGATGCTTCATGACTTTTAACATTAGAAGCACAAGGTAAAGATGCTGCGAATGTACTATGTGAGTTTAGAGACAAATTTAAGCGGGTTGGGTTTATCGATACGTGACAGGGCGGGGCGGGCCTAGCCACGTCTTGGGTTTGGGTGGGGCGGGTTTCTGTAAAACCCCCTAACCGCACATCACTATTAATTACCCTCCTCTACACACACTAACTGTTCACCTCTATGACCCACTTTACTGATAAAAAATAACCCTTTTCATTCATCCTTAGGCTCCGCCCATAATCATAACATTCACCACATTTACATAAATGTAACAACTAATTACATCCTTTAAATAATGACACAAATGACCTTCTATACATTTAACACAAACACAATAAAAAACTAAAGTATGAAGTATTTACTGTCAGTAATGGTTCAGTGTGGGGTCATGTGTCCTGTTGAGGGAATTATGGGTATTTAACAGGTGTGTGTGTGTGTGTGTGGGGGGGGGGGGGTCATGGTGTGTGTGTGGGTCATGGTGTGTGTGTGTGTGGGGGGGGGGGGTCATGGTGTGTGTGTGTGTGGGGGGGGGGGGTCATGGTGTGTGTGTGTGTGTGTGTGTGTGTGTGTGTGTGTGTGTGTGTGTGTGGGTCATATAAAAGTCTGTGTATCACGTTCATATACTGTCCCATAGAAACCATGTGGGACAGTCCCACTTCACACTCTGGGGCAGGAGCTGATGTCCCACAGTCAGTGATGTTAACACGTCTATATAAGGTCATAACATTAACTATTGTTTGGATGTTGTTCATCCATGTTGTTTGATCAGTTATTGATCAGTTATTGATCAGTTATTGATCAGTTATTGATCATTTATTTTAGGTGTGTTGTGTTCATCAGTCACAGAATGTTATTGTTCATAAACAGGTTTAAATATTTAACCCTTTAACTGATGCGTCAGCGCTGACACATTCTGAATGGATTGGTTTAAATCTGGGGTGTCAAACATGTGGCCCGGGGCCCAAATGTGGCCCAAAGGTTCCACTGCGGTCCCTGTGGAACCACATCCAATATTATCTAGAGTTACATGTTATCAGAATAAAAACAATGACTAATTATTTTCTTTTCACATTTAATAATGACTTCTTCAAATGACTGTTTTTGTTTTAGTCCAAAAATGGCTTTAAATTAATAAAATATTTATATTTATAAAACTATCCTGTAACAAGAACATGTGTAAAAACTTAAACAATGTGAACATTTGTAAATAAAATGACACTTAATATATTAAGAAGAATGAAAACACAATGAGAGCTGATTGGCTAGCTAGAAAGCTGCAGTATAACAACCTTACTGACTTCTGAAAAGAGGTAAAAGTGATGAATAACAGTAAAACTCTCCTACCTGCTGACATTGAAGGTGTCCAGGAAAAATAGTTGAAATCTGGTGTGAGCAGTACTGTAATATTTTTAACTGTGTTAATAGTAACTCTGTTAGCATTAGTCTAGAACACTCTGATCTTTCTGCTGACATGGAAGTTAAAGCAGCAGATGTTAGTGATGCCATCAGCAGGCTGGATAACAACAAAGTGCCTGTCTGTCTGGTGCATGGTGTCTTTTCTACAGCTATTATGGCTGTTACGTTAGTGCTTGTACTTAAAGACAAGACTGGTAAACTCAATAGTATCAGCAATTATCATCCTATTGCATTAGCAAGTATCTTGTCCAAAGTACTAGAGAGAATACTGCTAGCTAAGTTAGAAATGTATGTTCTTACTTATTATAATCAGTTTGGGTTCAAAAGAAAACATGGAACTGACTTATGCATATTTGCTCTTAAAGAGATTGTATCTAAATATACTAGTCAGAACTCAATCATATTTTTATGCGTTAGGCCAAACAAAATAATACGTGTGGTTCCGGTCACCCGACCGACCCAATTTTTTTACGACGAAAATGTCGACTATGTAAACATTTTATCAGTTTGTCAAAATAAATTAAATATAATGAAGCGGTCGACTGCCGACTCTTATCTTCGAAATTCCCAATGACTGATGATGAGAGAATTTATTTCTCCGTATTTAGTCCGTATTCATGTTTACCAACATCTGTCACCTGTCTGACCACCGTGATTTATGACTAGCGACAAACGACGACCATATACATGGTGTCCATGTCCATCAAAACAACCCTCAATGCATGTGATTGCTGCGCCAGTTTTGATTGGCTGTTGGCCTCTTGATGAATCTTTGGTACATGGTGTGTTAATTTCCCACTCACTTCACACTTGGTTTGTTTCAAAAACACCAGCGTTTGTTTATTCATTGGGAAGATGGTTTCATATCTTTATGGAGCATCTCTTGGTCACACAGACTTGTGTGCCTGGTGTGGGGAACCAAATACAAATCCTCTTCCAGAGCTAAAAAATAAATGTAAAACTGTACTCCCGCTCTGTCAAGATTGTGAGGAATGTGAAGAAGCCAGTAACAAAACAGCAGTATGGTAAGAGGAAATAAGTTGAACAGTAAATAGATAGCTGTATATGTCCACTAAAGCCTTCAATATTGGGGCCTTTATTTCATTAAATAATATTTAGATGTGGATAGAATTTACATTTGTAGTTAAACTGTATTTTTGTTGAAAAAAAATCAATAAAAGACAAAATGTTGATGTCAAATCATATTTTATTGTATTTCAATCATCTAAAATTCATTTATGCTCTCTTAAAACATTCTGTAAATATACATGTACATGTACATGGAAAATCTGAGGCAATGTGTTGATTTTCTAACTGCTGGAAAGAATAACTGATATTAAATCTGAATTTTTGGAGCTTGTTTTTAGAAGGCGGGTATATAAAATTGTAAATAAAATAAAATATGGATGACCCACCTACCTACCCAATTTTTCCATGTGATGGGAACCACATCTATTATTTTGTTTGGCCTTATTGATGCTTCTAGAACATTTGATAGAATTAACCATGAAAAACAGTTTATAGAGGTGTCCCTAAAGTCCTTGTGTAGTCTTTTGGTATGCTCATCAATTATTTCATGTTAAATGGGACAATGTGGTGTCTGCTCCCTTTTTTGTTAGTAATGGAGTGCGACAAGGAGGAATTTTATCTCCTATTTTATTTCATGTCTATATGGATGAACTGTCAGATAAGTTGAATAGAGTACAAAGTGTCTGCCTTGTGGGTAACACTGTTGTTAATCACCTGATGTATGCAGATGATGTGGTCCTGTTAGGTCCTTATAGTGCTGGGATGCAGCAGATGTTGAAGGTGTGTTCTCAGTGTGTGACATACAGTATAATGCTAAGAAGAGCAATATCATGATAGTTAGAAGTGCTGGTGATAGGAAATCAACTTTTCCTACCTTCTGTCAGATAGTCCACATGCTGTATGTGAACAAATGAAGTATCTTGGTCATGTTATATCTGACAACTGGACACATGACAAAGATATGTATAGACAGCGCTGTAAAATCTATGCTCAAGTGAATATGTTTTTACGAAAATGTTCTATGTGAAGTGTTCCCTGTTTAGAACCTACATTACTCCATTTGTACACTGCTCAATTATGGTGTTGCTTTAAGTAAACAAGTATGCATAGACTCACAGTAGCAAACAATGATGTAATGAGGCTGTTGTTTAGGGTCCTTAGGTGGCACAGTGCTAGTCACATATTTGTGTCCAATAGAGTGCCAACCTTTGAGACACTCTTAAGACAGCTGATGTCCACTTTTATGTATCGCCTGGATAGGTCAGAGAATAGCATAATTCAGGCTCTAGTTAACCCCACCAAATCTAGTTACAGATTTACCTCTAGTCTAAGGAGGCACTGGTGCAATAGTTTGTATATTTTTAAATATGTCCTTTTTTTTTCTTTCTTTTCTTTCTTATATAAACTATTTTATACTATGTATATTATATATTGGATACTGTATGGTGTGTGATATGGACATGTGTCTGTAATAAAGTTTATTATTATTATTATTATTATTATTAACACTGTTAGAGTTATTTTCATTAACACTAACACAAACAAAACTCTGGAAGTCTCTTTTTTTTCTAGATTCTTCTTCTATTATTTTACTGGTACGGCCCACTTAACAAACTGGGCTGAATGTGGGCCTTGAAAATAAAATAAAAGTTTAAAAATAAAAATGAATGTGTTTTAATGGAAGTGATTTGTGAAAATAAACACATGTCAATGAAACTGAAACTGAAACTACAACTTCATTTTTATTTTCTTCACTTTGTTTTTTCTGAAAATTGTTTCATATTTGTTATTTTGTAAATATTATTATTTTTAATATAATATTTTTTTATACATTTAGTTTTTTTTATGTTTTTCTTCAATTTTATTCCATTTGTGTCTTAAATTAAATTGTTACTTATTTTTGTTGGTTTGATTTTTTTGGTTCATTTTTATTGATCACTTTGGATGATTTTCTTATTTTTTTTTATTCTAATATTGATTATTGGTGTATTAGTGCAGTAGTGTGTGTGATCAGTTAATTCTAATATTGATTATTGGTGTATTAGTGCAGTAGTGTATGTGATCAGTTGATTCTAATATTGATTATTGGTGTATTAGTGCAGTAGTGTGTGTGATCAGTTGATTGTAATATTGATTATTGGTGTATTAGTGCAGTAGTGTGTGTGATCAGTTGATTTTAATATCGATTATTGGTGTATTAGTGCAGTAGTGTGTGTGATCAGTTCATTGTAATATCGATTATTGGTGTATTAGTGCAGTAGTGTGTGTGATCAGTTCATTGTAATATCAATTATTGGTGTATTAGTGCAGTAGTGTGTGTGATCAGTTCATTGTAATATTGATTATTGGTGTATTAGTGCAGTAGTGTGTGTGATCAGTTCATTGTAATATTGATTATTGGTGTATTAGTGCAGTAGTGTGTGTGATCAGTTGATTGTAATATTGATTATTGGTGTATTAGTGCAGTAGTGTGTGTGATCAGTTGATTGTAATATTGATTATTGGTGTATTAGTGCAGTAGTGTGTGTGATCAGTTCATTGTAATATTGATTATTGGTGTATTAGTGCAGTAGTGTGTGTGATCAGCAGCAGTGAGTGTTTACCCAGACACTAGTGATGTCATCAGCTGTGTGCGCTGTGATTGGCTGCAGTGTTAGTGTAGAGTGTTGTCAGTTCAGTTCAGAGGATCAGAAGTGATGAACATGAAGATGATGAAGGAGCTCAAACTGGTCCTGGTTCTGGTTCTGATCCTGAATGGACTCATCTGGGTCTACGCAGACTGTGAGGAAAAATATTTGTTTATAATATTTATCATATTTATATTTATTTTTATTTTGATCGTATTGATCAAATGTATTTTTATATTTCTAATGTTTATAAATATTATAAACTCCAGGGCTGGGGCCAGTGGGTGAGTGCCTGGTGGGTGAGTGTCTGGTGGGTGAGTGCCTGGTGGGTGAGTGCCTGCTGGGTGAGTGCCTGGTGGGTGAGTGTCTGGTGGGTGAGTGTCTGGTGGGTGAGTGCCTGGTGGGTGAGTGCCTGGTGGGTGAGTGTCTGGTGGGTGAGTGCCTGGTGGGTGAGTGCCTGGTGGGTGAGTGCCTGGTGGGTGAGTGCCTGCTGGGTGAGTGCCTGGTGGGTGAGTGCCTGGTGGGTGAGTGTCTGGTGGGTGAGTGTCTGGTGGGTGAGTGCCTGGTGGGTGAGTGTCTGGTGGGTGAGTGCCTGGTGGGTGAGTGCCTGGTGGGTGAGTGCCTGGTGGGTGAGTGTCTGGTGGGTGAGTGCCTGGTGGGTGAGTGCCTGGTGGGTGAGTGCCTGGTGGGTGAGTGCCTGCTGGGTGAGTGTCTGGTGGGTGAGTGCCTGGTGGGTGAGTGCCTGGTGGGTGGGCTTTTGCCCATGGGGCCCAGCCCAGATACATGGGGTCGTCGTTAAGTGGGCTCACCACCTGCAAGGGGAGGCAGAAGGGTCCGGTGCTTTGTGGATTGGGTGGCAGACCAAGGTGGGGTCTTTGGTGGTCCAATCCTCTGTTACCGAATCTGCTTTACGGACATGGAATGTTACCTTTCTGGTGGGGAAGGAGGCGGAGCTTGTCAACGAGGCTGAGCGTCATTGACTGGACATAGTCGGCCTCACCTCCACACATAGCTTTGCCTCTGGAACCCGAGTCCTTGACAGGGGTTGGACCTTGTTCTTTGCTAGAGTCAACCCGGCATGGAGGTGGAGGGCAGTGGTGGGTTTTTGGATAGCCCCCAGGCCCTCTGCATGTTGGGGTTTACCCCAGTGGATGAACAGTGGCATGACGGTTTGTCCAACCAGTCCACATGTGTTTTGTGGATTTGGAAAAGGTGTATGACTGTGTTCCCACAGGTATCCTGTAGTGGGTGAACCAGGAGTAAGGACTGGATGGTTTCCTACTGGGGACCATTCAGTCCCTGCACCAAAGGAGCGAGAGCTTGGTCCCCATAGCCGGTAGTAAGTCTTTGTCACAGGGTCTGTTCATAACCTTTATGGCAGAGCCAGGTGGGGGAGGGGGTCGAGGATCTCGTCTCTGGTTTTTGCGGATGTGGTCTTCTTGGCTCCATCGAACAGTGACCTCCAGCTCTCACTGGAGCGGTTCCAGTGTGAAGCAGCTGGGATGAAGATCAGAACCTCCCAGTCTGAGGCCATGGTAGACTAACCTCTGTGGGTCACCAGGGGAAGGTGCTGCCTCAGGTGGAGGAGTTTAAGGGTGGATCAGGAGGTTGACGGGTAGATTGGTGCAGCATCTGCACTAATGCGGGTGTTAAACTGGACTGTTGTGGTGAAGAAGCAGCTAACCCAGCCCTGATTTACCGGTTGATCTACGTTCAGCTCACGGGTACAAGTGGCTGAAATTTGTTTCCTTGGCAGGGTGGGCGGGGCTTAGCCTTAACAATAGGGTGGGAAGCCCGGACATCTGGGAGGGGCTGGGAGTACAGCCGCTGCTCCTCCATGTCCAGAGGAGCCAGTTGAGGTGACTCTGGCACCTCGTGAGGTTGTCTCCTGGACTCCTCCCTGGGGAGGTGTTCCCTGGGGAGGTGTTCAGGGCGGACACCTTTGGGTGGACCCAGGACAACCTGGAGGGATTATATGTCTGGGAACACCTCAGGATTCCCCTGGAGGAGCTGGCTGTGGTAGCTGGGGTGAGGGAAGTCTGGACTTCTCTGCTGGGGCTGCTGCCCCCGTGACCCAGACCCAGATAAGCGGGAGATGACGATGATGATGTTTATAATATTTATGTTTGTTTATAATGTTTATCATATTTATTTTTATTTTCATATTTATAATATTTATTTTTATGTTTATAATATTGATCATATTTACTGTGTAATGAATCATCAATAATCATCTATATGTTTATAAATGTGAGTGTAAACAGTTTGTTTGTTTTTCAGCTCTTCATCAGGACATTTATATCGTTGGTTGTTCAGACACTGTAGGAGAGGACATGTACGGTCTGGATGGTGAAGAGGTGGTCTATGTTGACTTCAAAAATAAGAAAGAAGTAGATGTTCAACCTGACTTTGTAGATCATGTCCAGTACCCTGGAGAGTATGAACATGCTGTGGCCAACCTACAAGTCTGTAAATACAACCTGGGTATAGCACGTACTGCAATGAAGGATATACCTCTGATTAAAGGTAATAATAAAACTGAACTAATATAATCTAACATAGAGTTAATCTGATATAGAGTTAATCTAACATAGAGTTAATCTAACAGAGTTAATCTAACATAGAGTTAATCTAACAGAGTTAATCTAACATAGAGTTAATCTAACATAGAGTTAATCTAACATAGATTTAATCTAACAGAGTTAATCTAACATAGAGTTAATCTGATATAGAGTTAATCTAACATAGAGTTAATCTAACATAGAGTTAATCTAACATAGAGTTAATCTAACATAGATTTAATCTAACAGAGTTAATCTAACATAGAGTTAATCTAACAGAGTTAATCTAACATAGAGTTAATCTAACATAGAGTTAATCTAACATAGAGTTAATCTAACATAGAGTTAATCTAACAGAGTTAATCTAACATAGAGTTAATCTAACATAGAGTTAATCTAACAGAGTTAATCTAACAGAGTTAATCTAACATAGAGTTAATCTAACATAGAGTTAATCTAACAGAGTTAATCTAACAGAGTTAATCTAACAGAGTTAATCTAACATAGAGTTAATCTAACATAGAGTTAATCTAACAGAGTTAATCTAACATAGAGTTAATCTAACATAGAGTTAATCTAACAGAGTTAATCTAACAGAGTTAATCTAACATAGAGTTAATCTAACATAGAGTTAATCTAACAGAGTTAATCTAACAGAGTTAATCTAACAGAGTTAATCTAACATAGAGTTAATCTAACATAGAGTTAATCTAACAGAGTTAATCTAACATAGAGTTAATCTAACATAGAGTTAATCTAACAGAGTTAATCTAACATAGAGTTAATCTTACATAGAGTTAATCTAACATAGAGTTAATCTAACATAGTTAATCTAACATGTATTTAATCTAACAGAGTTAATCTAACAGAGTTAATCTAACATAGAGTTAATCTAACAGAGTTAATTTAACATAGAGTTAATATAACATAGAGTTAATCTAACATAGAGTTAATCTAACAGAGTTAATCTAACATAGAGTTAATCTAACATAGAGTTAATCTAACAGAGTTAATCTAACAGAGTTAATCTAACATAGAGTTAATCTAACATAGAGTTAATCTAACAGAGTTAATCTAACATAGAGTTAATCTAACATAGAGTTAATCTAACAGAGTTAATCTAACATAGAGTTAATCTAACAGAGTTAATCTAACATAGAGTTAATCTAACATAGAGTTAATCTAACAGAGTTAATCTAACATAGAGTTAATCTAACAGAGTTAATCTAACATAGAGTTAATCTAACAGAGTTAATTTAACTCCAGTTGTTTGTTTTTCCAGTGTCTCCTTCTGCTGTCATCATTTATCCTAAACATGAACTCTCTCTGGGTGAAGACAACACTCTCATCTGTCATGTCAGTGGTTTCTATCCTGCTCCTGTTACAATCACATGGACCCACAATGAACACAACATCACTTCATCCAGTGTTAACGTTCCTTTCCCAAATTCTGACGGAACCTTCACCCAGATTTCTAGACTGGACTTCACCCCAAAGCAAGGAGACATCTACGGCTGTAGTGTCCACCACCCTGCACGGACACAACCACTGACCACACTGTGGGGTGAGTAACTGACCACCGCTGACCACTGCTGACCACCACTGACCACACTGTGGGGTGAGTAACTGACCACCACTGACCACTACTGACCACTACTGACCGCTACTGACCACTACTGATCACTACTGACCACACTGTGGGGTGAGTAACTGACCACCACTGACCACTACTGACCGCTACTGACCGCTACTGACCACTACTGATCACTACTGACCACACTGTGGGGTGAGTAACTGACCACCACTGACCACTACTGACCACTACTGACCACTACTGACCGCTACTGACCACACTGTGGGGTGAGTAACTGACCACCACTGACCACTGCTGACCACCACTGACCACACTGTGGGGTGAGTAACTGACCACCACTGACCACCACTGACCACACTGTGGGGTGAGTAACTGACCACCACTGACCACTAATGACCACTACTGACCGCTACTGACCACTACTGATCACTACTGACCACCACTGACCACTACTGACCACACTGTGGGGTAAGTAACTGACTACTACTGACCACTGCTGACCACCACTGACCACTGCTGACCACTACTGACCACTATTGACCGCTACTGACCACCACTGACCACACTGTGGGGTGAGTAACTGACCACTGCTGACCACTACTGACCACACTGTGGGGTGAGTAACTGACCACTACTGACCACCACTGACCACACTGTGGGGTGAGTAACTGACCACCACTGACCACTGCTGACCACCACTGACCACACTGTGGGGTGAGTAACTGACCACTACTGACCACCACTGACCACACTGTGGGGTGAGTAAATGACCACCACTGACCGCTACTGACCGCTACTGACCACTACTGACCAGTGCTGACCACCATTGACCACATTGTGGGGTGAGTAACTGACCACCATTGACCACTACTGACCCCTACTGACCACTACTACTACTACTGCCCGCCTACCCTACCCTCTCTCTTTCTTTCTCTCTCTCTCTCTCTCTGTGTCTCTCTTTCTCTGTTTTTCTTTCTTTCTCTCTTTCTCTGTGTGTCTTTCTCTGTCTCTCTCTTTTTTGTCTCTCTTTCTTTCTCTCTCTCTTTCTCTCTCTCTCTCCATCCTGTCTCTCTCTCTCTCCATACTCTCTCTCTCTCTTTCTCCATCCTCTCTCTCTCTCTCTCTCTCTCTCTCTCTCTCTCCATCCTCTCTCTCTCTCTCTCTCTCTCTCTCTCTCTCTCTCTCTCTCTCTCTCTCTCTCTCTCTCCATCCTATCTCTCTCTCTCTCTCTCTCTCTCTCTCTCTCCATCCTCTCTCTCTCTCTCTCTCTCTCTCTCTCCATCCTCTCTCTCTCTCTCTCTCTCTCTCTCTCTCCTATCAGATCTTCTTATGTCTTCTTCTTTGTCTCCAGATGTGGACGTCCCACAGCCCAGTGTTGGTCCATCTGTCTTCTGTGGTGTGGGACTGACCCTGGGTCTTCTGGGCGTGGCCACTGGAACATTCTTCCTCATCAAAGGAAATGAGTGCAGCTGATTGGCTGACAGTGTGTGGGTGTGGCCTGTATAAACACTTTTATTCTGTATTAATCTGAAGTCATGTGACTGTTGTTTTATCCAATCATCTGCTTCCACTAATAAAAACTTCCTGGTTCCTCAACTACAGTCTGTTGTTGGTTAGTTATACACATACACACACACACACACACACACACACACACTGGTTAGTTATACACACACACACACACACACACACACTGGTTAGTTATACACACACACACACACACACACACACACACACACACACACACACTGGTTAGTTATACACACACACACACACTCACACACACACACACACACACTGGTTAGTTATACACACACACACACACACACACACACACACACACACACTGGTTAGTTATACACACACACACACACACACACACACTGGTTAGTTATACACACACACACACACACACACACACACACACACACACACACTGGTTAGTTATACACACACACACTCACACACACACACACACACACTGGTTAGTTATACACACACACACACACACACACACACTGGTTAGTTATACACACACACACACACACACACACACTGGTTAGTTATACACACACACACACACTCACACACACACACACACACACTGGTTAGTTATACACACACACACACACACACACACACACTGGTTAGTTATACACACACACACACACACACACACACTGGTTAGTTATACACACACACACACACACACACACACACTGGTTAGTTATACACACACACACACACACACACTGGTTAGTTATACACACACACACACACACACACACACACACACTGGTTAGTTATACACACACACACACACTCACACACACACACACACACACTGGTTAGTTATACACACACACACACACACACACTGGTTAGTTATACACACACACACACACACACACACACTGGTTAGTTATACACACACACACACACACACACACTGGTTAGTTATACACACACACACACACACACACACACACACACACACACACACACACACCTGGTTAGTTATACACACACACACACACACACACTGGTTAGTTATACACACACACACACACACACACACACACACACACACACACACACACACACTGGTTAGATATACACACACACACACACACACTGGTTAGTTATACACACACACACACACACACACTGGTTAGTTATGCACACACACACACACACACACACACACACACACACACTGGTTAGTTATACACACACACACACACACACACACTCCTGATGAAAATCTTTAGACCAGTTAAAAAATGTTAATAATTTACGTCTTCCACAGTTGTATCATAAGAAGGTTCTCAGTAAAATGTAAAAATGTAAACAGACTAAATATTTAGAGCAGGTAACGTCAAAGGTTTCAGACCACGTCCTTTAAAAGATCAGATCTGTGAAGAAATGTGGATTCTATGTGATTTACTGTGAAAACCTGATGGTAGGAAAAGTAAAAAAACCTCTGTGCCTTAGAACGTGGAGGGACAGTTACAGGGACAGTCACAGGGACAGTTACAGGGACAGTCACAGGGACAGTCACAGGGACAGTCACAGGGACAGTCATAGGGACAGTCACAGGGACAGTCACAGGGACAGTCATAGGGACAGTCACAGGGACAGTCACAGGGACAGTCATAGGGACAGTCACAGGGACAGTCACAGGGACAGTCATAGGGACAGTCACAGGGACAGTCACAGGGACAGTCACAGGGACAGTCACAGGGACAGTCACAGGGACAGTCATAGGGACAGTCACAGGGACAGTCACAGGGACAGTCATAGGGACAGTCACAGGGACAGTCACAGGGACAGTCATAGGGACAGTTACAGGGACAGTCACAGGGACAGTCACAGGGACAGTTACAGGGACAGTCACAGGGACAGTTACAGGGACAGTCATAGGGACAGTCACAGGGACAGTCACAGGGACAGTCATAGGGACAGTTACAGGGACAGTCACAGGGACAGTTACAGGGACAGTTACAGGGACAGTTACAGGGACAGTCACAGGGACAGTTACAGGGACAGTCACAGGGACAGTTACAGGGACAGTCACAGGGACAGTCACAGGGACAGTCACAGGGACAGTCACAGGGACAGTCATAGGGACAGTTACAGGGACAGTCACAGGGACAGTCACAGGGACAGTCACAGGGACAGTCATAGGGACAGTTACAGGGACAGTTACAGGGACAGTTACAGGGACAGTCACAGGGACAGTTACAGGGACAGTCACAGGGACAGTTACAGGGACAGTGACAGCCACAGTGTCCCATCACTGGTTGGACGCAGTAAGAGTCATTTATTAAAACATCCTGAGGTTTAAGGAACAAAAAAATCAAGTGTTGGACCCAAAACCCTGGTACTGAGGACACCAATGTTTGTCCGTTAAGACACGGACGATCCTCATCCCACATTAAGGCCCTTACTGGTGCTGCCTGCAACCCAAAAACCATCAGATAGAATCTGCTTCAAAAACAAAAAAGCTGTTCAAAGGTCACGACTCCTTCAACGACACAGAATGTGTTTGTGTTGAAGCAACGAATATGGGACGTTCAAAGATGGACCAACGTTTGATTCTGTGAGGAGAACAAATGTAACCCTGATGGTTCTGAAGGTTCTGATGGTTCTGATGGTTCTGATGGACCTGATGGTTCTGATGGTTCTGATGGACCTGATGGTTCTGATGGTTCTGATGGACCTGATGGTCTTGAAGGTTCCAACACTACAGACAAAGAGACGCCACCTGACATGTTTTCAACACGGCACAGCGGGGGACGCCATCATGACCTGGGAGCTTTGTCCTTCAGTGGACCAACGCAGCTCCAGGTCGTCACACAGCAGCTGGATACGTGCAGATGTTGCAGCGGACGTCGCTCATGACCGACGACCCTCGTCTGTGGTGACGACTGGGTTTGTCTGCAGAACGATGCTGCAGTTCACAATGGACGTCTGACAAAGGATGTTTTTAGGAGGAGAACGTCACTCTGTTGGTTCCCCTGATCTAAACCCAGTTGAGGACATTTGGGGATGGAAGTTTACAAAAATGGACGTCAGGTCCAGACGGTGGACGTCAGGTCCAGACGGTGGACGTCAGGTCCAGAGGGTGGACGCCAGGTCCAGAGGGTGGACGCCAGGTCCAGACGGTGGACGCCAGGTCCAGACGGAGGACGCCAGGTCCAGACGGTGGACGTCAGCTCCAGAGGGTGGACGCCAGGTCCAGACGGTGGACGTCAGGACCAAGCGTGGACGCCAGGACCAGACGGTGGACGCCAGGTCCAGACGGTGGATGCCAGGTCCAGATGGTGGACGCCAGGACCAGACGGTGGACGCCAGGTCCAGAGGGTGGACGCCAGGACCAAGCGGTGGACGCCAGGACCAGACGGTGGACGCCAGGTCCAGACGGTGGACGTCAGGACCAAGCGGTGGACGCCAGGACCAGACGGTGGACGCCAGGTCCAGAGGGTGGACGTCAGGTCCAGACGGTGGACGTCAGGTCCAGACGGTGGACGCCAGGTCCAGACGGAGGACGCCAGGTCCAGACGGTGGACGTCAGGACCAAGCGGTGGACGCCAGGACCAGACGGATGACGCCAGGTCCAGACGGTGGACGTCAGGACCAAGCGGTGGATGCCAGGACCAGACGGTGGACGTCAGGTCCAGACGGTGGACGTCAGGTCCAGACGGTGGACGTCAGGTCCAGAGGGTGGACGCCAGGTCCAGACGGTGGACGTCAGGTCCAGACGGTGGACGCCAGGTCCAGACGTTTTAACCAATAGGAGGCTCCGCTCAGAACAGTGAGGAAGTGCTAGCTCAGTTGTTATTAGTTTTAGCCACACCCTGTGATTTTAACAGTAAACTGAAGTCAAGCCTGGACTCAGTTTGTCCATTTTTAATTAAAACAGTCAGAAGTAAATCTATACCCCCCATGGAGAAAAAATGATCAAATCAATCAATGAAAACAAAAGTACTAGTACTAGTACTAGTTAAACTAGTAGTAAATTACCAAAGTTTACACCAACAACTGAACATGTATAATAACAGTTAAAGAGGAAAGAAGTTGATATTTATTATAACTGATCACAGACCATAAAAACAAACCCTGGTTCCTCTTCTTTATTTTTAATATTTTAACACAAACTCATTTTAATAAAACTTTGAACTCACCAACTGACGCTCTTTACAGGAACTTTACAGGAACTTTACAGACCACTGTGGAACTAAAACCAAGGACATCAGGTCTAGTCTTTTATCTGTTGACATACCTGATCAGGTGTCCTTACCTGAGGACACACTGGACACTTTTGTCCTGGTTGATGTTTGGACACTTGGTGGACTTTTCTTCCTTTTAGACCCAGTTCCAACATCACTGTTAAAATCATTTTATGGATTCTTTGAGGAACAGTTTTTAAACATTATGAATTGTTGTCTTCAGACGAGTGTCTTCACCAGTGTCTTTAAAACGATGGTGGTGAAGACACTTCTGAAGAAGACCTACTTAGATCTAAATGACTTTAATAACTACCCACCTGTGTCCAACTGACCTTTATTAAGGAACATTTTACACAAACTGGTTTATAACCAAGTCAATGACTGTTCCATTTTCCCCACAGAAAGAACAACCCAGTGTATAAAGAATATTAGTGTGTATTCCACTTGTTTGTTTGTTTTGTCAAAGGTAATAAACCTGAAATAACAATAATCAATACATGTTTAATTTTCATACCAAAATCACCACAATAGTTCAATCACCATTACTAGTAAGCATCAATAATAAATAATAAATACCATTATCCCACAATAAATATCAAATCAATTATCAATTCATAACAAGCATCATATTCAACACAGTATAAATAATAACAATCCTTAACTTCATGAACACTTGTCATATGTTAACCATCGCATTTCATTTACAAAAGTCAATGTAAAGTACATTTAGTGTTTTATTACAATACTAAACTACAACTCCCATGATGCCCCGCGGCAAACCAGGAAGTGACCGGCATTTAAGACTGGTACCTGCGATATACAAACATTTATGTTCCTGTTTCTAAAGCTAGAAGTGGACACAGTCACACACAATACAACGATGCTAAGAAAGAAGTTCAACAACTTCAACATTTGTTCAACTTTTAAGTGTAACATTAACTTTATTTGATCACATGATCAAAACAGGAACATATATTTAATGAGCAGTGGACATAAACATAGTATGGATTACAAACAAACAACATGAAAACAAACAAAGAAGATATGAAGGGAGTTTAGCAAGTGGAAGTGACTACAAACTAAAGGAATGTGGTGACATGTTTACATCAAGTGACATTAAATAATAACAAGTGCAATAATTAAAAACTAAAAAAGTAATTATTTCATACATATGATGGAACAATCCAAAAATATACAAATGAAGGTAAAGTAATGGAAAGAACTGCATTAAATAAATATATGAAATGGTCTATTCCACCTAAAATAAAAGAAATGCATTTAAAATAATAAATAATTATTATCCAGTTGCAGTAACGTTAAATAAAAGATTTGGATTTGAGATGGAGTCATAAGAAGAAACAATAAAACATTTATTTTTTCAATGCAAAATAACAAAAAAATTTTGGACTGAAGTAGAAAAATGGATTAAAATAGATAAAATGGCTGAATTAAAATTGGAGGAAGTAATATTTGTATAAAAAATGTGATAAAAGATGTTTTTGAGTTGTGTAATATTATTATTATTATTATTATTATTATTATTATTATTATTATTATTATTATTATTATTATTATTATTATTATTATGGGAAAACATCACATCCATAAAGTTAAATGGCAAAATAAAACTCCCTCTATTATTCTATTTAAAGTTTAACTTCAATCTTTTCATAATGAGAAATAAATATGAAAAAATTGAGCAGATTTGTAATAAATGTTTATGTACCCTTATAAAAATATATATGAAAATGGGACATATGTTTTATAAAGACATTTTCCTTATTTATTTATTTATTTAATTGTGTTTGTTCTTATGTTAAGTCTTATAGTAAAACATGTTATATAACTTTGTCTTCATACGACTGTATGTATATTATATGTATATATGAATTTAAAGTAAACTCTGGTCACATGTGCTTACGTTACACTCCCCTCTACACTATTAGACTGTACCAAATGTTACACAGTAGCCAACACTAGTAAAAACTACTAAAAACATTTGAATGAAATGTAAATAAGAAAAGACAAAACTTTACAGAAAACACAACAATGACTTTTTAAATAAAACTAACATTTTAGAAAAACATCAGTCTGGTTTTAGGATGAACCCCAGGACAGGGACAGTGTTTTTAAACATTTGAAATGACCTCAGGTGGAACTTAGATAATAAAAAACTCACAGTGTTGGTTCTACTGGTTCTAAGCGCTGCCTTTGGTCCAGTAGAACCATCACATTTTATTAAACCTGGTTCTGTTTTAAACTGGTTCAGTTCTTACATCACAGACCCATGTTTTTATGGAAGTATAGATACGTGTTCCTCTGGAACCCATGGAATTAGTTGTGGGGTTCCTCAGGGGTCAATTTTAGGTCCCATACTTTTCAGTCTTTATATGTTACCTTATGGGGACGTCATCAGTTTCCATAGTTACGCTGACGACACTCAGCTGTACATTGTCGTGTCTCCTGGTGACGCCGTTAAAAACCCTGTTAAATATTATTTTAGCATCAAGTCATGGATGGCAGTGAATTTCCTACAGTTCAACCAGAATAAAAGTGAACTTTTAGTTCTAGGTCCTGAAGGCCAGAGAGAGAAACTTTTATCTAAATGACTAAACTTTAAAACAGCAAAGTCTGTAAAAAACTTGGGTGTAATTTTTGACTCTGAGCTGAATTTTATTCCACACATTAAAAATAAAACAAAGATGTTTTTTTTTTTTTTTTACCACCTTAAGAACGTAGCCAGAGTCCAACTGTTTCTCTGTCAGGCTAGCACATTAGCACATAGATGCTAATGCATGTTTTTATTTCTTCTGGTTTAGATTATTGTAATGTCCTGCTCTCTGGTCTTCCTAAAAAGAGCATTTTTAAACAAACAATTATTGAAAAACTCAGACGCTAACGTGCTAACGAGGACCAGAGGGCGGGAACATGTTACACCAGTTTTAAAG
>CM035784.1:30986967-30994732 GCA_020466265.1 Siphamia tubifer
ATAACACCAGGAAAGTATGGCAGGGAATTCAACACCTGACCAACTTTAGGAACGACAAACCCACGGCTGTCGGTGACGCCTCCAAAGTGGAAGAACTGAACAGCTTCTTTGCTCGCTTCGGCAGGGAACCACCCGCAGCCACCTCAACTCCCTCCCAACCACCTACCACTCCACCCACCCTCCCCACCCCCTCCCCCCCACTGTCACCTCACTGCAGCTATACACACAAGGTTGAAGAACACGAGGTGAGGCGCATGCTGAAAACAGCGAACCCACGGAAGGCCACAGGCCCCGACGGAATCCCAGGACAAGTACTGAGAGAGTGTGCAGATCAACTGGCGGGAGTCTTCACCAAGATTTTCAACCAGTCCCTCTCTCAGGCTGTCGTACCATCATGCATGAAGACCTCCACCATCATCCCTGTTCCAAAAAAAACCAACATCAGCTGCTCCAACGACTACCGCCCTGTAGCACTAACTCCCATCATCACCAAGTGCTTCGAGAAGCTGATAAGGACACACATCACAGCAGCCCTCCCCCCCGGGTTTGACCCCCACCAGTTTGCCTACAGAGCAAACAGATCCACGGAGGACGCCATCGCCACAGCCCTGCACTCCACCATTAGCCACCTGGAGAAACCAGGAAACTACGCGAGGCTGCTCTTCGTGGACTATAGCTCGGCGTTTAACACCATCATTCCCAGCAGACTGGTGTCCAAGCTGCAAGACCTGGGTCTCCCGATCTCCACATGCAATTGGATAATGGACTTCCTTTCTAACCGCCCCCAGAGCGTGAGGATGGGTAACCACGTCTCCTCAACCCTCACCCTCAGCATCGGCGCACCACAAGGCTGCGTACTGAGCCCCCTCCTCTACTCCATCTACACCCACGACGTCACCCCAACACACAACAGCAACCTCATCATCAAGTTCGCTGACGACACCACTGTGGTGGGACTCATCACAGAGGGAGACGAGTCAGCGTACCGGGACGAGGTGCTGAGTCTGGCGACGATGGGCGTGGCAAACAATCTGCTCCTGAACACCTCAAAAACAAGGGAGTTCGCCATAGACTTCAGGAAGAGGAAAACAGACCTCCAACCCCTGCTCATCAACGGAGACGAGGTTGAAAGAGCCTCCACTTTCCGCTTCCTGGGCGTCCACCTCAGCGATGACCTGAAATGGAGCACCAACACCCACGTCATCACAAAAAAAGCGAACCAGAGACTGTACTTCCTGAGAGTCCTCAGGAAAGAAAACCTCCGGCAGGAACTGTTGGTGTCCTTCTACCGGTGTTCTATCGAGAGCGTCCTTACCTACTGCATGGGCGTGTGGTACTGGAGCTGCACGGCCGCAGAGAAGAAGGCGCTCCAGCGGATAATCAACACCGCACAGAGGATCATCGGCTGCTCCCTCCCCTCACTGTCTGAACTGGCCAGCTCTCGCTGCCTCGCGAGAGCCAAAAACATTATAGAAGACCCCACACACCCCGGTCATGAACACTTCCAAAGTATGCGCTCGGGTAGGCGATACAGAGGAATAAAAGCTCGGACAAACAGACTGAGAGACAGCTTCTACCCACGAGCCATAACTGTCCTCAATGCATCCGGAGGGACCTCAAAACATGACTGAACTTTTTAACAGCCTGCAATAATAACTGTGCAATACTAAATGTGCAATTTCCTTCTTCCTCTTTCATCCAGTGCAATAACTGTGCAATTACAACCACTGTGCAATACCCACTTATCTATTTATTAGTACGTTAAAGTACTTCACACTCACCTGTATACTGTGTATACAACTCAGCCCTTGTTGATTTATCATAGTTTAATGTACAAATTGTTTATACTATATTTAAAGTATGTTCTTATTTTTATCTTACTTCTTTTTACCTTATTTCTTATCTTATTCTTGTGTCATTTGCATGCCAAAACTGCACCGCGGACATGACTGCATTCAATTTCGTTGTTCATTGAACCTGTTTTATGAAACAATGACAAATAAAGTCTAAAGTCTAAAGTCTGCTGTCCAGCCCCCCCTCTGCTGTTCAGCCCCCCCCCTGCTGTTCACACCCCCTCTGCTGTCCAGCCCCCCCTCTGCTGTCCAGCCCCCCCCCCCCTGCTGTCCTCACCAGTTTGTATACTCTGTACCCTCTTCACTTCATTCCACCTTGTTGTGATAAGTTACTGTTGTTGTTTTCTGTAGTATCTGTCAGTTTAGGGTTAGTTAGTTAGTTAGTTAGTTAGTTGGTTGGGTTAGTTAGTTTAGTTGTAAGTTTAGGAGTTTCTTAGTTTAGTAGAATTGTTCTTCTGTTTTTGTTTTCTATGTAGTTTAGTTTAATTATCTCAACACCCTGGTTTTGTTGTTGTTTTTTTTGTTATATACCTTCATATTATTAATAATTTTATTTTACCAGACTCATGTCATTTAGTCGTTTGTACCTGAGCTCCATCTATGAAGTGACATTTACTCTGACTTTGAACTAACTTTAACATTTTTATCTTCTTGTTATTTTATGTGTTTTACTTTTTTAAACTCTTACTTATATTTTACTTTTATGTTTTTACTCCAGTGTTTCCTCAGAGGGGGGGGGGGGGGGGGGGTCCTCCACACTGGGGGTTGTATCTGGCCCACTGCTGGGGGTACTGTCCACGGGTCCCCTCGGCCCGGCTGGGTGGGGGGTCCTCACCTTGGTGGGGGGGCTCTCCCCGTGTGCCGGTGTCCCTAGTGGTCATGGCCTGGGGCCCCTCCCAGTGTATAGGGTTAGGGTTACAATGTATGTATTTATTTATGTATTTATTTATTTCAAACTTAAACCTTTGTTGTGTAAACATTTTGAACAGGTTGGATGTTTGTGACTTGATCATCATCATCATCATCATCATCATCATCATCATCATCATCATCATCATCATCATCATCATCATCATCATCATCATCATCAGTTCTCTATAGATTACTAAACACAGTGTGGAAGATCCCTTCACTAACTTTCACTTCCTGTTTCTAACAGCCAATCAGAAAACTAGCTGATGTTGACTCATCAGTCTCCAGGTAGAACTCTGTTTACAACAGCACAGAGGGGGAGGAGCCACCAAGACACGCCCCCCTGTAAATGATGTCACAACTCGAATAAACATGAATGAATAATGTTCTACACAAGTACTAGAACCATTCTATAGAACCATACTATAGAACTATACTATAGAACCATTCTATAGAACTATACTATAGAACCATTCTATAGAACCATACTATAGAACCATTCTATAGAACCATACTATAGAACTATACTATAGAACCATTCTATAGAACTATACTATAGAACCATTCTATAGAACTATACTATAGAACCATTCTATAGAACCATACTATAGAACCATTCTATAGAACCATACTATAGAACTATACTATAGAACCATTCTATAGAACCATTCTATAGAACCATACTGTAGAACCATACCGTACAACCATTCTATAGAACTATACTATAGAACTATAATATAGAACCATTCTATAGAACTATACTATAGAACCATACCATAGAACCATACTATAGAACCATTCTATAGAACCATTCTATAGAACTATAATATAGAACCATACTATAGAACCATACTATAGAACCATTCTATAGAACCATTCTATAGAACCATACTATAGAACCATACTGTAGAACCATACTATAGAACCATTCTATAGAACCATACTATAGAACTATACTATAGAACCATTCTATAGAACCATTCTATAGAACCATACTGTAGAACCATACCGTACAACCATTCTATAGAACTATACTATAGAACTATAATATAGAACCATTCTATAGAACTATACTATAGAACCATACCATAGAACCATACTATAGAACCATTCTATAGAACCATTCTATAGAACTATAATATAGAACCATACTATAGAACCATACTATAGAACCATTCTATAGAACCATTCTATAGAACCATACTATAGAACCATACTGTAGAACCATACTATAGAACCATTCTATAGAACCATTCTATAGAACCATACTATAGAACCATACTGTAGAACCATACCGTACAACCATTCTATAGAACTATACTATAGAACTATAATATAGAACCATACTATAGAACCATTCTATAGAACTATAATATAGAACCATACTATAGAACCATACTATAGAACCATTCTATAGAACCATACTATAGAACCATACTGTAGAACCATACCGTACAACCATTCTATAGAACTATACTATAGAACTATAATATAGAACCATACTATAGAACCATTCTATAGAACTATAATATAGAACCATACTATAGAACCATACTATAGAACCATTCTATAGAACCATTCTATAGAACTATAATATAGAACCATACTATAGAACCATTCTATAGAACTATAATATAGAACCATACTATAGAACCATACTATAGAACCATACTATAGAACCATTCTATAGAACCATATTATAGAACCATACCATAGAACCATACTGTAGAACCATACCGTACAACCATTCTATAGAACTATACTATAGAACTATAATATAGAACCATACTATAGAACCATACTATAGAACCATTCTATAGAACCATACTATAGAACTATACTATAGAACCATTCTATAGAACTATACTATAGAAACATACTATAGAACCATACTATAGAACCATACTATAGAACCATTCTATAGAACCATACTATAGAACTATACTATAGAACCATTCTATAGAACCATACTATAGAACTATACTATAGAACCATTCTATAGAACTATACTATAGAACCATTCTATAGAAATATACTATAGAACTATAATATAGAACCATTCTATAGAACTATACTATAGAACCATTCTATAGAACCATATTATAGAACCATACCATAGAACCATACTATAGAACCATTCTATAGAACTATAATATAGAACCATACTATAGAACCATACTATAGAACCATTCTATAGAACCATTCTATAGAACTATACAATAGAACCATACTATAGAACCATTATATAGAACCATATTATAGAACCATACCATAGAACCATACTGTAGAACCATACCGTACAACCATTCTATAGAACTATACTATAGAACTATAATATAGAACCATTCTATAGAACTATACTATAGAACTATAATATAGAACCATTCTATAGAACTATACTATAGAACCATTCTATAGAACCATATTATAGAACCATACCATAGAACCATACTATAGAAAAATTCTATAGAACCATTCTATAGAACCATTCTATAGAACTATACTATAGAACCATACTATAGAACCATTCTATAGAACCATATTATAGAACCATACCATAGAACCATACTATAGAACCATTCTATAGAACCATACTATAAAACTATACTATAGAACCATACTATAGAACTATACTATAGAACCATTCTATAGAACCATACTATAGAACTATACTATAGAACTAAACTATAGAACCATACTATAGAACTATGCTATAGAACATTCTATAGAACCATACTATAGAACTATACTATAGAACCATTCTATAGAACTATACTATAGAACCATACTATAGAACTATACTATAGAACCATCCTATAGAACCATACTATAGAACTATACTATAGAACCATTCTGTAGAACTATACTATAGAACCATTCTATAGAACCATACTATAGAACTATACTATAGAACCATACTATAGAACTATACTATAGAACCATACTATAGAACTATACTATAGAACCATTCTATAGAACCATTCTATAGAACTATACTATAGAACCATTCTATAGAACCATACTATAGAACTATACTATAGAACCATTCTATAGAACTATGCTATAGAACCATTCTATAGAACTAGCTATAGAACCATTCTATAGAACTATATTATAGAACCATTCTATAGAACTATACTATAGAACCATACTATAGAACCATTCTATAGAACCATTCTATAGAACTATACTATAGAACCATACTATAGAACCATTCTATAGAACCATATTATAGAACCATACCATAGAACCATACTATAGAACCATTCTATAGAACCATACTATAAAACTATACTATAGAACCATACTATAGAACTATACTATAGAACCATTCTATAGAACCATACTATAGAACTATACTATAGAACCATTCTATAGAACTATACTATAGAACCATACTATAGAACTATACTATAGAACCATCCTATAGAACCATACTATAGAACTATACTATAGAACCATTCTGTAGAACTATACTATAGAACCATTCTATAGAACCATACTATAGAACTATACTATAGAACCATACTATAGAACTATACTATAGAACCATACTATAGAACTATACTATAGAACCATTCTATAGAACCATTCTATAGAACTATACTATAGAACCATTCTATAGAACCATACTATAGAACTATACTATAGAACCATTCTATAGAACTATCCTATAGAACCATTCTATAGAACTAGCTATAGAACCATTCTATAGAACTATATTATAGAACCATTCTATAGAACTATACTATAGAACCATACTATAGAACCATTCTATAGAACCATTCTATAGAACTATACTATAGAACCATTCTATAGAACATGGCCAGTGTTCCAAATGGACTAATAGTGAAAGCAGAACAGTGGGTTCTGTGTTTTCCTCCGTTTGTTGTAGACGCCTGAATGCAGCGTCTGTGGAAAGTCCTTCTTTCACTTCCTCTTCCCAATGGCCAATGACAGAGCGGGTGGGCGGGGCCTTACAGGTTTTGTTGCAGACGTGGATGTAGACTCCAAAGTTTGATTGACAGGTTTTCAAAAGTCTGATATTGAAAACAATAACAGTTATCAGCCAATCAGAGAGTGAGCTCAGTGTGAGTCATCTGTCGCCAGGCAGAACATCTGTGATGGAGAACAACACAGAGAGGAGGGGCTGCCACGCCCCCTACAGCTGATCAGAGGAACTACTGCACCTGAACACACAGGAACCACACTGCTCTAATGTAGGTCTGTGGTGGTCTGTGGTGGTCTAATGTAGGTCTGTGGTGGTCTAATTTAGGTCTGTGGCGGTCTAATTTAGGTCTGTGGCGGTCTAATGTAGGTCTGTGGTGGTCTAATTTAGGTCTGTGGCGGTCTAATGTAGGTCTGTGGTGGTCTAATGTAGGTCTGTGGTGGTCTAATATAGGTCTGTGGTGGTCTGTGGTGGTCTAATGTAGGTCTGTGGTGGTCTAATTTAGGTCTGTGGTGGTCTAATTTAGGTCTGTGGCGGTCTAATGTAGGTCTGTGGTGGTCTAATGTAGGTCTGTGGTGGTCTAATGTAGGTCTGTGGTGGTCTAATGTAGGTCTGTGGTGGTCAAATGTAGGTCTGTGGTGGTCTAATGTAGGTTTGTGGTTGTCTGTGGTGGTCTAATGTAGGTATGTGGTGGTCTAATGTAGGTCTGTGGTGGTCTGTGGTGGTCTAATGTAGGTCTGTGTTTTTCTACGGTGGACTAAATTAGGTCTGTGGTGGTGTAATGTAGGTCTGTGGTTGTCTGTGGAGGTCTAATGTAGGTCTGTGGTGGTCTGTGGTTGTCTAATGTAGGTCTGTGTTTGTCTATGGTGGACTAAATTAGGTCTGTGGTGGTGTAATGTAGGTCTGTGGTGGTCTGTGGTAGTCTAATGTAGGTCTGTGGTGGTCTGTGGTAGTCTAATGTAGGTCTGTGGTGGTCTGTGGAGGTCTAATGTAGGTCTGTGGTGGTCTAATCTAGGTCTGTGGTGGTCTGTGGAGGTCTAATGTAGGTCTG
>CM035784.1:30994832-31046728 GCA_020466265.1 Siphamia tubifer
ATATACAGAGTATAAAGTACATCTATTTATATAAATATACAGAGTATAAAGTACATATATGTATATATATATATATATAAAGAGTATAAAGTACATATATGTATATAAATATAAAGAGTATAAAGTACATATATGTATATAAATATAAAGAGTATAAAGTACTAATATTTATATATATATATATATATATATATATATATATATATATATATATATATATATATATATATACATACAGAGTATAAAGTACATATATGTATATACATTTAAAGAGTATAAAGTACATATATGTATATAAATATAAAGAGTATAAAGTACATATATTTATATATATACACAGAGTATAAAGTACATATATTTATATAAATGTAAAGAGTATAAAGTACATATATTTATATAAATGTAAAGAGTATAAAGTACATATATTTATATAAATATAAAGAGTATAAAGTACATATATTTATATAAATATACAGAGTATAAAGTACATCTATTTATATAAATATACAGAGTATAAAGTACATATATGTATATATATATATATATATATATATATATATATATATAAAGAGTATAAAGTACATATATGTATATAAATGTAAAGAGTATAAAGTACATATATTTATATAAATATAAAGAGTATAAAGAACATATATTTCTATATATATAAAGAGTATAAAGTACATATATTTATATAAATGTAAAGAGTATAAAGTACATATATTTATATAAATATAAAGAGTATAAAGTACATATATTTATATAAATATACAGAGTATAAAGTACATATATATATATATATATATATATATATATATATATATATATATATATATATATATATACATACAGAGTATAAAGTACATATATTTATATAAATGTAAAGAGTATAAAGTACATATATGTATATAAATGTAAAGAGTATAAAGTACATATATTTATATAAATGTAAAGAGTATAAAGTACATATATTTATATAAATATAAAGAGTATAAAGTACATATATTTATATAAATATACAGAGTATAAAGTACATCTATTTATATAAATATACAGAGTATAAAGTACATATATGTATATATATATATATATATATATATATATATATAAAGAGTATAAAGTACATATATGTATATAAATGTAAAGAGTATAAAGTACATATATTTATATAAATGTAAAGAGTATAAAGTACATATATTTATATAAATGTAAAGAGTATAAAGTACATATATTTATATAAATATACAGAGTATAAAGTACATCTATTTATATAAATATACAGAGTATAAAGTACATATATGTATATATATATATATATATATATATATATATATAAAGAGTATAAAGTACATATATGTATATAAATGTAAAGAGTATAAAGTACATATATTTATATAAATGTAAAGAGTATAAAGTACATATATTTATATAAATATAAAGAGTATAAAGAACATATATTTATATAAATATAAAGAGTATAAAGTACATATATTTATATAAATATACAGAGTATAAAGTACATATATTTATATAAATGTAAAGAGTATAAAGTACATATATTTATATAAATATAAAGAGTATAAAGTACATATATTTATATAAATATACAGAGTATAAAGTACATATATATATATATATATATATATATATATATATATATATATATATATATATATATACATACAGAGTATAAAGTACATATATGTATATACATTTAAAGAGTATAAAGTACATATATTTCTAAATAATGAAGTACTTGTACTCAGTTGCTTCCACCCTCTGTATATAAAAGGTTTCAGTGGTATATGTTTCTGCTCAGCGTTCTTTAAATACTTTCTTCAAATAGTTTTCCAGATTATATTAACTTTTCCAAATGTATAAAACAGTAATAAGCTGTTTAGAATGTGGCTTTGTCCTGAACACCAAACTTTAACATTAAATATAGACATTAAACCAGTGTGGAGGGAAAAAGTGTGGTTCCTCTAAACTGCTAAAAAGTGTAAGTAGTCAGTATCTGGTGGTGTCTAACATTAGAAAAGCTTTAATTATGTCCACATGATCGTTTGATGGGCAGCATCAAATCTGCTCAGTTTGTACTCTGTGACCAAAGACGACTGAGAATTAAATGAAGGAATGTGTAAATGACAGAGTGGACTGAGGGCTGATGGGAAAAGCAGCGGTTAGACACGACCACAACCTGACTCTGTTTTCAGCAGAGGCAGGAAACTGACGGTCATGTCCTGGAATTTAAAGCTCTGCTGATTATAAGATAGAGGTGGAGGAAAAACATGCAACTATCAGATGAAAAGTCACAATTATGAGATAAAAAGTCACAATTATGAAATAAAAAGTCAAAATTATGAGATAAAAAGTCAAAATTGTGAGATAAAAAGTCAAAAATATGAAATAAAAAGTCAAAATTATGAAATAAAAAGTCAAAATTATGAGATAAAAAGTCAAAATTATGAAATAAAAAGTCAAAATTATGAGATGAAAAGTCAAAATTGTGAGATAAAAAGTCAAAAATATGAAATAAAAAGTCAAAATTATGAAATAAAAAGTCAAAATTATGAGATAAAAAGTCAAAATTATGAAATAAAAAGTCAAAATTATGAGATGAAAAGTCAAAATTGTGAGATAAAAAGTCAAAAATATGAAATAAAAAGTCACAATTATGAGATAAAAAGTCAAAATTATGAGATAAAAAGTCAAAATTGTGAGATAAAAAGTCAAAATTATGAGATAAAAAGTCACAATTATGAGATAAAAAGTCACAATTATGAGATAAAAAGTCAAAATTATGAAAAAGTGTAAATAATCAGATTAAAAGTGTAGTTAGCATCCCAGGGAGCATGGACCAAATGGGACCTACCCAAGAGGAGGATTACATGGGGAGATTTATGGAGACTGGAACCTTTCCGCATCTCTTTCCTGCTAAGATCGGTGTATGACACACTGCCGACACCAACTAACTTGTACAAGTGGGGCTTGAGCGAGGACCCGCTGTGCAAGCTTTGTGGGGAGAGGGGTACCATGGCGCACATCCTGTCAGGGTGTAAAACAGCACTCGCCCAAGGAAGATACAGGTGGCGCCACGACAAGGTGCTCATGACTCTTGCTAACACCTTGGAGCAGGAGAGACGTAAGAAACGACAACCACATGGGAAAGTGATGCCACCTATCACGTTTGTTCGGGAGGGACAAAAGCCATCAACCACAGTAACAACAAAAAGCAACCTGCTACAAAAGGCCCAACCATGGGAAATGAAGGTAGACCTGGGGGGAAGACTGCAATTCCCCCCTGTTGTCCAGACAACCCTGAGGCCAGATGTGGTAATGTGGTCTGAAAAGGCAAAGAAGGTCATTGTCATAGAACTTACAGTCCCATGGGAAGAGGGTGGTGAGCAGGCGTTTGACAGAAAGAGCACCACATACCATGACTGTAGGGGGAAAGGATGGTAGGCTTGGTTGTTCCCAGTCGAGGTGGGATGTAGAGGATTCCCTGCCCCATCAGTGTGGAGGATGTTCACTGCCCTGGGAGTGACGGGGAGGGAGAGAAAGGCAGCAGCTCGCAGGATGGGGGAGGCAGCAGAGAGAGAGGGAGGGAGAGACGAGCTTAGCTGGAAGCCAGGAGGAGGAGATGGGCAGTGATTTGGCCACCACTGCCGGCCCACCAACGGGAGGGTGTTGTGGTTCAGGGTCGAAACACCCGATGAACTTGGTAACCACCTGATGACATCAGTTCCTCCTGGACAAAACTACATTCACCAAAAGTGAATGAAGGAGAAGCATTTTTCTGATGTAATTATAATCAATTAAAAGTGTAAATAATCAGATTAAAAGTGTAAATAATCAGATTAAAAGTGTAAATAATCAGATTACAAGTGTAAATAATCAGATTAAAAGTGTAAATAATCAGATTACAAGTGTAAATAATCAGATTACAAGTGTAAATAATCAGATTAAAAGTGTAAATAATCAGATTAAAAGTGTAAATAATCAGATTAACAGTGTAAATAATCAGATTAAAAGTGTAAATAATCAGATTAAAAGTGTAAATAATCAGATTAAAAGTGTAAATAATCAGATTACAAGTGTAAATAATCAGATTAAAAGTGTAAATAATCAGATTAAAAGTGTAAATAATCAGATTAACAGTGTAAATAATCAGATTAAAAGTGTAAATAATCATATTAACAGTGTAAATAATCATATTTACAGTGTAAATAATCATATTAACAGTGTAAATAATCATATTTACAGTGTAAATAATCATATTAAAAGTGTAAATAATCAGATTAAAAGTGTAAATAATCATATTAAAAGTGTAAATAATCAGATTAAAAGTGTAAATAATCAGATTAAAAGTGTAAATAATCAGATTAAAGTGTAAATAATCATATTAACAGTGTAAATAATCAGATTAAAAGTGTAAATAATCAGATTAAAAGTGTAAATAATCAGATTAAAAGTGTAAATAATCAGATTAAAAGTGTAAATAATCAGATTAAAGTGTAAATAATCATATTAACAGTGTAAATAATCAGATTAAAAGTGTAAATAATCATATTAACAGTGTAAATAATCAGATTAAAAGTGTAAATAATCAGATTAAAAGTGTAAATAATCAGATTAAAGTGTAAATAATCATATTAACAGTGTAAATAATCATATTAAAAGTGTAAATAATCAGATTAAAGTGTAAATAATCAGATTAAAAGTGTAAATAATCATATTAACAGTGTAAATAATCAGATTAAAAGTGTAAATAATCATATTAACAGTGTAAATAATCATATTAACAGTGTAAATAATCATATTAAAAGTGTAAATAATCAGATTAAAGTGTAAATAATCAGATTAAAAGTGTAAATAATCAGATTAAAAGTGTAAATAATCAGATTAAAAGTGTAAATAATCAGATTAAAAGTGTAAATAATCAGATTACAAGTGTAAATAATCAGATTAAAAGTGTAAATAATCAGATTAAAAGTGTAAATAATCAGATTAACAGTGTAAATAATCAGATTAAAAGTGTAAATAATCATATTAACAGTGTAAATAATCATATTTACAGTGTAAATAATCATATTAACAGTGTAAATAATCATATTTACAGTGTAAATAATCATATTAAAAGTGTAAATAATCAGATTAAAAGTGTAAATAATCATATTAAAAGTGTAAATAATCAGATTAAAAGTGTAAATAATCAGATTAAAAGTGTAAATAATCAGATTAAAGTGTAAATAATCATATTAACAGTGTAAATAATCAGATTAAAAGTGTAAATAATCAGATTAAAAGTGTAAATAATCAGATTAAAAGTGTAAATAATCAGATTAAAAGTGTAAATAATCAGATTAAAGTGTAAATAATCATATTAACAGTGTAAATAATCAGATTAAAAGTGTAAATAATCATATTAACAGTGTAAATAATCAGATTAAAAGTGTAAATAATCAGATTAAAAGTGTAAATAATCAGATTAAAGTGTAAATAATCATATTAACAGTGTAAATAATCATATTAAAAGTGTAAATAATCAGATTAAAGTGTAAATAATCAGATTAAAAGTGTAAATAATCATATTAACAGTGTAAATAATCAGATTAAAAGTGTAAATAATCATATTAACAGTGTAAATAATCATATTAACAGTGTAAATAATCATATTAAAAGTGTAAATAATCAGATTAAAGTGTAAATAATCAGATTAAAAGTGTAAATAATCAGATTAAAGTGTAAATAATCAGATTAAAGTGTAAATAATCAGATTAAAAGTGTAAATAATCATATTAACAGTGTAAATAATCAGATTAAAGTGTAAATAATCAGATGAAAGTGTAAATAATCAGATTAAAAGTGTAAATAATCATATTAAAAGTGTAAATAATCAGATTAAAAGTGTAAATAATCAGATTGAAAGTGTAAATAATCAGATTAAAGTGTAAATAATCATATTAACAGTGTAAATAATCATATTAAAAGTGTAAATAATCATATTAACAGTGTAAATAATCATATTAACAGTGTAAATAATCAGATTAAAAGTGTAAATAATCAGATTAAAAGTGTAAATAATCAGATTAAAAGTGTAAATAATCAGATTAAAGTGTAAATAATCAGATTAAAAGTGTAAATAATCAGATTAAAAGTGTAAATAATCAGATTAAAAGTGTAAATAATCATATTAACAGTGTAAATAATCAGATTAAAGTGTAAATAATCAGATTAACAGTGTAAATAATCAGATTAAAAGTGTAAATAATCATATTAACAGTGTAAATAATCAGATTAAAAGTGTAAATAATCATATTAACAGTGTAAATAATCATATTAACAGTGTAAATAATCATATTAAAAGTGTAAATAATCAGATTAAAGTGTAAATAATCAGATTAAAAGTGTAAATAATCAGATTAAAGTGTAAATAATCAGATTAAAGTGTAAATAATCAGATTAAAAGTGTAAATAATCAGATTAAAGTGTAAATAATCAGATTAAAAGTGTAAATAATCATAGTAAAAGTGTAAATAATCAGATTAAAAGTGTAAATAATCAGATTAAAAGTGTAAATAATCAGATTAAAGTGTAAATAATCATATTAACAGTGTAAATAATCAGATTAAAAGTGTAAATAATCAGATTAAAAGTGTAAATAATCAGATTAAAAGTGTAAATAATCAGATTAAAAGTGTAAATAATCAGATTAAAGTGTAAATAATCATATTAACAGTGTAAATAATCAGATTAAAAGTGTAAATAATCAGATTAAAGTGTAAATAATCAGATTAAAAGTGTAAATAATCATATTAACAGTGTAAATAATCAGATTAAAAGTGTAAATAATCATATTAACAGTGTAAATAATCATATTAACAGTGTAAATAATCATATTAAAAGTGTAAATAATCAGATTAAAGTGTAAATAATCAGATTAAAAGTGTAAATAATCAGATTAAAGTGTAAATAATCAGATTAAAGTGTAAATAATCAGATTAAAAGTGTAAATAATCATATTAACAGTGTAAATAATCAGATTAAAGTGTAAATAATCAGATGAAAGTGTAAATAATCAGATTAAAAGTGTAAATAATCATATTAAAAGTGTAAATAATCAGATTAAAAGTGTAAATAATCAGATTGAAAGTGTAAATAATCAGATTAAAGTGTAAATAATCATATTAACAGTGTAAATAATCATATTAAAAGTGTAAATAATCATATTAACAGTGTAAATAATCATATTAACAGTGTAAATAATCAGATTAAAAGTGTAAATAATCAGATTAAAAGTGTAAATAATCAGATTAAAAGTGTAAATAATCAGATTAAAGTGTAAATAATCAGATTAAAAGTGTAAATAATCAGATTAAAAGTGTAAATAATCAGATTAAAAGTGTAAATAATCATATTAACAGTGTAAATAATCAGATTAAAGTGTAAATAATCAGATTAACAGTGTAAATAATCAGATTAAAAGTGTAAATAATCATATTAACAGTGTAAATAATCAGATTAAAAGTGTAAATAATCATATTAACAGTGTAAATAATCATATTAACAGTGTAAATAATCATATTAAAAGTGTAAATAATCAGATTAAAGTGTAAATAATCAGATTAAAAGTGTAAATAATCAGATTAAAGTGTAAATAATCAGATTAAAGTGTAAATAATCAGATTAAAAGTGTAAATAATCAGATTAAAGTGTAAATAATCAGATTAAAAGTGTAAATAATCATAGTAAAAGTGTAAATAATCAGATTAAAAGTGTAAATAATCAGATTAAAAGTGTAAATAATCAGATTAAAGTGTAAATAATCATATTAACAGTGTAAATAATCAGATTAAAAGTGTAAATAATCAGATTAAAAGTGTAAATAATCAGATTAAAAGTGTAAATAATCAGATTAAAAGTGTAAATAATCAGATTAAAGTGTAAATAATCATATTAACAGTGTAAATAATCAGATTAAAAGTGTAAATAATCAGATTAAAGTGTAAATAATCAGATTAAAAGTGTAAATAATCATATTAACAGTGTAAATAATCAGATTAAAAGTGTAAATAATCATATTAACAGTGTAAATAATCATATTAACAGTGTAAATAATCATATTAAAAGTGTAAATAATCAGATTAAAGTGTAAATAATCAGATTAAAAGTGTAAATAATCAGATGAAAGTGTAAATAATCAGATTAAAAGTGTAAATAATCAGATTAAAGTGTAAATAATCAGATTAAAAGTGTAAATAATCATATTAACAGTGTAAATAATCAGATTAAAAGTGTAAATAATCATATTAACAGTGTAAATAATCATATTAACAGTGTAAATAATCATATTAAAAGTGTAAATAATCAGATTAAAGTGTAAATAATCAGATTAAAAGTGTAAATAATCAGATTAAAGTGTAAATAATCAGATTAAAGTGTAAATAATCAGATTAAAAGTGTAAATAATCATATTAACAGTGTAAATAATCAGATTAAAGTGTAAATAATCAGATGAAAGTGTAAATAATCAGATTAAAAGTGTAAATAATCATATTAAAAGTGTAAATAATCAGATTAAAAGTGTAAATAATCAGATTGAAAGTGTAAATAATCAGATTAAAGTGTAAATAATCATATTAACAGTGTAAATAATCAGATTAAAGTGTAAATAATCAGATTAAAGTGTAAATAATCATATTAAAAGTGTAAATAATCAGATTAAAAGTGTAAATAATCATATTAACAGTGTAAATAATCAGATTAAAAGTGTAAATAATCATATTAACAGTGTAAATAATCATATTTACAGTGTAAATAATCATATTAACAGTGTAAATAATCATATTAACAGTGTAAATAATCATATTAAAAGTGTAAATAATCAGATTAAAGTGTAAATAATCAGATTAAAAGTGTAAATAATCAGATTAAAGTGTAAATAATCAGATTAAAGTGTAAATAATCAGATTAAAAGTGTAAATAATCATATTAACAGTGTAAATAATCAGATTAAAGTGTAAATAATCAGATGAAAGTGTAAATAATCAGATTAAAAGTGTAAATAATCATATTAAAAGTGTAAATAATCAGATTAAAAGTGTAAATAATCAGATTGAAAGTGTAAATAATCAGATTAAAGTGTAAATAATCATATTAACAGTGTAAATAATCATATTAAAAGTGTAAATAATCATATTAACAGTGTAAATAATCATATTAACAGTGTAAATAATCAGATTAAAAGTGTAAATAATCATATTAAAAGTGTAAATAATCAGATTAAAGTGTAAATAATCAGATTAAAAGTGTAAATAATCATATTAACAGTGTAAATAATCAGATTAAAAGTGTAAATAATCATATTAACAGTGTAAATAATCATATTAACAGTGTAAATAATCATATTAAAAGTGTAAATAATCAGATTAAAGTGTAAATAATCAGATTAAAAGTGTAAATAATCAGATTAAAGTGTAAATAATCAGATTAAAGTGTAAATAATCAGATTAAAAGTGTAAATAATCATATTAACAGTGTAAATAATCAGATTAAAGTGTAAATAATCAGATGAAAGTGTAAATAATCAGATTAAAAGTGTAAATAATCATATTAAAAGTGTAAATAATCAGATTAAAAGTGTAAATAATCAGATTGAAAGTGTAAATAATCAGATTAAAGTGTAAATAATCATATTAACAGTGTAAATAATCATATTAAAAGTGTAAATAATCATATTAACAGTGTAAATAATCATATTAACAGTGTAAATAATCAGATTAAAAGTGTAAATAATCAGATTAAAAGTGTAAATAATCAGATTAAAAGTGTAAATAATCAGATTAAAGTGTAAATAATCAGATTAAAAGTGTAAATAATCAGATTAAAAGTGTAAATAATCAGATTAAAAGTGTAAATAATCATATTAACAGTGTAAATAATCAGATTAAAGTGTAAATAATCAGATTAAAGTGTAAATAATCAGATTAACAGTGTAAATAATCAGATTAAAAGTGTAAATAATCATATTAACAGTGTAAATAATCAGATTAAAAGTGTAAATAATCATATTAACAGTGTAAATAATCATATTAACAGTGTAAATAATCATATTAAAAGTGTAAATAATCAGATTAAAGTGTAAATAATCAGATTAAAAGTGTAAATAATCAGATTAAAGTGTAAATAATCAGATTAAAGTGTAAATAATCAGATTAAAAGTGTAAATAATCAGATTAAAGTGTAAATAATCAGATTAAAAGTGTAAATAATCATAGTAAAAGTGTAAATAATCAGATTAAAAGTGTAAATAATCAGATTAAAAGTGTAAATAATCAGATTAAAGTGTAAATAATCATATTAACAGTGTAAATAATCAGATTAAAAGTGTAAATAATCAGATTAAAAGTGTAAATAATCAGATTAAAAGTGTAAATAATCAGATTAAAAGTGTAAATAATCAGATTAAAGTGTAAATAATCATATTAACAGTGTAAATAATCAGATTAAAAGTGTAAATAATCAGATTAAAGTGTAAATAATCAGATTAAAAGTGTAAATAATCATATTAACAGTGTAAATAATCAGATTAAAAGTGTAAATAATCATATTAACAGTGTAAATAATCATATTAACAGTGTAAATAATCATATTAAAAGTGTAAATAATCAGATTAAAGTGTAAATAATCAGATTAAAAGTGTAAATAATCAGATGAAAGTGTAAATAATCAGATTAAAAGTGTAAATAATCAGATTAAAGTGTAAATAATCAGATTAAAAGTGTAAATAATCATATTAACAGTGTAAATAATCAGATTAAAAGTGTAAATAATCATATTAACAGTGTAAATAATCATATTAACAGTGTAAATAATCATATTAAAAGTGTAAATAATCAGATTAAAGTGTAAATAATCAGATTAAAGTGTAAATAATCAGATTAAAAGTGTAAATAATCATATTAACAGTGTAAATAATCAGATTAAAGTGTAAATAATCAGATGAAAGTGTAAATAATCAGATTAAAAGTGTAAATAATCATATTAAAAGTGTAAATAATCAGATTAAAAGTGTAAATAATCAGATTGAAAGTGTAAATAATCAGATTAAAGTGTAAATAATCATATTAACAGTGTAAATAATCAGATTAAAGTGTAAATAATCAGATTAAAGTGTAAATAATCATATTAAAAGTGTAAATAATCAGATTAAAAGTGTAAATAATCATATTAACAGTGTAAATAATCAGATTAAAAGTGTAAATAATCATATTAACAGTGTAAATAATCATATTTACAGTGTAAATAATCATATTAACAGTGTAAATAATCATATTAACAGTGTAAATAATCATATTAAAAGTGTAAATAATCAGATTAAAGTGTAAATAATCAGATTAAAAGTGTAAATAATCAGATTAAAGTGTAAATAATCAGATTAAAGTGTAAATAATCAGATTAAAAGTGTAAATAATCATATTAACAGTGTAAATAATCAGATTAAAGTGTAAATAATCAGATGAAAGTGTAAATAATCAGATTAAAAGTGTAAATAATCATATTAAAAGTGTAAATAATCAGATTAAAAGTGTAAATAATCAGATTGAAAGTGTAAATAATCAGATTAAAGTGTAAATAATCATATTAACAGTGTAAATAATCATATTAAAAGTGTAAATAATCATATTAACAGTGTAAATAATCATATTAACAGTGTAAATAATCAGATTAAAAGTGTAAATAATCAGATTAAAAGTGTAAATAATCAGATTAAAAGTGTAAATAATCAGATTAAAGTGTAAATAATCAGATTAAAAGTGTAAATAATCAGATTAAAAGTGTAAATAATCAGATTAAAAGTGTAAATAATCATATTAACAGTGTAAATAATCAGATTAAAGTGTAAATAATCAGATTAAAGTGTAAATAATCAGATTAAAGTGTAAATAATCAGATTAAAAGTGTAAATAATCATATTAACAGTGTAAATAATCAGATTAAAAGTGTAAATAATCATATTAACAGTGTAAATAATCATATTTACAGTGTAAATAATCATATTAACAGTGTAAATAATCATATTTACAGTGTAAATAATCATATTAAAAGTGTAAATAATCAGATTAAAAGTGTAAATAATCATATTAAAAGTGTAAATAATCAGATTAAAAGTGTAAATAATCAGATTAAAAGTGTAAATAATCAGATTAAAGTGTAAATAATCATATTAACAGTGTAAATAATCAGATTAAAAGTGTAAATAATCAGATTAAAAGTGTAAATAATCAGATTAAAAGTGTAAATAATCAGATTAAAAGTGTAAATAATCAGATTAAAGTGTAAATAATCATATTAACAGTGTAAATAATCAGATTAAAAGTGTAAATAATCATATTAACAGTGTAAATAATCAGATTAAAAGTGTAAATAATCAGATTAAAAGTGTAAATAATCAGATTAAAGTGTAAATAATCATATTAACAGTGTAAATAATCATATTAAAAGTGTAAATAATCAGATTAAAGTGTAAATAATCAGATTAAAAGTGTAAATAATCATATTAACAGTGTAAATAATCAGATTAAAAGTGTAAATAATCATATTAACAGTGTAAATAATCATATTAACAGTGTAAATAATCATATTAAAAGTGTAAATAATCAGATTAAAGTGTAAATAATCAGATTAAAAGTGTAAATAATCAGATTAAAGTGTAAATAATCAGATTAAAGTGTAAATAATCAGATGAAAGTGTAAATAATCAGATTAAAAGTGTAAATAATCATATTAAAAGTGTAAATAATCAGATTAAAAGTGTAAATAATCAGATTGAAAGTGTAAATAATCAGATTAAAGTGTAAATAATCATATTAACAGTGTAAATAATCATATTAAAAGTGTAAATAATCATATTAACAGTGTAAATAATCATATTAACAGTGTAAATAATCAGATTAAAAGTGTAAATAATCAGATTAAAAGTGTAAATAATCAGATTAAAAGTGTAAATAATCAGATTAAAGTGTAAATAATCAGATTAAAAGTGTAAATAATCAGATTAAAAGTGTAAATAATCAGATTAAAAGTGTAAATAATCATATTAACAGTGTAAATAATCAGATGAAAGTGTAAATAATCAGATTAAAGTGTAAATAATCAGATTAACAGTGTAAATAATCAGATTAAAAGTGTAAATAATCATATTAACAGTGTAAATAATCAGATTAAAAGTGTAAATAATCATATTAACAGTGTAAATAATCATATTAACAGTGTAAATAATCATATTAAAAGTGTAAATAATCAGATTAAAGTGTAAATAATCAGATTAAAAGTGTAAATAATCAGATTAAAGTGTAAATAATCAGATTAAAGTGTAAATAATCAGATTAAAAGTGTAAATAATCAGATTAAAGTGTAAATAATCAGATTAAAAGTGTAAATAATCATAGTAAAAGTGTAAATAATCAGATTAAAAGTGTAAATAATCAGATTAAAAGTGTAAATAATCAGATTAAAGTGTAAATAATCATATTAACAGTGTAAATAATCAGATTAAAAGTGTAAATAATCAGATTAAAAGTGTAAATAATCAGATTAAAAGTGTAAATAATCAGATTAAAAGTGTAAATAATCAGATTAAAGTGTAAATAATCATATTAACAGTGTAAATAATCAGATTAAAAGTGTAAATAATCATATTAACAGTGTAAATAATCAGATTAAAAGTGTAAATAATCAGATTAAAAGTGTAAATAATCAGATTAAAGTGTAAATAATCATATTAACAGTGTAAATAATCATATTAAAAGTGTAAATAATCAGATTAAAGTGTAAATAATCAGATTAAAAGTGTAAATAATCATATTAACAGTGTAAATAATCAGATTAAAAGTGTAAATAATCATATTAACAGTGTAAATAATCATATTAACAGTGTAAATAATCATATTAAAAGTGTAAATAATCAGATTAAAGTGTAAATAATCAGATTAAAAGTGTAAATAATCAGATTAAAGTGTAAATAATCAGATTAAAGTGTAAATAATCAGATTAAAAGTGTAAATAATCATATTAACAGTGTAAATAATCAGATTAAAGTGTAAATAATCAGATGAAAGTGTAAATAATCAGATTAAAAGTGTAAATAATCATATTAAAAGTGTAAATAATCAGATTAAAAGTGTAAATAATCAGATTGAAAGTGTAAATAATCAGATTAAAGTGTAAATAATCATATTAACAGTGTAAATAATCATATTAAAAGTGTAAATAATCATATTAACAGTGTAAATAATCATATTAACAGTGTAAATAATCAGATTAAAAGTGTAAATAATCAGATTAAAAGTGTAAATAATCAGATTAAAAGTGTAAATAATCAGATTAAAGTGTAAATAATCAGATTAAAAGTGTAAATAATCAGATTAAAAGTGTAAATAATCAGATTAAAAGTGTAAATAATCATATTAACAGTGTAAATAATCAGATTAAAGTGTAAATAATCAGATTAAAGTGTAAATAATCAGATTAAAGTGTAAATAATCAGATTAAAAGTGTAAATAATCATATTAACAGTGTAAATAATCAGATTAAAAGTGTAAATAATCATATTAACAGTGTAAATAATCATATTAACAGTGTAAATAATCATATTAAAAGTGTAAATAATCAGATTAAAGTGTAAATAATCAGATTAAAAGTGTAAATAATCAGATTAAAGTGTAAATAATCAGATTAAAGTGTAAATAATCAGATTAAAAGTGTAAATAATCAGATTAAAAGTGTAAATAATCAGATTAAAGTGTAAATAATCAGATTAAAAGTGTAAATAATCAGATTAAAAGTGTAAATAATCAGATTAAAAGTGTAAATAATCAGATTAAAAGTGTAAATAATCAGATTAAAAGTGTAAATAATCAGATTAAAAGTGTAAATAATCAGATTAAAGTGTAAATAATCATATTAACAGTGTAAATAATCAGATTAAAAGTGTAAATAATCAGATTAAAAGTGTAAATAATCAGATTAAAAGTGTAAATAATCAGATTAAAAGTGTAAATAATCAGATTAAAGTGTAAATAATCATATTAACAGTGTAAATAATCAGATTAAAAGTGTAAATAATCATATTAACAGTGTAAATAATCAGATTAAAAGTGTAAATAATCAGATTAAAAGTGTAAATAATCAGATTAAAGTGTAAATAATCATATTAACAGTGTAAATAATCAGATTAAAGTGTAAATAATCAGATGAAAGTGTAAATAATCAGATTAAAAGTGTAAATAATCATATTAAAAGTGTAAATAATCAGATTAAAAGTGTAAATAATCAGATTGAAAGTGTAAATAATCAGATTAAAGTGTAAATAATCATATTAACAGTGTAAATAAATATATTAAAAGTGTAAATAATCATATTAACAGTGTAAATAATCATATTAACAGTGTAAATAATCAGATTAAAAGTGTAAATAATCAGATTAAAAGTGTAAATAATCAGATTAAAAGTGTAAATAATCAGATTAAAGTGTAAATAATCAGATTAAAAGTGTAAATAATCAGATTAAAAGTGTAAATAATCAGATTAAAAGTGTAAATAATCATATTAACAGTGTAAATAATCAGATTAAAGTGTAAATAATCAGATTAAAGTGTAAATAATCAGATTAAAGTGTAAATAATCAGATTAAAAGTGTAAATAATCATATTAAAAGTGTAAATAATCATATCAACAGTGTAAATAATCAGATTAAAAGTGTAAATAATCAGATTAAAGTGTAAATAATCAGATTAAAAGTGTAAATAATCAGATTAAAAGTGTAAATAATCAGATTAAAAGTGTAAATAATCATATTAACAGTGTAAATAATCAGATTAAAGTGTAAATAATCAGATTAAAGTGTAAATAATCAGATTAAAAGTGTAAATAATCATATTAACAGTGTAAATAATCAGATTAAAAGTGTAAATAATCATATTAACAGTGTAAATAATCATATTAACAGTGTAAATAATCATATTAAAAGTGTAAATAATCAGATTAAAGTGTAAATAATCAGATTAAAAGTGTAAATAATCAGATTAAAGTGTAAATAATCAGATTAAAGTGTAAATAATCAGATTAAAAGTGTAAATAATCAGATTAAAAGTGTAAATAATCAGATTAAAGTGTAAATAATCAGATTAAAAGTGTAAATAATCATATTAAAAGTGTAAATAATCAGATTAAAAGTGTAAATAATCAGATTAAAAGTGTAAATAATCAGATTAAAAGTGTAAATAATCAGATTAAAGTGTAAATAATCATATTAACAGTGTAAATAATCAGATTAAAAGTGTAAATAATCAGATTAAAAGTGTAAATAATCAGATTAAAAGTGTAAATAATCAGATTAAAGTGTAAATAATCATATTAACAGTGTAAATAATCAGATTAAAAGTGTAAATAATCATATTAACAGTGTAAATAATCAGATTAAAAGTGTAAATAATCAGATTAAAAGTGTAAATAATCAGATTAAAGTGTAAATAATCATATTAACAGTGTAAATAATCATATTAAAAGTGTAAATAATCAGATTAAAGTGTAAATAATCAGATTAAAAGTGTAAATAATCATATTAACAGTGTAAATAATCAGATTAAAAGTGTAAATAATCATATTAACAGTGTAAATAATCATATTAACAGTGTAAATAATCATATTAAAAGTGTAAATAATCAGATTAAAGTGTAAATAATCAGATTAAAAGTGTAAATAATCAGATTAAAGTGTAAATAATCAGATTAAAGTGTAAATAATCAGATTAAAAGTGTAAATAATCATATTAACAGTGTAAATAATCAGATTAAAGTGTAAATAATCAGATGAAAGTGTAAATAATCAGATTAAAAGTGTAAATAATCATATTAAAAGTGTAAATAATCAGATTAAAAGTGTAAATAATCAGATTGAAAGTGTAAATAATCAGATTAAAGTGTAAATAATCATATTAACAGTGTAAATAATCATATTAAAAGTGTAAATAATCATATTAACAGTGTAAATAATCATATTAACAGTGTAAATAATCAGATTAAAAGTGTAAATAATCAGATTAAAAGTGTAAATAATCAGATTAAAAGTGTAAATAATCAGATTAAAGTGTAAATAATCAGATTAAAAGTGTAAATAATCAGATTAAAAGTGTAAATAATCAGATTAAAAGTGTAAATAATCATATTAACAGTGTAAATAATCAGATTAAAGTGTAAATAATCAGATTAAAGTGTAAATAATCAGATTAAAGTGTAAATAATCAGATTAAAAGTGTAAATAATCATATTAACAGTGTAAATAATCAGATTAAAAGTGTAAATAATCATATTAACAGTGTAAATAATCAGATTAACAGTGTAAATAATCATATTAAAAGTGTAAATAATCAGATTAAAGTGTAAATAATCAGATTAAAAGTGTAAATAATCAGATTAAAGTGTAAATAATCAGATTAAAGTGTAAATAATCAGATTAAAAGTGTAAATAATCAGATTAAAGTGTAAATAATCAGATTAAAAGTGTAAATAATCAGATTAAAAGTGTAAATAATCAGATTAAAAGTGTAAATAATCAGATTAAAGTGTAAATAATCATATTAACAGTGTAAATAATCAGATTAAAAGTGTAAATAATCAGATTAAAAGTGTAAATAATCAGATTAAAGTGTAAATAATCATATTAAAAGTGTAAATAATCATATTAAAAGTGTAAATAATCAGATTAAAAGTGTAAATAATCAGATTAAAAGTGTAAATAATCATATTAAAAGTGTAAATAATCAGATTAAAAGTGTAAATAATCAGATTAAAGTGTAAATGATCAGATTAAAAGTGTAAATAATCATATTAAAAGTGTAAATAATCATATTAAAAGTGTAAATAATCATATTAACAGTGTAAATAATCATATTAACAGTGTAAATAATCATATTAACAGTGTAAATAATCATATTAAAAGTGTAAATAATCATATTAACAGTGTAAATAATCATATTAACAGTGTAAATAATCATATTAACAGTGTAAATAATCATATTAACAGTGTAAATCCAGGGTGTAGACAGGACCTCAGTGGTTGTTTTCATCACAGGCAGGACACAGACGGTCATGTTGTGGAATTTAAAGGTCAGTTAATTACAAGGTGGAGTTGGAAGTAAAATTATACTGTAGGCAAAAAAACAAGTTTATTTATGTTATGTTTTAGAAATAAGTAAAAGATGAAGGATTATAGAGTGAGTGTCCAGAACCCAGTGGAACTAGAGACACATGACAAGAAATACTACTGAAAAATACTACTGATGTGTACAGGACGATAGTCTGCAGTACGGATGTGTACTGCGAAGTACGGATGTGCTAACAAAGTATCTGAGTACTATTGAGAAAGTATCTGAATACTGCAGAGAAAGTATCTGAATACTGCAGAGAAAGTATCTGAATACTGCAGAGAAAGTATCTGAATACTGCAGAGAAAGTATCTGAATACTGCAGAGAAAGTATCTGAATACTGCAGAGAAAGTATCTGAATACTGTAGAGAAAGTATCTGAATACTGCAGAGAAAGTATCTGAATACTGCAGAGAAAGTATCTGAATACTGCAGAGAAAGTATCTGAATACTGCAGAGAAAGTATCTGAATACTGCAGAGAAAGTATCTGAGTACTGCAGAGAAAGTATCTGAGTACTGCAGAGAAAGTATCTGAGTACTGCAGAGAAAGTATCTGAGTACGGCAGAGAAAGTATCTGAGTACTATTGAGAAAGTATCTGAGTACTATTGAGAAAGTATCTGAGTACTATTGAGAAAGTATCTGAATACTGCAGAGAAAGTATCTGAATACTGCAGAGAAAGTATCTGAATACTGCAGAGAAAGTATCTGAATACTGCAGAGAAAGTATCTGAATACTGCAGAGAAAGTATCTGAATACTGCAGAGAAAGTATCTGAATACTGCAGAGAAAGTATCTGAGTACTGCAGAGAAAGTATCTGAGTACGGCAGAGAAAGTATCTGAGTACTATTGAGAAAGTATCTGAATACTGCAGAGAAAGTATCTGAATACTGCAGAGAAAGTATCTGAATACTGCAGAGAAAGTATCTGAATACTGCAGAGAAAGTATCTGAATACTGCAGAGAAAGTATCTGAATACTGCAGAGAAAGTATCTGAATACTGCAGAGAAAGTATCTGAATACTGCAGAGAAAGTATCTGAATACTGTAGAGAAAGTATCTGAATACTGCAGAGAAAGTATCTGAATACTGCAGAGAAAGTATCTGAATACTGTAGAGAAAGTATCTGAATACTGCAGAGAAAGTATCTGAATACTGTAGAGAAAGTATCTGAATACTGCAGAGAAAGTATCTGAATACTGCAGAGAAAGTATCTGAATACTGCAGAGAAAGTATCTGAATACTGCAGAGAAAGTATCTGAATACTGCAGAGAAAGTATCTGAATACTACAGAGAAAGTATCTGAATACTGTAGAGAAAGTATCTGAATACTGCAGAGAAAGTATCTGAATACTGCAGAGAAAGTATCTGAATACTGCAGAGAAAGTATCTGAATACTGCAGAGAAAGTATCTGAATACTGTAGAGAAAGTATCTGAATACTGCAGAGAAAGTATCTGAATACTGCAGAGAAAGTATCTGAATACTGTAGAGAAAGTATCTGAATACTGCAGAGAAAGTATCTGAATACTGCAGAGAAAGTATCTGAATACTGCAGAGAAAGTATCTGAATACTGCAGAGAAAGTATCTGAATACTGCAGAGAAAGTATCTGAATACTGCAGAGAAAGTATCTGAATACTGCAGAGAAAGTATCTGAATACTGCAGAGAAAGTATCTGAATACTGCAGAGAAAGTATCTGAATACTGCAGAGATAGAGGCTGGATGTATCTTTTTACTTCACATTGACCATCACTCTGTAAAATACTTCAGTCGTCTTTTGTGAACTTGTCTTAAAAGATGTTGTTGTTGTTTGTTCCTTTTGTTCAGGGGTTTATTTTGACAGTGTTTAGGTTCAAACAGGTGGAATAACATTAAAGATGCTTTAGGATGTGGAACACTGTTGTGTTCATAGTACTCATACATGTACAACACTCACCAATGATACATCACATGTTAAAGGGTTTAAACTGTGGAATTCATCCAATGAAACAAACACATAATACTGTGTTAGAAAAGTACTAATGTTCCATCCTTTAGATGAAACTATGTCATATTTGAAACTACCCATAAATGAACGTTTAAAACTCCTTCTGTGATCGGCACTGATCAGCTGACTAGGTGATCAATATCTGTGATTGGACCAAAAATGCTGATGGTGTCATCGCTATTGTCCTCAGCTCGTCTGCTCACACACTTCCTGTCTTCCCGTCTGTGTCCAGGTGAGGCTCACCATGGAAACGGTGGCTCGGGTGGACGGCGGCGACCCCTGCGAGTCCCCTGGTATCCCGAAGGCGAAGTCGTCTCCGCCGGTCAGTCAGCTGGTGCGTCTGCTGTGGGGGGAGGACACAGTGGAGCTGCAGATGTCCATAGGACACGTCCCACACATCGTCATGTACCTGTCACTGAAACTGGACTCTACAGCAGCACACGAGGAGGTCAGTGTGGTCAAGTGTAGCCAATGGGAGGTCAGTGTGGTCAAGTGTAGCCAATGGGAGGTCAGTGTGGTCAAGTGTAGCCAATGGGAGGTCAGTGTGGTCAAGTGTAGCCAATGGGAGGTCAGTGTGGTCAAGTGTAGCCAATGGGAGGTCAGTGTGGTCAAGTGTAGCCAATGGGAGGTCAGTGTGGTCAAGTGTAGCCAATGGGAGGTCAGTGTGGTCAAGTGTAGCCAATGGGAGGTCAGTGTGGTCAAGTGTAGCCAATGGGAGGTCAGTGTGGTCAAGTGTAGCCAATGGGAGGTCAGTGTGGTCAAGTGTAGCCAATGGGAGGTCAGTGTGGTCAAGTGTAGCAAATGGGAGGTCAGTGTGGTCAAGTGTAGCCAATGGGAGGTCAGTGTGGTCAAGTGTAGCCAATGGGAGGTCAGTGTGGTCAAGTGTAGCCAATGGGAGGTCAGTGTGGTCAAGTGTAGCCAATGGGAGGTCAGTGTGGTCAAGTGTAGCCAATGGGAGGTCAGTGTGGTCGACTTTAGCCAATGGGAGGTCAGTGTGGTCAAGTGTAGCCAATGGGAGGTCAGTGTGGTCAAGTGTAGCCAATGGGAGGTCAGTGTGGTCGACTTTAGCCAATGGGAGGTCAGTGTGGTCGACTTTAGCCAATGGGAGGTCAGTGTGGTCAAGTGTAGCCAATGGGAGGTCAGTGTGGTCGACTTTAGCCAATGGGAGGTCAGTGTGGTCGACTTTAGCCAATGGGAGGTCAGTGTGGTCAAGTGTAGCCAATGGGAGGTCAGTGTGGTCAAGTGTAGCCAATGGGAGGTCAGTGTGGTCAAGTGTAGCCAATGGGAGGTCAGTGTGGTCAAGTGTAGCCAATGGGAGGTCAGTGTGGTCAAGTGTAGCCAATGGGAGGTCAGTGTGGTCAAGTGTAGCCAATGGGAGGTCAGTGTGGTCGACTTTAGCCAATGGGAGGTCAGTGTGGTCGACTTTAGCCAATGGGAGGTCAGTGTGGTTGACTTTAGCCAATGGGAGGTCAGTGTGGTCAAGTGTAGCCAATGGGAGGTCAGTGTGGTCAAGTGTAGCCAATGGGAGGTCAGGTGTGGTCGACTTTAGCCAATGGGAGGTCAGTGTGGTCAAGTGTAGCCAATGGGAGGTCAGTGTGGTCAAGTGTAGCCAATGGGAGGTCAGTGTGGTCAAGTGTAGCCAATGGGAGGTCAGCGTGGTCAAGTGTAGCCAATGGGAGGTCAGTGTGGTCAAGTGTAGCCAATGGGAGGTCAGTGTGGTCGACTTTAGCCAATGGGAGGTCAGTGTGGTCAAGTGTAGCCAATGGGAGGTCAGTGTGGTCAAGTGTAGCCAATGGGAGGTCAGTGTGGTCGACTTTAGCCAATGGGAGGTCAGTGTGGTCGACTTTAGCCAATGGGAGGTCAGTGTGGTCAAGTGTAGCCAATGGGAGGTCAGTGTGGTCGACTTTAGCCAATGGGAGGTCAGTGTGGTCGACTTTAGCCAATGGGAGGTCAGTGTGGTCAAGTGTAGCCAATGGGAGGTCAGTGTGGTCGTGTAGCCAATGGGAGGTCAGTGTGGTCAAGTGTAGCCAATGGGAGGTCAGTGTGGTCAAGTGTAGCCAATGGGAGGTCAGTGTGGTCAAGTGTAGCCAATGGGAGGTCAGTGTGGTCAAGTGTAGCCAATGGGAGGTCAGTGTGGTCGACTTTAGCCAATGGGAGGTCAGTGTGGTCGACTTTAGCCAATGGGAGGTCAGTGTGGTTGACTTTAGCCAATGGGAGGTCAGTGTGGTCAAGTGTAGCCAATGGGAGGTCAGTGTGGTCAAGTGTAGCCAATGGGAGGTCAGGTGTGGTCGACTTTAGCCAATGGGAGGTCAGTGTGGTCAAGTGTAGCCAATGGGAGGTCAGTGTGGTCAAGTGTAGCCAATGGGAGGTCACTGTGGTCAAGTGTAGCCAATGGGAGGTCAGTGTGGTCAAGTGTAGCCAATGGGAGGTCAGTGTGGTCAAGTGTAGCCAATGGGAGGTCAGTGTGGTCGACTTTAGCCAATGGGAGGTCAGTGTGGTCAATGTTTTGACTTTTAGTTGATGTGACCAGAGCAGACACCCTCACATAGTACTCAGTGTGTATAAATATGATGTTTATATACAGTATTTTCCACACTGTATTAAGTATATTAAGTAACGTCATATCCTGAGTTAAAAAGTCAAAATTATGAGATAAAAAAAACACCAAAAACTACAAAAAAACACCAGAAACTACAACCCCCCCAAAAAACTCCACCCCCCCGAATACTACAAAAACCATTAAAAACTACAAAAACACTAAAAACTACCAAAAAAACATAAAAAACAATAAAAACACTAAAAAATAAAAATTTTATATCCCCTCCTAGCATCAGTAAATCTAATGTTCTATCGTAGTAGCCTAGCCACACTAGCTCCTCCTAGCATCAGTAAATATAATGTTGTATCGTAGTAGCCTAGCCACACTAGCTCCTCCTAGCATCAGTAAATATAATGTTCTATCGTAGTAGCCTAGCCACACTAGCTCCTCCTAGCATCAGTAAATCTAATGTTCTATCGTAGTAGCCTAGCCACACTAGCTCCTCCTAGCATCAGTAAATATAATGTTGTATCGTAGTAGCCTAGCCACACTAGCTCCTCCTAGCATCAGTAAATATAATGTTGTATCGTAGTAGCCTAGCCACACTAGCTCCTCCTAGCATCAGTAAATATAATGTTCTATCGTAGTAGCCTAGCCACACTAGCTCCTCCTAGCATCAGTAAATCTAATGTTCTATCGTAGTAGCCTAGCCACACTAGCTCCTCCTAGCATCAGTAAATATAATGTTGTATCGTAGTAGCCTAGCCACACTAGCTCCTCCTAGCGTCAGTAAATCTAATGTTCATTAGAGGAGAACATGTAAACTCCACACAGAAAGGTCTGGTGTGGGAATAGAACCAGGGACCTTCTTGTTGTGAGGCACCAGTGTTAACCACTGCACCACCGTGCTGTGGTTATTACACATTGTGACAATGTCAAACTTTATACAACATTTATCACAAATGAAAAACTGTTAATTATTAAAAATACTTCTGTCGTAGATGCAGCCTTTTTTAATGCATTGCATTGTGGGAAATTTGTTGTACCCCTCTGTTGGGAGTCTGCCTCTGGAAAAGCCCTTCCCTCCACTCCTACCCCTCTGCCTCAACCTGAACTGACAAACCCCTGCCCCTACATGTGGACACAAAACAGAGAAACAGAGGGTAAGGGCTAAACGCTGAAATGAGATTCAGCCTAAAACCTGCCAAGTTCATCTCAGTGAACTGGGATGAACTTGGCAGTGTTAGTCCTAGTCAGACCAGGGTCAGTGTTAGTCCTAGTCAGACCAGGGTCAGTGTTAGTCCTAGTCAGACCAGGGTCAGTGTTAGTCCTAGTCAGACCAGGGTCAGTGTTAGTCCTAGTCAGGCCAGGGTCAGTGTTAGTCCTAGTCAGACCAGGGTCAGTGTTAGTCCTAGTCAGACCAGGGTCAGTGTTAGTCCTAGTCAGACCAGGGTCAGTGTTAGTCCTAGTCAGACCAGGGTCAGTGTTAGTCATAGTCAGACCAGGGTCAGTGTTAGTCCTAGTCAGACCAGGGTCAGTGTTAGTCCTAGTCAGACCAGGGTCAGTGTTAGTCCTAGTCAGACCAGGGTCAGTGTTAGTCCTAGTCAGACCAGGGTCAGTGTTAGTCCTAGTCAGACCAGGGTCAGTGTTAGTCCTAGTCAGACCAGGGTCAGTGTTAGTCCTAGTCAGACCAGGGTCAGTGTTAGTTATAGTCAGACCAGGGTCAGTGTTAGTCCTAGTCAGACCAGGGTCAGTGTTAGTCCTAGTCAGACCAGGGTCAGTGTTAGTCCTAGTCAGACCAGGGTCAGTGTTAGTCCTAGTCAGACCAGGGTCAGTGTTAGTCCTAGTCAGACCAGGGTCAGTGTTAGTCCTAGTCAGACCAGGGTCAGTGTTAGTCCTAGTCAGACAAGGTGGTCACCTATTACACCAGATGTCTTGGTGTACTAGTGTTGGCCTAGTGTTGGCCTAGTGTTGGCCTAGGGAACCACATTGACCAGAACCAACCCTGGTCCAAACAGACAAAATGAATAAAGACACACTTCCACTTCTCTAATGGTTTTGTTTTTAAAAAGAGACAAATATGAAAAACAGAAAAGATTCCTACAGACAGTGTGGACAGTACAGACAGTGCGGAGAGTGAAGACAGTGAGGACAGTACGGACAGTGAAGACAGTGAAGACAGTGAAGACAGTACAGACAGTGAAGACAGTGAGGACAGTACGGACAGTGAAGACAGTGAAGACAGTGAAGACAGTACAGACAGTACAGACAGTACGGACAGTACAGACAGTGAAGACAGTGAGGACAGTACGGACAGTGAAGACAGTACAGACAGTACAGACAGTGAAGACAGTACGGACAGTGAAGACAGTACAGACAGTACAGACAGTGAAGACAGTACAGACAGTACAGACAGTGAAGACAGTACAGACAGTGAAGACAGTACGGACAGTACAGACAGTACGGATAGTATGGACAGTGCGGACAGTACAGACAGTGCGGACAGTGAAGACAGTGAGGACAGTACGGACAGTGAAGACAGTGAAGACAGTGAAGACAGTACAGACAGTGAAGACAGTGAGGACAGTACGGACAGTGAAGACAGTGAAGACAGTACAGACAGTACGGACAGTACAGACAGTGAAGACAGTGAGGACAGTACGGACAGTGAAGACAGTGAAGACAGTACAGACAGTACAGACAGTGAAGACAGTACAGACAGTACAGACAGTGAAGACAGTACAGACAGTGAAGACAGTACAGACAGTACAGACAGTACAGACAGTGAAGACAGTACAGACAGTGAAGACAGTACAGACAGTACAGACAGTACAGACAGTGAAGACAGTACAGACAGTACAGACAGTGAAGACAGTACAGACAGTACAGACAGTACAGACAGTGAAGACAGTACAGACAGTACAGACAGTACAGACAGTACAGACAGTGAAGACAGTACAGACAGTACAGACAGTACAGACAGTACAGACAGTACAGACAGTGAAGACAGTACAGACAGTACAGACAGTACAGACAGTACAGACAGTACAGACAGTGAAGACAGTACAGACAGTACAGACAGTACAGACAGTACAGACAGTGAAGACAGTACAGACAGTACAGACAGTACAGACAGTACAGACAGTGAAGACAGTACAGACAGTACAGACAGTACAGACAGTACAGACAGTACAGACAGTGAAGACAGTACAGACAGTACAGACAGTACAGACAGTACAGACAGTGAAGACAGTACAGACAGTACAGACAGTACAGACAGTACAGACAGTACAGACAGTACAGACAGTACAGACAGTACAGACAGTACAGACAGTGAAGACAGTACAGACAGTACAGACAGTACAGACAGTACAGACAGTGAAGACAGTACAGACAGTACAGACAGTACAGACAGTACAGACAGTGAAGACAGTACAGACAGTACAGACAGTACAGACAGTACAGACAGTACAGACAGTGAAGACAGTACAGACAGTACAGACAGTGAAGACAGTACAGACAGTACAGACAGTACAGACAGTACAGACAGTACAGACAGTGAAGACAGTACAGACAGTACAGACAGTACAGACAGTACAGACAGTACAGACAGTACAGACAGTGAAGACAGTACAGACAGTACAGACAGTACAGACAGTGAAGACAGTACAGACAGTACAGACAGTACAGACAGTGAAGACAGTACAGACAGTGAAGACAGTACAGACAGTACAGACAGTGAAGACAGTACAGACAGTACAGACAGTGAAGACAGTACAGACAGTACAGACAGTGAAGACAGTACAGACAGTACAGACAGTGAAGACAGTACAGACAGTGAAGACAGTACAGACAGTACAGACAGTGAAGACAGTACAGACAGTGAAGACAGTACAGACAGTGAAGACAGTACAGACAGTACAGACAGTGAAGACAGTACAGACAGTGAAGACAGTACAGACAGTACAGACAGTACAGACAGTACAGACAGTACAGACAGTGAAGACAGTACAGACAGTGAAGACAGTACAGACAGTACAGACAGTGAAGACAGTACAGACAGTGAAGACAGTACAGACAGTACAGACAGTGAAGACAGTACAGACAGTACAGACAGTGAAGACAGTACAGACAGTACAGACAGTGAAGACAGTACAGACAGTACAGACAGTGAAGACAGTACAGACAGTGAAGACAGTACAGACAGTGAAGACAGTACAGACAGTACAGACAGTACAGACAGTACAGACAGTACAGACAGTGAAGACAGTACAGACAGTGAAGACAGTACAGACAGTACAGACAGTGAAGACAGTACAGACAGTGAAGACAGTACAGACAGTACAGACAGTGAAGACAGTACAGACAGTACAGACAGTGAAGACAGTACAGACAGTACAGACAGTGAAGACAGTACAGACAGTACAGACAGTGAAGACAGTACAGACAGTGAAGACAGTACAGACAGTGAAGACAGTACAGACAGTACAGACAGTACAGACAGTACAGACTTGTGGAAATCATTGACAGTGAACATAACATGAATGTTGATTTTCCAAACTGTGGCTGACCACACGTTTCCATTCCTTTGGAAGACTGGGGTTTAGATGTTGCCATGACGACCAGGAAACTCATAAAACCACCTTCAATACTGGGAAACACTGAAAGCATGTAAGACAACTGTTCACATCTGTCTAAGGACACATACCCAGATAAATGTCTTATTATATATCTATTATTATTATTATTATTATTATTATTATTATTATTATTATTATTATTATTATTATTATTATTATTATTATTATTACAATAATAAAATTATTTCCTCATCCTTCTGGATCACTTTGAAATGTATTCTCTGGAATCCAGAATCCAGGATCTCTTCCAGATCATCACCAAAATCTAACCACGTGTTACTTGTGACACGTCCAACACGTCATTACATTTTCATCAACATCCGTCCATAACTTTTTTACTTATCTTTGTAAATAACACACAGACAAACTCTGGCAAAAACATAACGTCCTTGGCCGAGGTAATACATTCCTGATCCACTTCAACACAAGGACCAGGAAACATTTTTATTAGTCAAATAATAATAATAGATATATAATAACAAATGTATCTCCCAACACGTCGTGATATTTTCATCAACATCTTTCCGTAACTGTTTTACTTATTTGACAAACAAACAAATTCTGGCAAAACCATAACCTCCCTGGCAGACCTCTCTTCATTTGGAGGGGGAGTTTACGCTCTCAGTGCTTTTGTAGTTTCATCTGTCCACCTCATAATATAATATTCTAGTTATATAGATCCACGGTTCTCAAACTGGGGTCCGCGGACCCCTAGGGGGACGTGGCGCATGTCCAGGGGGTACGCGAAATTATTCACGGTTTTGTTTTGTTTTTTTTTGCTGTTTTATTTTGAAATGCGGAAGTTTTATTTTGTAGTGAGCGGGCGGAAGTAACAGCGCTGTTTGACGCCAGCTTGACTAAATTGAGACGGAGCGAGTCACAGGCTATTTTTAGCCACCCTGCAGCGAACATGGATCGATTTTTGTGTCCGCCAAGTTCCTCAAGAAGTGGTAAAAGAAATGACAATGAAAATGACAATGACAAAAACAAACGCCCTAACCCTAAAAAGAGAAAGTACATTGATAGTTATATTGAGTTTGACAAGATCATCCATCTCATTAAGTCTGTCTGTCTGTCTGTCTGTCTGTCTGTCTGTCTGTCTGTCTGTCTGTCTGTCTGTCTGTCTGTCTGTCACACACACACACACACGGTTTTGTGTGTCTTTTGTTCCGTTTATTATTTTAAAATTATTTAAAATTTCATAATAATCATTGTTGAAGTGGTTTTTTATCATTTTCAGTATCGCGAGGATGAGGGGGGACATGGAAAAATGTCACCCCTCCAAGGGGGACCTGGGCCAAAAAAGTTTGACAACCCCTGGTTCTGGCTCTGGCTGTCCACATGTCGGTGTCCCTGGTAGGGTTGTCACGATACTAAATTTCCAACTCGATACTAAGGATAATACTCGATTTTCGATACTGGAGATGTGAGGGATTCCTTTTAAAATGTCCTCCATGGACTGATAAAAAAAGGTAGTGAGTGCGGGTGCAGAATAAATGCATGTCTATCTCTTGGCAAGTTAAGGTAGGTCTATCTTTTTGTTCAAGCCCTTCTGCAGTGCTAACTGCAAGACTCTTTATGGTCGAGTGATTATGTGCGCGGGCGGCAGCGTATTGCATCATGTGACCACCGCGGACCCCTTGTAGGACTATGGCAAGCCAAAGTGTTCACATAGCCACGCGTTGTCTTTATTATATCACGCGTTCTAGAACGCATGCCATTGTGCGCGTACCAGAACGCGTTCTGTAACGCGTGATATAATAAAGACAACGCGTGGCTATGTGAACGCTTTGTCTTGCCATACGGGACTAGCAGCGCGCACGTCAAAAATGATAGGCTGACATGCTCACGGTGGCCTCCGTGGTGGTAACGTGATACTATGCGCTACCGCCTGGCTGCCGCCCGCGCGCATAAACGTTCGACTATATTGAGGCCTTTAAAAGCAAAGTTACATGGGATGGTCCAATCACAGACCTATAGAAATAGTGTATAGGTCTGTGGTCGCACTGGCGTCATCCCGTGTGCTGTCAGAGGCAGCTGGAGAAAAAAAGACACTTTAACTTACACGCCGGCATTACGGCTGTGCCAGAGCTGACCGCGTTGATGCCTGTTTACAATTCTTAACGTTACCCGCTACAAAAAAGCGGCGACGCGCCATAAAAACAAAAATCGATTTTCCAGCAACTTAGTATCTAATTAGATACCAAGGGTCAATATCGATTTAGTATCTAAAATCGATTTTTTTGACAACCCTAGTCCCTGGGCAAGACACTGAACCCTGGCTTAGGTCCCCAGTAGGACTGACCTTAGAAACCTACTGGTGTATGAGTGTGTGTGTGAATGGGTGAATGTGAAGCTAATGTAAAGAACTTTGAACACCATGAAGGTGGAAAAGCGCTATATAAGTGCAGTCCATTTAAATGTTTTATACATTTGTAGTAATCTGTAAGTTATAATGGATATGTGGAAATGATAAAAAGGCAGAAGAGTGTTAAAGTTACACTTTTTTTTCAGTTTGTTTATGTAATTCACATCGTCTGAAAATATACTTTGTTGCTGTAAACACTTTGATATTTTAATTTTCCTTTTTTGCTCTAAAATATTTTTCTATATTATTATGCTATTATTTTACTGGTCCAGCCCACTTCAGATCAAATTTATCTTAATGTGGCCCCTGAAGTAAAATGAGTTTGACACCCCTGCTTTAGAGTTTATCAATCCAGTGAGCTTCGAGTAAAACGGAACAATACCACAGGAAACTGTAGGGGGCAGGAGAGAAGCCGAAGTGTAAAATATTAGAATTTCACCCATGAAGAAGGTTCCCAGTAGGACTTTAAAAATGATAGCATTACTGAACTGGTCAGGGGATATATGCAACGGTGCCTGGACACAGAGATAAACATCTGTAAGAACAGCTGGAGGAGAATGAAGTCCAAAACAAGTGGAATTTGGAAAGAACCGATATCAAAATTGAGCGTGGGAACATCCCATACTGCAGCGACTTAAGTGGACACACACTCAGTAAATACATCAAAATCACTGCTTCAATAGATGCCATGTTTCTTGAACCCTCAGCAATACAACTCATTACTGCAACAAACACAACATCCATTAGACAGAGGCATAGATACCAGCTCCTGGAGGAACGTCAGGAACCCAAATATGAATTTATGTTTGGTTCCAGAGGTAGACTTAACATTATCATTCCATATTTCCTTTGGAACACTACTGCCACTGTTGGGTACTGTGGGTCGAGCACATACGAGTATGAAGAAGATCTGGACCTGATTTGTTATTGATCATTGGATGAATGTTGGTTGTTCATTTTAATTTGATAAGTTTTTCTGTTTATAAATCTAAACCAGATACAGTCCTCTTATTTCCTGACCACAGGTATGATCACCTCAAACAAAGGCCATGGATGTTTGTAGTTTGATGACAATGATTCGTCTGTGTGTGTGTGTGTGTGTGTGTGTGTGTGTGTGTGTGTGTGTGTGTGTGTGTTGTCAGGAGGGGATTGTGTACCAGTATCCAGTGTGTGAAGGCTCCAGTCAGCTAAAGGGAGTGAGGGGAATCTTTCTGACGCTGTGTGACATGTTGGAGAATGTGACAGGAGGACGCATCCTCAGGTAGGTGTGGCTACAAAACATATGTGACCCACCACCACCAAACCAGGCATAAGTCACACTGAGCCGTTCAGAGCTACAGCCAAATTTAGGCTGGAAGGTGATTTGTTATTAGTGTTTACACCTTATCAAAAAACGGTACCTTAACACCTCTATGTTCACTTCCTGTGGTCATTACATTGAAATCCAATCAATAAAGGTGTTTATTGAGTCAATTATTTAAGCGGCGACAAAAGTTCAGGTATTGCTGAGCAAAGACAAAGACGACTTCCACCTCTTTTCGCCGAACAAAACGATCTCCGTTCCGTGGGTAAACACCCAAGTGTTTGGTACGAGGTAAAAGCTTATATTGAATGTTCTGTCCAATGGTGTAAGCCAAATGATTATAATACGTCACACTTCTGTCCTATTATTAGAATATATAAAACTTCTGTGACATGTCCATCAGAGTGTCCTTTAACATCTGTCAACAATTTGTGTCAATCGGATACAAATTATTATGCGTTGCTAAGGACTTCCTACCCCAAAACAGTCCAAAACTTTAACGGACAATATCTAAAAATATGCAAATTGTAAAATATGTCCAAATGTGGATATTAAAATGACCATAACTTTGGTTCTACTTGTGATAGAAACATCATTTTTTCACCATCTTAAACCTTAGTTTCCACTCTACCAAGATACACACATAACTCTGTTTGGATTTACACACACTTATATAATAAAACCCTGGGCCTGCGCAAATTTGCACAGCATTCCCTGAAAAGGCAGCCCCCCCTACTTCAAAAGCCCATCAAGGCACAAGCCGTTCACCAGCACCATGCATATGCAAATACATATGCACAGCCTTCAATGACCTGAATTACAGTCCATTGAATTGCAAGTCTCTGTTGAGGTACACCATGTCAGGCCAAACCAGTCACAGTAAACTGGTACTATATACTGAATGGCTCAAATGTATTTTTCCTTTGTATAGCAGAAAACTGTATGCATCACAGCATTATGTTTCATGAACGACCTCTTCACTATCCATGTAAGCCCCAATATTCATTGTGGACAAACAGGTTGTTCAGGGTTAGGAACACCAGATGTATGTGGGCGTATGTGTGATATTTGGACTATAAGAGCAGACACCATTTCAAGTCAAGAAGACAAACATCACGATGGCGGCACGACAAAGTAAGACTAAGAGGTATACGCCACTTGAGGCTTTGACTATTTTGCAGCAACTCCCTGATGTGGACTCAGGCAGTGGTGAAGAAGACGATCCCTTTGTTGGCGAGTCTGAGTTCATCTCATCACATTCCTCATATGATGGGTCAATTATGAAACTCAAAGGTCCAAGGTGGCTCAAAGGTGGATGATTATCACAGCACAAATTTGAGAAGGGGGGTGGTTCCTTGCAGTAACAAGGAATTCTTCAGGGTTTTAAGTGGTGGGTCACATATTTATTCAGACTGACATAGAAACTGTACAGTCTACACCTTTAAACTCATACTTGGAATTACTGAGCTACACATTTCCCCTCAGCTTTATGGTTCGTCCACAACAAACACACATGTTCACATTCATACATAAACAGTAAATACAAAGTCAACAAAGACACACATGTGGACACATTTACCCTGTGAGACACGTTGGTGTCCAGGTTATTGTGCGTTAGGTGTGGCCGTGCAAAAACATTGTCAATCATGCAGACGTTGACGCAGTACGTCCCAGGCGTACGTGTGTACGTGTGGACGTGTGTACTTGTGGACGTGTAGACGTGTGTACGTGTGTACGTGTGTACGTGTGTACGTGTGTACGTGTGGACGTGTGTACGTGTGTACGTGTGTACGTGTAGACGTGTGGACGTGTGGACGTGTGTACTTGTGGACGTGTAGACGTGTGTGCGTGTGTACGTGTGTACGTGTGTACGTGTGGACGTGTGTACGTGTGTACGTGTGTACGTGTAGACGTGTGGACGTGTGGACGTGTGTACGTGTGGACGTGTGTACATGTGGACGTGTGTACGTGTGGACGTGTGTACATGTGGACGTGTGTACGTGTGTACGTGTGTACGTGTGTACGTGTGGACGTGTGTACGTGTGGACGTGTGGACGTGTGTACGTGTAGACGTGTGGACGTGTGTACGTGTGGACGTGTGTACGTGTGTACGTGTAGACGTGTGTACGTGTGTACGTGTGTACGTGTGTACGTGTGTACGTGTGGACGTGTGTACGTGTGTACGTGTAGACGTGTGGACGTGTGTACGTGTGTACGTGTGTACGTGTGTACGTGTGTACGTGTGTACGTGTGGACGTGTGGACGTGTGGACGTGTGTACGTGTGTACGTGTGTACGTGTGGACGTGTGGACGTGTGGACGTGTGTACGTGTGGACGTGTGTACGTGTGTACGTGTAGACGTGTGGACGTGTGGACGTGTGGACGTGTGTACGTGTGGACGTGTGCACGTGTGTACGTGTGTACGTGTGTACGTGTGTACGTGTGTACGTGTGGACGTGTGTACGTGTAGACGTGTGGACGTGTGTACGTGTGTACGTGTGTACGTGTGGACGTGTGTATGTGTGTACGTGTGGACGTGTGGACGTGTGTACGTGTGTACGTGTGGACGTGTGTATGTGTGTACGTGTGTACGTGTGGACGTGTGTATGTGTGTACGTGTGTACGTGTGGACGTGTGTACGTGTGTACGTGTGGACGTGTGGACGTGTAGACGTGTGGACGTGTGGACGTGTGGACGTGTGTATGTGTGTACGTGTGTACGTGTGTACGTGTGTACGTGTGGACGTGTGTACGTGTGTACGTGTGTACGTGTGTACGTGTGTACGTGTGGACGTGTGTACGTGTGTACGTGTGGACGTGTGTACGTGTGTACGTGTGGACGTGTGTACGTGTGTACGTGTGTACGTGTGTACGTGTGGACGTGTGTACGTGTGGACGTGTGGACGTGTGTACGTGTAGACGTGTGGACGTGTGTACGTGTAGACGTGTGGACGTGTGTACGTGTAGACGTGTGGACGTGTGTACGTGTGGACGTGTGTACGTGTGTACGTGTGTACGTGTGGACGTGTGGACGTGTGGACGTGTGTACGTGTGGACGTGTGGACGTGTGGACGTGTGGACGTGTGGACGTGTGTACGTGTGTACGTGTGTACGTGTGGACGTGTGGACGTGTGGACGTGTAGACGTGTGGACGTGTGTACGTGTGGACGTGTGGACGTGTGGACGTGTAGACGTGTGGACGTGTGTACGTGTGGACGTGTGGACGTGTGGACGTGTGTACGTGTGTACGTGTGTACGTGTGGACGTGTGGACGTGTGGACGTGTGGACGTGTGGACGTGTGTATGTGTGTACGTGTGGACGTGTGGACGTGTGGACGTGTGTATGTGTGTACGTGTAGACGTGTGGACGCGTGTACGTGTGTACGTGTGGACGTGTGGACGTGTGGACGTGTGGACGTGTGTATGTGTGTACGTGTGGACGTGTGTACGTGTGTACGTGTGGACGTGTGGACGTGTGGACGTAGCATTAGAAGATGAACCATCTGTAGATAGTTGAAACTGATACTTGTTTTTTTTTTTTTCTGTCAGTTCGTCTCTAGTCGTCGGTAAATATCTGGTTCATGTTGGATACTGGAAGGACAAGGACAAGCTGTTAGTGATGGGTCTTCCTGCACACAGGTACGTATGCACACACTCTGGACCTACAGGTGGACCGGGACCACATGTTTATACAATGACACATTTAATAACAACTGAATTATCTGGTACATAAGAACTTTTTATTTTTGTTTTTATACAGTGTGTTTAAAAAACTGTGGATGAAGTGACTCACATTTATAAATGTCTTCAAGTTTAGGCAACTACTGCTGGTTCTGACATGGGTTCTGTCTCCTCCAGGGTTCTACTGCTGGTTCTGACATGGGTTCTGTCTCCTCCAGTGTTCTACTGATGGTTCTGACATGGGTTCTGTCTCCTCTAGTGTTCTACTGATGGTTCTGACATGGGTTCTGTCTCCTCTAGTGTTCTACTGCTGGTTCTGACATGGGTTCTGTCTCCTCTAGTGTTCTACTGCTGGTTCTGACATGGGTTCTGTCTCCTCCAGTGTTCTACTGATGGTTCTGACATGGGTTCTGTCTCCTCTAGTGTTCTACTGATGGTTCTGACATGGGTTCTGTCTCCTCCAGTGTTCTACTGCTGGTTCTGACATGGGTTCTGTCTCCTCCAGTGTTCTACTGCTGGTTCTGACATGGGTTCTGTCTCCTCTAGTGTTCTACTGCTGGTTCTGACATGGGTTCTGTCTCCTCCAGGGTTCTACTGATGGTTCTGACATGGGTTCTGTCTCCTCCAGGGTTCTACTGCTGGTTCTGACATGGGTTCTGTCTCCTCCAGTGTTCTACTGCTGGTTCTGACATGGGTTCTGTCTCCTCCAGGGTTCTACTGCTGGTTCTGACATGGGTTCTGTCTCCTCCAGTGTTCTACTGATGGTTCTGACATGGGTTCTGTCTCCTCCAGTGTTCTACTGATGGTTCTGACATGGGTTCTGTCTCCTCCAGGGTTCTACTGCTGGTTCTGACATGGGTTCTGTCTCCTCCAGTGTTCTACTGCTGGTTCTGACATGGGTTCTGTCTCCTCCAGTGTTCTACTGCTGGTTCTGACATGGGTTCTGTCTCCTCCAGTGTTCTACTGATGGTTCTGACATGGGTTCTGTCTCCTCCAGTGTTCTACTGATGGTTCTGACATGGGTTCTGTCTCCTCCAGTGTTCTACTGCTGGTTCTGACATGGGTTCTGTCTCCTCCAGTGTTCTACTGCTGGTTCTGACATGGGTTCTGTCTCCTCCAGGGTTCTACTGCTGGTTCTGACATGGGTTCTGTCTCCTCCAGTGTTCTACTGATGGTTCTGACATGGGTTCTGTCTCCTCCAGGGTTCTACTGATGGTTCTGACATGGGTTCTGTCTCCTCCAGGGTTCTACTGCTGGTTCTGACATGGGTTCTGTCTCCTCCAGGGTTCTACTGCTGGTTCTGACATGGGTTCTGTCTCCTCCAGGGTTCTACTGATGGTTCTGACATGGGTTCTGTCTCCTCCAGTGTTCTACTGATGGTTCTGACATGGGTTCTGTCTCCTCCAGTGTTCTACTGCTGGTTCTGACATGGGTTCTGTCTCCTCCAGTGTTCTACTGCTGGTTCTGACATGGGTTCTGTCTCCTCCAGGGTTCTACTGCTGGTTCTGACATGGGTTCTGTCTCCTCCAGGGTTCTACTGCTGGTTCTGACATGGGTTCTGTCTCCTCCAGTTTTCTACTGCTGGTTCTGACATGGGTTCTGTCTCCTCCAGGGTTCTACTGCTGGTTCTGACATGGGTTCTGTCTCCTCCAGTGTTCTACTGATGGTTCTGACATGGGTTCTGTCTCCTCCAGGGTTCTACTGATGGTTCTGACATGGGTTCTGTCTCCTCCAGGGTTCTACTGCTGGTTCTGACATGGGTTCTGTCTCCTCCAGTGTTCTACTGATGGTTCTGACATGGGTTCTGTCTCCTCCAGGGTTCTACTGATGGTTCTGACATGGGTTCTGTCTCCTCCAGGGTTCTACTGCTGGTTCTGACATGGGTTCTGTCTCCTCCAGGGTTCTACTGCTGGTTCTGACATGGGTTCTGTCTCCTCCAGTGTTCTACTGATGGTTCTGACATGGGTTCTGTCTCCTCCAGTGTTCTACTGATGGTTCTGACATGGGTTCTGTCTCCTCCAGGGTTCTACTGCTGGTTCTGACATGGGTTCTGTCTCCTCCAGGGTTCTACTGCTGGTTCTGACATGGGTTCTGTCTCCTCCAGTGTTCTACTGCTGGTTCTGACATGGGTTCTGTCTCCTCCAGTGTTCTACTGCTGGTTCTGACATGGGTTCTGTCTCCTCCAGGGTTCTACTGATGGTTCTGACATGGGTTCTGTCTCCTCCAGTGTTCTACTGCTGGTTCTGACATGGGTTCTGTCTCCTCCAGGGTTCTACTGATGGTTCTGACATGGGTTCTGTCTCCTCCAGGGTTCTACTGATGGTTCTGACATGGGTTCTTTCTCCTCCAGGGTTCTACTGCTGGTTCTGACATGGGTTCTGTCTCCTCCAGTGTTCTACTGCTGGTTCTGACATGGGTTCTGTCTCCTCCAGTGTTCTACTGCTGGTTCTGACATGGGTTCTGTCTCCTCCACGGTTCTACTGCTGGTTCTGACATGGGTTCTGTCTCCTCCAGGGTTCTACTGCTGGTTCTGACATGGGTTCTGTCTCCTCCAGTTTTCTACTGCTGGTTCTGACATGGGTTCTGTCTCCTCCAGGGTTCTACTGCTGGTTCTGACATGGGTTCTGTCTCCTCCAGTGTTCTACTGCTGGTTCTGACATGGGTTCTGTCTCCTCCAGGGTTCTACTGATGGTTCTGACATGGGTTCTGTCTCCTCCAGGGTTCTACTGATGGTTCTGACATGGGTTCTTTCTCCTCCAGGGTTCTACTGCTGGTTCTGACATGGGTTCTGTCTCCTCCAGTGTTCTACTGCTGGTTCTGACATGGGTTCTGTCTCCTCCAGTGTTCTACTGCTGGTTCTGACATGGGTTCTGTCTCCTCCAGGGTTCTACTGCTGGTTCTGACATGGGTTCTGTCTCCTCCAGGGTTCTACTGCTGGTTCTGACATGGGTTCTGTCTCCTCCAGTTTTCTACTGCTGGTTCTGACATGGGTTCTGTCTCCTCCAGGGTTCTACTGCTGGTTCTGACATGGGTTCTGTCTCCTCCAGTGTTCTACTGATGGTTCTGACATGGGTTCTGTCTCCTCCAGGGTTCTACTGATGGTTCTGACATGGGTTCTGTCTCCTCCAGGGTTCTACTGCTGGTTCTGACATGGGTTCTGTCTCCTCCAGTGTTCTACTGCTGGTTCTGACATGGGTTCTGTCTCCTCCAGTGTTCTACTGCTGGTTCTGACATGGGTTCTGTCTCCTCCAGGGTTCTACTGATGGTTCTGACATGGGTTCTGTCTCCTCCAGTGTTCTACTGCTGGTTCTGACATGTTCTGTGTTCTCCAGGGTTCTACTGCTGGTTCTGACATATATTCTGTGTTCTCCAGGGTTCCGTTGCTGGTTCTACAGACGGTGTTGGCAGATGTAGTTCGGACAATAAAACTAATGTATGGATCCTTGGACAGGTTGGTCATCTGTGGATACATGCATGAATAAAATTAAAATATATCAAGTAAATAACATGTATTTAATAAATGTTATGGAGGCAGAAAAAGGTTTGTTCCATTTCACCTCCATTATAATAATAATAATAATAATAATAATAATAATAATAATAATAATGGGACAAATAAATGAAAACATAGTTATTATTTACATGATAATGAAGATGAAAACTTCTAAAATTAACTAAATTAATAAGAATATAATGAACTAATGACAATTTAACTGTATATAAGAAACAAAAGAAAAGTGATGTTTGAGATTTAGTTTAAAGTTTTTAGACTGTGTTTGTTCTATGTTTATATGTTCTACTCAGGGGCGGAGCATTTGGTTGACAGTAGGGGGGCGGGGCATGACCTGTAGTGGACCCTTCATATACTAGGTGTATTATAAGTAATGTTAGTGTTCAACACCATGGGTTTAATTAGTCCTCATGTTGACCTTCCTTTAGGGTTAGACATTTAATGTTTATGTTTTCAGATAGTTTCTGTATAGACTATAGACCCTGAAAAAGTCAACGTCATTTAAACATCAGAGGAAGTTGTGTGTGCAGACCACACAAAAAAAAAAAACTGCATGTAAACGCTGTTGTTTATATAGATGACAGACCTACAGCACAACTACAAATGTCTACTTGTTGTTTTGTCACAATGGTTACAAAGACAGAATTAAACTGGATAGAATTCCATCTGGATCTGACCCATTTAAAAAACAAAAAAAATCAACAACATCTATGGTTACAAAGTGTGGACTGGGATGAGAGGACGATCAGGAATGTCCGTTTGTCTGTCCTTCACATTCTAACCCTAACCTGGACCTTAAATAAAACTACTGTAGTTTGACCCAAACCTACAATAAAGAACAGACTGAAAATAAAATAAAGATATGGGACATATACAAATATGTGGTTAAACCTGCTAAATTTAACCTGCTAACAGATTAGCATGTTAGCTTTGTCTAGTTAAGACAATAATGACTTTAGCCTCTTCTGTTATTAACACCACCTCATGTTTGACACATACACACACATAACAGTCGTATGTGTCTAAACACTTGTAGGCACAAAGTTTTTCATCAGTCTACATAGAAGGTTTGTTAAGTAAGTACGTATATGTCAGACTATTGTTTACTAGGAAACTTACCGACATCCTCTGTTCACTCTTTTATCAAGTAAGGATCCGGTAGATGATACTCACTTTTAAGTGTTTATTTATTTATGTATCATTCTAGATGTGGAACACACACATGTATCATAGTCTGACAGTTCTTAATACTGGTCTACAGACAGTCCTAGCAGCATTCTGTTAGTTTACAAACATGTCAGTTACGGCGTGCGTGAGGGAAGGTGCGTTCGTGAACCATGGGAATTTTAACTAGCCGGGGTACAGGTGGTGACGGTTACTTTGTAGCAAAAGTGAAGCATGAGATTAACTTTACGAACACAACAAACCAGGACACTTTTACAGTTTTATTTTTCACATGGAATCAGGAAAAAAACATTTATAAATATAATCTTTTTTTTTTTTTAATAAATCAGATAGTTGTGGCTGAAGTCCATGTGGGTCCCTGATCCATGTGGGTCCGGGGCGACCACCCCCGCGCCCCCGTACGCTCCGCTAGTGGTTCTACTGGTTCTACTGCTGATCATGTTGTTCTGTTCTACTTTTGTTGACCTTGGTTCTTCTTGTTCCGGTGGTTCCTCTGCTTCCTGTGGTTCCGGTGGTTCCTCTGCTTCCTGTGGTTCCGGTGGTTCCTCTGCTTCCTGTGGTTCCGGTGGTTCCTCAGTGCTTTCTGTGAGCCAGAACATGTTCCCAGGTTGGACCACTTCTTCTGCCTGTTCTTCCAGCAGCTCATTCAGCCGTCTCGTCTCAGAGACAAAGTGTCGTCTCCTGACGTGTCTGGGACACTTTTCCTGGACGGACTGCCGGCGGTTCGCTGGCTCACCCTGCCCGCCCAAATAAAGGTCCATTTTATTTACTTTAATTTAATAATAAAAATTAACTAGATCAGTGGTAGAGTTCAGACCTCAGTGAAGTAGCACCATTCTGTGCTAACGCTAATGCTAACACATTAAACTAGATTAGTGGTAGAGTTCAGACCTCAATGAAGCAGCACCAGTCTGTGCTAACGCTAACGCTAACACATTAAACTAGATCAGTGGTAGAGTTCAGACCTCAGTGAAGTAGCACCATTCTGTGCTAACGCTAACGCTAACACATTAAACTAGATCAGTGGTAGAGTTCAGACCTCAGTGAAGCACCACCAGCCTGTGCTAACGCTAACGCTAACACATTAAACTAGATCAGTGGTAGAGTTCAGACCTCAATGAAGCAGCACCAGTCTGTGCTAACGCTAACGCTAACACATTAAACTAGATCAGTGGTAGAGTTCAGACCTCAGTGAAGTAGCACCATTCTGTGCTAACGCTAACGCTAACACATTAAACTAGATCAGTGGTAGAGTTCAGACCTCAGTGAAGTAGCACCATTCTGTGCTAACGCTAACGCTAACACATTAAACTAGATCAGTGGTAGAGTTCAGACCTCAGTGAAGTAGCACCATTCTGTGCTAACGCTAACGCTAACACATTAAACTAGATCAGTGGTAGAGTTCAGACCTCAGTGAAGTAGCACCATTCTGTGCTAACGCTAACGCTAACACATTAAACTAGATTAGTGGTAGAGTTCAGACCTCAATGAAGCAGCACCAGTCTGTGCTAACGCTAACGCTAACACATTAAACTAGATCAGTGGTAGAGTTCAGACCTCAGTGAAGTAGCACCATTCTGTGCTAACGCTAACGCTAACACATTAAACTAGATCAGTGGTAGAGTTCAGACCTCAGTGAAGCACCACCAGCCTGTGCTAACGCTAACGCTAACACATTAAACTAGATCAGTGGTAGAGTTCAGACCTCAATGAAGCAGCACCAGTCTGTGCTAACGCTAACGCTAACACATTAAACTAGATCAGTGGTAGAGTTCAGACCTCAGTGAAGTAGCACCATTCTGTGCTAACGCTAACGCTAACACATTAAACTAGATCAGTGGTAGAGTTCAGACCTCAGTGAAGTAGCACCATTCTGTGCTAACGCTAACGCTAACACATTAAACTAGATCAGTGGTAGAGTTCAGACCTCAGTGAAGTAGCACCATTCTGTGCTAACGCTAACGCTAACACATTAAACTAGATCAGTGGTAGAGTTCAGACCTCAGTGAAGTAGCACCATTCTGTGCTAACGCTAACGCTAACACATTAAACTAGATCAGTGGTAGAGTTCAGACCTCAGTGAAGCAGCACCAGTCTGTGCTAACGCTCATGCTAACACATTAAATTAGATCAGTGGTAGAGTTCAGACCTCAGTGAAGAAGCACCAGTCTGTGCTAACGCTAATGCTAACACATTAAACTAGATCAGTGGTAGAGTTCAGACCTCAGTGAAGTAGCACCATTCTGTGCTAACGCTAACGCTAACACATTAAACTAGATCAGTGGTAGAGTTCAGACCTCAATGAAGCAGCACCAGTCTGTGCTAACGCTAACGCTAACACATTAAACTAGATCAGTGGTAGAGTTCAGACCTCAGTGAAGTAGCACCATTCTGTGCTAACGCTAACGCTAACACATTAAACTAGATCAGTGGTAGAGTTCAGACCTTAGTGAAGAAGCACCAGTCTGTGCTAACGCTAATGCTAACACATTAAACTAGATCAGTGGTAGAGTTCAGACCTCAGTGAAGTAGCACCATTCTGTGCTAACGCTAACGCTAACACATTAAACTAGATCAGTGGTAGAGTTCAGACCTTAGTGAAGCAGCACCAGTCTGTGCTAACGCTAACGCTAACACATTAAATCTGCCAAGGTTTGGATCTGGATGTTCAGAACTTCTTTATAAACTAGTGTTCTTTGTTCACTAACCATTTATTTTATGGATCATTAACAATCCCTTAGAGGGTTTAAAAACATTCCCAGAAATCCTGGCTCCTGTTTTTCACATATGTCCATTTCAATATTCGACCACGTATGACGTCACTCTGACGTTATGTGACGTCGCACAACGACCAAATGTCACATGTTAGATCTAATGTTAAATATGAAGCACAAGATATTGTCTGATTTAACTAAATATGTCAATAACCTGCTTTAAGGTTAAAGGTCATACATTTACCAAATATACCATTGGTGCCACGTCATGTGACGTCTTTACGTGACGTCATGTGACGTCTTTACGTGACGTCATGGAGCCTATGGGTGTTATCTCATCTGAGGTCAGAAGGTCAAACGAAGTGAATGAAAAAAAAACAGCTGATACTATCTGGTCTGGATTCTGAGATATGACCACTGATGTGTTTGAACTGTTGACCTTCACTGGCACCTTGACCTTTGACCTTTAGAGATCAACATTTAATGGTTTCTTACTTGACTCATTTTCAATTATGTCTGAAAGTTTCATCAAAATCTGTCCATAACTTTTTGAGTTATTTTACTGACAGACAGAAAAAATGTTAAACATAACATCATAAATCTCTGATTAATGACGTTAACAAACATGAGATGGGTAAACACCCAAGTGTTTGGTACGAGGTAAAAGCTTATATTGAATGTTCTGTCCAATGGTGTAAGCCAAATGATTATAATACGTCACACTTCTGTCCTATTATTATAATATATAAAACTTCTGTGACATGTCCATCAGAGTGTCCTTTAACATCTGTCAACAATTTGTGTCAATCGGATACAAATTATTATGCGTTGCTAAGGACTTCCTACCCCAAAACAGTCCAAAACTTTAACGGACAATATCTAAAAATATGCAAATTGTAAAATATGTCCAAATGTGGATATTAAAATGACCATAACTTTGGTTCTACTTGTGATAGAAACATCATTTTTTCACCATCTTAAACCTTAGTTTCCACTCTACCAAGATACACACATAACTCTGTTTGGATTTACACACACTTATGACTGGTTTACTGGTGGTGGGTCACATATGTATATATATATACACACGCACACATATACACACACACTTATGCCTGGTTTACTGGTGGGGGGTCACATATGTATATATATATACACACACACACACATATACACACACACTTATGCCTGGTTTACTGGTGGTGGGTCACATATGTATATATATATACACACGCACACATATACACACACACTTATGCCTGGTTTACTGGTGGGGGGTCACATATGTATATATATATACACACACACACACATATACACACACACTTATGCCTGGTTTACTGGTGGGGGGTCACATATGTATATATATATACACACACACACACATATACACACACACTTATGCCTGGTTTACTGGTGGGGGGTCACATATGTACACACTTGCAGAAGTGTGGCAGCCATTTTGTGTCTACGGTTCCTCCTACCACCATTTTTTCTCTTCACAGATGGAGGTGGATACTATTCTCTCTGAATTTGAATCGTCTGATTTTGGTGAAATGGTGAGAATGTTGAATCGAATGAAGTCTTAAAGGGCATCATCTTAACATAAAAACATACAAACACATTTTTAATTCATCTGGGGACGAGTTATTGTTATCACGCTTTGTCCACAATTCACTCAAATTTCTTCTCTTCCCTCATTTAAATTCTGATTGACTCATTAGATAGATCTAAGCACTGGACACAAAACTGATCACTTTGTTTGTCGAAATCTGCCTTTGTAAACAATTTGTTTACAACTTAGTTTATTTTTCCAGTCTGGCACTAAAATCACTTCTATGATCTATAATATATAATCTATAATCACTACTATAATCTATAATCACTACTATAATCTATAATCACTACTATAATCTATGATCTATAATCACTACTATAATCAATAATCTATAATCACTACTATAATCAATAATCAATACTCTTCCCTCAGTTCAACAGATTTAATTTCCCATTGATTCACTGAGTTCAGTTTTAATGCAGATCAATGAAAGTCATTGATCCAATATTAGTTTTTCTTGGTATCATGAACATGTTTAACCACAGTAATATGTCATTACCCAGTCAGGGTTAGGGGTCAAAGGTCAGGGCTATATAACCCTACTTTAGTTCAGTCACATGTTACCCCAGAAGAGCTTTAGGGGTTTCCTATACCATTCAACTGTTTTGGTATTTGTTGATAAATATTTGTATTTAATAATCTTTACATTTAGATAAATCTGTGTATTTTCCATGTGTGTATTTATCTTATATAAACTCTTCTTCTCATGTCTCTGACAGTCTGAGGACGTCTTCGGCCTCAGGCGTCTCTATACCATCCTGGGCTCCTGTTTGTTTTATAAGGTACGTGTTACGTCCAACGTTCTAAACATGACTGTGTTCTACAACACTGATCAAAGTCATAATAAAAGAACAGTAACAGTAACAGTGTAGTTAAAGCAGGCAGAACGCCTAGACCGCCTGGTTTAAAAGCTTCCACTGTATACATACATAAACATTCATTCAATTCAATTCTATTTATAAAGCCCGAAATCACAACAAAGTCGACTCAGAGGGTTTTACAAAAACACAATCAACTACAGAGATACATGAACAGTCCCAGGCATCCCCTGTCCTTAGACCCTCCCCCTGTCCTTAGCTCCTCCCCCTGTCCTTAGCTCCTCCCCCTGTCCTTAGCTCCTCCCCCTGTCCTTAGCTCCTCCCCCTGTCCTTAGACCCTCCCCCTGTCCTTAGACCCTCCCCCTGTCCTTAGCTCCTCCCCCTGTCCTTAGCTCCTCCCCTGTCTTTAGACCCTCCCCCTGTCCTTAGACCCTCCCCCTGTCCTTAGCTCCTCCCCCTGTCCTTAGCTCCTCCCCCTGTCCTTAGACCCTCCCCCTGTCTTTAGACCCTCCCCCTGTCCTTAGACCCTCCCCCTGTCCTTAGACCCTCCCCCTGTCCTTAGACCCTCCTTCTGTCCTTAGACCCTCCTCCTGTCCTTAGACCCTCCCCCTGTCCTTAGACCCTCCCCCTGTCCTTAGACCCTCCTTCTGTCCTTAGACCCTCCCCCTGTCCTTAGCTCCTCCCCCTGTCCTTAGACCCTCCCCCTGTCCTTAGACCCTCCTTCTGTCCTTAGACCCTCCCCCTGTCCTTAGCTCCTCCCCCTGTCCTTAGACCCTCCCCCTGTCCTTAGACCCTCCTTCTGTCCTTAGACCCTCCCCCTGTCCTTAGCTCCTCCCCCTGTCCTTAGACCCTCCCCCTGTCCTTAGACCCTCCTTCTCAGCAGAAAAAACTTCCAAACCCAGTGGGAAAAAGAAGAAATCTAGAGGAGAACCACATTGAAGGACAGATCCACTCCCATGGACGGACAGACTATAGATGAACGTCCATTTATAAATGAAGGAGGGGGGGCTGGTCCAGACAGGCAGGGGCAGTGGTCCGGGGTCACAGGTCGGCACAGGCGAGAAACTGCAGATCCTGTCGTCCATGGCTCCCGTGTAGACACTGTCAGGAAAACCACCACTCCCCCCAGGGGGGGAGGGGGGAAAGGGGACACCAGGTGACTAGTCATGAACAGACTTGGTATGAAAGATATGTTATAAAAATGACAGAAACAGGTGTGAGAGAGAGAAAGAGAAGAAAGAACTCAGTGTCTGTACTTCCCCCAGCATTCTAACTCCTAGGGCAGCCTAGACTGAACTGTGACTCATACATCATGTATACATGATATATGAGTCACATCATTTTTAACTAACCTGACCATAGGCTTTATCAAACAGGAATGTTTTAAGCCTCATTTTAAATGTAGGCTTACATAGCCTACATTACTTTTACTAACTTAGTATAAATGGGCTCTTCGGACACCACGGCGTACAGCTGCACTAGCTTATCATGTCACAGTTTCTTCATGATCTGAGCCTCCTCCAGGAAGGACTCTGGTGACATGGTCACCATGGTAATGAAGTGCACAAATATACAGTCTTATAGCGTGAGATAAAAGAGTAATGTGTCAGAGTGCCTGATGAGGTTTATGTCCATTGTCTCACGGTATTTATTTATTTTTTTATTATTATTCAATTTAAATTTTTAATTATTATTTTTTTTACTCCAGCATTGTTTTGTCTTGTTAATTGTATGCATATATTACATGTACCTTCTTGAGAACATTTTAAAGAGGCCAACGCAAACTTTCATTTTTTTAAAAACAAAATGAAAGGGGTTACCTGGTTGATCCTGCCAGTAACATATGATTAAACCATGCAAGTCTAAGTGAAAATTAGGAAAGTTATTGGGTTTCCATAATCAATACAGATTCTAAATACAAATAAAAGACAATATATACAGTATATTAGTGCTATATATGACATAACAAGTCTAAATTGTGAGATAAAAAGTGATATAAGTTTAGATTTAATAAAACCAGACACAGATTTGACAGCACTGTTCTTCTTTTGTCTATGTCAGAGGGTACTGGACTTAAATCTGTTTGGAAGAAGGAACATCACTGAAACATTATGACAGTCACTGGTTCAGTTAAATATATTCAAAATACCATGTTTGAACCTTGCTTTCAGTCGTACCTGATCGCCAACCACCTCCCCAAAGACCACCTGCTGGACGTGTGTCTGTACTGTCAACACTACTGTCTGCTGCCGCTAGCCTCTGAGCAAAGGGTGGGTCAGCTGGTCATCTGGAGAGAAGTGTTTCCACAGCAACCAGCCAACACCCAGCCTGGATATGGACAGCCTCAAGGACGACACTTCCTGATGATAGTGGGTTTGGTAAGACCCTCACTCTGCTACAGTCTGCTATCATTATCACAGCGAGGAAAAGTACCCTAGGTTTTTTTACTTTAAGACAAGTCAAAATTATAAGATAAAAAGTCAAAGTTATAAGATAAAAAGTAAAAGTTATAAGATAAAAAGTCAAAATTATAAGATAAAAAGTCAAAATTATAAGATAAAAAGTCAAAATTATAAGATAAAAAGTCAAAGTTATAAGATAAAAAGTCAAAATTAAAGGATAAAAAGTCAAAGTTATAAGATAAAAAGTCAAAATTATAAGATAAAAAGTCAAAGTTATAAGATAAAAAGTAAAAGTTATAAGATAAAAAGTAAAAGTTATAAGATAAAAAGTCAAAATTATAAGATAAAAAGTCAAAATTATAAGATAAAAAGTCAAAATTATAAGATAAAAAGTAAAAGTTATGAGATAAAAAGTCAAAGTTATAAGATAAAAAGTCAAAATTATAAGATAAAAAGTCAAAGTTATAAGATAAAAAGTCAAAATTAAAGGATAAAAAGTAAAAGTTATAAGATAAAAAGTAAAAGTTATAAGATAAAAAGTAAAAGTTATAAGATAAAAAGTAAAAGTTATAAGATAAAAAGTAAAAGTTATAAGATAAAAAGTCAAAATTATAAGATAAAAAGTCAAAGTTATAAGATAAAAAGTCAAAATTATAAGATAAAAAGTCAAAATTATAAGATAAAAAGTCAAAGTTATAAGATAAAAAGTCAAAGTTATAAGATAAAAAGTCAAAGTTATAAGATAAAAAGTCAAAATTATAAGATAAAAAGTCAAAGTTATAAGATAAAAAGTCAAAATTATAAGATAAAAAGTCAAAATTATAAGATAAAAAGTCAAAATTATAAGATAAAAAGTCAAAATTATAAGATAAAAAGTCAAAGTTATAAGATAAAAAGTCACAATTATAAGATAAAAAGTCAAAATTATAAGATAAAAAGTCAAAATTATAAGATAAAAAGTCAAAATTATAAGATAAAAAGTCAAAATTATAAGATAAAAAGTCAAAATTATAAGATAAAAAGTCAAAATTATAAGATAAAAAGTCAAAATTATAAGATAAAAAGTCAAAAGTATGAGATAAAAAGTCAAAATTATAAGATAAAAAGTCAAAATTATAAGATAAAAAGTCAAAGTTATAACATAAAAAGTCAAAGTTATAACATAAAAAGTCAAAATTATAAGATAAAAAGTCAAAATTATAAGATAAAAAGTCAAAAGTATGAGATAAAAAGTCAAAATTATGAGATAAAAAGTCAAAATTATAAAATAAAAAGTCAAAAGTATGAGATAAAAAGTCAAAATTATAGGATAAAAAGTCAGTTATAAGATAAAAAGTCAAAATTATAAGATAAAAAGTCAAAAGTATGAGATAAAAAGTCAAAATTATGAGATAAAAAGTCAAAATTATAAAATAAAAAGTCAAAAGTATGAGATAAAAAGTCAAAATTATAAGATAAAAAGTCACAATTATAGGATAAAAAGTCAGTTATAAGATAAAAAGTCAAAAGTATGAGATAAAAAGTCAAAGTTATAAGATAAAAAGTCAAAGTTATAAGATAAAAAGTCAAAATTATAAGATAAAAAGTCAAAATTATAAGATAAAAAGTCAAAGTTATAAGATAAAAAGTCAAAATTATAAGATAAAAAGTCAAAATTATAAGATAAAAAGTCAAAGTTAAAAGATAAAAAGTCAAAATTATAAGATAAAAAGTCAAAATTATAAGATAAAAAGTCAAAATTATAAGATAAAAAGTCAAAATTATAAGATAAAAAGTCAAAATTATGAGATAAAAAGTCAAAGTTATAAGATAAAAAGTCAAAATTATAAGATAAAAAGTCAAAATTATAAGATAAAAAGTCAAAGTTATAAGATAAAAAGTAAAAGTTATAAGATAAAAAGTCAAAATTATAAGATAAAAAGTCAAAATTATAAGATAAAAAGTCAAAGTTATAAGATAAAAAGTCAAAGTTATAAGATAAAAAGTCAAAATTATAAGATAAAAAGTAAAAGTTATAAGATAAAAAGTCAAAATTATAAGATAAAAAGTCAAAAGTATGAGATAAAAAGTCAAAATTATAAGATAAAAAGTCAAAATTATAAGATAAAAAGTCAAAAGTATGAGATAAAAAGTCAAAATTATGAGATAAAAAGTCAAAATTATGAGATAAAAAGTCAAAATTATAGGATAAAAAGTCAAAATTATAAGATAAAAAGTCAAAATTATAAGATAAAAAGTCAAAGTTATAAGATAAAAAGTCAAAATTATAAGATAAAAAGTCAAAGTTATAAGATAAAGTCAAAATTATGAGATAAAAAGTCAAAATTATAAGATAAAAAGTAAAAGTTATAAGATAAAAAGTCAAAATTATAAGATAAAAAGTCAAAATTATAAGATAAAAAGTCAAAATTCTAAGATAAAAAGTCAAAATTATAAGATAAAAAGTCAAAATTATAAGATAAAAAGTCAAAATTATAAGATAAAAAGTCAAAGTTATAAGATAAAAAGTCAAAATTATGAGATAAAAAGTCAAAATTATGAGATAAAAAGTCAAAATTATAAGATAAAAAGTCACAATTATAGGATAAAAAGTCAAAATTATAAGATAAAAAGTCAAAATTATAAGATAAAAAGTCAAAATTATAAGATAAAAAGTCAAAATTATAAGATAAAAAGTCAAAATTATAAGATAAAAAGTCAAAATTATAAAATAAAAAAGTCAAAGTTATAAGATAAAAAGTCAAAATTATAAGATAAAAAGTCAAAATTATAAGATAAAAAGTCAAAGTTATAAGATAAAAAGTCAAAATTATAAGATAAAAAGTCAAAGTTATAAGATAAAAAGTCAAAATTATAAGATAAAAAGTCAAAATTATAAGATAAAAAGTCAAAATTATAAGATAAAAAGTCAAAGTTATAAGATAAAAAGTCAAAATTATAAGATAAAAAGTCACAATTATAAGATAAAAAGTCAAAATTATAAGATAAAAAGTCAAAATTATAAGATAAAAAGTCAAAATTATAAGATAAAAAGTCACAATTATAAGATAAAAAGTCAAAATTATAAGATAAAAAGTCAAAGTTATAAGATAAAAAGTCAAAATTATAAGATAAAAAGTCAAAATTATAAGATAAAAAGTCAAAGTTATAAGATAAAAAGTAAAAGTTATAAGATAAAAAGTCAAAATTATAAGATAAAAAGTCAAAATTATAAGATAAAAAGTCAAAGTTATAAGATAAAAAGTCAAAATTATAAGATAAAAAGTCAAAATTATAAGATAAAAAGTTAAAATTATAAGATAAAAAGTCAAAATTATAAGATAAAAAAGTCAAAATTATAAGATAAAAAGTCAAAATTATAAGATAAAAAGTCAAAAGTATGAGATAAAAAAGTCAAAATTATAAGATAAAAAGTCAAAATTATGAGATAAAAAGTCAAAAGTATGAGATAAAAAGTCAAAGTTATAAGATAAAAAGTAAAAGTTATAAGATAAAAAGTCAAAATTATAAGATAAAAAGTCAAAATTATAAGATAAAACAAGTTATAGAAAAAGTCAAAATTATAAGATAAAAAGTCAAAGTTATAAGATAAAAAGTAAAAGTTATAAGATAAAAAGTCAAAATTATAAGATAAAAAGTCAAAATTATAAGATAAAAAGTCAAAGTTATAAGATAAAAAGTCAAAATTATAAGATAAAAAGTCAAAATTATAAGATAAAAAGTCAAAATTATAAGATAAAAAGTCAAAATTATAAGATAAAAAGTCAAAATTATAAGATAAAAAAGTCAAAATTATAAGATAAAAAGTCAAAGTTATAAAATAAAAAGTCAAAATTATAAGATAAAAAGTCAAAATTATAAGATAAAAAGTCAAAGTTATAAGATAAAAAGTAAAAGTTATAAGATAAAAAGTCAAAATTATAAGATAAAAAGTCAAAAATATAAGATAAAAAGTCAAAGTTATAAGATAAAAGTCAAAGTTATAAGATAAAAAGTCAAAATTATAAGATAAAAAGTCAAAAGTATGAGATAAAAAGTCAAAATTATGAGGCATAAAAAGTCAAAATTATAAGATAAAAAGTCAAAATTATAAGATAAAAAGTCAAAATTATAAGATAAAAAAGTCAAAATTATAAGATAAAAAAGTCAAAATTATAAGATAAAAAGTCAAAATTATAAGATAAAAAGTCAAAATTATAAGATAAAAAGTCAAAGTTATAAGATAAAAAGTCAAAATTATAAGATAAAAAGTCAAAATTATAAGATAAAAAGTAAAAGTTATAAGATAAAAAGTCAAAATTATAAGATAAAAAGTCAAAATTATAAGATAAAAAGTCAAAATTCTAAGATAAAAAGTCAAAATTATAAGATAAAAAGTCAAAATTATAAAGATAAAAAGTCAAAATTATAAGATAAAAAGTCAAAGTTATAAGATAAAAAGTCAAAATTATGAGATAAAAAGTCAAAATTATGAGATAAAAAGTCAAAATTATAAGATAAAAAGTCAAAATTATAAGATAAAAAGTCAAAATTATAAGATAAAAAGTCAAAATTATAAGATAAAAAGTCAAAATTATAAGATAAAAAGTCAAAATTATAAGATAAAAAGTCAAAGTTATAAGATAAAAAGTCAAAATTATAGATAAAAAGTCAAAATTATAAGATAAAAAGTCAAAATTATAAGATAAAAAGTCAAAAATTATAAGATAAAAAGTCAAAGTTATAAGATAAAAAGTCAAAGTTATAAGATAAACAGTCAAATTATAAGATAAAAAGTCAAAATTATAAGATAAAAAAAGTCAAAATTATAAGATAAAAAGTCAAAGTTATAAGATAAAAAGTCAAAATTATGAAGATAAAAAGTCAAAATTATGAGATAAAAAGTCAAAATTATGAGATAAAAAGTCCAAAATTATAAGATAAA
>CM035784.1:31046828-31086828 GCA_020466265.1 Siphamia tubifer
AAATATAAAGAGTATAAAGTACATCTATTTATATAAATATACAGAGTATAAAGTACATCTATTTATATAAATATACAGAGTATAAAGTACATATATGTATATAAATATAAAGAGTATAAAGTACATATATGTATATAAATATAAAGAGTATAAAGTACATATATGTATATAAATATAAAGAGTATAAAGTACATATATGTATATAAATATAAAGAGTATAAAGTACATATATGTATATAAATATAAAGAGTATAAAGTACATATATGTATATAAATATAAAGAGTATAAAGTACATATATGTATATAAATATAAAGAGTATAAAGTACATATATGTATATAAATATAAAGAGTATAAAGTACATATATGTATATAAATATAAAGAGTATAAAGTACATATATGTATATAAATATAAAGAGTATAAAGTACATATATGTATATAAATATAAAGAGTATAAAGTACATATATGTATATAAATATAAAGAGTATAAAGTACATATATGTATATAAATATAAAGAGTATAAAGTACATATATGTATATAAATATAAAGAGTATAAAGTACTAATATTTATATATATATATATATATATATATATATATATATATATATATATATATATATATATACATACAGAGTATAAAGTACATATATGTATATACATTTAAAGAGTATAAAGTACATATATGTATATAAATATAAAGAGTATAAAGTACATATATTTATATATATACACAGAGTATAAAGTACATATATTTATATAAATATAAAGAGTATAAAGTACATATATGTATATAAATGTAAAGAGTATAAAGTACATATATTTATATAAATGTAAAGAGTATAAAGTACATATATTTATATAAATGTAAAGAGTATAAAGTACATATTTATATAAATGTAAAGAGTATAAAGTACATATATTTATATAAATATAAAGAGTATAAAGTACATATATTTATATAAATATAAAGAGTATAAAGTACATCTATTTATATAAATATACAGAGTATAAAGTACATCTATTTATATAAATATACAGAGTATAAAGTACATCTATTTATATAAATATACAGAGTATAAAGTACATATATGTATATATATATATATATATATATATATATATATATATATATATATATATATATATATATAAAGAGTATAAAGTACATATATGTATATAAATGTAAAGAGTATAAAGTACATATATTTATATAAATGTAAAGAGTATAAAGTACATATATTTATATAAATATAAAGAGTATAAAGAACATATATTTATATAAATATAAAGAGTATAAAGTACATATATTTATATAAATATACAGAGTATAAAGTACATATATATATATATATATATATATATATATATATATATATATATATACATACAGAGTATAAAGTACATATATGTATATACATTTAAAGAGTATAAAGTACATATATTTCTAAATAATGAAGTACTTGTACTCAGTTGCTTCCACCCTCTGTATATAAAAGGTTTCAGTGGTATATGTTTCTGCTCAGCGTTCTTTAAAGACTTTCTTCAAATAGTTTTCCAGATTATATTAACTTTTCCAAATGTATAAAACAGTAATAAGCTGTTTAGAATGTGGCTTTGTCCTGAACACCAAACTTTAACATTAAATATAGACATTAAACCAGTGTGGAGGGAAAAAGTGTGGTTCCTCTAAACTGCTAAAAAGTGTAAGAAGTCAGTATCTGGTGGTGTCTAACATTAGAAAAGCTTTAATTATGTCCACATGATCGTTTGATGGGCAGCATCAAATCTGCTCAGTTTGTACTCTGTGACCAAAGACGACTGAGAATTAAATGAAGGAATGTGTAAATGACAGAGTGGACTGAGGGCTGATGGGAAAAGCAGCGGTTAGACACGACCACAACCTGACTCTGTTTTCAGCAGAGGCAGGAAACTGACGGTCATGTCCTGGAATTTAAAGCTCTGCTGATTATAAGATAGAGGTGGAGGAAAAACATGCAACTATCAGATGAAAAGTCACAATTATGAAAAAGTGTAAATGATCAGATTAAAAGTGTAGTTAGCGTCCCAGGGAGCATGGACCAAATGGGACCTACCCAAGAGGAGGATTACATGGGGAGATTTATGGAGACTGGAACCTTTCCGCATCTCTTTCCTGCTAAGATCGGTGTATGACACACTGCCGACACCAACTAACTTGTACAAGTGGGGCTTGAGGGAGGACCCGCTGTGCAAGCTTTGTGGGGAGAGGGGTACCATGGCGCACATCCTGTCAGGGTGTAAAACAGCACTCGCCCAAGGAAGATACAGGTGGCGCCACGACAAGGTGCTCATGACTCTCGCTAACACCTTGGAGCAGGAGAGACGTAAGAAACGACAACCACATGGGAAAGTGATGCCACCTATCACGTTTGTTCGGGAGGGACAAAAGCCATCAACCACAGTAACAACAAAAAGCAACCTGCTACAAAAGGCCCAATCATGGGAAATGAAGGTAGACCTGGGGGGAAGACTGCAATTCCCCCCTGTTGTCCAGACAACCCTGAGGCCAGATGTGGTAATGTGGTCTGAAAAGGCAAAGAAGATCATTGTCATAGAACTTACAGTCCCATGGGAAGAGGGTGGTGAGCAGGCGTTTGACAGAAAGAGCACCACATACCATGACTGTAGGGGGAAAGGATGGCAGGCTTGGTTGTTCCCAGTCGAGGTGGGATGTAGAGGATTCCCTGCCCCATCAGTGTGGAGGATGTTCACTGCCCTGGGAGTGACGGGGAGGGAGAGAAAGGCAGCAGCTCGCAGGATGGGGGAGGCAGCAGAGAGAGAGGGAGGGAGAGACGAGCTTAACTGGAAGCCAGGAGGAGGAGATGGGCAGTGATTTGGCCACCACTGCCGGCCCACCAACGGGAGGGTGTTGTGGTTCAGGGTCGAAACACCCGATGAACTTGGTAACCACCTGATGACATCAGTTCCTCCTGGACAAAACTACATTCACCAAAAGTGAATGAAGGAGAAGCATTTTTCTGATGTAATTATAATCGATTAAAAGTGTAAATAATCAGATTAAAGTGTAAATAATCAGATTAAAAGTGTAAATAATCAGATTACAAGTGTAAATAATCATATTAAAAGTGTAAATAATCAGATTAAAAGTGTAAATAATCATATTAACAGTGTAAATAATCAGATTAAAAGTGTAAATAATCATATTAACAGTGTAAATAATCAGATTAAAAGTGTAAATAATCAGATTAAAAGTGTAAATAATCAGATTAAAAGTGTAAATAATCAGATTAAAAGTGTAAATAATCAGATTAAAAGTGTAAATAATCAGATTAAAGTGTAAATAATCATATTAACAGTGTAAATAATCAGATTAAAAGTGTAAATAATCATATTAACAGTGTAAATAATCAGATTAAAAGTGTAAATAATCAGATTAAAAGTGTAAATAATCAGATTAAAGTGTAAATAATCATATCAACAGTGTAAATAATCATATTAAAAGTGTAAATAATCAGATTAAAGTGTAAATAATCAGATTAAAAGTGTAAATAATCATATTAACAGTGTAAATAATCAGATTAAAAGTGTAAATAATCATATTAACAGTGTAAATAATCATATTAACAGTGTAAATAATCATATTAAAAGTGTAAATAATCAGATTAAAGTGTAAATAATCAGATTAAAAGTGTAAATAATCAGATTAAAGTGTAAATAATCAGATTAAAGTGTAAATAATCAGATTAAAAGTGTAAATAATCATATTAACAGTGTAAATAATCAGATTAAAGTGTAAATAATCAGATGAAAGTGTAAATAATCAGATTAAAAGTGTAAATAATCATATTAAAAGTGTAAATAATCATATTAAAAGTGTAAATAATCAGATTAACAGTGTAAATAATCAGATTAAAAGTGTAAATAATCATATTAACAGTGTAAATAATCATATTAACAGTGTAAATAATCATATTAAAAGTGTAAATAATCAGATTAAAGTGTAAATAATCAGATTAAAAGTGTAAATAATCAGATTAGTGTAAATAATCAGATTAAAGTGTAAATAATCAGATTAAAAGTGTAAATAATCATATTAACAGTGTAAATAATCAGATTAAAGTGTAAATAATCAGATGAAAGTGTAAATAATCAGATTAAAAGTGTAAATAATCATATTAAAAGTGTAAATAATCAGATTAAAAGTGTAAATAATCAGATTGAAAGTGTAAATAATCAGATTAAAGTGTAAATAATCATATTAACAGTGTAAATAATCATATTAAAAGTGTAAATAATCATATTAACAGTGTAAATAATCATATTAACAGTGTAAATAATCAGATTAAAAGTGTAAATAATCAGATTAAAAGTGTAAATAATCAGATTAAAAGTGTAAATAATCAGATTAAAGTGTAAATAATCAGATTAAAAGTGTAAATAATCAGATTAAAAGTGTAAATAATCAGATTAAAAGTGTAAATAATCATATTAACAGTGTAAATAATCAGATTAAAGTGTAAATAATCAGATTAAAGTGTAAATAATCAGATTAAAGTGTAAATAATCAGATTAAAAGTGTAAATAATCATATTAACAGTGTAAATAATCAGATTAAAAGTGTAAATAATCATATTAACAGTGTAAATAATCATATTAACAGTGTAAATAATCATATTAAAAGTGTAAATAATCAGATTAAAGTGTAAATAATCAGATTAAAAGTGTAAATAATCAGATTAAAGTGTAAATAATCAGATTAAAGTGTAAATAATCAGATTAAAAGTGTAAATAATCAGATTAAAGTGTAAATAATCAGATTAAAAGTGTAAATAATCATATTAAAAGTGTAAATAATCAGATTAAAAGTGTAAATAATCAGATTAAAAGTGTAAATAATCAGATTAAAGTGTAAATAATCATATTAACAGTGTAAATAATCAGATTAAAAGTGTAAATAATCAGATTAAAAGTGTAAATAATCAGATTAAAAGTGTAAATAATCAGATTAAAAGTGTAAATAATCAGATTAAAGTGTAAATAATCATATTAACAGTGTAAATAATCAGATTAAAAGTGTAAATAATCATATTAACAGTGTAAATAATCAGATTAAAAGTGTAAATAATCAGATTAAAAGTGTAAATAATCATATTAACAGTGTAAATAATCAGATTAAAGTGTAAATAATCAGATGAAAGTGTAAATAATCAGATTAAAAGTGTAAATAATCATATTAAAAGTGTAAATAATCAGATTAAAAGTGTAAATAATCATATTAACAGTGTAAATAATCAGATTAAAAGTGTAAATAATCATATTAACAGTGTAAATAATCAGATTAAAAGTGTAAATAATCATATTAACAGTGTAAATAATCATATTAACAGTGTAAATAATCATATTAAAAGTGTAAATAATCAGATTAAAGTGTAAATAATCAGATTAAAAGTGTAAATAATCAGATTAAAGTGTAAATAATCAGATTAAAGTGTAAATAATCAGATTAAAAGTGTAAATAATCATATTAACAGTGTAAATAATCAGATTAAAGTGTAAATAATCAGATGAAAGTGTAAATAATCAGATTAAAAGTGTAAATAATCATATTAAAAGTGTAAATAATCATATTAAAAGTGTAAATAATCAGATTAACAGTGTAAATAATCAGATTAAAAGTGTAAATAATCATATTAACAGTGTAAATAATCATATTAACAGTGTAAATAATCATATTAAAAGTGTAAATAATCAGATTAAAGTGTAAATAATCAGATTAAAAGTGTAAATAATCAGATTAGTGTAAATAATCAGATTAAAGTGTAAATAATCAGATTAAAAGTGTAAATAATCATATTAACAGTGTAAATAATCAGATTAAAGTGTAAATAATCAGATGAAAGTGTAAATAATCAGATTAAAAGTGTAAATAATCATATTAAAAGTGTAAATAATCAGATTAAAAGTGTAAATAATCAGATTGAAAGTGTAAATAATCAGATTAAAGTGTAAATAATCATATTAACAGTGTAAATAATCATATTAAAAGTGTAAATAATCATATTAACAGTGTAAATAATCATATTAACAGTGTAAATAATCAGATTAAAAGTGTAAATAATCAGATTAAAAGTGTAAATAATCAGATTAAAAGTGTAAATAATCAGATTAAAGTGTAAATAATCAGATTAAAAGTGTAAATAATCAGATTAAAAGTGTAAATAATCAGATTAAAAGTGTAAATAATCATATTAACAGTGTAAATAATCAGATTAAAGTGTAAATAATCAGATTAAAGTGTAAATAATCAGATTAAAGTGTAAATAATCAGATTAAAAGTGTAAATAATCATATTAACAGTGTAAATAATCAGATTAAAAGTGTAAATAATCATATTAACAGTGTAAATAATCATATTAACAGTGTAAATAATCATATTAAAAGTGTAAATAATCAGATTAAAGTGTAAATAATCAGATTAAAAGTGTAAATAATCAGATTAAAGTGTAAATAATCAGATTAAAGTGTAAATAATCAGATTAAAAGTGTAAATAATCAGATTAAAGTGTAAATAATCAGATTAAAAGTGTAAATAATCATATTAAAAGTGTAAATAATCAGATTAAAAGTGTAAATAATCAGATTAAAAGTGTAAATAATCAGATTAAAGTGTAAATAATCATATTAACAGTGTAAATAATCAGATTAAAAGTGTAAATAATCAGATTAAAAGTGTAAATAATCAGATTAAAAGTGTAAATAATCAGATTAAAAGTGTAAATAATCAGATTAAAGTGTAAATAATCATATTAACAGTGTAAATAATCAGATTAAAAGTGTAAATAATCATATTAACAGTGTAAATAATCAGATTAAAAGTGTAAATAATCAGATTAAAAGTGTAAATAATCATATTAACAGTGTAAATAATCAGATTAAAGTGTAAATAATCAGATGAAAGTGTAAATAATCAGATTAAAAGTGTAAATAATCATATTAAAAGTGTAAATAATCAGATTAAAAGTGTAAATAATCAGATTGAAAGTGTAAATAATCAGATTAAAGTGTAAATAATCATATTAACAGTGTAAATAATCATATTAAAAGTGTAAATAATCATATTAACAGTGTAAATAATCATATTAACAGTGTAAATAATCAGATTAAAAGTGTAAATAATCAGATTAAAAGTGTAAATAATCAGATTAAAAGTGTAAATAAACAGATTAAAGTGTAAATAATCAGATTAAAAGTGTAAATAATCAGATTAAAAGTGTAAATAATCAGATTAAAAGTGTAAATAATCATATTAACAGTGTAAATAATCAGATTAAAAGTGTAAATAATCATATTAACAGTGTAAATAATCATATTAACAGTGTAAATAATCATATTAAAAGTGTAAATAATCAGATTAAAGTGTAAATAATCAGATTAAAAGTGTAAATAATCAGATTAAAGTGTAAATAATCAGATTAAAGTGTAAATAATCAGATTAAAAGTGTAAATAATCATATTAACAGTGTAAATAATCAGATTAAAGTGTAAATAATCAGATGAAAGTTTAAATAATCAGATTAAAAGTGTAAATAATCAGATTGAAAGTGTAAATAATCAGATTAAAGTGTAAATAATCATATTAACAGTGTAAATAATCATATTAAAAGTGTAAATAATCATATTAACAGTGTAAATAATCAGATTAAAAGTGTAAATAATCAGATTAAAAGTGTAAATAATCAGATTAAAAGTGTAAATAATCAGATTAAACTGTAAATAATCAGATTAAAAGTGTAAATAATCAGATTAAAAGTGTAAATAATCAGATTAAAAGTGTAAATAATCATATTAACAGTGTAAATAATCAGATTAAAAGTGTAAATAATCAGATTAAAAGTGTAAATAATCATATTAACAGTGTAAATAATCAGATTAAAAGTGTAAATAATCATATTAACAGTGTAAATCCAGGGTGTAGACAGGACCTCAGTGGTTGTTTTCATCACAGGCAGAACACAGACGGTCATGTTGTGGAATTTAAAGGTCAGTTAATTACAAGGTGGAGTTGGAAGTAAAATTATACTGTAGGCAAAAAAACAAGTTTATTTATGTTATGTTTTAGAAATAAGTAAAAGATGAAGGATTATAGAGTGAGTGTCCAGAACCCAGTGGAACTAGAGACACATGACAAGAAATACTACTGAAAAATACTACTGATGTGTACAGGACGATAGTCTGCAGTACGGATGTGTACTGCGAAGTACGGATGTGCTAACAAAGTATCTGAGTACTATTGAGAAAGTATCTGAATACTGCAGAGAAAGTATCTGAATACTGCAGAGAAAGTATCTGAATACTGCAGAGAAAGTATCTGAATACTGCAGAGAAAGTATCTGAATACTGCAGAGAAAGTATCTGAATACTGCAGAGAAAGTATCTGAATACTGCAGAGAATGTATCTGAATACTGCAGAGAAAGTATCTGAGTACGGCAGAGAAAGTATCTGAGTACTATTGAGAAAGTATCTGAATACTGCAGAGAAAGTATCTGAATACTGCAGAGAAAGTATCTGAATACTGCAGAGAAAGTATCTGAATACTGTAGAGAAAGTATCTGAATACTGCAGAGAAAGTATCTGAATACTGCAGAGAAAGTATCTGAATACTGTAGAGAAAGTATCTGAATACTGCAGAGAAAGTATCTGAATGCTGTAGAGAAAGTATCTGAATACTGCAGAGAAAGTATCTGAATACTGCAGAGAAAGTATCTGAATACTGCAGAGAAAGTATCTGAATACTGCAGAGATAGAGGCTGGATGTATATTTTTACTTCACATTGACCATCACTCTGTTAAATACTTCAGTCGTCTTTTGTGAACTTGTCTTAAAAGATGTTGTTGTTGTTTGTTCCTTTTGTTCAGGGGTTTATTTTGACAGTGTTTAGGTTCAAACAGGTGGAATAACATTAAAGATGCTTTAGGATGTGGAACACTGTTGTGTTCATAGTACTCATACATGTACAACACTCACCAATGATACATCACATGTTAAAGGGTTTAAACTGTGGAATTCATCCAATGAAACAAACACATAATACTGTGTTAGAAAAGTACTAATGTTCCATCCTTTAGATGAAACTATGTCATATTTGAAACTACCCATAAATGAACGTTTAAAACTCCTTCTGTGATCGGCACTGATCAGCTGACTAGGTGATCAATATCTGTGATTGGACCAAAAATGCTGATGGTGTCATCGCTATTGTCCTCAGCTCGTCTTCTCACACACTTCCTGTCTTCCCGTCTGTGTCCAGGTGAGGCTCACCATGGAAACGGTGGCTCGGGTGGACGGCGGCGACCCCTGCGAGTCCCCTGGTATCCCGAAGGCGAAGTCGTCTCCGCCGGTCAGTCAGCTGGTGCGTCTGCTGTGGGGGGAGGACACAGTGGAGCTGCAGATGTCCATAGGACACGTCCCACACATCGTCATGTACCTGTCACTGAAACTGGACTCTACAGCAGCACACGAGGAGGTCAGTGTGGTCGACTTTAGCCAATGGGAGGTCAGTGTGGTCAAGTGTAGCCAATGGGAGGTCAGTGTGGTCAAGTGTAGCCAATGGGAGGTCAGTGTGGTCAAGTGTAGCCAATGGGAGGTCAGTGTGGTCAAGTGTAGCAAATGGGAGGTCAGTGTGGTCAAGTGTAGCCAATGGGAGGTCAGTGTGGTCAAGTGTAGCCAATGGGAGGTCAGTGTGGTCAAGTGTAGCCAATGGGAGGTCAGTGTGGTCAAGTGTAGCCAATGGGAGGTCAGTGTGGTCAAGTGTAGCCAATGGGAGGTCAGTGTGGTCAAGTATAGCCAATGGGAGGTCAGTGTGGTCAAGTGTAGCCAATGGGAGGTCAGTGTGGTCAAGTGTAGCCAATGGGAGGTCAGTGTGGTCGACTTTAGCCAATGGGAGGTCAGTGTGGTCGACTTTAGCCAATGGGAGGTCAGTGTGGTCAAGTGTAGCCAATGGGAGGTCAGTGTGGTCGACTTTAGCCAATGGGAGGTCAGTGTGGTCGACTTTAGCCAATGGGAGGTCAGTGTGGTCAAGTGTAGCCAATGGGAGGTCAGTGTGGTCAAGTGTAGCCAATGGGAGGTCAGTGTGGTCAAGTGTAGCCAATGGGAGGTCAGTGTGGTCAAGTGTAGCCAATGGGAAGTCAGTGTGGTCAAGTGTAGCCAATGGGAGGTCAGTGTGGTCAAGTGTAGCCAATGGGAGGTCAGGTGTGGTCGACTTTAGCCAATGGGAGGTCAGTGTGGTCAAGTGTAGCCAATGGGAGGTCAGTGTGGTCAAGTGTAGCCAATGGGAGGTCACTGTGGTCAAGTGTAGCCAATGGGAGGTCAGTGTGGTCAAGTATAGCCAATGGGAGGACAGTGTGGTCAAGTGTAGCCAATGGGAGGTCAGTGTGGTCAAGTGTAGCCAATGGGAGGTCAGTGTGGTCAAGTGTAGCCAATGGGAGGTCAGTGTGGTCGACTTTAGCCAATGGGAGGTCAGTGTGGTCGACTTTAGCCAATGGGAGGTCAGTGTGGTTGACTTTAGCCAATGGGAGGTCAGTGTGGTCAAGTGTAGCCAATGGGAGGTCAGTGTGGTCAAGTGTAGCCAATGGGAGGTCAGGTGTGGTCGACTTTAGCCAATGGGAGGTCAGTGTGGTCAAGTGTAGCCAATGGGAGGTCAGTGTGGTCAAGTGTAGCCAATGGGAGGTCACTGTGGTCAAGTGTAGCCAATGGGAGGTCAGTGTGGTCAAGTGTAGCCAATGGGAGGTCAGTGTGGTCAAGTGTAGCCAATGGGAGGTCAGTGTGGTCAAGTGTAGCCAATGGGAGGTCAGTGTGGTCGACTTTAGCCAATGGGAGGTCAGTGTGGTCGACTTTAGCCAATGGGAGGTCAGTGTGGTCAATGTTTTGACTTTTAGTTGATGTGACCAGAGCAGACACCCTCACATAGTACTCAGTGTGTATAAATATGATGTTTATATACAGTATTTTCCACACTGTATTAAGTATATTAAGTAACGTCATATCCTGAGTTAAAAAGTCAAAATTATGAGATAAAAAAAACACCAAAAACTACAAAAAAACACCAGAAACTACAACCCCCCCAAAAAACTCCACCCCCCCGAATACTACAAAAACCATTAAAAACTACAAAAACACTAAAAACTACCAAAAAAACATAAAAAACAATAAAAACACTAAAAAATTAAAATTTTATATCCCCTCCTAGCATCAGTAAATCTAATGTTCTATCGTTGTAGCCTAGCCACACTAGCTCCTCCTAGCATCAGTAAATCTAATGTTGTATCGTAGTAGCCTAGCCACACTAGCTCCTCCTAGCATCAGTAAATCTAATGTTCTATCGTAGTAGCCTAGCCACACTAGCTCCTCCTAGCATCAGTAAATCTAATGTTCTATCGTAGTAGCCTAGCCACAGTAGCTCCTCCTAGCATCAGTAAATCTAATGTTCTATCGTAGTAGCCTAGCCACACTAGCTCCTCCTAGCATCAGTAAATCTAATGTTCTATCGTAGTAGCCTAGCCACACTAGCTCCTCCTAGCGTCAGTAAATCTAATGTTCTATCGTAGTAGCCTAGCCACACTAGCTCCTCCTAGCGTCAGTAAATCTAATGTTGTATCGTAGTAGCCTAGCCACACTAGCTCCTCCTAGCGTCAGTAAATCTAATGTTCATTAGAGGAGAACATGTAAACTCCACACAGAAAGGTCTGGTGTGGGAATAGAACCAGGGACCTTCTTGTTGTGAGGCACCAGTGTTAACCACTGCACCACCGTGCTGTGGTTATTACACATTGTGACAATGTCAAACTTTATACATTTATCACAAATGAAAAACTGTTAATTATTAAAAATACTTCTGTCGTAGATGCAGCCTTTTTTAATGCATTGCATTGTGGGAAATTTGTTGTACCCCTCTGTTGGGAGTCTGCCTCTGGAAAAGCCCTTCCCCCCACTCCTACCCCTCTGCCTCAACCTGAACTGACAAACCCCTGCCCCTACATGTGGACACAAAACAGAGAAACAGAGGGTAAGGGCTAAACGCTGAAATGAGATTCAGTCTAAAACCTGCCAAGTTCATCTCAGTGAACTGGGATGAACTTGGCAGTGTTAGTCCTAGTCAGACCAGGGTCAGTGTTAGTCCTAGTCAGACCAGGGTCAGTGTTAGTCCTAGTCAGACCAGGGTCAGTGTTAGTTATAGTCAGACCAGGGTCAGTGTTAGTCCTAGTCAGACCAGGGTCAGTGTTAGTCCTAGTCAGACCAGGGTCAGTGTTAGTCCTAGTCAGACCAGGGTCAGTGTTAGTCCTAGTCAGACCAGGGTCAGTGTTAGTCCTAGTCAGACAAGGTGGTCACCTATTACACCAGATGTCTTGGTGTACTAGTGTTGGCCTAGTGTTGGCCTAGGGAACCACATTGACCAGAACCAACCCTGGTCCAAACAGACAAAATGAATAAAGACACACTTCCACTTCTCTAATGGTTTTGTTTTTAAAAAGAGACAAATATGAAAAACAGAAAAGATTCCTACAGACAGTGTGGACAGTACAGACAGTGCGGACAGTGAAGACAGTGAGGACAGTACGGACAGTGAAGACAGTGAAGACAGTGAAGACAGTACAGACAGTGAAGACAGTGATGACAGTACGGACAGTGAAGACAGTGAAGACAGTGAAGACAGTACAGACAGTACAGACAGTACGGACAGTACAGACAGTGAAGACAGTACAGACAGTGAAGACAGTGAGGACAGTACGGACAGTGAAGACAGTGAAGACAGTGAAGACAGTACAGACAGTACAGACAGTACGGACAGTACAGACAGTGAAGACAGTGAGGACAGTACGGACAGTGAAGACAGTACAGACAGTACAGACAGTGAAGACAGTACGGACAGTGAAGACAGTACAGACAGTACAGACAGTGAAGACAGTACAGACAGTACAGACAGTGAAGACAGTACAGACAGTGAAGACAGTACGGACAGTACAGACAGTACGGATAGTATGGACAGTGCGGACAGTACAGACAGTGCGGACAGTGAAGACAGTGAGGACAGTACGTACAGTGAAGACAGTGAAGACAGTGAAGACAGTACAGACAGTACAGACAGTGAAGACAGTGAGGACAGTACGGACAGTGAAGACAGTGAAGACAGTACAGACAGTACGGACAGTACAGACAGTGAAGACAGTGAGGACAGTACGGACAGTGAAGACAGTGAAGACAGTACAGACAGTACAGACAGTGAAGACTGTACAGACAGTACAGACAGTACAGACAGTGAAGACAGTACAGACAGTGAAGACAGTACAGACAGTACAGACAGTACAGACAGTGAAGACAGTACAGACAGTGAAGACAGTACAGACAGTACAGACAGTGAAGACAGTACAGACAGTACAGACAGTACAGACAGTACAGACAGTGAAGACAGTACAGACAGTACAGACAGTGAAGACAGTACAGACAGTACAGACAGTACAGACAGTACAGACAGTACAGACAGTGAAGACAGTACAGACAGTACAGACAGTGAAGACAGTACAGACAGTACAGACAGTACAGACAGTACAGACAGTACAGACAGTACAGACAGTACAGACAGTGAAGACAGTACAGACAGTACAGACAGTGAAGACAGTACAGACAGTACAGACAGTACAGACAGTACAGACAGTGAAGACAGTACAGACAGTACAGACAGTACAGACAGTGAAGACAGTACAGACAGTACAGACAGTGAAGACAGTACAGACAGTACAGGCAGTACAGACAGTACAGACAGTACAGACAGTGAAGACAGTACAGACAGTACAGACAGTACAGACAGTACAGACAGTGAAGACAGTACAGACAGTACAGACAGTACAGACAGTGAAGACAGTACAGACAGTACAGACAGTACAGACAGTACAGACAGTACAGACAGTACAGACAGTGAAGACAGTACAGACAGTACAGACAGTACAGACAGTACAGACAGTGAAGACAGTACAGACAGTACAGACAGTGAAGACAGTACAGACAGTACAGACAGTACAGACAGTACAGACAGTACAGACAGTGAAGACAGTACAGACAGTACAGACAGTACAGACAGTGAAGACAGTACAGACAGTGAAGACAGTACAGACAGTACAGACAGTGAAGACAGTACAGACAGTACAGACAGTACAGACTTGTGGAAATCATTGACAGTGAACATAACATGAATGTTGATTTTCCAAACTGTGGCTGACCACACGTTTCCATTCCTTTGGAAGACTGGGGTTTAGATGTTGCCATGACGACCAGGAAACTCATAAAACCACCTTCAATACTGGGAAACACTGAAAGCATGTAAGACAACTGTTCACATCTGTCTAAGGACACATACCCAGATAAATGTCTTATTATATATCTATTATTATTATTATTATTATTATTATTATTATTACAATAATAAAATTATTTCCTCATCCTTCTGGATCACTTTGAAATGTATTCTCTGGAATCCAGAATCCAGGATCTCTTCCAGATCATCACCAAAATCTAACCACGTGTTACTTGTGACACGTCCAACACGTCATTACATTTTCATCAACATCCGTCCATAACTTTTTTACTTATCTTTGTAAATAACACACAGACAAACTCTGGCAAAAACATAACGTCCTTGGCCGAGGTAATACATTCCTGATCCACTTCAACACAAGGACCAGGAAACATTTTTATTAGTCAAATAATAATAATAGATATATAATAACAAATGTATCTCCCAACACGTCATGATATTTTCATCAACATCTTTCCGTAACTGTTTTACTTATTTGACAAACAAACAAATTCTGGCAAAACCATAACCTCCCTGGCAGACCTCTCTTCATTTGGAGGGGGAGTTTACGCTCTCAGTGCTTTTGTAGTTTCATCTGTCCACCTCATAATATAATATTCCAGTTATATAGATCCACAGTTCTCAAACTGGGGTCCGCGGACCCCTAGGGGGACGTGGCGCATGTCCAGGGGGTACGCGAAATTATTCACGGTTTTGTTTTGTTTTTTTTGCTGTTTTATTTTGAAATGCGGAAGTTTTATTTTGTAGCGAGCGGGCGGAAGTAACAGCGCTGTTTGACGCCAGCTTGACTAAATTGAGACGGAGCGAGTCACAGGCTATTTTTAGCCACCCTGCAGCGAACATGGATCGATTTTTGTGTCCGCCAAGTTCCTCAAGAAGTGGTAAAAGAAATGACAATGAAAATGACAATGACAAAAACAAACGCCCTAACCCTAAAAAGAGAAAGTACATTGATAGTTATATTGAGTTTGACAAGATCATCCCTCTCATTAAGTCTCTGTCTGTCTGTCTGTCTGTCTGTCTGTCTGTCTGTCACACACAGTTTTGTGTGTCTTTTGTTCCGTTTATTATTTTAAAATTATTTAAAATTTCATTATAATCATTGTTGAAGTGGTTTTTTATCATTTTCAGTATCGCGAGGATGAGGGGGGACATGGAAAAATGTCACCCCTCCAAGGGGGACCTGGGCCAAAAAAGTTTGACAACCCCTGGTCTAGATGATAACAGCTGAATGACGAACTGCATGTGTTTGTGTTCACTCTGGTTTTCAGAGCAACATCTCTAAAGCCTAATTTATATCCTCCGTTAATTACGTTATCATCTGGTTCCAGAGGTAGTTTCACTTATCAGTTTGTCTGTTGGTTTAGAGCACAGGTGTCAAACATGCGGCCCGGGGGCCAAATCCGGCCCGCCAAAGGCTCCAGTCTGGCCCTTGGGATGAATTTGTGAAATAGAAAAGTGAGACTAAGATATGAAAAATCCTTCCAGTTCCGGTTCCACATTCAGACCAATTCAATCTTAAGTGGACAAGATCAGTCAAATCATTATAACATATCAATAATGACAACTACAATAATGTATATTATAAATATTTTCATGTATTTACACTAAAACTAAGTATAATTTTACAAAAAAATGTGAATAACCTTAAACATGAACAACTTGAAATATCTTAGAAGCAAGTGTAATTATAACAGGATTCTGCCTGTTGTTAAACCACAGCTGCCGGGGTGGTACAGTGGGTCAGTTGGTACAGTGGGTCGCCCAATGACCGAGAGGTTGGCGGTTCACGTCCCGGCTCTGGCTGTCCACATGTCGGTGTCCCTGGTAGGGTTGTCACGATACTAAATTTCCAACTCGATACTAAGGATAATACTCGATTTTCGATACTGGAGATGTGAGGGATTCCTTTTAAAATGTCCTCCATGGACTGATAAAAAAAGGTAGTGAGTGCGGGTGCAGAATAAATGCATGTCTATCTCTTGGCAAGTTAAGGTAGGTCTATCTTTTTGTTCAAGTCCTTCTGCAGTGCTAACTGTAAGACTCTTTATGGTCGAGTGATTATGTGCGCGGGCGGCAGCGTATTGCATCATGTGACCACCGCGGACCCCTTTTAGGACTATGGCAAGCCAAAGTGTTCACATAGCCACGCGTTGTCTTTATTATATCACGCGTTCTAGAACGCATGCCATTGTGCGCGTACCAGAACGCGTTCTGTAACGCGTGATATAATAAAGACAACGCGTGGCTATGTGAACACTTTGTCTTGCCATACGGGACTAGCAGCGCGCACGTCAAAAATGATAGGCTGACATGCTCACGGTGGCCTCCGTGGTGGTAACGTGATACTATGCGCTACCGCCTGGCTGCCGCCCGCGCGCATAAACGTTCGACTATATCGAGGCCTTTAAAAGCAAAGTTACATGGGATGGTCCAATCACAGACCTATAGAAATAGTGTATAGGTCTGTGGTCGCACTGGCGTCATCCCGTGTGCTGTCAGAGGCAGCTGGAGAAAAAAAGAGACTTTAACTTACACGCCGGCATTACGGCTGTGCCAGAGCTGACCGCGTTGATGCCTGTTTACAATTCTTAACGTTACCCGCTACAAAAAAGCGGCGACGCGCCATAAAAACAAAAATCGATTTTCCAGCAACTTAGTATCTAATTAGATACCAAGGGTCAATATCGATTTAGTATCTAAAATCCATTTTTTTGACAACCCTAGTCCCTGGGCAAGACACTGAACCCTGGCTTAGGTCCCCAGTAGGACTGACCTTAGAAACCTACTGGTGTATGAGTGTGTGTGTGAATGGGTGAATGTGAAGCTAATGTAAAGAACTTTGAACACCATGAAGGTGGAAAAGCGCTATATAAGTGCAGTCCATTTAAATGTTTTATACATTTGTAGTAATCTGTAAGTTATAATGGATATGTGGAAATGATAAAAAGGCAGAAGAGTGTTAAAGTTACACTTTTTTTTCAGTTTGTTCATGTAATTCACATCGTCTGAAAATATACTTTGTTGCTGTAAACACTTTGATATTTTAATTTTCCTTTTTTGCTCTAAAATATTTTTCTATATTATTATGCTATTATTTTACTGGTCCGGCCCACTTCAGATCAAATTTATCTTAATGTGGCCCCTGAAGTAAAATGAGTTTGACACCCCTGCTTTAGAGTTTATCAATCCAGTGAGCTTCGAGTAAAACGGAACAATACCACAGGAAACTGTAGGGGGCAGGAGAGAAGCCGAAGTGTAAAATATTAGAATTTCACCCATGAAGAAGGTTCCCAGTAGGACTTTAAAAATGATAGCATTACTGAACTGGTCAGGGGATATATGCAACGGTGCCTGGACATAGAGATAAACATCTGTAAGAACAGCTGGAGGAGAATGAAGTCCAAAACAAGTGGAATTTGGAAAGAACCGATATCAAAATTGAGCGTGGGAACATCCCATACTGCAGCGACTTAAGTGGACACACACTCAGTAAATACATCAAAATCACTGCTTCAATAGATGCCATGTTTCTTGAACCCTCAGCAATACAACTCATTACTGCAACAAACACAACATCCATTAGACAGAGGCATAGATACCAGCTCCTGGAGGAACGTCAGGAACCCAAATATGAATTTATGTTTGGTTCCAGAGGTAGACTTAACATTATCATTCCATATTTCCTTTGGAACACTACTGCCACTGTTGGGTACTGTGGGTCGAGCCCATACGAGTATGAAGAAGATCTGGACCTGATTTGTTATTGATCATTGGATGAATGTTGGTTGTTCATTTTAATTTGATAAGTTTTTCTGTTTATAAATCTAAACCAGATACAGTCCTCTTATTTCCTGACCACAGGTATGATCACCTCAAACAAAGGCCATGGATGTTTGTAGTTTGATGACAATGATTCGTCTGTGTGTGTGTGTGTGTGTGTGTGTGTGTGTTGTCAGGAGGGGATTGTGTACCAGTATCCAGTGTGTGAAGGCTCCAGTCAGCTAAAGGGAGTGAGGGGAATCTTTCTGACGCTGTGTGACATGTTGGAGAATGTGACAGGAGGACGTATCCTCAGGTAGGTGTGGCTACAAAACATATGTGACCCCCCACCACCAAACCAGGCATAAGTCGCACTGAGCCGTTCAGAGCTACAGCCAAATTTAGGCTGGAAGGTGATTTGTTATTAGTGTTTACACCTTATCAAAAAACGGTACCTTAACACCTCTATGTTCACTTCCTGTGGTCATTACATTGAAATCCAATCAATAAAGGTGTTTATTGAGTCAATTATTTAAGCGGTGACAAAAGTTCAGGTATTGCTGAGCAAAGACAAAGACGACTTCCACCTCTTTTGGCCGAACAAAACGATCTCCGTTCCGTGGGTAAACACCCAAGTGTTTGGTACGAGGTAAAAGCTTATATTGAATGTTCTGTCCAATGGTGTAAGCCAAATGATTATAATACGTCACACTTCTGTCCTATTATTATAATATATAAAACTTCTGTGACATGTCCATCAGAGTGTCCTTTAACATCTGTCAACAATTTGTGTCAATCGGATACAAATTATTATGCGTTGCTAAGGACTTCCTACCCCAAAACAGTCCAAAACTTTAACGAACAATATCTAAAAATATGCAAATTGTAAAATATGTCCAAATGTGGATATTAAAATGACCATAACTTTGGTTCTACTTGTGATACAAACATCATTTTTTCACCATCTTAAACCTTAGTTTCCACTCTACCAAGATACACACATAACTCTGTTTGGATTTACACACACTTATATAATAAAACCCTGGGCCTGCGCAAATTTGCACAGCATTCCCTGAAAAGGCAGCCCCCCCTACTTCAAAAGCCCATCAAGGCACAAGCCGTTCACCAGCCCCATGCATATGCAAATACATATGCGCAGCCTTCAATGACCTGAATTACAGTCCATTGAATTGCAAGTCTCTGTTGAGGCACACCATGTCAGGCCAAACCAGTCACAGTAAACTGGTACTATATACTGAATGGCTCAAATGTATTTTTCCTTTGTATAGCAGAAAACTGTATGCATCACAGCATTATGTTTCATGAACGACCTCTTCACTATCCATGTAAGCCCCAATATTCATTGTGGACAAACAGGTTGTTCAGGGTTAGGAACACCAGATGTATGTGGGCGTATGTGTGATATTTGGACTATAAGAGCAGACACCATTTCAAGTCAAGAAGACAAACATCACGATGGCGGCACGACAAAGTAAGACTAAGAGGTATACGCCACTTGAGGCTTTGACTATTTTGCAGCAACTGTGGACTCAGGCAGTGGTGAAGAAGACGATCCCTTTGTTGGCGAGTCTGAGTTCATCTCATCACATTCCTCATATGATGGGTCAATTATGAAACTCAAAGGTCCAAGGTGGCTCAAAGGTGGATGATTATCACAGCACAAATTTGAGAAGGGGGGTGGTTCCTTGCAGTAACAAGGAATTCTTCAGGGTTTTAAGTGGTGGGTTACATATTTATTCAGACTGACATAGAAACTGTACAGGCTACACCTTTAAACTCATACTTGGAATTACTGAGCCACACATTTCCCCTCAGCTTTATGGTACGTCCACAACAAACACACATGTTCACATTCATACATAAACAGTAAATACAAAGTCAACAAAGACACACATGTGGACACATTTACCCTGTGAGACACGTTGGTGTCCAGGTTATTGTGCGTTAGGTGTGGCCGTGCAAAAACATTGTCAATCATGCAGACGTTGACGCAGTACGTCCCAGGCGTACGTGTGTACGTGTGGACGTATGTACGTGTAGACGTGTGGACGTGTAGACGTGTGTACGTGTGGACGTGTGTACGTGTGGACGTGTGTACATGTGGACGTGTGTACGTGTGTACGTGTGTACGTGTGTACGTGTGTACGTGTGTACGTGTGTACGTGTAGACGTGTAGACGTGTGGACGTGTGTACGTGTAGACGTGTGGACGTGTAGACGTGTGTACGTGTGGACGTGTGTACATGTGGACGTGTGTACGTGTGTACGTGTAGACGTGTAGACGTGTGTACGTGTGTACGTGTGGACGTGTGTACATGTGGACGTGTGTACGTGTGGACGTGTGTACATGTGTACGTGTGTACGTGTGTACGTGTGTACGTGTAGACGTGTGTACGTGTAGACGTGTAGACGTGTGGACGTGTGTACGTGTGTACGTGTAGACGTGTGTACATGTGGACGTGTGGACGTGTGGACGTGTGTACGTGTGTACGTGTAGACGTGTGTACATGTGGACGTGTGTACGTGTGGACGTGTGTACATGTGGACGTGTGTACGTGTGTACGTGTGTACGTGTGTACGTGTAGACGTGTGTACGTGTAGACGTGTAGACGTGTGGACGTGTGTACGTGTGGACGTGTGGACGTGTGTACGTGTGGACGTGTGGACGTGTGTACGTGTGTACGTGTGTACGTGTAGACGTGTGTACGTGTGTACGTGTGTACGTGTGTACGTGTGTACGTGTGGACGTGTGGACGTGTGGACGTGTGTACGTGTGTACGTGTGGACGTGTGTACGTGTGTACGTGTAGACGTGTGGACGTGTGGACGTGTGTACGTGTGTACGTGTGTACGTGTGGACGTGTGTACGTGTGTACGTGTAGACGTGTGGACGTGTGGACGTGTGGACGTGTGGACGTGTGGACGTGTGTACGTGTGTACGTGTGTACGTGTGGACGTGTGGACGTGTGTACGTGTGTACGTGTGTACGTGTGGACGTGTGGACGTGTGGACGTGTGGACGTGTGGACGTAGCATTAGAAGATGAACCATCTGTAGATAGTTGGAACTGATACTTGTTTTTTTTTTTCTGTCAGTTCGTCTCTAGTCGTCGGTAAATATCTGGTTCATGTTGGATACTGGAAGGACAAGGACAAGCTGTTAGTGATGGGTCTTCCTGCACACAGGTACGTATGCACACACTCTGGACCTACAGGTGGACCGGGACCACATGTTTATACAATGACACATTTAATAACAACTGAATTATCTGGTACATAAGAACTTTTTATTTTTGTTTTTATACAGTGTGTTTAAAAAAACTGTGGATGAAGTGACTCACATTTATAAATGTCTTCAAGTTTAGGCAACTACTGATGGTTCTGACATGGGTTCTGTCTCCTCCAGGGTTCTACTGCTGGTTCTGACATGGGTTCTGTCTCCTCCAGTTTTCTACTGCTGGTTCTGACATGGGTTCTGTCTCCTCCAGGGTTCTACTGCTGGTTCTGACATGGGTTCTGTCTCCTCCAGTGTTCTACTGATGGTTCTGACATGGGTTCTGTCTCCTCCAGTGTTCTACTGCTGGTTCTGACATGGGTTCTGTCTCCTCCAGTGTTCTACTGATGGTTCTGACATGGGTTCTGTCTCCTCCAGTGTTCTACTGCTGGTTCTGACATGGGTTCTGTCTCCTCCAGTGTTCTACTGCTGGTTCTGACATGGGTTCTGTCTCCTCCAGGGTTCTACTGATGGTTCTGACATGGGTTCTGTCTCCTCCAGTGTTCTACTGATGGTTCTGACATGGGTTCTGTCTCCTCCAGGGTTCTACTGCTGGTTCTGACATGGGTTCTGTCTCCTCCAGTGTTCTACTGATGGTTCTGACATGGGTTCTGTCTCCTCCAGTGTTCTACTGATGGTTCTGACATGGGTTCTGTCTCCTCCAGGGTTCTACTGCTGGTTCTGACATGGGTTCTGTCTCCTCCAGTGTTCTACTGCTGGTTCTGACATGGGTTCTGTCTCCTCCAGTGTTCTACTGCTGGTTCTGACATGGGTTCTGTCTCCTCCAGTGTTCTACTGATGGTTCTGACATGGGTTCTGTCTCCTCCAGTGTTCTACTGATGGTTCTGACATGGGTTCTGTCTCCTCCAGTGTTCTACTGCTGGTTCTGACATGGGTTCTGTCTCCTCCAGTGTTCTACTGCTGGTTCTGACATGGGTTCTGTCTCCTCCAGGGTTCTACTGATGGTTCTGACATGGGTTCTGTCTCCTCCAGGGTTCTACTGATGGTTCTGACATGGGTTCTGTCTCCTCCAGGGTTCTACTGATGGTTCTGACATGGGTTCTGTCTCCTCCAGGGTTCTACTGCTGGTTCTGACATGGGTTCTGTCTCCTCCAGGGTTCTACTGCTGGTTCTGACATGGGTTCTGTCTCCTCCAGTGTTCTACTGCTGGTTCTGACATGGGTTCTGTCTCCTCCAGTGTTCTACTGATGGTTCTGACATGGGTTCTGTCTCCTCCAGTGTTCTACTGCTGGTTCTGACATGGGTTCTGTCTCCTCCAGTGTTCTACTGCTGGTTCTGACATGGGTTCTGTCTCCTCCAGGGTTCTACTGATGGTTCTGACATGGGTTCTGTCTCCTCCAGTGTTCTACTGATGGTTCTGACATGGGTTCTGTCTCCTCCAGGGTTCTACTGCTGGTTCTGACATGGGTTCTGTCTCCTCCAGTGTTCTACTGATGGTTCTGACATGGGTTCTGTCTCCTCCAGTGTTCTACTGATGGTTCTGACATGGGTTCTGTCTCCTCCAGGGTTCTACTGCTGGTTCTGACATGGGTTCTGTCTCCTCCAGTGTTCTACTGCTGGTTCTGACATGGGTTCTGTCTCCTCCAGTGTTCTACTGCTGGTTCTGACATGGGTTCTGTCTCCTCCAGTGTTCTACTGATGGTTCTGACATGGGTTCTGTCTCCTCCAGTGTTCTACTGATGGTTCTGACATGGGTTCTGTCTCCTCCAGTGTTCTACTGCTGGTTCTGACATGGGTTCTGTCTCCTCCAGTGTTCTACTGCTGGTTCTGACATGGGTTCTGTCTCCTCCAGGGTTCTACTGATGGTTCTGACATGGGTTCTGTCTCCTCCAGGGTTCTACTGATGGTTCTGACATGGGTTCTGTCTCCTCCAGGGTTCTACTGATGGTTCTGACATGGGTTCTGTCTCCTCCAGGGTTCTACTGCTGGTTCTGACATGGGTTCTGTCTCCTCCAGGGTTCTACTGCTGGTTCTGACATGGGTTCTGTCTCCTCCAGTGTTCTACTGCTGGTTCTGACATGGGTTCTGTCTCCTCCAGTGTTCTACTGATGGTTCTGACATGGGTTCTGTCTCCTCCAGTGTTCTACTGCTGGTTCTGACATGGGTTCTGTCTCCTCCAGTGTTCTACTGCTGGTTCTGACATGGGTTCTGTCTCCTCCAGGGTTCTACTGATGGTTCTGACATGGGTTCTGTCTCCTCCAGTGTTCTACTGATGGTTCTGACATGGGTTCTGTCTCCTCCAGGGTTCTACTGCTGGTTCTGACATGGGTTCTGTCTCCTCCAGTGTTCTACTGATGGTTCTGACATGGGTTCTGTCTCCTCCAGTGTTCTACTGATGGTTCTGACATGGGTTCTGTCTCCTCCAGGGTTCTACTGCTGGTTCTGACATGGGTTCTGTCTCCTCCAGTGTTCTACTGCTGGTTCTGACATGGGTTCTGTCTCCTCCAGTGTTCTACTGATGGTTCTGACATGGGTTCTGTCTCCTCCAGTGTTCTACTGATGGTTCTGACATGGGTTCTGTCTCCTCCAGTGTTCTACTGATGGTTCTGACATGGGTTCTGTCTCCTCCAGTGTTCTACTGCTGGTTCTGACATGGGTTCTGTCTCCTCCAGTGTTCTACTGCTGGTTCTGACATGGGTTCTGTCTCCTCCAGGGTTCTACTGATGGTTCTGACATGGGTTCTGTCTCCTCCAGGGTTCTACTGATGGTTCTGACATGGGTTCTGTCTCCTCCAGGGTTCTACTGATGGTTCTGACATGGGTTCTGTCTCCTCCAGGGTTCTACTGCTGGTTCTGACATGGGTTCTGTCTCCTCCAGGGTTCTACTGCTGGTTCTGACATGGGTTCTGTCTCCTCCAGTGTTCTACTGCTGGTTCTGACATGGGTTCTGTCTCCTCCAGGGTTCTACTGCTGGTTCTGACATGGGTTCTGTCTCCGCCAGTGTTCTACTGCTGGTTCTGACATGGGTTCTGTCTCCTCCAGGGTTCTACTGCTGGTTCTGACATGGGTTCTGTCTCCTCCAGTGTTCTACTGCTGGTTCTGACATGGGTTCTGTCTCCTCCAGTGTTCTACTGATGGTTCTGACATGGGTTCTGTCTCCTCCAGGGTTCTACTGCTGGTTCTGACATGGGTTCTGTCTCCTCCAGGGTTCTACTGCTGGTTCTGACATGGGTTCTGTCTCCTCCAGGGTTCTACTGCTGGTTCTGACATGGGTTCTGTCTCCTCCAGGGTTCTACTGCTGGTTCTGACATGGGTTCTGTCTCCTCCAGTGTTCTACTGCTGGTTCTGACATGGGTTCTGTCTCCTCCAGGGTTCTACTGATGGTTCTGACATGGGTTCTTTCTCCTCTAGTGTTCTACTGCTGGTTCTGACATGGGTTCTGTCTCCTCCAGGGTTCTACTGATGGTTCTGACATGGGTTCTGTCTCCTCCAGGGTTCTACTGATGGTTCTGACATGGGTTCTTTCTCCTCCAGGGTTCTACTGCTGGTTCTGACATGGGTTCTGTCTCCTCCAGTGTTCTACTGCTGGTTCTGACATGGGTTCTGTCTCCTCCAGTGTTCTACTGCTGGTTCTGACATGGGTTCTGTCTCCTCCAGGGTTCTACTGCTGGTTCTGACATGGGTTCTGTCTCCTCCAGTGTTCTACTGATGGTTCTGACATGGGTTCTGTCTCCTCCAGTGTTCTACTGCTGGTTCTGACATGGGTTCTGTCTCCTCCAGTGTTCTACTGCTGGTTCTGACATGGGTTCTGTCTCCTCCAGGGTTCTACTGATGGTTCTGACATGGGTTCTGTCTCCTCCAGGGTTCTACTGATGGTTCTGACATGGGTTCTGTCTCCTCCAGGGTTCTACTGCTGGTTCTGACATGGGTTCTGTCTCCTCCAGTGTTCTACTGCTGGTTCTGACATGGGTTCTGTCTCCTCCAGTGTTCTACTGCTGGTTCTGACATGGGTTCTGTCTCCTCCAGGGTTCTACTGCTGGTTCTGACATGGGTTCTGTCTCCGCCAGTGTTCTACTGCTGGTTCTGACATGGGTTCTGTCTCCTCCAGGGTTCTACTGCTGGTTCTGACATGGGTTCTGTCTCCTCCAGTGTTCTACTGCTGGTTCTGACATGGGTTCTGTCTCCTCCAGTGTTCTACTGATGGTTCTGACATGGGTTCTGTCTCCTCCAGGGTTCTACTGCTGGTTCTGACATGGGTTCTGTCTCCTCCAGGGTTCTACTGCTGGTTCTGACATGGGTTCTGTCTCCTCCAGTGTTCTACTGCTGGTTCTGACATGGGTTCTGTCTCCTCCAGTGTTCTACTGCTGGTTCTGACATGGGTTCTGTCTCCTCCAGGGTTCTACTGCTGGTTCTGACATGGGTTCTGTCTCCTCCAGTGTTCTACTGCTGGTTCTGACATGGGTTCTGTCTCCTCCAGGGTTCTACTGATGGTTCTGACATGGGTTCTTTCTCCTCCAGTGTTCTACTGCTGGTTCTGACATGGGTTCTGTCTCCTCCAGGGTTCTACTGATGGTTCTGACATGGGTTCTGTCTCCTCCAGGGTTCTACTGATGGTTCTGACATGGGTTCTTTCTCCTCCAGGGTTCTACTGCTGGTTCTGACATGGGTTCTGTCTCCTCCAGGGTTCTACTGCTGGTTCTGACATGGGTTCTGTCTCCTCCAGTGTTCTACTGATGGTTCTGACATGGGTTCTGTCTCCTCCAGTGTTCTACTGCTGGTTCTGACATGGGTTCTGTCTCCTCCAGTGTTCTACTGCTGGTTCTGACATGGGTTCTGTCTCCTCCAGGGTTCTACTGCTGGTTCTGACATGGGTTCTGTCTCCTCCAGTGTTCTACTGCTGGTTCTGACATGGGTTCTGTCTCCTCCAGGGTTCTACTGATGGTTCTGACATGGGTTCTGTCTCCTCCAGGGTTCTACTGCTGGTTCTGACATGGGTTCTGTCTCCTCCAGGGTTCTACTGCTGGTTCTGACATGGGTTCTGTCTCCTCCAGGGTTCTACTGCTGGTTCTGACATGGGTTCTGTCTCCTCCAGGGTTCTACTGATGGTTCTGACATGGGTTCTGTCTCCTCCAGTGTTCTACTGCTGGTTCTGACATGGGTTCTGTCTCCTCCAGTGTTCTACTGATGGTTCTGACATGGGTTCTGTCTCCTCCAGTGTTCTACTGCTGGTTCTGACATGGGTTCTGTCTCCTCCAGGGTTCTACTGATGGTTCTGACATGGGTTCTGTCCCCTCTAGTGTTCTACTGATGGTTCTGACATGGGTTCTGTCTCCTCTAGTGTTCTACTGCTGGTTCTGACATGGGTTCTGTCTCCTCTAGTGTTCTACTGCTGGTTCTGACATGTTCTGTGTTCTCCAGGGTTCTACTGCTGGTTCTGACATATATTCTGTGTTCTCCAGGGTTCCGTTGCTGGTTCTACAGACGGTGTTGGCAGATGTAGTTCGGACAATAAAACTAATGTATGGATCCTTGGACAGGTTGGTCATCTGTGGATACATGCATGAATAAAATTAAAATATATCAAGTAAATAACATGTATTTAATAAATGTTATGGAGGCAGAAAAAGGTTTGTTCCATTTCACCTCCATAATAATAATAATAATAATAATAATAATAATAATAATAATAATAATAATAATAATAATAATAATAATAATAATAATAATAATAATAATAATAATAATAATAATAATAATGGGACAAATAAATGAAAATATAGTTATTATTTACATGATAATGAAGATGAAAACTTCTAAAATTAACTAAATTAATAAGAATATAATGAACTAATGACAATTTAACTGTATATAAGAAACAAAAGAAAAGTGATGTTTGAGATTTAGTTTAAAGTTTTTAGACTGTGTTTGTTCTATGTTTATATGTTCTACTCAGGGGCGGAGCATTTGGTTGACAGTAGGGGGGGGGGGCATGACCTGTAGTGGACCCTTCATATACTAGGTGTATTATAAGTAATGTTAGTGTTCAACACCATGGGTTTAATGAGTCCTCATGTTGACCTTCCTTTAGGGTTAGACATTTAATGTTTATGTTTTCAGATAGTTTCTGTATAGACTATAGACCCTGAAAAAGTCAACGTCATTTAAACATCAGAGGAAGTTGTGTGCGCAGACCACACAAAAAAAAAAACTGCATGTAAACGCTGTTGTTTATATAGATGACAGACCTACAGCACAACTACAAATGTCTACTTGTTGTTTTGTCACAATGGTTACAAAGACAGAATTAAACTGGATAGAATTCCATCTGGATCTGACCCATTTAAAAAACAAAAAAAATCAACAACATCTATGGTTACAAAGTGTGGACTGGGATGAGAGGACGATCAGGAATGTCCGTTTGTCTGTCCTTCACATTCTAACCCTAACCTGGACCTTAAATAAAACTACTGTAGTTTGACCCAAACCTACAATAAAGAACAGACTGAAAATAAAATAAAGATATGGGACATATACAAATATGTGGTTAAACCTGCTAAATTTAACCTGCTAACAGATTAGCATGTTAGCTTTGTCTAGTTAAGACAATAATGACTTTAGCCTCTTCTGTTATTAACACCACCTCATGTTTGACACATACACACACATAACAGTCGTATGTGTCTAAACACTTGTAGGCACAAAGTTTTTCATCAGTCTACATAGAAGGTTTGTTAAGTAAGTACGTATATGTCAGACTATTGTTTACTAGGAAACTTACCGACATCCTCTGTTCACTCTTTTATCAAGTAAGGATCCGGTAGATGATACTCACTTTTAAGTGTTTATTTATTTATGTATCATTCTAGATGTGGAACACACACATGTATCATAGTCTGACAGTTCTTAATACTGGTCTACAGACAGTCCTAGCAGCATTCTGTTAGTTTACAAACATGTCAGTTACGGCGTGCGTGAGGGAAGGTGCGTTCGCGAACCATGGGAATTTTAACTAGCCGGGGTACAGGTGGTGACGGTTACTTTGTAGCAAAAGTGAAGCATGAGATTAACTTTACGAACACAACAAACCAGGACACTTTTACAGTTTTATTTTTCACATGGAATCAGGAAAAAAACATTTATAAATATAATCTTTTTTTTTTTTTTTAATAAATCAGATAGTTGTGGCTGAAGTCCATGTGGGTCCCTGATCCATGTGGGTCCGGGGCGACCACCCCCGCGCCCCCGTACGCTCCGCTAGTGGTTCTACTGGTTCTACTGCTGATCATGTTGTTCTGTTCTACTTTTGTTGACCTTGGTTCTTCTTGTTCCGGTGGTTCCTCTGCTTCCTGTGGTTCCGGTGGTTCCTCTGCTTCCTGTGGTTCCGGTGGTTCCTCTGCTTCCTGTGGTTCCGGTGGTTCCTCAGTGCTTTCTGTGAGCCAGAACATGTTCCCAGGTTGGACCACTTCTTCTGCCTGTTCTTCCAGCAGCTCATTCAGCCGTCTCGTCTCAGAGACAAAGTGTCGTCTCCTGACGTGTCTGGGACACTTTTCCTGGACGGACTGCCGGCGGTTCGCTGGCTCACCCTGCCCGCCCAAATAAAGGTCCATTTTATTTACTTTAATTTAATAATAAAAATTAACTAGATCAGTGGTAGAGTTCAGACCTCAGTGAAGTAGCACCATTCTGTGCTAACGCTAACGCTAACACATTAAACTAGATTAGTGGTAGAGTTCAGACCTCAATGAAGCAGCACCAGTCTGTGCTAACGCTAACGCTAACACATTAAACTAGATCAGTGGTAGAGTTCAGACCTCAGTGAAGTAGCACCATTCTGTGCTAACGCTAACGCTAACACATTAAACTAGATCAGTGGTAGAGTTCAGACCTCAGTGAAGCACCACCAGCCTGTGCTAACGCTAACGCTAACACATTAAACTAGATCAGTGGTAGAGTTCAGACCTCAATGAAGCAGCACCAGTCTGTGCTAACGCTAACGCTAACACATTAAACTAGATCAGTGGTAGAGTTCAGACCTCAGTGAAGTAGCACCATTCTGTGCTAACGCTAACGCTAACACATTAAACTAGATCAGTGGTAGAGTTCAGACCTCAGTGAAGTAGCACCATTCTGTGCTAACGCTAACGCTAACACATTAAACTAGATCAGTGGTAGAGTTCAGACCTCAGTGAAGTAGCACCATTCTGTGCTAACGCTAACGCTAACACATTAAACTAGATCAGTGGTAGAGTTCAGACCTCAGTGAAGTAGCACCATTCTGTGCTAACGCTAACGCTAACACATTAAACTAGATCAGTGGTAGAGTTCAGACCTCAGTGAAGCAGCACCAGTCTGTGCTAACGCTCATGCTAACACATTAAATTAGATCAGTGGTAGAGTTCAGACCTCAGTGAAGAAGCACCAGTCTGTGCTAACGCTAACGCTAACACATTAAACTAGATCAGTGGTAGAGTTCAGACCTCAGTGAAGTAGCACCATTCTGTGCTAACGCTAACGCTAACACATTAAACTAGATCAGTGGTAGAGTTCAGACCTCAATGAAGCAGCACCAGTCTGTGCTAACGCTAACGCTAACACATTAAACTAGATCAGTGGTAGAGTTCAGACCTCAGTGAAGCAGCACCAGTCTGTGCTAACGCTCATGCTAACACATTAAATTAGATCAGTGGTAGAGTTCAGACCTCAGTGAAGAAGCACCAGTCTGTGCTAACGCTAACGCTAACACATTAAACTAGATCAGTGGTAGAGTTCAGACCTCAGTGAAGCAGCACCAGTCTGTGCTAACGCTAACGCTAACACATTAAACTAGATCAGTGGTAGAGTTCAGACCTCAATGAAGCAGCACCAGTCTGTGCTAACGCTAACGCTAACACATTAAATCTGCCAAGGTTTGGATCTGGATGTTCAGAACTTCTTTATAAACTAGTGTTCTGTGTTCACTAACCATTTATTTTATGGATCATTAACAATCCCTTAGAGGGTTTAAAAACATTCCCAGAAATCCTGGCTCCTGTTTTTCACATATGTCCATTTGAATATTCGACCACGTATGACGTCACTCTGACGTTATGTGACGTCGCACAACGACCAAATGTCACATGTTAGATCTAATGTTAAATTTGAAGCACAAGATATTGTCTGATTTAACTAAATATGTCAATAACCTGCTTTAAGGTTAAAGGTCATACATTTACCAAATATACCATTGGTGCCACGTCATGTGACGTATTTACGTGACGTCATGTGACGTCTTTACGTGACGTCATGTGACGTCTTTACGCGACGTCATGGAGCCTATGGGTGTTATCTCATCTGAGGTCAGAAGGTCAGACGAAGTGAATGAAAAAAAAAACAGCTGATACTATCTGGTCTGGATTCTGAGATATGACCACTGATGTGTTTGAACTGTTGACCTTCACTGGCACCTTGACCTTTGACCTTTAGAGATCAACATTTAATGGTTTCTTACTTGACTCATTTTCAATTATGTCTGAAAGTTTCATCAAAATCTGTCCATAACTTTTTGAGTTATTTTACTGACAGACAGAAAAAATGTTAAACATAACATCATAAATCTCTGATTAATGACGTTAACAAACATGAGATGGGTAAACACCCAAGTGTTTGGTACGAGGTAAAAGCTTATATTGAATGTTCTGTCCAATGGTGTAAGCCAAATGATTATAATACGTCACACTTCTGTCCTATTATTATAATATATAAAACTTCTGTGACATGTCCATCAGAGTGTCCTTTAACATCTGTCAACAATTTGTGTCAATCGGATACAAATTATTATGCGTTGCTAAGGACTTCCTACCCCAAAACAGTCCAAAACTTTAACGGACAATATCTAAAAATATGCAAATTGTAAAATATGTCCAAATGTGGATATTAAAATGACCATAACTTTGGTTCTACTTGTGATAGAAACATCATTTTTTCACCATCTTAAACCTTAGTTTCCACTCTACCAAGATACACACATAACTCTGTTTGGATTTACACACACTTATGCCTGGTTTACTGGTGGGGGGTCACATATGTACACACTTGCAGAAGTGTGGCAGCCATTTTGTGTCTACGGTTCCTCCTACCACCATTTTTTCTCTTCACAGATGGAGGTGGATACTATTCTCTCTGAATTTGAATCGTCTGATTTTGGTGAAATGGTGAGAATGTTGAATCGAATGAAGTCTTAAAGGGCATCATCTTAACATAAAAACATACAAACACATTATTAATTCATCTGGGGACGAGTTATTGTTATCACGCTTTGTCCACAATTCACTCAAATTTCTTCTCTTCCCTCATTTAAATTCTGATTGACTCATTAGATAGATCTAAGCACTGGACACAAAACTGATCACTTTGTTTATTGAAATCTGCCTTTGTAAACAATTTGTTTACAACTTAGTTTATTTTTCCAGTCTGGCACTAAAATCACTTCTATGATCTATAATATATAATCTATAATCACTACTATAATCTATAATCACTACTATAATCTATGATCTATAATCACTACTATAATCAACAATCTATAATCACTACTATAATCAATAATCTATAATCACTACTATAATCAATAATCAATACTCTTCCCTCAGTTCAACAGATTTAATTTCCCATTGATTCACTGAGTTCAGTTTTAATGCAGATCAATGAAAGTCATTGATCCAATATTAGTTTTTCTTGGTATCATGAACATGTTTAACCACAGTAATATGTCATTACCCAGTCAGGGTTAGGGGTCAAAGGTCAGGGCTATATAACCCTACTTTAGTTCAGTCACATGTTACCCCAGAAGAGCTTTAGGGGTTTCCTATACCATTCAACTGTTTTGGTATTTGTTGATAAATATTTGTATTTAATAATCTTTACATTTAGATAAATCTGTGTATTTTCCATGTGTGTATTTATCTTATATAAACTCTTCTTCTCATGTTTCCATGTGTGTATTTATCTTATATAAACTCTTCTTCTCATGTTTCCATGTGTGTATTTATCTTATATAAACTCTTCTTCTCATGTCTCTGACAGTCTGAGGACGTCTTCGGCCTCAGGCGTCTCTATACCATCCTGGGCTCTTGTTTGTTTTATAAGGTACGTGTTACGTCCAACGTTCTAAACATGACTGTGTTCTACAACACTGATCAAAGTCATAATAAAAGAACAGTAACAGTAACAGTGTAGTTAAAGCAGGCAGAACGCCTAGACCGCCTGGTTTAAAAGCTTCCACTGTATACATACATAAACATTCATTCAATTCAATTCTATTTATAAAGCCTGAAATCACAACAAAGTCGACTCAGAGGGTTTTACAAAAACACAATCAACTACAGAGATACATGAACAGTCCCAAGCATCCCCTGTCCTTAGCTCCTCCCCCTGTCCTTAGACCCTCCCCCTGTCTTTAGACCCTCCCCCTGTCCTTAGACCCTCCCCCTGTCCTTAGACCCTCCCCCTGTCCTTAGCTCCTCCCCCTGTCTTTAGACCCTCCCCCTGTCCTTAGCTCCTCCCCCTGTCCTTAGCTCCTCCCCCTGTCCTTAGACCCTCCCCCTGTCTTTAGACCCTCCCCCTGTCCTTAGACCCTCCCCCTGTCCTTAGACCCTCCCCCTGTCCTTAGACCCTCCTTCTGTCCTTAGACCCTCCCCCTGTCCTTAGACCCTCCCCCTGTCCTTAGACCCTCCCCCTGTCCTTAGACCCTCCTTCTGTCCTTAGACCCTCCCCCTGTCCTTAGACCCTCCCCCTGTCCTTAGACCCTCCCCCTGTCCTTAGACCCTCCTTCTGTCCTTAGACCCTCCCCCTGTCCTTAGACCCTCCCCCTGTCCTTAGACCCTCCCCCTGTCCTTAGACCCTCCTTCTGTCCTTAGCTCCTCCCCCTGTCCTTAGACCCTCCCCCTGTCCTTAGACCCTCCTTCTGTCCTTAGCTCCTCCCCCTGTCCTTAGACCCTCCCCCTGTCTTTAGACCCTCCCCCTATCCTTAGACCCTCCCCCTGTCCTTAGACCCTCCCCCTGTCCTTAGCTCCTCCCCCTGTCTTTAGACCCTCCCCCTGTCCTTAGACCCTCCCCCTGTCCTTAGCTCCTCCCCCTGTCCTTAGCTCCTCCCCCTGTCCTTAGACCCTCCCCCTGTCTTTAGACCCTCCCCCTGTCCTTAGACCCTCCCCCTGTCTTTAGACCCTCCCCCTGTCCTTAGCTCCTCCCCCTGTCCTTAGCTCCTCCCCCTGTCCTTAGACCCTCCCCCTGTCTTTAGACCCTCCCCCTGTCCTTAGACCCTCCCCCTGTCCTTAGACCCTCCCCCTGTCCTTAGCTCCTCCCCCTGTCTTTAGACCCTCCCCCTGTCCTTAGACCCTCCCCCTGTCCTTAGCTCCTCCCCCTGTCCTTAGCTCCTCCCCCTGTCCTTAGACCCTCCCCCTGTCTTTAGACCCTCCCCCTGTCCTTAGACCCTCCCCCTGTCCTTAGACCCCCCCCCTGTCCTTAGACCCTCCTTCTGTCCTTAGACCCTCCCCCTGTCCTTAGACCCTCCCCCTGTCCTTAGACCCTCCCCCTGTCCTTAGACCCTCCCCCTGTCCTTAGACCCTCCTTCTGTCCTTAGCTCCTCCCCCTGTCCTTAGACCCTCCCCCTGTCCTTAGCTCCTCCCCCTGTCCTTAGACCCTCCCCCTGTCCTTAGACCCTCCTTCTCGGCAAGAAAAAACTTCCAAACCCAGTGGGAAAAAGAAGAAATCTTGAGGAGAACCACATTGAAGGACAGATCCACTCCCATGGACGGACAGACTATAGATGAACGTCCATGTATAAATGAAGGGGGGGGGGGCTGGTCCAGACAGGCAGGGGCAGTGGTCCGGGGTCACAGGTCGGCACAGGCGAGAAACTGCAGATCCTGTCGTCCATGGCTCCCGTGCAGACACTGTCAGGAGAGCCACCACTCCCCCCAGGGGGGGAAGGGGGAAAGGGGACACCATGTGACTAGTCATGAACAGACTTGGTATGAAAGATATGTTATAAAAATGACAGAAACAGGTGTGAGAGAGAAAGAGAAGAAAGAACTCAGTGTCTGTACTTCCCCCAGCATTCTAACTCCTAGGGCAGCCTAGACTGAACTGTGACTCATACATCATGTATACATGATATATGAGTCACATAATTTTTAACTAACCTGACCATAGGCTTTATCAAACACCAATGTTTTCAACCTAATTTTAAATGTAGGCTTACATAGCCTACATTACTTTTACTTACTTAGTATAAATGGGCTCTTCGGACACCACGGCGTACAGCTGCACTAGCTTATCATGTCACAGTTTCTTTATGATCTGAGCCTCCTCCAGGAAGGACTCTGGTGACATGGTCACCATGGTAATGAAGTGCACAAATATACAGACTTATAGCGTGAGATAAAAGAGTAATGTGTCAGAGTGCCTGATGAGGTTTATGTCCATTGTCTCACCGTATTTATTTATTTTTTTATTATTATTCAATTTAAATTTTTAATTATTATTTTTTTTACTCCAGCATTGTTTTGTCTTGTTAATTGTATGCATATATTACATGTACCTTCTTGAGAACATTTTAAAGAGGCCAACGCAAACTTTCATTTTTGTAAAAACAAAATGAAAGGGGTTACCTGGTTGATCCTGCCAGTAACATATGATTAAACTATGCAAGTCTAAGTGAAAATTAGGAAAGTTATTGGGTTTCCATAATCAATACAGATTCTAAATACAAATAAAAGACAATATATACAGTATATTAGTGCTATATATGACATAACAAGTCTAAATTGTGAGATAAAAAGTGATATAAGTTTAGATTTAATAAAACCAGACACAGATTTGACAGCACTGTTCTTCTTTTGTCTATGTCAGAGGGTACTGGACTTAAATCTGTTTGGAAGAAGGAACATCACTGAAACATTATGACAGTCACTGGTTCAGTTAAATATATTCAAAATACCATGTTTGAACCTTGCTTTCAGTCGTACCTGATCGCCAACCACCTCCCCAAAGACCACCTGCTGGACGTGTGTCTGTACTGTCAACACTACTGTCTGCTGCCGCTAGCCTCTGAGCAAAGGGTGGGTCAGCTGGTCATCTGGAGAGAAGTGTTTCCACAGCAACCAGCCAACACCCAGCCTGGATATGGACAGCCTCAAGGACGACACTTCCTGATGATAGTGGGTTTGGTAAGACCCTCACTCTGCTACAGTCTGCTATCATTATCACAGCGAGGAAAAGTACCCTAGGTTTTTTTACTTTAAGACAAGTCAAAATTATAAGATAAAAAGTCAAAGTTATAAGATAAAAAGTCAAAATTATGAGATAAAAAGTCAAAATTATAAGATAAAAAGTCAAAGTTATAAGATAAAAAGTAAAAGTTATAAGATAAAAAGTCAAAATTATAAGATAAAAAGTCAAAATTATAAAATAAAAAGTCAAAAGTATGAGATAAAAAGTCAAAATTATGAGATAAAAAGTCAAAATTATAAAATAAAAAGTCAAAAGTATGAGATAAAAAGTCAAAGTTATAAGATAAAAAGTCAAAATTATAAGATAAAAAGTCAAAATTATAGGATAAAAAGTCAAAATTATAAGATAAAAAGTCAAAATTATAAGATAAAAAGTCAAAGTTATAAGATAAAAAGTCAAAATTATAAGATAAAAAGTCAAAATTATAGGATAAAAAGTCAAAATTATAGGATAAAAAGTCAAAATTATAAGATAAAAAGTCAAAGTTATAAGATAAAAAGTCAAAATTATAAGATAAAAAGTCAAAATTATAAGATAAAAAGTCAAAAGTATGAGATAAAAAGTCAAAGTTATAAGATAAAAAGTCAAAATTATAAGATAAAAAGTCAAAATTATAAGATAAAAAGTCAAAGTTATAAGATAAAAAGTCAAAATTATAAGATAAAAAGTCAAAATTATAAGATAAAAAGTCAAAAGTATGAGATAAAAAGTCAAAATTATAAGATAAAAAGTCAAAATTATAAGATAAAAAGTCAAAATTATAGGATAAAAAGTCAAAATTATAAGATAAAAAGTCAAAATTATAGGATAAAAAGTCAAAATTATAAGATAAAAAGTCAAAATTATAGGATAAAAAGTCAAAATTATGAGATAAAAAGTCAAAATTATAAGATAAAAAATGTGCAATAATGATATAGACTTGAACGTTTGAATTAAACAGTCCAAATTATGAGGAAAAAGTAATAAATACAGCAAAAGAAATGCATAATTATGACATAAAAAGTCAAAATTGTGAGACAAAAATTCTTAATTCTCATCTGTAACAAAAACTGGGACATATACATATATACATATATTTATATAAATGTAAAGAGTATAAAGTACATATATTTATATAAATGTAAAGAGTATAAAGTACATATATTTATATAAATGTAAAGAGTATAAAGTACATATATTTATATAAATGTAAAGAGTATAAAGTACATATATTTATATAAATGTAAAGAGTATAAAGTACAAATATTTATATAAATGTAAAGAGTATAAAGTACATATATTTATATAAATGTAAAGAGTATAAAGTACATATATTTATATAAATGTAAAGAGTATAAAGTACATATATTTATATAAATGTAAAGAGTATAAAGTACATATATTTATATAAATGTAAAGAGTATAAAGTACATATATTTATATAAATGTAAAGAGTATAAAGTACAAATATTTATATAAATGTAAAGAGTATAAAGTACATATATTTATATAAATGTAAAGAGTATAAAGTACATATATTTATATAAATGTAAAGAGTATAAAGTACATATATTTATATAAATGTAAAGAGTATAAAGTACATATATTTATATAAATGTAAAGAGTATAAAGTACATATATTTATATAAATGTAAAGAGTATAAAGTACATATATTTATATAAATGTAAAGAGTATAAAGTACATATATTTATATAAATGTAAAGAGTATAAAGTACAAATATTTATATAAATGTAAAGAGTATAAAGTACAAATATTTATATAAATGTAAAGAGTATAAAGTACATATATTTATATAAATGTAAAGAGTATAAAGTACATATATTTATATAAATGTAAAGAGTATAAAGTACATATATTTATATAAATGTAAAGAGTATAAGGTACATATATTTATATAAATGTAAAGAGTATAAAGTACATATATTTATATAAATGTAAAGAGTATAAAGTACAAATATTTATATAAATGTAAAGAGTATAAAGTACATATATTTATATAAATGTAAAGAGTATAAAGTACAAATATTTATATAAATGTAAAGAGTATAAAGTACATATATTTATATAAATGTAAAGAGTATAAAGTACATATATTTATATAAATATAAAGAGTATAAAGTACAGATATTTATATAAATGTAAAGAGTATAAAGTACATATATTTATATAAATGTAAAAGGTATAAAGTACATATATTTATATAAATGTAAAGAGTATAAAGTACATATATTTATATAAATATAAAGAGTATAAAGTACAGATATTTATATAAATGTAAAGAGTATAAAGTACATATATTTATATAAATGTAAAGAGTATAAAGTACATATATTTATATAAATGTAAAGAGTATAAAGTACATATATTTATATAAATGTAAAGAGTATAAAGTACATATATTTATATAAATGTAAAGAGTATAAAGTACATATATTTATATAAATGTAAAGAGTATAAAGTACATATATTTATATAAATGTAAAGAGTATAAAGTACAAATATTTATATAAATGTAAAGAGTATAAAGTACATATATTTATATAAATGTAAAGAGTATAAAGTACAAATATTTATATAAATGTAGAGTATAAAGTACATATATTTATATAAATGTAAAGAGTATAAAGTACATATATTTATATAAATGTAAAGAGTATAAAGTACAAATATTTATATAAATGTAAAGAGTATAAAGTACATATATTTATATAAATGTAAAGAGTATAAAGTACATATATTTATATAAATATAAAGAGAATAAAGTACATATATTTATATAAATGTAAAGAGTATAAAGTACATATATTTATATAAATGTAGAGTATAAAGTACATATATTTATATAAATATAAAGAGTATAAAGTACATATATTTATATAAATGTAAAGAGTATAAAGTACATATATTTATATAAATGTAAAGAGTATAAAGTACATATATTTATATAAATGTAAAGAGTATAAAGTACATATATTTATATAAATATAAAGAGAATAAAGTACATATATTTATATAAATGTAAAGAGTATAAAGTACAGATATTTATATAAATGTAAAGAGTATAAAGTACATATATTTATATAAATGTAAAGAGTATAAAGTACATATATTTATATAAATGTAAAGAGTATAAAGTACATATATTTATATAAATGTAAAGAGTATAAAGTACATATATTTATATAAATGTAGAGTATAAAGTACATATATTTATATAAATATAAAGAGTATAAAGTACATATATTTATATAAATGTAAAGAGTATAAAGTACATATATTTATATAAATATAAAGAGTATAAAGTACATATATTTATATAAATATAAAGAGTATAAAGTACATATATTTATATAAATGTAAAGAGTATAAAGTACAAATATTTATATAAATGTAAAGAGTATAAAGTACATATATTTATATAAATGTAAAGAGTATAAAGTACATATATTTATATAAATGTAAAGAGTATAAAGTACAAATATTTATATAAATGTAAAGAGTATAAAGTATATATATTTATATAAATATAAAGAGTATAAAGTACATATATTTATATAAATATAAAGAGTATAAAGTATATATATTTATATAAATGTAAAGAGTATAAAGTACATATATTTATATAAATGTAAAGAGTATAAAGTACATATATTTATATAAATATAAAGAGTATAAAGTATATATATTTATATAAATGTAAAGAGTATAAAGTACATATATTTATATAAATATAAAGAGTATAAAGTACATATATTTATATAAATATAAAGAGTATAAAGTATATATATTTATATAAATGTAAAGAGTATAAAGTACATATATTTATATAAATGTAAAGAGTATAAAGTATATATATTTATATAAATATAAAGAGTATAAAGTACATATATTTATATAAATATAAAGAGTATAAAGTATATATATTTATATAAATGTAAAGAGTATAAAGTACATATATTTATATAAATGTAAAGAGTATAAAGTACATATATTTATATAAATATAAAGAGTATAAAGTATATATATTTATATAAATGTAAAGAGTATAAAGTACATATATTTATATAAATATAAAGAGTATAAAGTACATATATTTATATAAATATAAAGAGTATAAAGTATATATATTTATATAAATGTAAAGAGTATAAAGTACATATATTTATATAAATGTAAAGAGTATAAAGTACATATATGTATATAAATATAAAGAGTATAAAGTACATATATTTATATAAATATAAAGAGTATAAAGTACATATATTTATATAAATGTAAAGAGTATAAAGTACATATATTTATATAAATATAAAGAGAATAAAGTACATATATTTATATAAATGT
>CM035784.1:31089328-31119328 GCA_020466265.1 Siphamia tubifer
GTATGAATTAAAACACATTTTTTTTCCATGTGTTAAAATAAGTTTATATGAATGAGGTCAAGTTAAACCATAGACTGTTCAGTAAAGTATGGAACTAAATAAGTATGGTTTCTTTACACTACTTTTCTAATGTGTAAATGAATCCATGGTTTGTTTGGCTGTTCCATGTACCTGTACATTGTTCATTTATTTTTACTTTGTTTGTTTCTTTCTTTCTCTTGATTTCGTTACTAGGGGCGGATGGTGATTGTTTAGTTTGATACATATTCAAAGAGGATATGAAGTGAACTGATGTGAATGTGTTGATAAATAATTATGTTTGTGTTGATAAATAATTATGTTTGTGTTGATAAATAATTATGTTTGTGTTGATAAATAATTATGTTTGTGTTGATGGAGGAACAGAAGTGTGTTTGTTCATACAGAACAACAATAATCTAACATTTGTTTGTAAAAGAAAAGAGTTTATATGTTTACTTCTTCTCACTCCTTTTTGAGTTCATCATTTAAAATATATATATATATATATATATATATATTTTTTTTTTTTACTATGTTGATTTTGTGTGCTCGAAATAAACTGAACTGAATAAGTGTAAAGAGTATAAAGTACAAATATTTCTGTAAATGTAAAGAGTATAAAGTACATATACCTAAAAACAAATGTGCAGTACTTGTACTTAGTTCCTTGTATTTTCTTGTATCATCAGAAACACTTCATGCAGTGTGTTCTATTGGAAGCAGGAGGATGTTCTTCACCTGCTGTGGCTTCTGCAGGACCAGACTATGTCTATGTGGACCAGGTGAACACCCACACAATACATCACTGAACAAAATAATTTTAAAAAGTTAAATCAATGTTCATCCACTAAAACAATTAATTATAAATAAACTTCACTTCCATCCATCAGTTAAAGTAAATGTAAACGTGTGTTTGTTTCTTGTCGCTGTAGTTGTTTCTGGTCAAAGGAATAAATATCTGTGTTCACTTCATATGTGAATCTGTTTGTTACTGTTTATGGACTGAATCACTTCTATTAAAGCTCCTCCTATTTTATGTTAAAGCTCCTCCCATTTCCCCCCGTTGCCATGGAAACCAGCCTGTAGTTCCACACACAGACACACAGAGCTGACTGGACTAAAGTCTGTCTGAATGTTAAACCATGCCTCTGAACTACTGCCATTTTTGGTAAAAGTGTAAATAATTGTTGAAAACAAAGTTGATGATGAGTGACAGGAGGGTGTGAGGAACAAGTACATGTACTTTTTATGTGTGTACTGTGAAAAATAAGTGAGTTAGAACAATTTGAAAAACACTGAACTCAACATGAGACAGAAATGATTTTTCCAATAGAAGTCTATTGACAGAAATCCCTGACATCATCCCAAACAGGTTCCTGTCATTTCACTTTAAAAAGAGCTAGATCTTCAAACCCTGGTTTGTTTGAATTCTCACAACCATGGCAACATTTGTGGAAAAGATTGTTTGTCTACTATTTATGGTTTTGCCGTGAGGACGAGTTATTGAGACATTTTTCAGCTTAATTTTTTCTTCTCTCGTGCTCTAGCGATGACATCACCCACTGATAAAAAGTCAGATTTTGGTCTTTTCAGGGTGGATTTACTGAGTTCTCTATCGACAACCGTAAATCACACCCTCATGACAATCACATCCTAAAGACACCACAAAAATGACTGTGTTTGAAAGTTTAAATGAAGTCTGTGCCACAAAGTATGAAGAAGCAGGAGTGTTTTTGTCTGTCCCATTAAGAATGAATGGGCTTTTATTTGGTTTAATAATGTGAAATCTGTACGATATATCGGAATTATGAGACCACATGTGTAAACACTGGGACAATACGAAGAATTTTTCCTATTTAATGTAAAACACTATGATGTATAGTTTGTGAATTATAGCCACGTAAACATGGTCCCATTCATTTTGAATGGACATTTTTGACAGATTTTTTGCATTTTATACAAAACCCCTTCATTACAATGTCAGTCCTGATAGAGAACACATCTATACAGACCAGACCGCATATGTTCACATCAAAAGTTTTGGCGTATTTACAGTCGTGTGGGCTGCATTTTTTTCCCAATGTTTTTTGTATAAATAATAATAAACAGTAATATACCACAATGTTTTCATTCTATTCATAAACATGGGTTATTATAATAATAATAATAATAATGTTTCTAATGATAATTGTGACTTTTTATGGTTCAGTGGTTAGCATTTGTGCCTCATAACAAGAAGGACCCTGGTTCAAATCCCACACCAGACCTTTCTGTGTGGAGTTTGTATGTTCTCACGGTATCTGCGTGGGTTTTCGTCGGGTTCTCCCATTTCCTCCCACCATCCAAACACTAATAGGTTAACTGGTTAACTGGTTAACTGGTTAACTGGTTAATGTAAATTGTCCACAGGTGTGAATGTTTGTCTATTTATGTTCAGTCCTGAGATGAACTGGCGTCTCATAGAGGGTGTACCCTGCCTTCACCCATTGTAGCTGGGTTAGGACCCCTGTGACCCCTGTGACCCCAGTGACCCCAGTGAGGATAAAGCAGGTTCAGATGACAAGGCTTGTTATGTTATGATAGTGAAATGACAGTTGTAATAACAGATAATAATGGTCAGTGTTGGGTGTGTTTTCAGGTGAAGGCCACTCTGCTACAGTTGGACATGTTGGACACAGGTATCCAGGAGCGTCTGGCTGCTCCTCCAGCTCCATGTTTGTCTTGTGCAGACTGGTTCCTCCCTGGCGCCACGGCCCGGGACCGCCTGGACAGCCTGACCTCGTCCTCCCCTGTCCTCACCAAGCTGGCAGGGGTGGTGAAAGGCTCGTCCTCTGGGTCCAGAGGACGCAGACTCTTCGGGGACAGGTCCAGTAAGTCCAGTTCACAGAGGAACCGGTCCGACAGCGGCGAAGAAGGACCTGCAGAGGCCAGGTCTGGATCCAGTCCACATTCTACTCCAGACTGTGGCAGGAAAGTGGGAGGGCGACGAGAGTCTGTGGGGTCTGGAGGATCTGATGGGAGTGGAGGTCTGTTTAAGGTACACGTGGAACACCTCTACCTAACTTTATTTATATAACACTGCACAGGAATGACTAAACAAAATGGTAGATGATGGAGCTGAACGACTGTTGTCGCTTCTGTAAAAAGAATTTAAAGCTAGTGTGGCTAGGCTACTACGATAGAACATTATATTTACTGATGCTAGGAGGAGCTAGTGTGGCTAGGCTACTACGATAGAACATTATATTTACTGATGCTAGGAGGAGCTAGTGTGGCTAGGCTACTACGATAGAACATTAGATTTACTGATGCTAGGAGGAGCTAGTGTGGCTAGGCTACTATGATAGAACATTATATTTACTGATGCTAGGAGGAGCTAGTGTGGCTAGGCTACTACGATAGAACATTATATTTACTGATGCTAGGAGGAGCTAGTGTGGCTAGGCTACTACGATAGAACATTAGATTTACTGATGCTAGGAGGAGCTAGTGTGGCTAGGCTACTACGATAGAACATTAGATTTACTGATGCTAGGAGGAGCTACTGTGGCTAAGCTACTACGATAGAACATTATATTTACTGATGCTAGGAGGAGCTAGTGTGGCTAGGCTACTACGATATAACATTATATTTACTGATGCTAGGAGGAGCTAGTGTGGCTAGGCTACTACGATAGAACATTAGATTTACTGATGCTAGGAGGAGCTACTGTGGCTAAGCTACTACGATAGAACATTAGATTTACTGATGCTAGGAGGAGCTAGTGTGGCTAGGCTACTACGATAGAACATTATATTTACTGATGCTAGGAGGAGCTAGTGTGGCTAGGCTACTACGATAGAACATTAGATTTACTGATGCTAGGAGGAGCTAGTGTGGCTAGGCTACTACGATAGAACATTATATTTACTGATGCTAGGAGGAGCTAGTGTGGCTAGGCTACTACGATAGAACATTAGATTTACTGATGCTAGGAGGAGCTAGTGTGGCTAGGCTACTATGATAGAACATTATATTTACTAATGCTAGGAGGAGCTAGTGTGGCTAGGCTAATGTTTCTGTGTATTTTTGTGTATTTTTATGTACTTTAGTGTCATTTTTGTGCATTTTTGTTACACTTGTACACTTGGTCGTCCAGTTTCAGGGAAATCTACCCAAAAGTTGAATGGAGTGTAACTAGACTACTACAGTAGTACTACAGTACAGTAGTACTACACTAGAGTGCCTCTAGGAGGAGCTAGTGTGGCTAGGATAGTTTTTAGATAAAAAGTATTTAAAACCTGAAGGGGATGTGAGATCAGAGCAGGATTTGTTTTTGGTTTCATATTTAAAAAAACTAAAGATAAAATTTGAACTCCCACATTTATGTGTTGGTTTTAAATCTGTTGTTCTGGTCATTTTGTTGAAAGTATTTATATAAAGTATTTATTTCCACTTGTTTGTGTTCGTGCATCAGGTTCCCAGGATGAAACATCCAAACCCTTTCTATCTGGGGACTTTGAAAAACACTCTGACTGAGAGGGAGACTGAGGACATGTACAACAACATCAAGTAAATGAGTTTGATCATTTTTATCAATTTAAAATAATTTTCATAATTTGTTTCCTTTTCATAATTTTCAAAATAATTTTCAGATTTTTTAAAATCATTTTCGTGTTACATCGGTAACATCGTAACCCTGTACTACCTGCCACATGGACGGGTTGTCGGCGTCTAAACTGGCACCCACACTAGTGTATGCTCGTGGGTAGGGTGGCATGTCACCCTGCAGGATTAAAAACAAGACGGGTCAAAGGGCAGAGGATAGGGGTGTAAAGATAAACCCATTCGAATCCAGTCTGTGTAGTGTGAGATCCCAGTGAATCTGTCCACAGAGTGAGTGAATGAGTAAAACTGGCAATTGTTCACTCATTTTTATGAATCGCCCTGAATCGGATCGTGGTCTGTGAATCAAGAATCGAATCGGATCATTGTCTGAGTGAAAGATTCACAGCCATAGCGGAGGAGCCTCTTTGTGCGCCAACATGCAATCTTGGCGATGTGTGGAGTTGCAACCCCATCGCTTTAACCCTTCGCATTGTAAAGTTGCGAGTACTATTAGGTGACTTTACAGGAAGTCCTGCAACCACCATCATTAATGCCTACTCACTAAAAAATGTTCTAATGTCAACAAGGTAGAAAAGTTCTACGAAAACTTGAGCAGCCATCCGTGACACTCCAGCTCATAATGTCCTTTTCATCCTTGGAAGCTTCAACGCAAGACTTGAGGAAACACGTTTTTCATTTCATGTCACCACAAACAGGAATGGTGAATTCCTTGCTGAGCTGCTTGCCGAACAAAGTCTGCTTGTAGCTAATGCTTACTTCAATAAATGGATGGATAAGAGAGATCAAGCACCAACTGGATTATATTTTAATACACAGGAAAGTAAGTAAGTAAGTAATCTTTATTTGGATAGCGCTTTTCACAGACATTGGGTCACAAAGCGCTTCACAGAAACCCATTCACACACTCATACACCAGTAGACGGCTGCTGCCAAGACACAGGCGCTGCCTGACCCTACTGGGAGCAACTTAGGGTTCAGTGTCTTGCCCAAGGACACTTCGACTTGTGGACAGCCAGAGCCGGGACGCGAACCGCCAACCCTTCGATCATTGGACGACCCGCTCTACCAGCTGAACCACAGCCGCCCTAATGGAAATGGTGTAACAGCATTCTCAATACTGAACCATGTAGCTCTCTAGAAGCTCTTGGCTCAGATCATAGACTTGTCACGGCAAAGGTTCGACTGAGGGTGTCAAACCGGAATACCAAACGGATTCACTATGACTGGAGACAACTCACAACAAACCCAGCTCTACAGGAGGAATATTCTATTGAAGTTAGGAACCGCTTTTCTCCCTTGTCATCAGATACCGAAGATCCATCCAACCGAAGCATATCAGTAGTTTATAGAGGCTAACGCTGCGGCCACTGAAATAGAGGCGTACAAGGTCACCTTTAGGCTCCCATGCAGATGTTTTAAAGGTATTGTGACGTCCAAAACTCATTTTTGATATTTTCATGTTACTATATGGGTTGTCTGGCCTCATTTACACCAAAAAAACATGAATCTAGACTGTTCAGTGGTTTTCCTATGGTCTGGGGCTCTTGGAGGCCTGAGCATGAAACGCTCTCTCTGATTTGTCTCCCGCTTTTGACGTCACACTCGGGAGAGCAATAAGGAGACCCCCCCCCCTCTTCTCTTCTGCCCGTCCCCTGTGCTCAGCCCCGCCCCCACCAACGTTACTATAGAAACGGTGTTCACATGCGCTCCTGCTCTTACAACCTTTTCATCGCTGAACGGTTTAGTCGTGTCGTAATGGCTCCTAAATCACACCTCAAATGTCATGTTGTTGGCTGTGTAGATCAGCAACAATCACTATTTGACCTACCAAGCTCCCCTGAAGAACTACGTTCCCAGTGGCTGGCTTTTATCTACCAAAGTAACGTTCCTGCTTATTTACCCAAGAGAGTCAAGACTTGTTCCGGTCATTTTCGACGAAACTATGAATTAAAAACTTATAATAACAAATTAACAAGACATGATGAGTTAACATCTGGTTTTAAAGTCTTGGTTTATCATTATTTATACTTGGTATCATTCTTTATTAGGCAGCATATGATACAGTATTTCTTATACTGTACAGCAGGAAGGAGGGGAGGCTGGCCGCAGCAGTTTGGGGGTGGAGCCGAGTACATGACTGACAGGCGAAGCGCCCCGAGTAGTCTGTTGAGGTGTTCATGTGTTGCAGGCATAGTACTTGGATTCAGACCACAGAAATCCACAAAAATGAATATTATGGAGTGGGGTTTTTTGGTTGAATACTTTTGAAACACGTTTTAAATTCATTGTCAAAGACTTTGAATGCTATGAAAACAACATGTCACAAAACCTTTAAAAGCCAGAAAAGATCATATGTTTTCAGAGCAGAAAAATAATCTGGCCTCTGATGTTCATGAGCAATGGGCAGAGAGCCTCGGGCAGGCCAGGGGCATGCTATAGCATATATAACACATACGATCGCCTGCAAGCAAATGACATCAATGAAAAGGCAAAGAAAGTTGAATCTGCACACAACAACAAGCAATACAGTGCAGTTTGGGAAGTCATAAATGAGATAAGTGGTCGTAAGAGCAAGTCGGATCACGCAGGAATACCAGGAGCCAGTGGAGATGAACAGATCTACATCTGGTTGTCCCACTTGCAAAGCCTCCTGGGTAATGCACCAGTTGTCGATGACTTGAATGATAACTACCCTACAGAGGATGCCATCCTTTCTGGCTTACACATCTATGATGGTCCTTTTTACCACTGATGAACTCAACCATACTAAGACCTCCTTAAGATTAGGAAAACCCACTGGAACTGACAAGACTCCTCCTGAGGTATTCAAGGTTTGTAACCTTGATGTAACCTTATAACCTTGATGACATTGTCCTTGAGTTTTGCAATCAAGCATTGATGAATAGCAATAAGGCTGACCAGTGGTCTGTCTCTGATTTCATCCTGGTGCCTAAATTGGGTAATTTGTCAAAGACTGACAATTATATGGTATTAGCTTGTCTTGCATCATTGCTAAGCTGTACAACTGGATGATACTCAACCGCATCGGAGATCCAACTGATCCTCACCTACGGGACAACAAAATGGGTATCGAGAGAATTCAATTAAATTCAATTAAGTTTTATTTATAAAGCCCTAAATCACAACAAAGTCGTCTCACAGGGCTTTACAAAAACACAATCAACTACAGAGATATATGAACAGTCCCAAGCATCCCCTGTCCATAGACCCTCCCCCTGTCCTTAGACCCTCCCCCTGTCCTTAGACCCTCCCCCTGTCCTTAGACCCTCCTTCTGTCCTTAGACCCTCCCTCTGTCCTTAGACCCTCCCCCTGTCCTTAGACCCTCCTTCTGTCCTTAGACCCTCCCCCTGTCCTTAGACCCTCCTTCTCGGTAAGAAAAAACTCCAAAACCCAGTGGGAAAAAGAAGAAATCTTGAGGAGAACCACATTGAAGGACAGATCCACTCCCATGGACGGACAGGAAGGTAAAGTTATTCCAGGTCTTGACTTTGCAGACGACATAGCCCTTTTGTCGAATGACTTTGAACAAGCACAGAGACTCCTAACAAATGTTGAGGAAGAGTGTAAATGCCTTGGACTCCATCTTAATGCAAGTAAGACCAAGGTCCTGTCCTGCAATATTTCACCACCAAACACCCTAACCACAAGTAGTGGGAATGTCTTGAAAGAGGTCAATGACTTTAAATGCCTTAGCGGCTGGGTTAACTCAATCGAATGTGACATCAAAGCTCGCAAAGCTTTAGCCTGGTCAGCTCTTAACAGCAGGAGCAAAGTCTGGAAGCCTGGCACCGTTCAGATAGTGCTACTGTACGGCTGTGAAACGTGGTCGCTCACGTCCACTCTTGAATGGTTAATACACTCAGATGCTCCGCACAGCCCTCAACACCTCCTGGTAAAGCCATACTTCAAATGATGTTCTGTATGGCTTCCTTCCATGCATCTCCAACCAGAGCCTAGAGACGCCTTGGACTTGCCAGCCACTGCTACAGGCATTCTGGCCCAGGCCACGCACCCCCCCTCAACTTTTGTCAACACCTTAATGAGGGATGTTGGGGCAACCACCGCCAATGAGCTGGCCATCTGTAGAGTCAACAGGCAGGAGTGGTCTGCCAGGTGTGCTGCTCATTTTTATCAATTTCATAATTTTTTTGATCATTTTTATCATTTTTTATAATTTTCATCATTTTATCATTTCATCATTTCATCATTTCATCATTTTTATCATTTCATCATTTTCATCATTTCATCATTTTTATCATTTTATAATTTTTATCATTTTATAATTTTTATAATTTTCATCATTTTTATCATTTTATCATTTTATCATTTTCATCATTTTATCATTTTCATCATTTCATCATTTTATCATTTTCAGCATTTCAGCATTTTTATCATTTTTTATCATTTTCATAATTTTTATCATTTCATCATTTTTATAATTTTATCATTTTTATCATTTCATCATTTTCATCATTTTTATCATTTTCATCATTTTATCATTTTCATCATTTTGATCATTTCATCATTTTATCATTTTCATAATTTCATCATTTTTTATAATTTTATCATTTTCATCATTTTTATCATTTTATCATTTTAATCATTTTATCATTTTCATCATTTTTATCATTTCATCATTTTCATCATTTTATCATTTTCATCATTTTATCATTTTTATAATTTTCATCATTTTTATCATTTCATCATTTTTATCATTTCATCATTTTATCATTTTCATCATGTTATCATTTTCATCGTTTCATCACTTTCATCATTTCATCATTTTCATCATTTCATCATTTTATCATTTTCATCATTTTATCATTTTCATCATTTCATCATTTTCATCATTTCATCATTTTCATCATTTTATCATTTTTATCATTTCATCATTTTTATCATTTTATCATTTTTATAATTTCATCATTTTTATCATTTCATCATTTTCATCATATTATCATTTTTTATCATTTTTATCACTCACACACTCATTTCTATTCTGTTCATTTGAACATATAGTGTTCCTTAACCCTGTTGTGTTTGCGTCAGGTTAACGTCTGGAGCAGAGAACACACTGTTCCACTACGTTCTAATGGAGAACGTCCAGGGAATCTTCATCGCTCCCACACACACACAAGTGTCTCAGCTGAGTGGATCCATTCACCCACAGTTGATCACAAACTTCCACCACTGCTGCCTTTCTATAAGAGCTGCCTTCCAACACAGTCTGCCTGCCATGGTGGGGACAATACACACACTAACACACACACACTAACACTAACACACTAACACACTAACACACACACTAACACTAACACACACACTAACACACACACTAACACACACACTAACACACACACTAACACTAATACACACACACTAACACACTAACACTAATACACACACACTAACACACTAACACTAATACACACACACTAACACACTAACACTAATACACACACACTAACACACTAACACTAACACACACACTAACACTAACACACACACTAACCATCATCGGCGGTCACTCGAGACGAGTATGACTGTCTTCTTCTCAGGGTCGTCTATTTGTGGGTCCGCAGGTGGGCATAGAGGCCAATCCGGGATCCACATATTTTTGTGCAATGTGGGCAAGGGAAAGAGGTCATGGGTTGTAGTTGTGCTGGAGCCCGCTGTTGTTTTTCCTTACGGAGTTGTCGTTTGGTTTCTGCGATACGGCGGAGTTCTTTTTCATGATGTGCTGCACCTTCTTGTACTGCTGCCCTCCAGCTGTGCCTGTCCAGGGCCATGTGCTCCCAGTCCTGAGATATTATCCGGAATTTTTTGAGATTGATCTTGAGATTGTCCTTAAAGCGTTTCTTTTGCCCACCTGGGGCTCGTGGACCTCGCAGCTGGGAGTATAGTATCTGTTTGGGTAGACGGGTGTCAGGCATGCGAATGAGATGTCCTGTCCATTGGAGTTGGCGCTGCATTATTAATGTGGTGATGCTTGGTATTCTAGCTTCCTCCAGAATACTAAAGTTTGTGCCTCTATCCTCCCATTTGGTCCTGAGTATTTTCCTCATGATCCTCTGGTGGTACTGTTCAAGAGCTCTAAGGTGCCTGCTGTATGTAGTCCATGATTCTGCCCCATACAATAAGGTGGGGAGAACCACAGCTTTGTACACCAGAAGCTTGGTGTCGGCCCGGAGGTCTCTGTCTTCGAAGACTCTTTCCCGGAGTCTGGCGTACGCTCCACTGGCACAGCTCAGGCGATGCTTGACCTCAGAGTCAATATCCGCTTTGGAGGAAAGAAGGCTGCCGAGGTAGGTGAAGTGGTCAACGTTTTCAAGTGTAGCGTTATCCACATTTATGATGGGCGGAGTAGATGGCTGGTTGGGGGGTGGTTGATGTAGCACCTGGGTTTTCTTGATGTTTACGGCCAGACCCAGGGCTCTGTATGCCTTAGCAAAGGCGTTCAAGATGCCCTGGAGGTCTTCTGCGGAGTGTGCTGCGATGGCATTATCGTCTGCATACTGGAGCTCCATGATCATGGAAGTCCTAATCTTTGTTTTGGCTTTGAACCTGTTAAGGTTGAAGAGCTTGCCATCAGTTCTGTACCAGATTGGGATTCCCTGTGGTAGTTCTTTGCCAATGAAATGGAGTATGGCGGCGATGAAGATAGAGAACAGGGTGGGTGCAATAATGCAGCCCTGTTTTACCCCTGTCTCCACAGTGAAAGGCTCAGACATGGAGCCATTGTTGTTGATCACTGTGGCTGTCATTCCATCATGTAACAGTCTCAGTATTCTGACGTATTTACCCGGGCAGCCATACCTCAGGAGGATGCTCCATAGGGCCTGACGGTCCACCGTGTCAAAGGCTTTTGTCAGGTCTATGAAAGCCATGAACAAAGGCTGTTTATGCTCACGGCATTTCTCCTGTAGTTGGCGTGCTGTGAAAATCATGTCGGCAGTGCCTCTAGATGGACGAAAACCACACTGCGATTCTGGGAGAGTTTCCTCAGACAGTGGCAGTAGGCGATTGGCAAGAACACGGGCAAGTACTTTGCCAACTGTTGAAAGGAGTGAGATTCCCCTATAGTTCCCACAGACGGCTTTGTCTCCCTTTTTGAAAATGGTCACTATCAGAGCATCCCTGAGCTCTGAGGGGAGTTCTTCTTTTTCCCAGACCTTCAGAAGGAGGGCATGGAGGCGGCAATGGAGTTCAGGTCCGCCCTCCTTTAGGACCTCAGCTGGTATCCCATCTGGCCCCGAGGCCTTGTTGTTATTCAGGCTTCTGATGGCATCTTGGACTTCTGCTAACGTGGGGGGTTCACCCATGTCTTCCCTGATGGGACTCTGAGGGATGTGACTGAGGAAATCCGGGGGGGTTGTGCTGTTACGGTTGAGGAGTTCCTGGAAGTGCTCTCTCCACTGTTTATTTATGGACTCGTTGTCCTTCAGCAGCTCCTGCCCGTCCTTAGAGCGTAAGGGGTGTTGGCCGCGGTGGCCCGGGCCGTAAACGGCCTTGGTGGCATTGAAGAAGCCTCTGGTGTCACCAGAGTCTGCCAAGCTCTGGATTTCCAGTGCCTTTTCTGTCCACCAGGTGTTTTTAATCTGCCTCACCCGGCTCTGGACGTCAGCCTTGGCTCGAGAGTGAGCCTGTCTCTTTGATTTGCAGGTATGTCATTTTGCCAGACACGAAAGGTTTCCCTTTTCTTAGAGATCAGCTGTTCTATCTCTGTGTCGTTCTCATCAAACCAGTCCTGATTTTTTCTGGATCTATAGCCGAGAGTGGCAGTGCAGGTATAAAGGATGGAAGACTTGAGCAGTCTCCAGTGTTCTTCAATGTCCTCAGGGTATTCCTGGTTGAGGCTTTCTCTAAGAGACACCTGAAGCTGCTGCTGGGTGGCGGCTACATTCAAGCGCTCAAGGTTTAGTCTCTGCCGGCTCTGCTTCTTTTGCAGTCTTCTCCTACTCTTGAGTCTGATGGACATTGTGGATCGTATCAGGCGGTGATCTGTCCAGCAGGCCTCTGAATCCATCATGGCCTTTGTGATGGTCACGTCGCGCTGATCCCTAGCTCTGACAATGACATAGTCAATAAGATGCCATTGTTTAGAGCGAGGGTGTCTCCATGAAGCCTTGAGTTTGTTCTTCTGGTGAAAGATGGTATTAGTGATGGTAAGATCGTACTGAGCACATTTGCTAAGAAGCAAAACCCCGTTAGAGTTGGTATTTCCGATGCCTTCCTTTCCGATGGTGCCCTTCCAGAGGTGGTGGTCTCGGCCAACTCTGGCATTAATCTCCCAGAATAATGACCTTATCCTCTTTGGGGATTTTTGACAGAACCTCGTCTAGACAGGCCTAGAAGGTCTCCTTTGCATCTTCATCGGAGTCAAGGGTAGGTGCATAAGCACTGAGGACTGTTGCCATCTGGTTATTGGCCAACGCCAGACGGAGGGTCATCAGCCGCTCACTGATTCCCACAGGGAGTTCAGATAGCTGACTGACCAGTTGGTTCTTGATGGCAAAGCCAACCCCATGGATCCTAGGCTCTTCTGCAGCCTTTCCTTTCCAGAAGAAAGTGTATCCGCCCTTTTCCTCCTTCAGATGCCCTTCCTCTGCCCGTTGGGTTTCTGAAAGAGCAGCTATGTCAATCCGGCATCTTCTCAGTTCCCTGGCAATGACGGCGGTTCTCCTCTCTGGCCTATCACTGGTTGCACTGTCCATTAGTGTGCGCACATTCCAGGCTCCAAAGTTCATATGTCTGTGTTTTCGACCGCATATTGGTGATCCCTCTGGATGCGGTACTCCAGTCGGGAAGTTGAGACAGGCTATGTTTAGGGCACCTTTTCTAGCCCCTTCCCCGTCCAGGGTGAGCAGAGTGGATCCTAAAAAGGGCTGCTCAGTCATGGATGCAGCTACCGAAGAGCTCTTTCTGTCTCGGTCCAAGAGCCCAACGATCATTTAGCATCCACCGCCTGATGTGCCAGCTTGTGACTAGGGGCTTCCAGACAGCACAATCCTGCCCCCGTCGCCACTTACTGGTCGCCATAGGACTTTAATCCGGATGCAAGGTGGATTCCCTGAAAAAGACGCCTGTGCGTGACTTTGTTTAAAGTGGGGAGACTGGTGCACAGGCAGTCACCACACTGTCCTTGACAGATTGGAGTCGGAATCCAGTGGCATGGAGACCAAGACGACTGGTGACCCCTGTCTGCTGCAGCCTTCATCCGCCTTCCATGCCGTTGTGATGCCCCCCTTGGGTCAGCCATCATCCTCCGCCTGGTCCGCCGTTGAGGTCTTCACTATTTACCCATAGCTGGAGCTGTTTACCCACAGCCGGGGCAGTGGTTGATGGGCAGCAGGGCGTGTCCACATTCCAGTGGGCCTGCATGCCACATCTCTGGGGCCCACTGCTGCTCCGAGATCCTGCACAACTTAGCCTGGAGCCGCAAGGTACCAGTTGCCGTGTGTGGCCACGAGGAGGCGTGTGCAAGTCTTGGCAAAGGAGAGGCTATGTACCAGCTGAGGAGACTTACGCACTCGGCTCCTCTTTTCGCCCCCGGAAACAGAGGGCTAGCCGGTGGCGGTAGCTGAGAGCAGGAAAGTGACAAGCAGAGGCAGCATGCACAAACTACAAGCACTACTACAGGCACTAAAGCTACTCCAACACTACTGCACTGACGCATCACATGCCCTGTGATGTGTGTGTGTGCACACACACACACGTACACACACACTAACACTAATACACACACACTAACACACTAACACACACACTAACACACACACACTAACACACACACACTAACACGCTAACACACACACTAACACTAATACACACACTAACACTAATACACACACACTAACACACTAACACACACACTAACACACTAACACTAATACACACACACTAACACGCTAACACACACACTAACACTAATACACACACACTAACACACTAACACTAATACACACACACTAACACGCTAACACACACACTAACACTAATACACACACACTAACACACTAACACACACACATACACTAACACACACTAACACACACACACTAACACACTAACACATACACTAACACACTAACACACACACTAACACACACACATACACTAACACACACACACACACACACTAACACACACACACTAACACATACACTAACACATACACTAACACACTAACACACACACTAACACACTAACACTAATACACACACACTAACACGCTAACACACACACTAACACTAATACACACACACTAACACACTAACACTAATACACACACACTAACACACTAACACACTAACACACACACATACACTAATACACACACACTAACACACTAACACACACACTAACACACTAACACTAATACACACACTAACACACTCACACACTAACACACACACTAACACACACACACATATACACTAACACACACTAACACACATACACACTAACACACACACACACATACACACTAACACACACACACACATACACACTAACACACACACACACACACACACTAACACACATACACACTAACACACACACACACACATACACACTAACACACACACACACACACTAACACACACACTAACACACACACACACACTAACACACTAACACACACACACACACACACTAACACACACACACACACTAACACACTCACACACTCACACACTAACACACACTAACACACACACACACTAACACACACACACACACACACACTAACACACACACACACACTCACACACGCACACACACACACACACACACACACTAACACACACACTAACACACACTAACACACACACACACTAACACACACACTAACACACTCACACACTAACACACACACTAACACACACATACACTAACACACACTAACACACACACACACATATACACTAACACACACTAACACACATACACACTAACACACACATATACACTAACACACACTAACACACTAACACACACACACACACACACACACTAACACACACACACACACACACTAACACACACACACACTAACACACACTCGTTTCCATGTCTCATGAGGACCAAGTTTGTAATCAAGTAGAATAAAATACAATAAAAATGATGAAAATTGAATAAAAAAAATAACTAAATAAAAAAGAATAAAGACAAAATCATAATCATGTGAAAAATAAGACATAATTTTTATTAAGAATTTTTTAAATTTCATTATTATTATTATTATTATTATTGTTGTTGTAAAGCCACGTTATTGTGATTTGGGCTCTATAAATAAAACTGAATTGAATTAATATTGTGTGTGTATATATATATATATATATATATATATATATATATATATATATATATATATATACTGTATATATTATACTACTGTATAATAAATACATATTTATTAATGTATTTATATGCCACATCATATCGTTTTTCCTAGTGGGGACCTTTATTTATATTTAACCCTTGGGTCCCCATAGTGTCAGAGATCCCCATGGTGTGACTGTGTAAACGTATCAATGTCCCCATAAAGATAGGAACACATCTGGTCATTGCCAGATGTGTGTGAGGGGGCGGGGCTTGTTGTGAATGTTTTATTTATTGAAAACATCTGTTTGTGTTGTGTCCCTGGACCAGTGTGTCAGAGGTCACAGGTCAAAGGTTAATGTTAGTGTGGTTGTGTTTTAGGGTCAGAGGGGTGGGGAACGTCCTCAGGGAACCAGATGTTCTTTGGGTCCAGTCAAAGAACATGGGGTTCTATTCCAATGTAAAGCTGAGAACTGGGTCGACCACCGCAGACCTGCTCCAACCATGACCTACTGGGTCATAGGGTACGAAAACCTCCACCTGTCACTCACCACTTACTTACCTGTCACTCAACTCTCAGTTGCATGTCACTCACCTCTCACTTGTCTGTCACTCACCTCTCACTTGCATGTCACTCACCTCTTACTTGCCTGCCATTCACCTCTTACTTGTCTGTCACCTCTCACTTGCATGTCACTCACCTCTCACTTGTCTGTCACTCACCTCTCACTTGTACGTCACTCACCTCTTACTTGCCTGCCATTCACCTCTTACTTGCCTGTCACTCACCTCTCAGTTGCATGTCACTCACCTCTCACTTGCATGTCACTCACCTCTCACTTGTCTGTCACTCACCCCTCACTTGTACGTCACTCACCTCTCACTTGTACGTCACTCACCTCTTACTTGCCTGTCACTCACCTCTCAGTTGCATGTCACTCACCTCTCACTTGTCTGTCACCTCTCACTTTCATGTCACTCACCTCTCACTTGTCTGTCACTCACCTCTCACTTGTACGTCACTCACCTCTCACTTGCATGTCACTCACCTCTCACTTGCATGTCACTCACCTCTTACTTGCCTGCCATTCACCTCTTACTTGCCTGTCACTCACCTCTCAGTTGCATGTCACTCACCTCTCACTTGTCTGTCACCTCTCACTTGCATGTCACTCACCTCTCACTTGTCTGTCACTCACCTCTCACTTGTACGTCACTCACCTCTCACTTGCATGTCACTCACCTCTTACTTGCCTGCCATTCACCTCTTACTTGCCTGTCACTCACCTCTCACTTGTCTGTCACTCACCTCTCACTTGTACGTCACTCACCTCTCACTTGCATGTCACTCACCTCTCACTTGCCTGTCACCTGTCACTCACACCTCTTTTTAGACTATTTGTCTTCTGGTTAAATCACTCCAGTTAAATCCATGTATAGTTTTTTAGAACTAGAAGCAGAACTGGAATGATTTAAATGTTTTATATATGGATTAACTCTGGTGAGTTTAGTGACTGATAATGTCAACTTGTTATCTTTTATAAATAATATCATTCTTATGGATAATAATGTTGAAATAATTAGCAGACACATCTGTCTCCATATTCTGTTAGCAGAGTATTTGTACTTGTACTTGTACTGCAGTACTTCTACCATCATGTGTTGTTGTTTCAGGCGGATGTTTCTAGAACCGGTTCCTCAGGAGTTCTACGTGTGTTTTCATGACTCTGTGGCAGAGGTTCCAGTGGAGATGGCCTTCAGACTGTCCTTTGGTCTGCCTGTGTAATTATTGTGTTGATCCACACATGATTAAAGCATCAACAGCTGATTTTTAGATAAAACCATGTGACTGGATTTTTGTCACCCCTTCTGAAATGATGCAGCCTGTCCTGAAGGTGATCTCTTTAATCATTCTTCCAAATACTTAGACTACGTTACCACACTAATGTGACTGTAGCGGGGGGGCGGGGCCAGTGGGTTCAGGTAGAGGGGGCGGGGCCAGTGGGTTCAGGTAGAGGGAGCGGGGCCAGTGGGTACAGGTACAAGGGGGCTGGGCCAGTGTGTACAGGGAGTGGGGGCGGGGCCAGTGGGTTCAGGTAGAGGGGGCGGGGCCAGGGCGTACAGGTACAAGGGGGCTGGGCCAGTGTGTACAGGGAGTGGGGGCGGGGCCAGTGGGTTCAGGTAGAGGGGGCGGGGCCAGGGCGTACAGGTACAAGGGGGCTGGGCCAGTGTGTACAGGGAGTGGGGGCGGGGCCAGTGGATTCAGGTAGAGGGGGCTGGGCCAGTGTGTACAGGGAGTGGGGGCGGGGCCAGTGGGTTCAGGTGGAGGGGGCGGGGCCAGTGGGTACAGGTACAAGGGGGCTGGGCCAGTGTGTACAGGGAGTGGGGGCGGGGCCAGTGGGTTCAGGTAGAGGGGGCAGGGCCAGGGCGTACAGGTACAAGGGGGCTGGGCCAGTGTGTACAGGGAGTGGGGGCGGGGCCAGTGGGTTCAGGTAGAGGGGGCGGGGCCAGGGCGTACAGGTACAAGGGGGCTGGGCCAGTGTGTACAGGGAGTGGGGGCGGGGCCAGTGGGTTCAGGTAGAGGGGGCTGGGCCAGTGTGTACAGGGAGTGGGGGCGGGGCCAGTGGGTTCAGGTAGAGGGGGCGGGGCCAGTGTGTACAGGGAGTGGGGGCGGGGCCAGTGGGTTCAGGTAGAGGGGGTGGGGCCAGGGCGTACAGGTACAAGAGGGCTGGGCCAGTGTGTACAGGGAGTGGGGGCGGGGCCAGTGGGTTCAGGTAGAGGGGGCGGGGCCAGGGCGTACAGGTACAAGGGGGCGGGGCCAGTGGGTTCAGGTAGAGGGGGTGGGGCCAGGGCGTACAGGTACAAGAGGGCTGGGCCAGTGTGTACAGGGAGTGGGGGCGGGGCCAGTGGGTTCAGATAGAGGGGGCGGGGCCAGGGCGTACAGGTACAAGGGGGCTGGGCCAGTGTGTACAGGGAGTGGGGGCGGGGCCAGTGGGTTCAGGTAGAGGGGGCGTGGCCGGGGCGTACAGGTACAAGGGGGCGGGGCCAGTGGGTTCAGGTAGAGGGGGCGGGGCCAGGGCGTACAGGTACAGTTGTTGACAGATAAGAAACCTGGCATGAGCTTTAAAATGGCATCATGACCTTTGACCTGGAGTGACCTTAAAAGGTCAAACCCATCTCATAATTTGAGGGAGGTGTCCAAAAAGAGCTAAAATTTGTGCAAGGGGGCGGGGTTTATTGTTCCTGAAGGGGGTGGGGCTTGTTTTCTAAGTTCTACCTCTAAATGTTTGACAGTAAAAACTCAGTTTATTTTTATTTCACGTTCATACATTTGACTAAAACTGAATAAAAAAAAACAATATATAAAAACTGACAGTTTGACAATTGTTTCTGTTTTTGAACCAAGAGTCGAAACATGTGAGAAAAGTTTAGTATTGATTATTAGACATTTTATTCCAGAAAGATTTAATTTGTTTTAAGTTAAACTTGTACAGTTTTATATGAAGTCATTTCTATAAAATAAAATAAAATAAAACACTGATAAAGTTTGTCTTTTGTTTTTTCACAGATTCACCTTTAAATCACTGATAATTTCACAATATTATTATTATTATTATTATTATTATTATTATTAGACTCATACAAACATCATTTTTTATGATATTCCACAAAACAAAGTGTTTTATAAAAACAGAATCTACATTATTTTACTGAAACTGAAAACCTTGACATGATGTTTATTTACATGTGTTAAATAATGAACATTTTCATCAGATTAATCAGGTTCATTTGGATTTTACTTATTTTACAGATTATAAAGTCAATAAAAAAACAAAAACCACAGTTCATATGGTTGTGTTTAGTGACGGATCATTTGAAGGAAAAAAAGAATCAAAGGTTCATTATTTTTAGGTGAATTTTTTTGTGGTAAATTTGACTTGAGTCACAATTTTTACTGAGGATGAATGGAAATGAATGCAAATCAACTGTGATTAATCTGATTAAATATTTAAAGTATTTAACACAAACTTGTTAAAACATGTTTGTGACGTGAACATTTGGCGTTGGGGTTAAAAATCCTCTGGTCTTCTGTCCACGCTGGTGCCGCCCGCCCGCCGTGCGTTCAGGCGGCGCGGTGCATCAGCAGCAGCAGGTTGCTATGGTAACACTCCAGGCTACACAGTGGGACTCCAGTCTTAGAACAGGAGTACTTCTTGGTGTTAATGCAGCCGTTAACTCCGCAGGTGACGGCCGGCGGTGGGGGGCGGGACACGGCCGGTGCCGGAGCGGCCACGCCTGCAGGGAAGGAGACGGCCAGGCCGTGGGCGGAGTCAGTGTAGCGGATCATAGGACAGTGGTTCTGCTTGGACTTCTTCTCTCTCAGACTCTTGATCTTAGCTTTACTGGTCTTCGTCAAACGTTCGATGGTTTGGTTCTTGTTCTCCTCCGCCTTCTTCGCCGCCTGCAGGCGTCTCTTTCGGGCTCGTTCCTCCCGTTTCTGCATCATTTCTGCCGTCATTTCCTTTTCCTTATAACCCATGGGCAACTCCAACAGAGGCTGAGACTGTTGTTTATGGAGGAGAGCTTTCTGGAAGACACACACACACAAGGACTGGACCATTAGGACTTTTCATCTGACCATTAGGACTTTTCATCTGACCATTAGGACTTTTCATCTGACCATTAGGACTTTTCATCTGACCATTAGGACTTTTCATCTGACCATTAGGACTTTTCATCTGACCATTAGGACTTTTCATCTGACCATTAGGACTTTTCATCTGACCATTAGGACTTTTCATCTGACCATTAGGACTTTTCATCTGACCATTAGGACTTTTCATCTGACCATTAGGACTTTTCATCTGACCATTAGGACTTTTCATCTGACCATTAGGACTTTTCATCTGACCATTAGGACTTTTCATCTGACCATTAGGACTTTTCATCTGACCATTAGGACTTTTCATCTGACCATTAGGACTTTTCATCTGACCATTTAAACTTTTCATCTGACCATTAGGACTTTTCATCTGACCATTTAAACTTTTCATCTGACCATTTGGACTTTTCTTCTGACCATTTGGACTTTTCATCTGACCATTTGGACTTTTCATCTGACCATTTGGACTTTTCATCTGACCATTAGGACTTTTCATCTGACCATTAGGACTTTTCATCTGACCATTAGGACTTTTCATCTGACCATTAGGACTTTTCATCTGACCATTAGGACTTTTCATCTGACCATTTGGACTTTTCATCTGACCATTAGGACTTTTCATCTGACCATTAGGACTTTTCATCTGACCATTTAAACTTTTCATCTGACCATTTGGACTTTTCATCTGACCATTTGGACTTTTCATCTGACCATTAGGACTTTTCATCTGACCATTAGGACTTTTCATCTGACCATTTAAACTTTTCATCTGTCCATTTGGACTTTTCATCTGACCATTAGGACTTTTCATCTGACCATTAGGACTTTTCATCTGACCATTAGGACTTTTTAAGTGAACTCACCTGTCTTGCGGTCAGCAGAGACTCGTCCACCTCCTTCTTTAACTCTCCATTATCGTCCAGTTCTCCTTTCTCCAGAGCGTCCAGCCAGCGCTCCTCTTCATCCACTGGACCTGGACCCCCCCCCAACAGAGAGTCTGAGTCCACGTCTGGGAGAGGAGAGGCCGCCATGTTACTGTCCTCGTCTGGAACAACATTAACTAACGTTATTCTACGTCCTTCTAGAATGTTCTGACAGCTCCCATTCACTTTGAATGGACGTTCCCAGTGTTCTGCAGGTAGATGTTTTTTCATAACTGTCCGCTGCGCCGTTAACGCGAGGTCTGCCGTTAACGCCCGCTGCCAATGGCAACGAATTTTGCCACTTCAGATTGACGGTACCATATCACTCCGCAGGTAGTTCGGCCACTTTTAAAGTAAATATTGTCGACCTATTGTATCCAGTCTGTTAGAGTAGAACAGGAAGAAACTAGAATAACTGTAGAATAAACAGGATAATGGATTGACCAGAGTCCTGCACGGGTTCGGGTACCCGTGGGTGAACCGTGGGTGACCCGCAGATTTTCACAAAACGGGTGAAAAATGTTGTGCTGTGTCAGATATGGGTTCGGTTCAGGTCGGACGTGGGTGATTGTGGGTCTAATTTTTGGTTCATAGGTTAAAAGGTTAATAACATTTTTATTTGGCTCATCCTTGGCTATGTCACTGTTTACTATATTCATGACAATAAATGTTTGTATGTAACTTTGGCTATCTGACATTTTCTTTCGGGTTCGGGTCGGATATCGGGTTCATTTATAGCGGGTCGGTTCGGATGCAGATTTTTTTTTTTTTTGTCGGAAAACGGGTCAGATACGGGTTTGAACATGACGGGTACGGGCGGTTGCGGTTTGTCAAAATCAGAACCGTGCAGGACTCTGCTTTGACCACACGTGACTATCAGAAGAATATTTACCTTCGGCCCAGTCAGGAAATATTTTTCCAATAATCACATGTGGTCAATACATTATCCCTTATTTACTGTCCTCATGTGGGACAACATGATCCATTTATTTTATGGATCATTAACAATCCCTTAGAGGGTTTAAAAACATTCCCAGAAATCCTGGCTCCTGTTTTTCCCATATGTCCATTTCAATATTCGACCACGTATGACGTCACTTGGCAGAACGACCAAATGTCACATGTTAGATCTAATGTTAAATATGAAGCACAAGATATTGTCTGATTTAACTAAATATGTCAATAACCTGCTTTAAGGTTAAAGGTCATACATTTACCAAATATACCATTGGTGCCACGTCATGTGACGTCTTTACGTGACGTCATGTGACGTCTTTACGCGACGTCATGGAGCCTATGGGTGTTATCTCATCTGAGGTCAGAAGGTCAGACGAAGTGAAGGAAATAAACACCTGATACTATCTGTATCCAGTTAGTAGTACAGTGTGTGTATTTAGTAGTAGTGTGTATTTAGTACTAGAGTGTATTTAGTACTAGAGTGTGTATTTAGTACTAGAGTGTGTATTTAGTACTAGAGTGTGTATTTAGTACTAGAGTGTGTATTTAGTACTAGAGTGTGTGTACCCAGCCAGGCTCTGTACTGTTCCAGAGGCACAGACGGTTCCTCATCATCCTCATCCTCATCTTCATCCTCATCATCATTATCGATGATCATTAGGGGTGAGGGGGGACGGGCGACCCCAGGGTGGACAGTGAAGGTGGGGACGCTGGGACACAAGACAAAGACCAGACTGTGAGGTCCAACTTAAAATCAAATCAAACTTTATTTATATAGTAAACTTTATTTATATAGTACTCTACATAGAAAATACCATCCCTCCATATATATACACACACACATATACACACACACACACACACAAACACACACACACACACCATCATGGGAACGTCTACCCTGGCCTGGGAGGGGCCCCAGGCCATGACCACTAGGGGCACTGGCACACGGACCCCCAACGCCTACAGACAGGGAGAGCCCCTCACCAAGCTGAGGAGGCCCCCAACCAGCTGGACAGGGGGACCCGCGGGCAGTACCCCCAGGTACAACCCCCAGTGTGGAGGACCCCCCCTAAGGAAACACTGGAGTTAAAACATAAAATATAAGATGTGACCCCAGGTGTGACCCCAGGTGTGACCCCAGATGTGACCCCAGGTGTGACCCCAGATGTGACCCCAGATGTGACCCCAGATGTGACCCCAGGTGTGACCCCAGATGTGACCCCAGGTGTGACCCCAGGTGTGACTCCAGATGTGACTCCAGATGTGACCCCAGGTGTGACCCCAGATGTGACCCCAGATGTGACCCCAGGTGTGACCCCAGATGTGACCCCAGATGTGACCCCAGGTGTGACCCCAGATGTGACCCCAGACTCACCTCTTAGTTCCCAGGGTTTGTCCTCCCAGTTTGATCTTCAGTCTGAGCTGGGGTGGAGGTCGAGGGGCTACGATGGGCTCAGGTTCTGGCAGTTCTGTGAAGCTGTGGTGTTTCCTCTTGTGTTTCTTGTGTTTTTTATGTTGTTTCTTATGTTTGTGGAAACTGTGCAGACTAGAGCTGCCTTCACCTGAAAACAAAACAGTATGAGGAACAACATCTGAAACACACACACACACACACACATACATACATACATATATATATATATATATATATATATATATATATATATATATATATATATATATATATTAACCGTTATTACAATTGAGAAGTTGTAGGGTTTTTTTAACCTTTACTTCAGTAAATGTGTTGAATCAATACTTCTACTTTTAGCAGAGTATTTTTTCTCACAAGTAGCTGTACTTGTACTTAAGTACAGAATGTGAGTACTTTGAACACCTCTGTCTATTTGTTCCTTCACAATAGTTTCAGCATATGCTAACATTCTACTATAAGAGTTTAAACCCGTACTTTATTCAGACTTTCATCCAAAATTCAAGACTTTTCAAGGTCTGGAAACAGTGTTTGAAAAGCCCATTATGTTTTAAGACTTTCAACACTTGCATAAGCACCCAGTTTTCCGTTCTTTTACAAGTAACTATAGTCAAACTTTGGAAGGTTCTGCTGTAGCATGTACTTACTTAGAAACCTGGGGTGAATCATGTCTTTCCTTTTCCCCATTGAAACGATGACAGCTGACGTAAACACAAAGAAGTAGCTGTTTCCGATGCTACATAACAATCTTTAATTTCAAATAAGTACTAATATTACCACTGCCACCGTAAGGGCAAATGAAAAGGAATTTTAAAAGGAGAAAGCTAACTGTAGCCCGTTAGCTTCGACATAACATGCAGTTATTAGCCTATTTAGCATTCACTTAAACAGTCCATAATATGTACTATAACTGTACATAGTCTACGTTTAATTTACCGACATTCAATAAGAAGCGCATCACAACATGGAAACACGACCGTATTTAAGGAAAAATTCAATGATCACTCAAAACGTTTACACTGTTCGTAGTTAAACCCACTTAAGCTAACAACAAGCTAACAACAGGAAGTTGGTGCATCCACTAATCCCTTCGGTTCCGGTTACTTCCGTCTAAGTAACCGGAACGCGGTGAACATTTAAAACAACTTGTCCCGTGTAAAATAAACTCTGACAAAGATTCACCTGGAAGTCTTTTCTGGTGAAATATTAAATGTCTGAACCCGGGAGTATATATATCATATATTATATTCGGACTGATAATAATGATTTGACCATTGACCTTCTGGATTAATCAGTTTGTCTAATAACGTAAAACAGGAAACAGTAGGTAATGGATCTGTGTAAAGAGCCAAATAAAAACTAAAGTGGTTGTGTTATTTGTGCTGCAGGCGGAGCTAAGGGCTGAACGGTCCGATAGAGAACACCGGAGAACACAGAACAATGTTCCACCCGTGATGGATGGGCGGGAAACAAACTGCGGTAAGATTTTATTTAAATACATAAATAAATAATTAATGGTGTTACACGAGCCTAAATGACACACAAACAATCAGCTAACAGGACCACTAAGCTAGCTAGGTTGTATTGTACACCCTACAGTCTGGGTAATGTAGTTTCTTTAAGGGAAAGTGCAGCTTTCAGCATATATTACCCACAATGCCCCTCGGGTCTCGAGCCAGGACACGTCAGGTTGGTTGTGTGGCTGAGCGCGTCTTCTACTTATTATGTAAAATAGTGACAAAGTGCATGAACTAGTGAGTGTATTTAGTGTAAACCCGTTCAGTGTTGTGTCCTGTTAACTTTTTGTTCATATAAGTTTATTTTAAACAGGGTTTATTTTTGTTTGAACATATTTAAAGCTCCAGTGTTAAAGACAATCCACAGGAAGCACCTGTGACCATGTACCATCTGGAATGTTCTATTTCTGTCAGCTTATATAAGACACTCAAACATGTCAGTACCTTTAACTACTGTTGTATTTACATGGAAATAGAGTCATGATGATGGTATATTTATTGGTAAGTAAGGATATGAATTATTCCAGTGTTATGGACCTGACGTAGTGGTTTTAGTTTTTATTACTCTATTTTTAGCGCATTTAGGTAATTTCTTTAAGTGCATTTCACTGTATTTTTGGGACACTTTTGTGTATTTTTTGTGTGCATTTTTGTATATTTTATTCTATAGCTGTAGAAAAAGTGATTAGACTAGTCAAATGAATCCAACCCTAACTCCTGTGGAATATCATGTGACTAAAACAGAGAGACAAGAAAACAATAAAATCACTGTTTTTACATGTCAGTACAATGACATGGATATGAACTATTCTGTTCTTTAACTTCTGCTGTTTTATCCATTTCAGCATAAATCTGTTTTAGTGGCTTCAGTTTTATTTGAACAATTTAAAATCGGTTCATTTTGTTTACGATATAGCTAGATTCAACTTTATTAATTTCCCCAGGGAGAAATTCAACTGTCTGGCAGTATGCAGTCACACCCATAAATAACTGACGACAAATAATAAAGAGTTCATATCCTTGTCTAACTAGTCTAATTAATTGGCAGCAGGAACAAACCACCTCCTAAAAGTTCACTGTTACAACACAGCAGGAGGAGTCTGTCACTGAGACTGTCCTGAGCTGAAGGACACTTCACTATTTGTCAGTTAAATGTGTTTGTCATCAGTGTCTATACTCTGGTGCACTCACAGTGACTCCGCCCCTCTCTTCTGACTCCGCCCCTATACTCTGGTGCACCCACATTGACTCCGCCCCTCTCTTCTGACTCCGCCCCTCTACTCTGGTGCACCCACAGTGACTCCGCCCCTCTCTTCTGACTCCGCCCCTCTACTTTGGTGCACCCACAGTGACTCCGCCCCTCTCTTCTGACTCCGCCCCTATACTCTGGTGCACCCACAGTGACTCCGCCCCTCTCTTCTGACCCCGCCCCTTTACTCTGGTGCACCCACACTGACTTACCCCCCACAGTGTCCTGTGAGCCCAGTTCTGGTCCAGTTTTGGTCAAAGCCAAAGTAGTCCCAGCAGGTTTCCTGGGATCAACAAAATAAAACCTGTTTCTTCTCAAAACAGTATTTGTTTGAGTGATTTATTTACATAACAAAACCATCACTGAACAAAAACTCACACCACATAATTGTTTGGAGCTACTTTCTCTCAATAGTGATCAATGGGCTAGCGTTGTCACTGCTAACAGCTGTACACCTGCATGTAGCAGCCACTAACACTGTTAATGGCTAACACTGCTAACAGCTAAAAACTGGTTAAAATAGTTTGATAAGACGCACCCAAAAATATTCAGTAACATGAACAAAGATATTCAGTAAAATTAACAAAAATGAATAAAATGTTCAGTAAAATGAACCAAATATTCAATAAAAAGAACAAAAATATTCAGTAAAATTAGTAAAATATTTTTAAAAATGAACAAAATATTCAGTAAAATTAACAAAATAATCAATGGTTGTTGTCACTGCTAACAGCTGTGCGTCTTACCAAACGATTTTCATCAGTTGTTAGCAGTGTTAGCTGTTAGCAGTGTTAGCTGTTAGCTGTGTTAGCGACTACTACATACATGTGCACAGCTGTTAGCAGTGACAACGCTAGCCCATTGATCACTATTGAGAGAAAGTAGCTCCAAACAATTACGTGGTGTGAGTTTTTGTTCAGTGATGGTTTTGTTATGTAAATAAATCACTCAAACAAATACTGTTTTGAGAAGAAACAGGTTTTATTTTGTTGACCCCAGGAAACCTGCTGGGACTACTTTGGCTTTGACCAAAACTGGACCAGAACTGGGCTCACAGGACACTGTGGGGGGTAAGTCACTGTGGGTGCACCAGAGTAAAGGGGCGGAGTCAGAAGAGAGGGGCGGAGTCACTGTGGGTGCACCAGAGTAGAGGGGCGGAGTCAGAAGAGAGGGGCGGAGTCACTGTGGGTGCACCAGAGTAGAGGGGCGGAGTCAGAAGAGAGGGGCGGAGTCACTGTGGGTGCACCAGAGTAAAGACACTGATAACAAACACATTCATCTGAAAAATACTGAACTGTCCCTTTAACACTGTGTCTTAGGGGGGTGGGTGTTTGTCAGGATGTCCTACATGGACCTTTTTCACAACTTCTGCATTTTGCACCATACGTAAGTGGAGCGTACCCCTACTTCTGCACCAGTAAAAGTTAAATGTCACAGATGACAGCATGGACCAACAGTTATTGTAACATACCAGGATGTTGTTGTCATGTCCAGAAGCATCTTATATTTCCTTCCACTCCTTCCCTGTTAACGGTGAAGCTAGAGGAAAATGGGTCCAGGCTATTCAGTGTTATGAAGGGCCCAGTTTTATCATTAAAACAGGAGCACTTCCGTCTGCAGCAGACACTTCACATCAGAACACTACATCTGGGGATGACGGTTTGAAACCCTAGCATTTTTCCTTGGAATGATTCTATTCCTACAGGAAAAAGGAGCCAGTATATGAACGGTGTCAAAAACTGCAGCTGTTAACGTCGCTATGAGTTGAGATAAAACAAATGTCCATGGTTTTAAAGTTATGGTGAACACAAATAAGTAATGTTGTCCTTAAACTGTAGTTGTGACCTTTAACCTTTCCATGCCAGTACATCAGTGTCAGCAGTAAACAACAGTAGCATTGGAAGGAAAGAATGTAAATAGTGATAGAACAGTGAACAGTAGTTAGTGCAACAGCAGTAAGTCACAGTAAATGTATGAACACTGATCAAACCTGGAGTTTGGGACCATCCTCTTTTTTTATTTGTCATGGGTAACATCTAACCCTCACAAAAACCTGCCCGTCTACTACATTAGATATTATGACAAACAAACACTAACATAAACACACACTGCCAGAGAAAAATGGGAACAGATTGGGCTAACGTTAGCATTATGCTAACGAGACGTTGACTTGAACCATAGACAGAACAAATATAAAATAGTCAAATAGTCCATGTCCTCTATACTGTCCATACATAACCATAGAACCCTAGTCCTAGGTATAAGTGGACAGACTAATGACTGGTGGACACACTAATGACTGGTGGACACACTAATGACTGGTGGACAGACTAATGACTGGTGGACACACTAATGACTGGTGGACACACTAATGACTGGTGGACAGACTAATGACTGGTGGACACACTAATGACTGGTGGACAGACTAATGACTGGTGGACAGACTAATGACTGGTGGACACACTAATGACTGGTGGACAGACTAATGACTGGTGGACACACTAATGACTGGTGGACAGACTAATGACTGGTGGACAGACTAATGACTGGTGGACACACTTATCACTTCAGTAACATTCATCTCTATTTACTTTGATACTTTTTCTTCACTGAAAAAAATCGTAGCCTTTATCAAGTTAATTTTTTCGTTAGTGAATTTTCCTCCACAATTCTTCAATTTCTACAAATATTAAAAGTGTCAAATTTCTTCAGGAAGTTGAAAAAACTCTTTCAATATTAGCGTCTTTCTACCGTCCGTTCGTTAACGCTCCTCTGACGTATTTACGCTGTTTGTTAAAATGGTCCAATAGAGACCACATCCTTTTCTCCAAAACGTCTCCAACAGAACCTCACCTTCTTCACAAACACTTCTAATCAGTCGTGGTGTGACGAGACACTCGGCTCACGAGATGGAGACGAGATTTTAATCAAACTAAATTCCAAATGATATGAATGGACAACAGACTTTTATTGAACTGAGTTACACATGTGTTTTATAACTCTGTAAACATCAACTTTTAATAAACTTCTTCCTCTACACATTAAAAGTCAAATAAAATGTTAGAAAAGTTCAAATAAATCAAATAAAATAATATATTTCTAAGGGTGGCACGGTGGTGCAGTGGTTAGCACGGTGGTGCGGTGGTTAGCGCGGTGGTGCGGTGGTTAGCGCGGTGGTGCAGTGGTTAGCACGGTGGTGCGGTGGTTAGCGCGGTGGTGCGGTGGTTAGCGCGGTGGTGCGGTGGTTAGCGCGGAGGTGCGGTGGTTAGCGCGGTGGTG
>CM035784.1:31126828-31141828 GCA_020466265.1 Siphamia tubifer
GTATAGTATTGTTCAGTATAGTATAGTATTGTTCAGTATAGTATAGTATAGTATTGTTCAGTATAGTATAGTATAGTATTGTTCAGTATAGTATAGTATAGTATAGTATAGTATTGTTCAGTATAGTATAGTATTGTACAGTATAGTATAGTATAGTATTGTTCAGTATAGTATTGTTCAGTATAGTATAGTATTGTTCAGTATAGTATAGTATTGTTCAGTATAGTATAGTATAGTATTGTTCAGTATAGTATAGTATAGTATTGTTCAGTATAGTATAGTATTGTACAGTATAGTATAGTATAGTATAGTATAGTATTGTTCAGTATAGTATAGTATAGTATTCTTCAGTATAGTATAGTATTGTTCAGTATAGTATAGTATAGTATTGTTCAGTATAGTATAGTATAGTATTGTACAGTATAGTATAGTATAGTATTGTTCAGTATAGTATAGTATAGTATTGTACAGTATAGTATAGTATAGTATTGTTCAGTATAGTATAGTATAGTATTGTACAGTATAGTATAGTATAGTATTGTTCAGTATAGTATAGTATAGTATTGTACAGTATAGTATAGTATAGTATTGTTCAGTATAGTATTGTTCAGTATAGTATAGTATTGTACAGTATAGTATAGTATAGTATAGTATTGTTCAGTATAGTATAGTATAGTATTGTACAGTATAGTATTGTTCAGTATAGTATAGTATAGTATTGTTCAGTATAGTATAGTATTGTACAGTATAGTATAGTATAGTATTGTTCAGTATAGTATAGTATAGTATTGTACAGTATAGTATAGTATAGTATTATTCAGTATAGTATAGTATAGTATTGTTCAGTATAGTATAGTATAGTATTGTACAGTATAGTATTGTACAGTATAGTATAGTATTGTACAGTATAGTATAGTATTGTTCAGTATAGTATAGTATAGTATTGTACAGTATAGTATAGTATTGTTCAGTATAATATAGTATTGTACAGTATAGTATAGTATTGTTCAGTATAGTATTGTTCAGTATAGTATAGTATAGTATTGTACAGTATAGTATAGTATTGTTCAGTATAGTATAGTATAGTATTGTTCAGTATAGTATAGTATAGTATTGTACAGTATAGTATTGTTCAGTATAGTATAGTATAGTATTGTTCAGTATAGTATAGTATAGTATTGTACAGTATAGTATAGTATAGTATTGTTCAGTATAGTATAGTATAGTATTGTACAGTATAGTATAGTATAGTATTGTTCAGTATAGTATAGTATAGTATTGTACAGTATAGTATAGTATAGTATAGTATAGTATTGTTCAGTATAGTATAGTATAGTATTGTACAGTATAGTATAGTATAGTATTGTTCAGTATAGTATTGTTCAGTATAGTATAGTATAGTATTGTACAGTATAGTATAGTATAGTATTGTTCAGTATAGTATAGTATAGTATTGTTCAGTATAGTATAGTATAGTATAGTATTGTACAGTATAGTATTGTTCAGTATAGTATAGTATAGTATTGTTCAGTATAGTATAGTATAGTATTGTACAGTATAGTATAGTATAGTATAGTATTGTTCAGTATAGTATAGTATAGTATTGTACAGTATAGTATTGTTCAGTATAGTATAGTATAGTATTGTTCAGTATAGTATAGTATAGTATTGTTCAGTATAGTATAGTATTGTACAGTATAGTATAGTATTGTTCAGTATAGTATAGTATAGTATTGTACAATATATTATAGTATAGTATTGTTCAGTATAGTATAGTATTGTTCAGTATAGTATAGTATTGTTCAGTATAGTATTGTACAGTATAGTATAGTATAGTATTGTTCAGTATAGTATAGTATTGTTCAGTATAGCATAGTATTGTTCAGTATAGTATAGTATTGTTCAGTATAGTATAGTATAGTATTGTTCAGTATAGTATAGTATAGTATTGTTCAGTATAGTATTGTTCAGTATAGTATAGTATGGTTCAGTATAGTATTGTTCAGTATAGTATTGTTCAGTATAGTATAGTATAGTATTGTTCAGTATAGTATAGTATTGTACAGTATAGTATAGTATAGTATTGTTCAGTATAGTATAGTATAGTATTGTTCAGTATAGTATAGTATTGTTCAGTATAGTATTGTACAGTATAGTATAGTATAGTATTGTTCAGTATAGTATAGTATTGTTCAGTATAGCATAGTATTGTTCAGTATAGTATAGTATTGTTCAGTATAGTATAGTATAGTATAGTATTGTTCAGTATAGTATAGTATAGTATTGTTCAGTATAGTATTGTTCAGTATAGTATAGTATAGTATTGTTCAGTATAGTATAGTATTGTACAGTATAGTATAGTATAGTATTGTTCAGTATAGTATAGTATAGTATTGTACAGTATAGTATAGTATAGTATTGTTCAGTATAGTATAGTATAGTATTGTTCAGTATAGTATAGTATAGTATTGTACAGTATAGTATAGTATTGTTCAGTATAGTATAGTATCGTATTGTACAATATATTATAGTATAGTATTGTTCAGTATAGTATAGTATTGTTCAGTATAGTATAGTATTGTTCAGTATAGTATTGTACAGTATAGTATAGTATAGTATTGTTCAGTATAGTATAGTATTGTTCAGTATAGTATAGTATTGTTCAGTATAGTATAGTATTGTTCAGTATAGTATAGTATAGTATTGTTCAGTATAGTATAGTATAGTATTGTTCAGTATAGTATAGTATAGTATAGTATAGTATTGTTCAGTATAGTATAGTATTGTACAGTATAGTATAGTATAGTATTGTTCAGTATAGTATTGTTCAGTATAGTATAGTATTGTTCAGTATAGTATAGTATTGTTCAGTATAGTATAGTATAGTATTGTTCAGTATAGTATAGTATAGTATTGTTCAGTATAGTATAGTATTGTACAGTATAGTATAGTATAGTATAGTATAGTATTGTTCAGTATAGTATAGTATAGTATTCTTCAGTATAGTATAGTATTGTTCAGTATAGTATAGTATAGTATTGTTCAGTATAGTATAGTATAGTATTGTACAGTATAGTATAGTATAGTATTGTTCAGTATAGTATAGTATAGTATTGTACAGTATAGTATAGTATAGTATTGTTCAGTATAGTATAGTATAGTATTGTACAGTATAGTATAGTATAGTATTGTTCAGTATAGTATAGTATAGTATTGTACAGTATAGTATAGTATAGTATTGTTCAGTATAGTATTGTTCAGTATAGTATAGTATTGTACAGTATAGTATAGTATAGTATAGTATTGTTCAGTATAGTATAGTATAGTATTGTACAGTATAGTATTGTTCAGTATAGTATAGTATAGTATTGTTCAGTATAGTATAGTATTGTACAGTATAGTATAGTATAGTATTGTTCAGTATAGTATAGTATAGTATTGTACAGTATAGTATAGTATAGTATTATTCAGTATAGTATAGTATAGTATTGTTCAGTATAGTATAGTATAGTATTGTACAGTATAGTATTGTACAGTATAGTATAGTATTGTACAGTATAGTATAGTATTGTTCAGTATAGTATAGTATAGTATTGTACAGTATAGTATAGTATTGTTCAGTATAATATAGTATTGTACAGTATAGTATAGTATTGTTCAGTATAGTATTGTTCAGTATAGTATAGTATTGTACAGTATAGTATAGTATTGTTCAGTATAGTATAGTATAGTATTGTTCAGTATAGTATAGTATAGTATTGTACAGTATAGTATTGTTCAGTATAGTATAGTATAGTATTGTTCAGTATAGTATAGTATAGTATTGTACAGTATAGTATAGTATAGTATTGTTCAGTATAGTATAGTATAGTATTGTACAGTATAGTATAGTATAGTATTGTTCAGTATAGTATAGTATAGTATTGTACAGTATAGTATAGTATAGTATAGTATAGTATTGTTCAGTATAGTATAGTATAGTATTGTACAGTATAGTATAGTATAGTATTGTTCAGTATAGTATTGTTCAGTATAGTATAGTATAGTATTGTACAGTATAGTATAGTATAGTATTGTTCAGTATAGTATAGTATAGTATTGTTCAGTATAGTATAGTATAGTATAGTATTGTACAGTATAGTATTGTTCAGTATAGTATAGTATAGTATTGTTCAGTATAGTATAGTATAGTATTGTACAGTATAGTATAGTATAGTATAGTATTGTTCAGTATAGTATAGTATAGTATTGTACAGTATAGTATTGTTCAGTATAGTATAGTATAGTATTGTACAGTATAGTATAGTATAGTATTGTTCAGTATAGTATAGTATAGTATTGTACAGTATAGTATAGTATAGTATTGTTCAGTATAGTATAGTATAGTATTGTACAGTATAGTATAGTATAGTATTGTTCAGTATAGTATTGTTCAGTATAGTATAGTATTGTACAGTATAGTATAGTATAGTATAGTATTGTTCAGTATAGTATAGTATAGTATTGTACAGTATAGTATAGTATTGTTCAGTATAGTATAGTATCGTATTGTACAATATATTATAGTATAGTATTGTTCAGTATAGTATAGTATTGTTCAGTATAGTATAGTATTGTTCAGTATAGTATTGTACAGTATAGTATAGTATAGTATTGTTCAGTATAGTATAGTATTGTTCAGTATAGTATAGTATTGTTCAGTATAGTATAGTATTGTTCAGTATAGTATAGTATAGTATTGTTCAGTATAGTATAGTATAGTATTGTTCAGTATAGTATAGTATAGTATAGTATAGTATTGTTCAGTATAGTATAGTATTGTACAGTATAGTATAGTATAGTATTGTTCAGTATAGTATTGTTCAGTATAGTATAGTATTGTTCAGTATAGTATAGTATTGTTCAGTATAGTATAGTATAGTATTGTTCAGTATAGTATAGTATAGTATTGTTCAGTATAGTATAGTATTGTACAGTATAGTATAGTATAGTATAGTATAGTATTGTTCAGTATAGTATAGTATAGTATTCTTCAGTATAGTATAGTATTGTTCAGTATAGTATAGTATAGTATTGTTCAGTATAGTATAGTATAGTATTGTACAGTATAGTATAGTATAGTATTGTTCAGTATAGTATAGTATAGTATTGTACAGTATAGTATAGTATAGTATTGTTCAGTATAGTATAGTATAGTATTGTACAGTATAGTATAGTATAGTATTGTTCAGTATAGTATAGTATAGTATTGTACAGTATAGTATAGTATAGTATTGTTCAGTATAGTATTGTTCAGTATAGTATAGTATTGTACAGTATAGTATAGTATAGTATAGTATTGTTCAGTATAGTATAGTATAGTATTGTACAGTATAGTATTGTTCAGTATAGTATAGTATAGTATTGTTCAGTATAGTATAGTATTGTACAGTATAGTATAGTATAGTATTGTTCAGTATAGTATAGTATAGTATTGTACAGTATAGTATAGTATAGTATTATTCAGTATAGTATAGTATAGTATTGTTCAGTATAGTATAGTATAGTATTGTACAGTATAGTATTGTACAGTATAGTATAGTATTGTACAGTATAGTATAGTATTGTTCAGTATAGTATAGTATAGTATTGTACAGTATAGTATAGTATTGTTCAGTATAATATAGTATTGTACAGTATAGTATAGTATTGTTCAGTATAGTATTGTTCAGTATAGTATAGTATAGTATTGTACAGTATAGTATAGTATTGTTCAGTATAGTATAGTATAGTATTGTTCAGTATAGTATAGTATAGTATTGTACAGTATAGTATTGTTCAGTATAGTATAGTATAGTATTGTTCAGTATAGTATAGTATAGTATTGTACAGTATAGTATAGTATAGTATTGTTCAGTATAGTATAGTATAGTATTGTACAGTATAGTATAGTATAGTATTGTTCAGTATAGTATAGTATAGTATTGTACAGTATAGTATAGTATAGTATAGTATTGTTCAGTATAGTATAGTATTGTACAGTATAGTATAGTATAGTATTGTTCAGTATAGTATTGTTCAGTATAGTATAGTATAGTATTGTACAGTATAGTATAGTATAGTATTGTTCAGTATAGTATAGTATAGTATTGTTCAGTATAGTATAGTATAGTATAGTATTGTACAGTATAGTATTGTTCAGTATAGTATAGTATAGTATTGTTCAGTATAGTATAGTATAGTATTGTACAGTATAGTATAGTATAGTATAGTATTGTTCAGTATAGTATAGTATAGTATTGTACAGTATAGTATTGTTCAGTATAGTATAGTATAGTATTGTTCAGTATAGTATAGTATAGTATTGTTCAGTATAGTATAGTATTGTACAGTATAGTATAGTATTGTTCAGTATAGTATAGTATAGTATTGTACAATATATTATAGTATAGTATTGTTCAGTATAGTATAGTATTGTTCAGTATAGTATAGTATTGTTCAGTATAGTATTGTACAGTATAGTATAGTATAGTATTGTTCAGTATAGTATAGTATTGTTCAGTATAGCATAGTATTGTTCAGTATAGTATAGTATTGTTCAGTATAGTATAGTATAGTATTGTTCAGTATAGTATAGTATAGTATTGTTCAGTATAGTATTGTTCAGTATAGTATAGTATGGTTCAGTATAGTATTGTTCAGTATAGTATTGTTCAGTATAGTATAGTATAGTATTGTTCAGTATAGTATAGTATTGTACAGTATAGTATAGTATAGTATTGTTCAGTATAGTATAGTATAGTATTGTTCAGTATAGTATAGTATTGTTCAGTATAGTATTGTACAGTATAGTATAGTATAGTATTGTTCAGTATAGTATAGTATTGTTCAGTATAGCATAGTATTGTTCAGTATAGTATAGTATTGTTCAGTATAGTATAGTATAGTATAGTATTGTTCAGTATAGTATAGTATAGTATTGTTCAGTATAGTATTGTTCAGTATAGTATAGTATAGTATTGTTCAGTATAGTATAGTATTGTACAGTATAGTATAGTATAGTATTGTTCAGTATAGTATAGTATAGTATTGTACAGTATAGTATAGTATAGTATTGTTCAGTATAGTATAGTATAGTATTGTTCAGTATAGTATAGTATAGTATTGTACAGTATAGTATAGTATTGTTCAGTATAGTATAGTATCGTATTGTACAATATATTATAGTATAGTATTGTTCAGTATAGTATAGTATTGTTCAGTATAGTATAGTATTGTTCAGTATAGTATTGTACAGTATAGTATAGTATAGTATTGTTCAGTATAGTATAGTATTGTTCAGTATAGTATAGTATTGTTCAGTATAGTATAGTATTGTTCAGTATAGTATAGTATAGTATTGTTCAGTATAGTATAGTATAGTATTGTTCAGTATAGTATAGTATAGTATAGTATAGTATTGTTCAGTATAGTATAGTATTGTACAGTATAGTATAGTATAGTATTGTTCAGTATAGTATTGTTCAGTATAGTATAGTATTGTTCAGTATAGTATAGTATTGTTCAGTATAGTATAGTATAGTATTGTTCAGTATAGTATAGTATAGTATTGTTCAGTATAGTATAGTATTGTACAGTATAGTATAGTATAGTATAGTATAGTATTGTTCAGTATAGTATAGTATAGTATTCTTCAGTATAGTATAGTATTGTTCAGTATAGTATAGTATAGTATTGTTCAGTATAGTATAGTATAGTATTGTACAGTATAGTATAGTATAGTATTGTTCAGTATAGTATAGTATAGTATTGTACAGTATAGTATAGTATAGTATTGTTCAGTATAGTATAGTATAGTATTGTACAGTATAGTATAGTATAGTATTGTTCAGTATAGTATAGTATAGTATTGTACAGTATAGTATAGTATAGTATTGTTCAGTATAGTATTGTTCAGTATAGTATAGTATTGTACAGTATAGTATAGTATAGTATAGTATTGTTCAGTATAGTATAGTATAGTATTGTATAGTATAGTATTGTACAGTATAGTATAGTATAGTATTGTTCAGTATAGTATTGTTCAGTATAGTATAGTATAGTATTGTTCAGTATAGTATAGTATAGTATTGTTCAGTATAGTATAGTATAGTATTGTACAGTATAGTATAGTATAGTATAGTATTGTTCAGTATAGTATAGTATAGTATTGTACAGTATAGTATTGTTCAGTATAGTATAGTATAGTATTGTTCAGTATAGTATAGTATAGTATTGTTCAGTATAGTATAGTATTGTACAGTATAGTATAGTATTGTTCAGTATAGTATAGTATAGTATTGTACAATATATTATAGTATAGTATTGTTCAGTATAGTATAGTATTGTTCAGTATAGTATAGTATTGTTCAGTATAGTATTGTACAGTATAGTATAGTATAGTATTGTTCAGTATAGTATAGTATTGTTCAGTATAGCATAGTATTGTTCAGTATAGTATAGTATTGTTCAGTATAGTATAGTATAGTATTGTTCAGTATAGTATAGTATAGTATTGTTCAGTATAGTATTGTTCAGTATAGTATAGTATGGTTCAGTATAGTATTGTTCAGTATAGTATTGTTCAGTATAGTATAGTATAGTATTGTTCAGTATAGTATAGTATTGTACAGTATAGTATAGTATAGTATTGTTCAGTATAGTATAGTATAGTATTGTTCAGTATAGTATAGTATTGTTCAGTATAGTATTGTACAGTATAGTATAGTATAGTATTGTTCAGTATAGTATAGTATTGTTCAGTATAGCATAGTATTGTTCAGTATAGTATAGTATTGTTCAGTATAGTATAGTATAGTATAGTATTGTTCAGTATAGTATAGTATAGTATTGTTCAGTATAGTATTGTTCAGTATAGTATAGTATAGTATTGTTCAGTATAGTATAGTATTGTACAGTATAGTATAGTATAGTATTGTTCAGTATAGTATAGTATAGTATTGTACAGTATAGTATAGTATAGTATTGTTCAGTATAGTATAGTATAGTATTGTTCAGTATAGTATAGTATAGTATTGTACAGTATAGTATAGTATTGTTCAGTATAGTATAGTATCGTATTGTACAATATATTATAGTATAGTATTGTTCAGTATAGTATAGTATTGTTCAGTATAGTATAGTATTGTTCAGTATAGTATTGTACAGTATAGTATAGTATAGTATTGTTCAGTATAGTATAGTATTGTTCAGTATAGTATAGTATTGTTCAGTATAGTATAGTATTGTTCAGTATAGTATAGTATAGTATTGTTCAGTATAGTATAGTATAGTATTGTTCAGTATAGTATAGTATAGTATAGTATAGTATTGTTCAGTATAGTATAGTATTGTACAGTATAGTATAGTATAGTATTGTTCAGTATAGTATTGTTCAGTATAGTATAGTATTGTTCAGTATAGTATAGTATTGTTCAGTATAGTATAGTATAGTATTGTTCAGTATAGTATAGTATAGTATTGTTCAGTATAGTATAGTATTGTACAGTATAGTATAGTATAGTATAGTATAGTATTGTTCAGTATAGTATAGTATAGTATTCTTCAGTATAGTATAGTATTGTTCAGTATAGTATAGTATAGTATTGTTCAGTATAGTATAGTATAGTATTGTACAGTATAGTATAGTATAGTATTGTTCAGTATAGTATAGTATAGTATTGTACAGTATAGTATAGTATAGTATTGTTCAGTATAGTATAGTATAGTATTGTACAGTATAGTATAGTATAGTATTGTTCAGTATAGTATAGTATAGTATTGTACAGTATAGTATAGTATAGTATTGTTCAGTATAGTATTGTTCAGTATAGTATAGTATTGTACAGTATAGTATAGTATAGTATAGTATTGTTCAGTATAGTATAGTATAGTATTGTACAGTATAGTATTGTTCAGTATAGTATAGTATAGTATTGTTCAGTATAGTATAGTATTGTACAGTATAGTATAGTATAGTATTGTTCAGTATAGTATAGTATAGTATTGTACAGTATAGTATAGTATAGTATTATTCAGTATAGTATAGTATAGTATTGTTCAGTATAGTATAGTATAGTATTGTACAGTATAGTATTGTACAGTATAGTATAGTATTGTACAGTATAGTATAGTATTGTTCAGTATAGTATAGTATAGTATTGTACAGTATAGTATAGTATTGTTCAGTATAATATAGTATTGTACAGTATAGTATAGTATTGTTCAGTATAGTATTGTTCAGTATAGTATAGTATAGTATTGTACAGTATAGTATAGTATTGTTCAGTATAGTATAGTATAGTATTGTTCAGTATAGTATAGTATAGTATTGTACAGTATAGTATTGTTCAGTATAGTATAGTATAGTATTGTTCAGTATAGTATAGTATAGTATTGTACAGTATAGTATAGTATAGTATTGTTCAGTATAGTATAGTATAGTATTGTACAGTATAGTATAGTATAGTATTGTTCAGTATAGTATAGTATAGTATTGTACAGTATAGTATAGTATAGTATAGTATAGTATTGTTCAGTATAGTATAGTATAGTATTGTACAGTATAGTATAGTATAGTATTGTTCAGTATAGTATTGTTCAGTATAGTATAGTATAGTATTGTACAGTATAGTATAGTATAGTATTGTTCAGTATAGTATAGTATAGTATTGTTCAGTATAGTATAGTATAGTATAGTATTGTACAGTATAGTATTGTTCAGTATAGTATAGTATAGTATTGTTCAGTATAGTATAGTATAGTATTGTACAGTATAGTATAGTATAGTATAGTATTGTTCAGTATAGTATAGTATAGTATTGTACAGTATAGTATTGTTCAGTATAGTATAGTATAGTATTGTTCAGTATAGTATAGTATAGTATTGTTCAGTATAGTATAGTATTGTACAGTATAGTATAGTATTGTTCAGTATAGTATAGTATAGTATTGTACAATATATTATAGTATAGTATTGTTCAGTATAGTATAGTATTGTTCAGTATAGTATAGTATTGTTCAGTATAGTATTGTACAGTATAGTATAGTATAGTATTGTTCAGTATAGTATAGTATTGTTCAGTATAGCATAGTATTGTTCAGTATAGTATAGTATTGTTCAGTATAGTATAGTATAGTATTGTTCAGTATAGTATAGTATAGTATTGTTCAGTATAGTATTGTTCAGTATAGTATAGTATGGTTCAGTATAGTATTGTTCAGTATAGTATTGTTCAGTATAGTATAGTATAGTATTGTTCAGTATAGTATAGTATTGTACAGTATAGTATAGTATAGTATTGTTCAGTATAGTATAGTATAGTATTGTTCAGTATAGTATAGTATTGTTCAGTATAGTATTGTACAGTATAGTATAGTATAGTATTGTTCAGTATAGTATAGTATTGTTCAGTATAGCATAGTATTGTTCAGTATAGTATAGTATTGTTCAGTATAGTATAGTATAGTATAGTATTGTTCAGTATAGTATAGTATAGTATTGTTCAGTATAGTATTGTTCAGTATAGTATAGTATAGTATTGTTCAGTATAGTATAGTATTGTACAGTATAGTATAGTATAGTATTGTTCAGTATAGTATAGTATAGTATTGTACAGTATAGTATAGTATAGTATTGTTCAGTATAGTATAGTATAGTATTGTTCAGTATAGTATAGTATAGTATTGTACAGTATAGTATAGTATTGTTCAGTATAGTATAGTATCGTATTGTACAATATATTATAGTATAGTATTGTTCAGTATAGTATAGTATTGTTCAGTATAGTATAGTATTGTTCAGTATAGTATTGTACAGTATAGTATAGTATAGTATTGTTCAGTATAGTATAGTATTGTTCAGTATAGTATAGTATTGTTCAGTATAGTATAGTATTGTTCAGTATAGTATAGTATAGTATTGTTCAGTATAGTATAGTATAGTATTGTTCAGTATAGTATAGTATAGTATAGTATAGTATTGTTCAGTATAGTATAGTATTGTACAGTATAGTATAGTATAGTATTGTTCAGTATAGTATTGTTCAGTATAGTATAGTATTGTTCAGTATAGTATAGTATTGTTCAGTATAGTATAGTATAGTATTGTTCAGTATAGTATAGTATAGTATTGTTCAGTATAGTATAGTATTGTACAGTATAGTATAGTATAGTATAGTATAGTATTGTTCAGTATAGTATAGTATAGTATTCTTCAGTATAGTATAGTATTGTTCAGTATAGTATAGTATAGTATTGTTCAGTATAGTATAGTATAGTATTGTACAGTATAGTATAGTATAGTATTGTTCAGTATAGTATAGTATAGTATTGTACAGTATAGTATAGTATAGTATTGTTCAGTATAGTATAGTATAGTATTGTACAGTATAGTATAGTATAGTATTGTTCAGTATAGTATAGTATAGTATTGTACAGTATAGTATAGTATAGTATTGTTCAGTATAGTATTGTTCAGTATAGTATAGTATTGTACAGTATAGTATAGTATAGTATAGTATTGTTCAGTATAGTATAGTATAGTATTGTACAGTATAGTATTGTTCAGTATAGTATAGTATAGTATTGTTCAGTATAGTATAGTATTGTACAGTATAGTATAGTATAGTATTGTTCAGTATAGTATAGTATAGTATTGTACAGTATAGTATAGTATAGTATTATTCAGTATAGTATAGTATAGTATTGTTCAGTATAGTATAGTATAGTATTGTACAGTATAGTATTGTACAGTATAGTATAGTATTGTACAGTATAGTATAGTATTGTTCAGTATAGTATAGTATAGTATTGTACAGTATAGTATAGTATTGTTCAGTATAATATAGTATTGTACAGTATAGTATAGTATTGTTCAGTATAGTATTGTTCAGTATAGTATAGTATAGTATTGTACAGTATAGTATAGTATTGTTCAGTATAGTATAGTATAGTATTGTTCAGTATAGTATAGTATAGTATTGTACAGTATAGTATTGTTCAGTATAGTATAGTATAGTATTGTTCAGTATAGTATAGTATAGTATTGTACAGTATAGTATAGTATAGTATTGTTCAGTATAGTATAGTATAGTATAGTATTGTACAGTATAGTATAGTATAGTATTGTTCAGTATAGTATAGTATAGTATTGTACAGTATAGTATAGTATAGTATAGTATAGTATTGTTCAGTATAGTATAGTATAGTATTGTACAGTATAGTATAGTATAGTATTGTTCAGTATAGTATTGTTCAGTATAGTATAGTATAGTATTGTACAGTATAGTATAGTATAGTATTGTTCAGTATAGTATAGTATAGTATTGTTCAGTATAGTATAGTATAGTATAGTATTGTACAGTATAGTATTGTTCAGTATAGTATAGTATAGTATTGTTCAGTATAGTATAGTATAGTATTGTACAGTATAGTATAGTATAGTATAGTATTGTTCAGTATAGTATAGTATAGTATTGTACAGTATAGTATTGTTCAGTATAGTATAGTATAGTATTGTACAGTATAGTATAGTATAGTATTGTTCAGTATAGTATAGTATAGTATTGTACAGTATAGTATAGTATAGTATTGTTCAGTATAGTATAGTATAGTATTGTTCAGTATAGTATAGTATTGTACAGTATAGTATTGTTCAGTATAGTATAGTATAGTATTGTTCAGTATAGTATAGTATAGTATTGTACAGTATAGTATAGTATAGTATTGTTCAGTATAGTATAGTATTGTACAGTATAGTATAGTATAGTATTGTTCAGTATAGTATTGTTCAGTATAGTATAGTATAGTATTGTTCAGTATAGTATAGTATAGTATTGTTCAGTATAGTATAGTATTGTACAGTATAGTATTGTTCAGTATAGTATAGTATAGTATTGTTCAGTATAGTATAGTATTGTACAGTATAGTATACTATAGTATTGTTCAATATAGTATAGTATAGTATTGTACAGTATAGTATAGTATAGTATTGTTCAGTATAGTATAGTATTGTTCAGTATAGTATAGTATAGTATTGTACAGTATAGTATAGTATAGTATTGTTCAGTATAGTATAGTATAGTGTTGTACAGTATAGTATAGTATAGTATAGTATAGTATAGTATTGTTCAGTATAGTATAGTATTGTACAGTATAGTATAGTATAGTATTGTTCAGTATAGTATAGTATTGTACAGTATAGTATAGTATTGTTCAGTATAGTATTGTTCAGTATAGTATAGTATTGTATAGTATAGTATAGTATTGTTCAGTATAGTATAGTATAGTATTGTTCAGTATAGTATAGTATAGTATTGTTCAGTATAGTATAGTATAGTATTGTATAGTATAGTATAGTATTGTTCAGTATAGTATAGTATAGTATTGTATAGTATAGTATAGTATTGTTCAGTATAGTATAGTATTGTACTGTATAGTATAGTATTGTTCAGTATAGTATAGTATAGTATTGTACAGTATAGTATAGTATAGTATTGTTCAGTATAGTATAGTATAGTATTGTACAGTATAGTATAGTATAGTATTGTTCAGTATAGTATTGTTCCGTATAGTATAGTATAGTATTGTACAGTATAGTATAGTATAGTATTGTTCAGTATAGTATAGTATAGTATTGTTCAGTATAGTATAGTATAGTATTGTACAGTATAGTATTGTTCAGTATAGTATAGTATTGTTCAGTATAGTATAGTATAGTATTGTACAGTATAGTATAGTATTGTTCAGTATAGTATAGTATAGTATTGTACAGTATAGTATAGTATAGTATTGTTCAGTATAGTATAGTATTGTACAGTAAAGTATAGTATAGTATTGTTCAGTATAGTATAGTATAGTATTGTACAGTATAGTATAGTATAGTATTGTTCAGTATAGTATAGTATAGTATTGTACAGAATAGTATTGTTCAGTATAGTATAGTATAGTATTGTTCAGTATAGTATAGTATAGTATTGTACA
>CM035784.1:31151828-31181828 GCA_020466265.1 Siphamia tubifer
CGCTTTGAGCACCATGAAGGTGGAAAAGCGCTATATAAATGCAGTCCATTTACCATTTACCAATTTATGAACGCACTCAATGAATATAGCGTTCTATCACGATAAAACATTCTTATGGGAGGTTAAAAAAAAAACAAACAAAAAAAGTCAGGCCGGGTTCGGGCCTGAGAATTCTGAAAACCTGTCGGACCAGGCCGGGCTTGGGCTCCACCCCCTCGGGCCAGGGCCGGGGTTGGGCCCAGATAATAGGCCCGTGCAGGGCACTACAGCACATGTCATGGCCCGTCTGAAGTTTACATATGACCATTTGGATGATACAGAGGAGTCATGGGAGAAGGTTTTGTGGTCAGATGAAACCAAAATAGAACTTTTTGGTCATAATTCCACTAAGTGTGTTTGGAGGAAGAAGAATGAAGAGTACATTGTGAAGAACACCATCCCTACTGTGAAGCATGGGGGTGTTTTTCTGCACATGGGACAGGACCAGTGGACTGCATTAAAGACAGGACCAGTGGACTGTATTAAAGACAGGACCAGTGGACTGCATTAAAGACAGGACCAGTGGACTGCATTAAAGACAGGATGACTGTAGTCGTGGATTGTGAGATTTTGGGGAATAACCTCCTTCCTTCAGTCAGAACATTGAAGATGGGTCGTGGTTGGGTCTTCCAACACCACAACGACCCGAAGCACACAGCCAGGAAAACCAAGGAGTGGTTCCGTAAGAAGCATATCAAGGTTCTAGCATGGCCCGGCCAGTCTCCACACCTGAACCCAATCCAAAATCTTTGGAGGGAGCTCAAACTCTGTGTTTGTCAGCGACAGCCCAGAAACCTGACTGATCTAGAGAAGATCTGTGTGGAGGAGTGGGCCAAGACCCCTCCTGTAGTGAGTGTAAACCTGCTGAAAAACTACAGGAAACCTTTGACTTCTGCTGAAAAACTACAGGAAACCTTTGACTTCTGCTGAAAAACTACAGGAAACCTTTGACTTCTGCTGAAAAACTACAGGAAACCTTTGACTTCTGCTGAAAAACTACAGGAAACCTTTGACTTCTGCTGAAAAACTACAGGAAACCTTTGACTTCTGCTGAAAAACTACAGGAAACCTTTGACTTCTGCTGAAAAACTACAGGAAACCTTTGACTTCTGCTGAAAAACTACAGGAAACCTTTGACTTCTGCTGAAAAACTACAGGAAACCTTTGACTTCTGCTGAAAAACTACAGGAAACCTTTGACTTCTGCTGAAAAACTACAGGAAACCTTTGACTTCTGCTGAAAAACTACAGGAAACCTTTGACTTCTGCTGAAAAACTACAGGAAACCTTTGACTTCTGCTGAAAAACTACAGGAAACCTTTGACTTCTGCTGAAAAACTACAGGAAACCTTTGACTTCTGCTGAAAAACTACAGGAAACCTTTGACTTCTGCTGAAAAACTACAGGAAACCTTTGACTTCTGCTGAAAAACTACAGGAAACCTTTGACTTCTGCTGAAAAACTACAGGAAACCTTTGACTTCTGCTGAAAAACTACAGGAAACCTTTGACTTCTGCTGAAAAACTACAGGAAACCTTTGACTTCTGCTGAAAAACTACAGGAAACCTTTGACTTCTGCTGAAAAACTACAGGAAACCTTTGACTTCTGCTGAAAAACTACAGGAAACCTTTGACTTCTGCTGAAAAACTACAGGAAACCTTTGACTTCTGCTGAAAAACTACAGGAAACCTTTGACTTCTGCTGAAAAACTACAGGAAACCTTTGACTTCTGCTGAAAAACTACAGGAAACCTTTGACTTCTGGAATAACAAACAAAGCTACTGTAGCAAATATTAACATTCATTTAATCAGCTGTTCAAATACTTATTTGCAGCTGTATCACACAAATAAATAGTTAAAAAAATCATACATTGTGATTTCTGGATTTTTCTTTTTAGTTTATCTCACAGTGACATGAACCTACCATGAACATTTCAGACTCCTCCATGACTTCCAAGTGGGAGATCTTGCAAAATAGCAGGGTGTTCAAATACTTATTTTCTTAACTGTAAATATATATATATATATATATATATATATATATATATATATATATATATATATATCCACATTTTCTCTAACTCCTCTTTCAGCCCTTGGTATTTCTCTTCTCTTCTCATGTTCTTTCTTTCTCATGTTGCTATCACTGGGGACTGCTACATCTATCACCACCACTGTCTTCTCATGTTTATCCACCACCACTATGTCAGGCTGATTGGCCATCACCATCTTGTCAGTCTGGATCTGGAAGTCCCACAGGATCTTGGCCTGTTTGTTCTCTGTCACCTTTGGGGGGTTCTCCCATCTTGACCCTTGACCTCCAGTCCATACTCTTTACAGATGTTCCTGTACAGTATGTCCTCTACCTGGTTATGTCTCTCCATGTATGCCTTACCTGCCACCATCTTACACCCTGCTGTGATGTGCTGGACTGTTTCAGGGGCTTCTCTACACAGCCTACACCTGGGGTCCTGTCTGATGTGGTAGACCCCGGCCTCTATTGCTCTGGTGTTCAGGGCTTGTTCTTGTGCAGCCATGAGTAGTGCCTCTGTGCTGTCCTTTAGTCCAGCCTTTTCCAGACACTGGTATGTCTTTTCCATATCAGCCACTTCCTCAATTTGTCGATGGTACACGCCATGCAAGGGTTTGTCCTTCCATGATAGCCCCTCTGGTTCCTCGACCTTACTGGGCTTTTGTTGCCTGAGGCATTCACTTAGCAGTTGGTCATTGGGGGCCATTTTCTTGATGTATTCCTGGAGGTTCGCCGTTTCCTCCTGGACAGTAGTTCTGACACTTACTAGTCCTCGGCCCCCTTCCTTTCGCTTAGTGTACAGCCTCAGGACACTGGACTTGGGGTGGAACCCTCCATGCATGGTAAGGAGTTTCCTTGTCTTGCTAACAGTGTCTTGTATCTCTTCCAGTGGCCAGGATATTATCCCAGCTGGAAATAGACCGGCCCGTAGACAACACACTGAAATAGTCCAGTCCATATGGACCCTGGGATACCTAACACACACTGTCATTGTTGTGGATGTGAAAAGACTACACTGCTGTCACTTCTGCTTTACGTCACACCAGACACAACACTGCTGGGAAGTCCCGCCCACTCACAGTGATTGGGTCCTTCATTTTGAAGTAGATTTGATTCACATGGTACTCAGGTGGTTTTGTTTGCGGAACGCAGCCAGGTGATGAGTCAAGTTATAGATGTCCTACTGCACACTGAGGACATTCTGTCCCATAGACGCTAACCCAGAGCAGATCGGGGGTGCACCCCGGCTAAAGTGTGGCCCAGGCGCACACTGGTGGAAAAACCAAACTGCCCATGTTTTTATTTTAGTCCGATTCATGAGCAAATGAGCTGCAGAAAAAGACCTGTGTTGAAATCAGAAATGGGTTCATTCTTCATTTCCAATTATTTTCACTTCCTGTTTTGAAAACATAAATGGAATGTTCACCACATACACACACACAGAACATCCAATACCATCTTTATTCTATGGGGAGAAAAAAAACCTTTGGGTTTGACAAATCACATCCTGTGTGTTTGTTTGTGTGTTTCTGTGTGTTTGTTTGTGTGTGTGTGTATTTGTGTGTTTGTGTGTGTGTGTGTGTGTGTGTGTGTGTATTTGTGTGTGTGTGTATTTGTTTCATGTGCAGCTTCAACCTCTGGGCTGTAATTTAATCAACGTTTCCAGTGACCAGCATGGGATGATCCCGTCAGCGCTCAGGGAGGTTCTGTCCCACTGGGTTCCCTCACAGGTCCATGAGCAAGGCAGCAGCGCTCCCAAACTGCTCTACACCATTCCCAACGGAGGAAACCCCACTGGAGCATCTATGACCACCCAGAGGAAGAAGGAGATCTATGAGGTAACTGATGCTAATGCTAATGAAACTCCACTGGAGGATCTATGAGGTAACTGATGCTAATGCTAATGAAACTCCACTGGGGGATCTATGAGGTAACTGATGCTAATGCTAATGAAACTCCACTGGAGGATCTATGAGGTAACTGATGCTAATGCTAATGAAACTCCACTGGGGGATCTATGAGGTAACTGATGCTAATGCTAATGAAACTCCACTGGAGGATCTATGAGGTAACTGATGCTAATGCTAATGAAACTCCACTGGAGGATCTATGAGGTAACTGATGCTAATGCTAATGAAACTCCACTGGGGGATCTATGAGGTAACTGATGCTAATGCTAATGAAACTCCACTGGAGGATCTATGAGGTAACTGATGCTAATGCTAATGAAACTCCACTGGGGGATCTATGAGGTAACTGATGCTAATGCTAATGATACTCCACTGGAGGATCTATGAGGTAACTGATGCTAATGAAACTCCACTGGGGGATCTATGAGGTACCTGATGCTAATGCTAATGAAACTCCACTGGGGGATCTATGAGGTACCTGATGCTAATGCTAATGAAACTCCACTGGAGGATCTATGAGGTACCTGATGCTAATGCTAATGAAACTCCACTGGGGGATCTATGAGGTAACTGATGCTAATGCTAATGAAACTCCACTGGGGGATCTATGAGGTACCTGATGCTAATGCTAATGAAACTCCACTGGAGGATCTATGAGGTACCTGATGCTAATGCTAATGAAACTCCACTGGGGGATCTATGAGGTAACTGATGCTAATGCTAATGAAACTCCACTGGGGGATCTATGAGGTAACTGATGCTAATGCTAATGATACTCCACTGGAGGATCTATGAGGTAACTGATGCTAATGAAACTCCACTGGGGGATCTATGAGGTACCTGATGCTAATGCTAATGAAACTCCACTGGGGGATCTATGAGGTACCTGATGCTAATGCTAATTAAACTCCACTGGGGGATCTATGAGGTAACTGATGCTAATGCTAATGAAACTCCACTGGAGGATCTATGAGGTAACTGATGCTAATGCTAATGAAACTCCACTGGGGGATCTATGAGGTACCTGATGCTAATGCTAATGAAACTCCACTGGGGGATCTATGAGGTACCTGATGCTAATGCTAATGAAACTCCACTGGAGGATCTATGAGGTACCTGATGCTAATGCTAATGAAACTCCACTGGGGGATCTATGAGGTAACTGATGCTAATGCTAATGAAACTCCACTGGGGGATCTATGAGGTACCTGATGCTAATGCTAATGAAACTCCACTGGGGGATCTATGAGGTAACTGATGCTAATGCTAATGATACTCCACTGGAGGATCTATGAGGTAACTGATGCTAATGAAACTCCACTGGGGGATCTATGAGGTAACTGATGCTAATGAAACTCCACTGGGGGATCTATGAGGTACCTGATGCTAATGCTAATGAAACTCCACTGGGGGATCTATGAGGTACCTGATGCTAATGCTAATGAAACTCCACTGGAGGATCTATGAGGTACCTGATGCTAATGCTAATGAAACTCCACTGGGGGATCTATGAGGTAACTGATGCTAATGCTAATGAAACTCCACTGGGGGATCTATGAGGTACCTGATGCTAATGCTAATGAAACTCCACTGGAGGATCTATGAGGTACCTGATGCTAATGCTAATGAAACTCCACTAGGGGATCTATGAGGTAACTGATGCTAATGCTAATGAAACTCCACTGGGGGATCTATGAGGTAACTGATGCTAATGCTAATGATACTCCACTGGAGGATCTATGAGGTAACTGATGCTAATGAAACTCCACTGGGGGATCTATGAGGTACCTGATGCTAATGCTAATGAAACTCCACTGGGGAATCTATGAGGTACCTGATGCTAATGCTAATTAAACTCCACTGGGGGATCTATGAGGTAACTGATGCTAATGCTAATGAAACTCCACTGGAGGATCTATGAGGTAACTGATGCTAATGCTAATGAAACTCCACTGGGGGATCTATGAGGTACCTGATGCTAATGCTAATGAAACTCCACTGGGGGATCTATGAGGTACCTGATGCTAATGCTAATGAAACTCCACTGGAGGATCTATGAGGTACCTGATGCTAATGCTAATGAAACTCCACTGGGGGATCTATGAGGTAACTGATGCTAATGCTAATGAAACTCCACTGGGGGATCTATGAGGTACCTGATGCTAATGCTAATGAAACTCCACTGGGGGATCTATGAGGTACCTGATGCTAATGCTAATGAAACTCCACTGGGGGATCTATGAGGTACCTGATGCTAATGCTAATGAAACTCCACTGGAGGATCTATGAGGTAACTGATGCTAATGCTAATGAAACTCCACTGGGGGATCTATGAGGTAACTGATGCTAATGCTAATGAAACTCCACTGGAGGATCTATGAGGTAACTGATGCTAATGAAACTCCACTGGGGGATCTATGAGGTACCTGATGCTAATGCTAATGAAACTCCACTGGGGGATCTATGAGGTACCTGATGCTAATGCTAATGAAACTCCACTGGAGGATCTATGAGGTACCTGATGCTAATGCTAATGAAACTCCACTGGAGGATCTATGAGGTAACTGATGCTAATGCTGTTTTAAAAAAACCAAACACTATAAAAATGGACAGTTTTTTTTTTTTTATAAAACTAAATTAGCCTAAATCGTAAACATGTGTTTCCAACAGTTGGCTCGACAGTATGACCTTCTGATCATAGAGGACGACCCCTATTATTTCCTACAGTTCAACAAGGTAACGTAGGACTGTGTTCTGCTCATGTGTACTGGTTTATATGTGTACTGGTTTATGCGTGTACTGGTTTATGCGTGTACTGGTTTATGCGTGTACTGGTTTATGCGTGTACTGGTATTACGTCCTGCAGGTGGCATCTAGGGGTGTGTGCAGGAAATAACACAAAAACCAAGATGTAAAATGGAACTAAAATTGTAAATTTAATAATGGATAAAGTGATTTAACAAAAGGTGTCCCAAAAGGGGAAATACAATGTGAGGAAACAAAAAGGTACAATTTTTAAATACGGGTAACAAAGTATGGAATGACAAACTCAAATAACTAAATTTAGCTTCTTTAACTGAAGGCAAACAAAGCTAAAGAAACTAAATTAACGAGTGTCTCATATAGTTAAACAAGTCACACAAAACGCTAGCCTAGTGACGGGACAAGAGACACAGACGAGTGGTGGTGGACTGGGACAGAGTGATCCCAGCCGACGAGCTTCTCTAAGGTGTTCAGTTTTATAGTAGGCGGCTCAATCGAGTGGCAGGAGTCCGATTGGTTGGAGCAGGAACAGGACGGAAAAGGGAGAGGCGGGAATTCAGGATCCAATCAGAACGGGGAAGGGGCCAGAGGGACGGACTTTTGTTTTCCCTGCGACTTCCAAGGACCAATCACGTGCAGGGCTCCGAGCAGCATGATTTACATATAAAACATAACACGTCAGTACAGCAGAGAATCAGGAGGAGGCATGACCAACAAACCAGATAAGGGCGGGGCCCGTAACACCCTCCCCCTTAAGTGAAAACCACAGGTTTTCTAAACTCTACAAATTCAAAAAAATTTTTTCAAAGTTTTGGCATAGTGTATATCTTACAAAAAAAAATATACTCACATCCTGGACAAGGTATCAGCAATGACATTGTCTACATCCTTTTTGTGGCAGATCTGTAAATTAAAATCTTGCAGCATCAGTGCCCAGCGCATCAGTCGCTGGTTGTGATTATACATACGAGAGAGAAAGACAAGCGGGTTATGATCGGTAAACACAACCACAGGCAGAGAGCTGGAGCCAAGGTACACCTCGAAGTGCTGGAGAGCGAGCAACATTGACAATTTTGTCACGAATTTAGCATTACCCAAATTGTCCACACAATTTTCCATGCGTGGCATGGGATAAGCATCTGGCACTGTTACAGAATTAACTTTTCTATAATCCGTTATAAAACGAGGAGAGCCGTCAGGTTTGCATTCCACTAAACATGGTGAGCTCCAAGCGCTCGAACTAGGTTTAGCCCGACCGTATTCGGCTTTCTGCTTCATAAGTGCACGCTTTGTGGGATTTACTCGGTAGGGATGCTGACGAATTGGCTTTGAATCTGTAACATCAATATCATGAGTCAGCACTGAAGTCTGCGAAGGGACATCATTAAATAGACAAGGGAAATCTTTAATTGTCTTTATTAAATCGTCTCGCTGATTTTCAGATACATGTTTAAGATGCGAAGGTAATTCCTTTAACATTTCAGAATTAGGCAATCGGACACATTGAAACTTGTTTGACACATCGTCCGTGACATCAGAGACCTGATTGGAGTTCACTACCACGAGCGCGGAGGCAGAAGGGCATGTACTGGTCAAGCGCAGAGGAGAGGCTGCGCGCTCATGATACAGTTTCATCATATTAATATGACACATGCGGGTTTTTCGCCTTCTGTCTGGGCGCTTCATGTTTTGTCGTCTAGGCAGGGGACCTACACAGTCAACAATTACTCTGTCGAAAGGCTGATCTAATACAGGAATAGGATGAAGAGGGGCTGGCAGAATTGTTTGATTTGGCTTTCCTGTGATTTGACATGTGTGACAGCTACGGAGGAAATTAGCAACATCTTTTTTCATTCCGGGCCAAAAGAATTGTTTTAATATATGTTGATACGTTTTAGTAATACCCAAGTGTCCAGACCATAAACTTTCATGGGCCACTGACATAATGACATGACGGTAAACAGTGGGCACAACAATTTGATAGACTGCGTTTAGATTTAAATCAGTCATTGTGCGTGGAGACCATTTACGCATGAGAAGTTCATTATCAATGAAATAGCAAACATGTGCCTGATCAAGTTGCTCACCACTCACCACACTGGAATACATCGGGCACAGCGTTGAATCCACTCTCTGCTCTGTGACCAACCGATCGCGCGTGCATGGGAGCGATAACCCTTCTGGTTTTGGAGATGCACCTTGATGTACCACTGGTTTTGATTGAGTCTGGGCCTCAGCGTTAGTCTTAAGTGTATCCGTAAGTGTAGAAGCAAAAAATGTATCAGAAATGTCAACATCTTGATTTAGGCGAGCTTTGGCACGCGTAATTGCGCACGTGGGAAACTGATCATTACTTTTATCAGAATAATTGTTTTGCGGAGAATCAAGCACCTCTAAATTTGGAGTAATTTTCCCTCCCGCTATGTCATTCCCCATTAGCATTTCCACCCCAGAAATTGGCAGCTCAGGGCAAACAGCAACAGGAAATGTACCGGTGACAAGCTTGGATTTAATGTGCACAAAATGAACAGGTCTTGGGCTGTATCCCATCTCAATTCCTCGCAATACCGATCCATATCCGCAAGATGACTTTGAAGAAAATGGAAGAGCATTGGCTAAAATTACTGTCTGAGACCCTCCAGTGTCTCTTAAAATGCGTATTGGGCACTGATCTGAAGATTCGCCAGTTAAAGAGACCAACCCTTCAAATATGAATGGTTCAAAACATGGGTCTGCTTGAGTGTTGGGCTTTTTGTCAATTGTAATCAACCCGACACCTTTTGGTTGTGAAGCAGACGGATCCGCTTTTCGTTTTAGAGCAAGACAATTAGCGATCACATGTCCGGATTTGTGGCAGTAATAACACTCTCGTGAATCTCTAACTTTACTGGTATTTGGTGGGACAGATTTGGCTTCTGAAACAGAAGCCACACATTCAGAACTGGCAGAATTGGACACAAATGCATTTCTATGTGTAAGCACAAATTCATCAGCCAGGACAGAAGCTTCAGGGAGCGTGGCTGCTTTTTGCTCATTTAAATATACCACCACCCTGTCTGGTAAATTTTTCTTAAAATCCTCCAGAAGTATTAGTTCGCGTAATTTGGAAAAATTGTCACAATTAGCAGACGCGCACCATTTGTCAAATAGCGTACCCTTTTCTCTAGCAAATTCTACATATGTGCGGCCTGGTGCTTTTTTGTGGTTCCGAAATTTTTGCCTATATGCTTCTGGAACTAACTCATATGCTCGAAGGATTGCAGTTTTCACAGATTCATAAGACATACTCTCAGAGACTGACAGTGCGGCAATAACTTCCTGAGCCTTTCCATTTATTTTACATTGCAATAAAATAGACCATACCTCTCTTGGACATTTTAAAGCCATGGCAATGCGCTCAAAAGCAGGAAAATAGGAGTCCACTTCAGTTTCTCTGAATACAGGAAATAAAGTCACATATTTACTTACGTCAAAGGATGCTGCCTGAGTGGTGGTGGGGAGGGAATCAGGAAAAGCACGAGGACTGGGTCGACTCTGGGCCTCCAGCTCCAGCTGTCTGATACGCACAGCCGTCTCAGCCTCCAGCTCCAATCGTTTGATTTCAATCTGCAGCTCCATGTGGGCCTTGCGTTCCCTTTCCTTCTCCTCGGCTTCCATCCGAAGCTGCTCCAGACGGAGTTTATGCCGTGCGGACAGCCTGGAGGAACCGGTGGAACTTGGGGATGAGAGTGGGTCGGACAAAGAATGGGTGCGCGGTTGATCAGTCCGCCCACCAGACTGAGCCCTTTCTTCTCTCAGCTCAAGAGCGGGTACGGGTCGCTCTAACTTGGGTGAGGGAACAGCAAGCCCGGAGTCTGCTAGAGTACGCACCTCTGCGTCTATGTCTTCCGCAGTCTCGGCCACATCTGACAAGTCTTTCCCCACCAGCCCTGCAGCAAGCAGTGCTCTTAATTTGTCAGGTTTTAGTCGTTTGTCAATTGGTATTTGATTTTTATCCGCCATTTCAAGTAATTCTACTTTTGACAAGTTTTCAAGCTCCTCAAGGGAGTATTTGGGCACTTTCCCCCCCTTGAACGTTGCCATGGTGCGAGTCTTCAAAAAACAATTAACTTAATTTTCAACAACTGGTTTATGCGTGTACTGGTTTATGCGTGTACTGGTTTATGCGTGTACTGGTTTATGCGTGTACTGGTTTATGCGTGTACTGGTTTATGCGTGTACTGGTTTATGCGTGTAATGGTTTATGCGTGTACTGGTTTATACGTTTAGTGGTTTATGCGGCTAGGAGTGTTTGTTGTGTGCTTGTGTGTGTGTCTGCGTTTAGTGTGTGTGTCTGTACTGACTTTCGGTACCTAACCCTATTACGCCAGTTTCGGTTCCTAACCCTAGTACGCCAGTTTCGGTACCTAACCCTAGTATGCCAGTTTCAGTACCTAACCCTAGTATGCCAGTTTCAGCACCTAACCCTAGTACGCCAGTTTCAGCACCTAACCCTAGTACGCCAGTTTCAGCACCTAACCCTAGTACGCCAGTTTCAGCACCTAACCCTAGTACGCCAGTTTCAGCACCTAACCCTAGTACGCCAGTTTCAGCACCTAACCCTAGTACGCCAGTTTCAGTACCTAACCCTAGTACGCCAGTTTCAGCACCTAACCCTAGTACGCCAGTTTCAGTACCTAACCCTAGTACGCCAGTTTCAGCACTTAACCCTAGTACGCCAGTTTCAGCACCTAACCCTAGTACGCCAGTTTCAGCACCTAACCCTAGTACGCCAGTTTCAGTACCTAACCCTAGTACGCCAGTTTCAGTACCTAACCCTAGTACGCCAGTTTCAGCACCTAACCCTAGTACGCCAGTTTCAGTACCTAACCCTAGTATGCCAGTTTCAGTACCTAACCCTAGTACGCCAGTTTCAGTACCTAACCCTAGTACGCCAGTTTCAGTACCTAACCCTAGTACGCCAGTTTCAGTACCTAACCCTCGTACCCAGTCGTTCACAGTGTGTTTTTTGTCCAGCCGTGGGCTCCTACCTTCTTGTCCATGGACGTAGATGGACGAGTCATCAGGACAGACTCCTTCTCTAAGATCCTGTCTTCAGGGTAAGAACTTTACCGTCACTGTCTTTTCCTGCTCACATTAAAAAGTTACAAATAGAAATATTTGAAAACCTACAAAAGCATTCAGAGAGTGGTACCGTAGACCCTAACCTTTGACCTTATCAACAATTACTGAACATTTCTGCTAAATCTGTCCATAAAGTTTAAAGTTATTTTCTCACAAACAAACCAAAAAACACACAAACATAAGTATAAGTCCACCAAGTCACACACATGTACATTCTATTCTATTCTGTTCTGTTCTATTCTATTCTATTCTATTCTATTCTATTCTATTCTATTCTATTCTATTCTGTTCTGTTCTGTTCTGTTCTGTTCCGTTCTATACTGTGTTGAGCTGCTGCCTCTCATATGCTAGCCCTATTTGTTGACGTTAAACTGCATGAATATTTATTTTCAAAGTGTTGGAAGTACCTGTGTAGTGATATGGTACTGTCAACCTGAAGTAGTGATATGGTACTGTCAACCTGAAGTAGTGATATGGTACTGTCAACCTGAAGTAGTGATATGGTACTGTTAACCTGAAGTAGTGATATGGTACCGTCAACCTGAAGTAGTGATATGGTACTGTTAACCTGAAGTAGTGATATGGTACTGTCAACCTGAAGTAGTGATATGGTACCGTCAACCTGAAGTAGTGATATGGTACCGTCAACCTGAAGTAGTGATATGGTACCGTCAACCTGAAGTAGTGATATGGTACTGTCAACCTGAAGTAGTGATATGGTACTGTCAACCTGAAGTAGTGATATGGTACCGTCAACCTGAAGTAGTGATATGGTACCGTCAACCTGAAGTAGTGATATGGTACTGTCAACCTGAAGTAGTGATATGGTACCGTCAACCTGAAGTAGTGATATGGTACCGTCAACCTGAAGTAGTGATATGGTACCGTCAACCTGAAGTAGTGATATGGTACTGTCAACCTGAAGTAGTGATATGGTACTGTTAACCTGAAGTAGTGATATGGTACCGTTAACCTGAAGTAGTGATATGGTACCGTCAACCTGAAGTAGTGATATGGTACCGTCAACCTGAAGTAGTGATATGGTACCGTCAACCTGAAGTAGTGATATGGTACCGTCAACCTGAAGTAGTGATATGGTACCGTCAACCTGAAGTAGTGATATGGTACCGTTAACCTGAAGTAGTGATATGGTACCGTTAACCTGAAGTAGTGATATGGTACCGTTAACCTGAAGTAGTGATATGGTACCGTCAACCTGAAGTAGTGATATGGTACCGTTAACCTGAAGTAGTGATATGGTACCGTCAACCTGAAGTAGTGATATGGTACCGTCAACCTGAAGTAGTGATAAGGTACCGTCAACCTGAAGTAGTGATATGGTACCGTTAACCTGAAGTAGTGATATGGTACCGTCAACCTGAAGTAGTGATATGGTACCGTCAACCTGAAGTAGTGATATGGTACCGTCAACCTGAAGTAGTGATATGGTACTGTTAACCTGAAGTAGTGATATGGTACTGTTAACCTGAAGTAGTGATATGGTACTGTTAACCTGAAGTAGTGATATGGTACTGTTAACCTGAAGTAGTGATATGGTACCGTTAACCTGAAGTAGTGATATGGTACCGTTAACCTGAAGTAGTGATATGGTACCGTTAACCTGAAGTAGTGATATGGTACTGTCAACCTGAAGTAGTGATATGGTACCGTTAACCTGAAGTAGTGATATGGTACCGTTAACCTGAAGTAGTGATATGGTACTGTCAACCTGAAGTAGTGATATGGTACTGTTAACCTGAAGTAGTGATATGGTACTGTTAACCTGAAGTAGTGATATGGTACCGTTAACCTGAAGTAGTGATATGGTACCGTCAACCTGAAGTAGTGATATGGTACTGTTAACCTGAAGTAGTGATATGGTACCGTCAACCTGAAGTAGTGATATGGTACTGTTAACCTGAAGTAGTGATATGGTACCGTCAACCTGAAGTAGTGATATGGTACCGTTAACCTGAAGTAGTGATATGGTACCGTCAACCTGAAGTAGTGATATGGTACCGTTAACCTGAAGTAGTGATATGGTACCGTCAACCTGAAGTAGTGATATGGTACTGTTAACCTGAAGTAGTGATATGGTACTGTTAACCTGAAGTAGTGATATGGTACTGTCAACCTGAAGTAGTGATATGGTACCGTCAACCTGAAGTAGTGATATGGTACCGTCAACCTGAAGTAGTGATATGGTACCGTCAACCTGAAGTAGTGATATGGTACTGTCAACCTGAAGTAGTGATATGGTACCGTCAACCTGAAGTAGTGATATGGTACCGTCAACCTGAAGTAGTGATATGGTACCGTTAACCTGAAGTAGTGATATGGTACCGTTAACCTGAAGTAGTGATATGGTACCGTTAACCTGAAGTAGTGATATGGTACCGTCAACCTGAAGTAGTGATATGGTACCGTCAACCTGAAGTAGTGATATGGTACCGTCAACCTGAAGTAGTGATATGGTACTGTCAACCTGAAGTAGTGATATGGTACTGTTAACCTGAAGTAGTGATATGGTACCGTCAACCTGAAGTAGTGATATGGTACCGTCAACCTGAAGTAGTGATATGGTACCGTCAACCTGAAGTAGTGATATGGTACCGTCAACCTGAAGTAGTGATATGGTACCGTTAACCTGAAGTAGTGATATGGTACCGTCAACCTGAAGTAGTGATATGGTACCGTCAACCTGAAGTAGTGATATGGTACTGTCAATCTGAAGTAGTGATATGGTACTGTTAACCTGAAGTAGTGATATGGTACTGTCAATCTGAAGTAGTGATATGGTACTGTCAATCTGAAGTAGTGATATGGTACTGTTAACCTGAAGTAGTGATATGGTACTGTCAATCTGAAGTAGTGATATGGTACTGTTAACCTGAAGTAGTGATATGGTACTGTCAATCTGAAGTAGTGATATGGTACTGTTAACCTGAAGTAGTGATATGGTACCGTCAACCTGAAGTAGTGATATGGTACTGTTAACCTGAAGTAGTGATATGGTACTGTCAATCTGAAGTAGTGATATGGTACTGTTAACCTGAAGTAGTGATATGGTACTGTTAACCTGAAGTAGTGATATGGTACCGTCAACCTGAAGTAGTGATATGGTACCGTCAACCTGAAGTAGTGATATGGTACCGTCAACCTGAAGTAGTGATATGGTACCGTCAACCTGAAGTAGTGATATGGTACTGTCAATCTGAAGTAGTGATATGGTACCGTTAACCTGAAGTAGTGATATGGTACTGTTAACCTGAAGTAGTGATATGGTACTGTTAACCTGAAGTAGTGATATGGTACTGTTAACCTGAAGTAGTGATATGGTACTGTCAACCTGAAGTAGTGATATGGTACCGTTAACCTGAAGTAGTGATATGGTACTGTTAACCTGAAGTAGTGATATGGTACTGTTAACCTGAAGTAGTGATATGGTACTGTCAACCTGAAGTAGTGATATGGTACCGTTAACCTGAAGTAGTGATATGGTACTGTTAACCTGAAGTAGTGATATGGTACCGTTAACCTGAAGTAGTGATATGGTACCGTCAACCTGAAGTAGTGATATGGTACCGTCAACCTGAAGTAGTGATATGGTACTGTCAATCTGAAGTAGTGATATGGTACTGTTAACCTGAAGTAGTGATATGGTACTGTCAATCTGAAGTAGTGATATGGTACTGTCAATCTGAAGTAGTGATATGGTACTGTTAACCTGAAGTAGTGATATGGTACTGTCAATCTGAAGTAGTGATATGGTACTGTTAACCTGAAGTAGTGATATGGTACCGTCAACCTGAAGTAGTGATATGGTACTGTTAACCTGAAGTAGTGATATGGTACTGTCAATCTGAAGTAGTGATATGGTACTGTTAACCTGAAGTAGTGATATGGTACTGTTAACCTGAAGTAGTGATATGGTACCGTCAACCTGAAGTAGTGATATGGTACCGTCAACCTGAAGTAGTGATATGGTACCGTCAACCTGAAGTAGTGATATGGTACCGTCAACCTGAAGTAGTGATATGGTACTGTCAATCTGAAGTAGTGATATGGTACCGTTAACCTGAAGTAGTGATATGGTACTGTTAACCTGAAGTAGTGATATGGTACTGTTAACCTGAAGTAGTGATATGGTACTGTTAACCTGAAGTAGTGATATGGTACTGTCAACCTGAAGTAGTGATATGGTACCGTTAACCTGAAGTAGTGATATGGTACTGTTAACCTGAAGTAGTGATATGGTACTGTTAACCTGAAGTAGTGATATGGTACTGTTAACCTGAAGTAGTGATATGGTACTGTTAACCTGAAGTAGTGATATGGTACTGTTAACCTGAAGTAGTGATATGGTACTGTCAACCTGAAGTAGTGATATGGTACCGTTAACCTGAAGTAGTGATATGGTACTGTTAACCTGAAGTAGTGATATGGTACCGTTAACCTGAAGTAGTGATATGGTACTGTCAACCTGAAGTAGTGATATGGTACCGTCAACCTGAAGTAGTGATATGGTACCGTTAACCTGAAGTAGTGATATGGTACCGTTAACCTGAAGTAGTGATATGGTACCGTCAACCTGAAGTAGTGATATGGTACTGTTAACCTGAAGTAGTGATATGGTACTGTTAACCTGAAGTAGTGATATGGTACTGTCAATCTGAAGTAGTGATATGGTACCGTCAACATGAAGTAGTGATATGGTACTGTTAACCTGAAGTGATAAAACATGTGACCATCGGCAGGTATCAAAAAACATCTGGACGTAGAACGTCCATTCAAAGTGAATGGGAGCTGTCGGAACGTTCTAGAGGGACGTAGAATAATGGGTTAAAGTGTATTTGTGTGTGTTTCCATGGTGATGATCCTAAGGTTTAAAGTTTGTGTAAATATTGTTTCAGGTTGAGGATCGGGTTTGTTACTGGACCAAAACCACTGGTGGACAGAGTGGTTCTGCACATCCAGGCTTCTACCATGCACACTAGTTCATTTACACAAGTATGTTACTATACAACTGTGTGTGTGTGTGTATGTGTGTGTGTATATGTGTATGTGTATGTGTATGTGTGTGTGTGTGTGTATGTCTATGTGTATGTGTATGTGTGTGTGTGTGTGTGTGTGTGTGTGTGTGTGTGTGTGTGTGTCTGTGTGTGTCTGTGTACCGTAAATTCTGGATTATAAGCTGCTACTTTTTTCCCAAACTTTCAACCTTGCGGCTTATTCAGTGATGCGGCCAATTTATGTCATTTTTCTAACGGCCGCCAGAGGCGCTCGAGTAGAAAAGGTCAGATTTAGAGCGGTGGAATATATGCGTCAAGGAAGACTGAATGAAAAAGGAGGGGCGGAACAAACGCGGGGTGACGGGTTTAAGTAGGACCGGTAAAGGTGACGGACAGGTGTACAGGGGGTAAAAAGTTGCTTAAAGAAAAACCTGCGGCGGTGTGTGAGAGAAGACAGAGGCTCGACCAGACCATGTGGATTATTTTTGCACGTTGGCACGGAGGAGTTTGACCTGAACTCTGCGAAAGGTTAAAGTTATCACTGACTCTGCGATAGATGAGGCGAGGCGGCGACCAGCCACCTGTTTGTGGACGCGGCGGACATTTTTCCCTCCCTTACCTTTGGAAATATACACTTTTTTTTCCTTGGATTACTTTCAACGGGACCCGGACTCTGCAGGTCTGCATCAAACCTTAAGTATCATTTTCCCTTCATTTTGCCGCCTGTGATTGTTGGACTGTGGACTTTAACCCTTGTGCGGTCCTTCGGGTCAAAGAGACCCGGTGGTTCACAAATGTACCTTTTTATACGTACTGTAGGATGCCATTGCTTACTACTGAAAACAGTAATATATCCTTGGGGGGTGATGAGTCTATGGAACTGAACTTTGGAATCTGGGTTTTTAAGACCCGATTGTAGGACACAGCCAGTGTGCCTTTTACGAAGGACCGCACAAGGGTTAATGAAGGACATTTAGTTTCATTCGCGGGACTTGAAGTCGGGTTTGGGTTAATTTTGTGTTTGTGTTACATGTTTTAATGTGGGCACATGCGGCTTATATACATGTGCGGCTTGTGTATGTACAAAATCGGTTTTCCTCTTAAAATGTGGTGGGTGCGGCTTATAATCAGGTGCGCTCTATAGTCCGGAAATTACGGTATATGTGTGTGTGTGTGTGTCTGTGTCTGTGTGTGTGTGTGTGTGTGTGTCTGTGTCTGTGTGTGTGTGTGTGTGTGTGTGTGTGTGTGTGTGTGTGTGTCTGTGTGTGTGTCTGTGTCTGTGTGTGTGTGTGTGTATGTCTGTGTGTGTGTGTGTGTGTGTGTGTGTGTGTGTGTGTGTGTGTGTGTATGTGTGTGTGTCTGTGTATGTGTGTCTGTGTATGTGTGTGTGTGTGTATGTCTGTGTGTGTGTCTGTGTGTGTGTGTGTGTGTATGTCTGTGTGTGTGTGTGTGTGTGTGTGTGTGTGTGTGTGTGTGTGTGTTAGTGTGTATGTATGTGTATATGTGTGTGTGTATGTCTGTGTGTGTGTGTGTGTGTGTGTGTGTGTGTGTGTGTGTGTGTCTGTGTGTGTGTCCGTGTGTGTGTGTGTGTGTGTGTTAGTGTGTATGTATGTGTATATGTGTGTGTGTATGTCTGTGTGTGTGTGTGTGTGTGTGTGTGTTTATTTAATTTAATAATTATTTATTAATAGCGTATTTGTTTTTGTTTATTTATGATTTTTTACACTTAGTAATTTTTTATTTATTTATATTTTTACTGAATTAATTTTCCATTCATTTATTTTATGTTATTATATTTTCATTTTTTTTATTTGTTTATTTTTATTTATTTTATTTTTTGTCATTTTTCATTCATTAATTTAATTTTATTATTACCAACTTTTTCATTCATTATTTTTATGTATTTTATATACTATTTTTTTCATATGTATTTGTCTTTTTTATTTAATTTAGATTTTATTATTGTTCATTTTTATTTTTTTTATTAATTTATTACCTCCATCTTTGTTCAGTTTATTTTTCATTGATTTATTTATTCATTTATTTTATGACATTTTCAAATTGTTATTTATTTTTATTCATTTACTTCCATTTATTTTTCATCCATTCTTAATTTCTTAATTTCTTTCTTTATTTTTATACTTTTTTTATACTTCATTATTCATTCATTTTTTTTTATTGTTATTCATTCAGTATAATTCATTTAAACGTATTATTTGGCTTTTTTCAAATGTATTTTATCTTATTATTCATAACTTTTTTAGTGATTATTTTTATTCATTTATTTTTTATACTTAAGTATTTGTATAGTTATTATTATTTATTAATTTTATTTTCTTATTCATTTTGTATTATTGATTTCATTTATTATTTATGACCTCTGTGCTGTCAGAATACTTCTCTATTTTCTTTATAATATGTTTGTATTAACTTGTTTTTGTGTGTATTTAGTTTTATATTGTAAAAATGTGTTTGCAGCAGGTTAATCCTCCTCTGTTTCCTTCAGCTCATGGTGTCTCAGTTGTTGCACAGTTGGGGTCAAGAAGGTTTTCTGCAGCACATAGACGGGTACGTGTCCGTACTTTAATGACACACTAACAGAACCCTAATAATCATAATCAACTTTATTTATTGAGCACTTAAAAATGATAAAGAGTCGAAATGATAAAGAGTCGAAATGGTAAGGAGTCGAAATGGTAAGGAGTCGAAATGGTAAGGAGTCGAAATGGTAAGGAGTCGAAATGGTAAAGAGTCGAAATGATAAAGAGTCGAAATGATAAAGAGTCGAAATGGTAAAGAGTCGAAATGGTAAAGAGTCGAAATGGTAAAGAGTCGAAATGGTAAAGAGTCGAAATGGTAAAGAGTCGAAATGATAAAGAGTCGAAATGATAAAGAGTCGAAATGATAAAGAGTCGAAATGGTAAAGAGTCGAAATGGTAAAGAGTCGAAATGGTAAAGAGTCGAAATGGTAAAGAGTCGAAATGATAAAGAGTCGAAATGATAAAGAGTCGAAATGATAAAGAGTCGAAATGATAAAGAGTCGAAATGGTAAGGAGTCGAAATGGTAAGGAGTCGAAATGGTAAGGAGTCGAAATGGTAAGGAGTCGAAATGGTAAGGAGTCGAAATGGTAAGGAGTCGAAATGGTAAGGAGTCGAAATGGTAAAGAGTCAAGGCCAACATACTCCAGTAAAGTACGGATAACTAAATACTTTACTATAGTACAGAACAGTAGTACCTCGACTTAAGAAATTAATTAGTTCCAGAAGTGTTTTCATACGTGTATTTTTTATAGTCGCATTTTACATGTAAGACGTTTAAGTGGTTCCAAGGCCCCCAATACTACCCCCTAAACCCCCTAAACCCCCAATACTACCCCCTAAACCCCCTAAACCCCCAATACTACCCCCTAAACCCCCAATACTACCCCCTAAACCCCCAATACTACCCCCTAAACCTCCAATACTACCCCCTAAACCCCCAATACTACCCCCTAAACCCCCAATACTACCCCCTAAACCTCCAATACTACCCCCTAAACCCCCAACACTACCCCCTAAACCCCCAATACTACCCCCTAAACCCCCAATACTACCCCCTAAACCCCCAATACTACCCCCTAAACCCCCAATACTACCCCCTAAACCCCCAATACTACCCCCTAAACCCCCAGTACTACCCCCTAAACCCCCAGTACTACCCCCTAAACCCCCAGTACTACCCCCTAAACCCCCAATACTACCCCCTAAACTGACAGTACTACCCCCTAAAGCCCAATACTACCCCCTAAACCTCCAATACTACCCCCTAAACCCCCAATACTACCCCCTAAACTGACAGTACTACCCCCTAAAGCCCAATACTACCCCCTAAACCTCCAATACTACCCCCTAAACCCCCAATACTACCCCCTAAACCTCCAATACTACCCCTAAACCTCCAATACTACCCCCTAAACCTCCAATACTACCCCCTAAACCCCCAATACTACCCCCTAAACCTCCAATACTACCCCTAAACCCTCAATACTACCCCCTAAACCCCCAATACTACCCCCTAAACCCCCAATACTACCCCCTAAACCTCCAATACTACCCCCTAAACCCTCAATACTACCCCCTAAACCCCCAATACTACCCCTAAACCTCCAATACTACCCCCTAAACCCTCAATACTACCCCCTAAACCCCCAATACTACCCCCTAAACCTCCAATACTACCCCCTAAACCCCCAATACTACCCCCTAAACCCACAGTACTACCCCCTAAACCCCCAATACTACCCCCTAAACCCCCAATACTACCCCCTAAACCTCCAATACTACCCCCTAAACATCCAATACTACCCCCTAAACCTCCAATACTACCCCCTAAACCTCCAATACTACCCCCTAAACCCCCAATACTACCCCCTAAACCCACAGTACTACCCCCTAAACCTCCAATACTACCCCCTAAACCTCCAATACTACCCCCTAAACATCCAATACTACCCCCTAAACCTCCAATACTACCCCCTAAACCTCCAATACTACCCCCTAAACCCCCAATACTACCCCCTAAACCCACAGTACTACCCCCTAAACCTCCAATACTACCCCCTAAACCCCAATACTACCCCCTAAACTTCCAATACTACCCCCTAAACCCACAGTACTACCCCCTAAACCCACAGTACTACCCCCTAAACCCACAGTACTACCCCCTAAACCCTTTAAAAATGATACAAATATACAGATTTTGTATAACTATGTGTTGTTATAAAATGTAGATTTATATTTTAGTGGGTCCAGGCTAATGTGGGTGTGTGGGACAGAAGAGTTGATCCAGGTCTGGGTCAGAATGAGGATGCATCAGTCTGGTGGATCATGTTTGTGTTTAAATCTTCAGGTAGTCCACTTTGTTTTCCACTGAGCGTACGTTAGCGAGCAGGACTGATGGAAGGACGGTCTGAACGGGTTAGCTCTTAGCTTAGCTGGAAATCCACCGCCACAGACGCACTTCTACTTCCTCTGGCTCCGCCTCCCATGTCTCTGGAGGTTTGGACCAGTTGTGGTTAAGCTGATGATAGTGTGTGGGTCATATACTCTTCTGCACCGTTGGACTCAACTGTTGATACTAACAGCGCTGGGTTAGGTGGAGAAATGAGCGTTAAAGTGTGTGTGTTACCATGGAGACACAGCAGCCGCAGACAAACAGGACGACACCATCGACCTGTTTACTGTCATTTTATAAAACGTACTGTAATAAAGTTTAAATAAACACACTGAGAAAAACTGAGGAAACAACAACTGATGAATGAGGGTCAAAGGTCACCAGAAGCATCATGGGTAGCTCCCTCATAGCCAATGGGATGATACGTACGTGACGTATTTATGCGTATATATATATATATATATATATATATATATATATATATATATACTGTCATTTTTCTTTCGGAAATAGAATTTTATTTTATATTTAGAGATGGAAAAATAAAGGTAAAGGTTTTTCGTAACTTTCGTATGTAGAGGTACCACTGTACGTGTACTTAGTTCCTTTGACTTGTGTAAAATGGTCAGTATATCTGTGCATTAAATGTGTGTGTGTGTGTGTGTGTGTGTGTGTTCGTTCACAGGGTCATAGAGTTTTACAGGAAACAACGTGATGCTATGATCAGTTCTGCAGAGAAATGGCTCAAAGGTTTGGACACAATTAACTACTGACATGTCCCTATATGGGTGTTCGTAACAAAGGATAAATATTATTTTTAGTTCATTTTATTGTATGTTTGATGCATTTATATATATTTAAAGGGTTGTACCAACATTCCAGCTGCTCATTGAAGCTATAGAAGTTGTATTTTTTAATTGGAATGTGTTTGTGTGTGTTTTGTAGACGTAGCAGAGTGGCACACCCCGTCAGCTGGAATGTTCCTGTGGATCAGAGTGAAGGGCATCGCTGATACCAAACAGCTGATTATGGAGAAGGCGCTGAAGAAAGAAGTGAGGAAGCACGAACACTTCTAAAGGATCCATGTTGTGTTTCACTGTAAAACACTCAAACACTTCACATACACTGGACAAAACAGGGCTTTAAAAATAACTACCATATTTTCCACAGTCGATAGTCCACATGTGGGACTATCGAAAAATATTTCCTGACGGGGCCAAAATATTGTTCCTCCCCAAAGGGAAATATTTTTCGATAGTGACGCGTGGGCAATACATTATCCCGCTTATTCTACGGTTATTCGAGCTTATTTTGAGAAAAGAAAGACTTTCGAAGTGGCCGAACTACGTGCGGAGTGTTCCGGTACCGTGAATCTGCAGTGGCAAAACCCGTTGCCATTGGCAGCAGGCGGTTATTGAAAAACATCTGCCTGCAGAACACTGGGAACGTCCATTTAAAGTGAATGGGAGCTGTTGGAACATTCTAGAAGGACGTAGAATGATGAGATAAAAAGTCCAAAGTACGAGATATTTAAGGTGTACTGTATTTATTGTAGAAGTATTTTCAGACAACATTATAGTCTGTGAAAATAAAGTAAATAAATGAACATATTCCAGGGTGTTCGCCCAGAAGTCCTGTTCATCCTGGTGGTAGTCCACCAGCACCATGTTTTTATTAAACCACTACTACAACCAATCAGTGTAATCTTTAGGATGACGTAGTTAGAACGACTGAAAGTTGACAGAGGAGTCTGGAGAAAGTTAGGAATGACTAAACAAAATGGTGGATTATGGAGCTGAACGACTGTTGTCGCTTCTGTAAAAAGAATTTAAAGATTGTTGACGTTTTCTCACATTCTTCACTCATCTGTGATAAAAGGAAATCTACACCTGTTGTTGTTCTTCTTCTATGGTTGTTTACACTTGTTTCTCTACCAATCGTCACAGCGTCACTTTGTTAGGCCCGCCCTCTGACTCTATACTTCACTGTGATTGGTCGACAAGTTTCAGGGAAATCTAGACAAAAGTTACATTGAGTGAAACTAGACTACTACGATAGAACATTATATTTACTGATGCTAGGAGGAGCTAGTGTGGCTAGGCTACTACGATAGAACATTATATTTACTGACGCTAGGAGGAGCTAGTGTGGCTAGGCTACTACGATAGAACATTAGATTTACTGACGCTAGGAGGAGCTAATGTGGCTAGGCTACTACGATAGAACATTAGATTTACTGACGCTAGGAGGAGCTAGTGTGGCTAGGCTACTACGATAGAACATTAGATTTACTGATGCTAGGAGGAGCTAGTGTGGCTAGGCTACTACGATAGAACATTAGATTTACTGATGCTAGGAGGAGCTAGCGTGGCTAGGCTACTACGATAGAACATTAGATTTACTGATGCTAGGAGGAGCTAGCGTGGCTAGGCTACTACGATAGAACATTAGATTTACTGATGCTAGGAGGAGCTAGCGTGGCTAGGCTACTACGATAGAACATTAGATTTACTGATGCTAGGAGGAGCTAATGTGGCTAGGCTACTACGATAGAACATTAGATTTACTGATGCTAGGAGGAGCTAGCGTGGCTAGGCTACTACGATAGAACATTAGATTTACTGATGCTAGGAGGAGCTAGTGTGGCTAGGCTACTACGATAGAACATTAGATTTACTGATGCTAGGAGGAGCTAGCGTGGCTAGGCTACTACGATAGAACATTAGATTTACTGATGCTAGGAGGAGCTAGCGTGGCTAGGCTACTACGATAGAACATTAGATTTACTGATGCTAGGAGGAGCTAGTACGGCTAGGCTAATGTGACTAGGCTAATGTGGCTGGGCTAGTGTAGCAAGGCTAATGTAGCTAGGCTAGTGTGGTTAGGCTAATGTGACTAGGCTAATGTGGCTGGGCTAGTGTAGCAAGGCTAATGTGGCTATGGTAATTTGAATGTGGAACTGAACTAAAGCACTGACACCTGTCTGGTTGTTGGTTTATTGTTGTTGTTGTTGTTGTTGTTGTGCAGGTGTTGTTGGTTCCAGGAGTTTACTTCCTGTTAAACAGCAGCGACTCGTGTGCGTACGTCAGAGCAGCTTTTTCTCTGTCCACACCAGAACAAATGGATCAGGTACTGAAACTACCACATTGATTTAATGGGATCATCACTCACTGTCCTCTCTCTGTGTCCTCACTGTCCTCTCTCTGTGTCCTCACTGTCCTCTCTCTGTGTCCTAACCGTCCTCTCCCTGTGTCCTCACTTTCCTCACTGTCCTCTCTGCGTCCTAACTGTCCTGTCTCTCTGTGTCTCCTATCTGTCCTCTGTGTGTGTCCTAACTGTCCTCTCTCTCTGTCTGTCCGAACTGTCCTTTCTCTGTGTCTCCTAACTGTCCTCTCTCTCTCTTTGTGTCCTCACTGTTCTTTCTCTGTGTGTCCTCCCTGTCATCTCGGTGTCCTAACCGTCCTCTCTCTGTGTCCTAACCGTCCTCTCCCTGTGTCCTCACTTTCCTCACTGTCCTCTGTGTGTGTCCTAACTGTCCTCTCTCTGTCTGTCCGAACTGTCCTTTCTCTGTGTCTCCTAACTGTCCTCTCTCTCTCTCTGTCCTGAGTGTCCTCTCTCTCTTTGTCCTGACTGTCCCCTCTCTCTTGGTGTCTCCTAACTGTCCTCTCTTTCTCTCTCTGTGTCCTAACTGTCCTCTCTCTCTGTCCTAACTGTCCTCTCTCTCTGTGTCCTCAGGCGTTCTCCAGACTATCGTCTCTCATAAAAGAAGAACTTTGATCACAGATGTTTTTGTATTGATAAAAAAAATAAAAAGTTTCATTTTAACCATATATGGACGTATACCTGTGGTTGGAAAACAGGGGCGGAGCCTCCCCTGGGGAGGGGCCAAAGGACTGAAGGGAAGGGGCCACATAAGAAAACAATAAACCTGAATGAAAAAGTAAAAGATTCTTCTGAGTTTGTGGAATTAAAGTTTCAATAATGATCAATATTTATTTATTTACAGTTCACATAGACAGTATAAATATTTATTTATTTACAGTTCACATAGACAGTATAAATATTTATTTATTTACAGTTCACACAGACAGTATAAATATTTATTTATTTACAGTTCACACAGACAGTATAAATATTTATTTACAGTTCACACAGACAGTATAAATATTTATTTACAGTTCACATAGACAGTATAAATATTTATTTATTTACAGTTCACACAGACAGTATAAATATTTATTTACAGTTCACATAGACAGTATAAATATTTATTTACAGTTCACATAGACAGTATAAATATTTATTTATTTACAGTTCACATAGACAGTATAAATATTTATTTATTTACAGTTCACACAGACAGTATAAATATTTATTTATTTACAGTTCACACAGACAGTATAAATATTTATTTACAGTTCACATAGACAGTATAAATATTTATTTATTTACAGTTCACACAGACAGTATAAATATTTATTTACAGTTCACATAGACAGTATAAATATTTATTTACAGTTCACATAGACAGTATAAATATTTATTTATTTACAGTTCACATAGACAGTATAAATATTTATTTACAGTTCACACAGACAGTATAAATATTTATTTACAGTTCACATAGACAGTATAAATATTTATTTATTTACAGTTCACATAGACAGTATAAATATTTATTTACAGTTCACATAGACAGTATAAATATTTATTTATTTACAGTTCACATAGACAGTATAAATATTTATTTACAGTTCACATAGACAGTATAAATATTTATTTACAGTTCACATAGACAGTATAAATATTTATTTACAGTTCACATAGACAGTATAAATATTTATTTACAGTTCACATAGACAGTATAAATATTTATTTACAGTTCACATAGACAGTATAAATATTTATTTACAGTTCACATAGACAGTATAAATATTTATTTACAGTTCACATAGACAGTATAAATATTTATTTACAGTTCACATAGACAGTATAAATATTTATTTACAGTTCACATAGTACACATTAGTTCATTTATTTTTATCGTCCTCTAATACTTTCCTTCATTGTTTGATCTTCATCTGAACATGTTATGGTTGGTGTGTCTGTGTTAACCTTCCATTGGTTCCATTGGTTCTATTGGTTCCATTGGTTCCATTGGTTCCATTTGTTCCATTGGTTCTATTGGTTCCATTGGTTCAGTTGTTTCCACCAATTTCATTGGTTTTCTTTTCTATTCACTTCAGTACTAGAACATTCTGTTTCCTTGTCTCTACTCGTCTTTGTACAGAACCTAAAGACACTGGTTTATTTAACTTCAGAAACAACTGATGTTTGTCACTAGAACTAACTAAATATATTTACACCAATAACTAATGGTGTAACTAAACTGGAGAAATGTGGAAACACATGGTTAACTAACTACAGTACATGTGGTTAACTAACTACAGTACATGTTGTTAACTAACTACAGTACATGTGGTTAACTAACTACAGTACATGTGGTTAACTAACTACAGTACATGTGGTTAACTAACTACAGTACATGTGGTTAACTAACTACAGTACATGTTGTTAACTAACTACAGTACATGTTGTTAACTAACTACAGTACATGTGGTTAACTAACTACAGTACATGTGGTTAACTAACTACAGTACATGTTGTTAACTAACTACAGTACATGTGGTTAACTAACTACAGTACATGTGGTTAACTAACTACAGTACATGTGGTTAGCTAACTACAGTACATGTGGTTAGCTAACTACAGTACATGTTGTTAACTAACTACAGTACATGTTGTTAGCTAACTACAGTACATGTTGTTAACTAACTACAGTACATGTGGTTAACTAACTACAGTACATGTTGTTAACTAACTACAGTACATGTGGTTAACTAACTACAGTACATGTGGTTAACTAACTACAGTACATGTGGTTAACTAACTACAGTACATGTGGTTAACTAACTACAGTACATGTGGTTAACTAACTACAGTACATGTGGTTAACTAACTACAGTACATGTGGTTAACTAACTACTGTGATGGGAACATATTTTTCATTTTCTCATAAAAGGCAATAATTGTTTTAATGTTTATATTTAAATCATTAGTTCATTATAAATAAAATATAAATACAGCGACACTTCAGGAGAGTTTATTTATCAACTTCATGTCAACAACAACTCTGGGGTTAGGATGAATAAATGAAGAAGTACTTAAGTAGTAGTACAAATATTTATATAAATATAAAGAGTATAAAGTACATATATTTATATAAATGTAAAGAGTATAAAGTACATATATTTATATAAAAGTAAAGAGTATAAAGTACATATATTTATATAAATGTAAAGAGTATAAAGTACATATATTTATATAAATGTAAAGAGTATAAAGTACATATATTTATATAAAAGTAAAGAGTATAAAGTACAGAGTATTTCAAAGGTAGCACTGTGTATCAAGTGTTATTTTGACGTGTGAATTTACCTTTAAAAACTTCTTAAGTACAGTACTTCAATACTTCAGTACTTCAGTACTTGTACTTAGGTACTTGTAGCTGAACTAAATGTGATACCCTGGTGTTGTGTGTCTACGCAGAACTAGTGACTTATTGATGTTTGTTCAGACGATAATATATGACGTCATTATTAACTTTAACTGAACACTGGGTTAGTTTATAGACCTGATGAACCCCACATAAGGTCTATAGACCTGATGAACCCCACATAAGGTTTATAGACCTGATGAACCCCACATAAGGTCTATAGACCTGATGAACCCCACATAAGGTCTATAGACCTGATGAACCCCACATAAGGTCTATAGACCTGATGAACCCCACATAAGGTCTATAGACCTGATGAACCCCACATAAGGTCTATAGACCTGATGAACCCCACATAAGGTTTATAGACCTGATGAACCCCACATAAGGTCTATAGACCTGATGAACCCCACATAAGGTCTATAGACCTGATGAACCCCACATAAGGTCTATAGACCTGATGAACCCCACATAAGGTCTATAGACCTGATGAACCCCACATAAGGTCTATAGACCTGATGAACCCCACATAAGGTTTATAGACCTGATGAACCCCACATAAGGTCTATAGACCTGATGAACCCCACATAAGGTCTATAGACCTGATGAACCCCACATAAGGTCTATAGACCTGATGAACCCCACATAAGGTCTATAGACCAGATGAACCCCACATAAAATCTATAGACCAGATGAACCCCACATAAGGTCTATAGACCTGATGAACCCCACATAAGGTCTATAGACCTGATGAACCCCACATAAGGTCTATAGACCTGATGAACCCCACATAAGGTCTATAGACCTGATGAACCCCACATAAGGTCTATAGACCAGATGAACCCCACATAAGATCTATAGACCTGATGAACCCCACATAAGGTCTATAGACCTGATGAACCCCACATAAGGTCTATAGACCTGATGAACCCCACATAAGGTCTATAGACCAGATGAACCCCACATAAGGTCTATAGACCAGATGAACCCCACATAAGGTCTATAGACCTGATGAACCCCACATAAGGTCTATAGACCAGATGAACCCCACATAAAATCTATAGACCAGATGAACCCCACATAAGGTCTATAGACCTGATGAACCCCACATAAGGTCTATAGACCTGATGAACCCCACATAAGGTCTATAGACCTGATGAACCCCACATAAGGTCTATAGACCTGATGAACCCCACATAAGGTCTATAGACCTGATGAACCCCACATAAGGTCTATAGACCTGATGAACCCCACATAAGGTCTATAGACCTGATGAACCCCACATAAGGTCTATAGACCTGATGAACCCCACATAAGGTCTATAGACCTGATGAACCCCACATAAGGTCTATAGACCTGATGAACCCCACATAAGGTCTATAGACCAGATGAACCCCACATAAAATCTATAGACCAGATGAACCCCACATAAAATCTATAGACCAGATGAACCCCACATAAGGTCTATAGACCTGATGAACCCCACATAAGGTCTATAGACCTGATGAACCCCACATAAGGTCTATAGACCTGATGAACCCCACATAAGGTCTATAGACCTGATGAACCCCACATAAGGTCTATAGACCTGATGAACCCCACATAAGGTCTATAGACCTGATGAACCCCAC
>CM035784.1:31186828-31216828 GCA_020466265.1 Siphamia tubifer
AGGTACACTGGACTATAAGGCACACTGGATTATAAAGTACACTGGACTATAAGGTACACTGGATTATAAAGTACACTGGACTATAAGGTACACTGGATTATAAGGTACACTGGACTATAATGTACACTGGATTATAAGGTACACTGGACTATAAGGTACACTGGATTATAAGGTACACTGGACTATAAGGTGACACTGGACTATAAGGTACACTGGACTATAAGGTACACTGGACTATAAGGCACACTGGATTATAAGGTACACTGGACTATAAGGTACACTTGATTATAAGGTACACTGAACTATAAGGTACACTGGACTATAAGGCACACTGGATTATAAAGTACACTGGACTATAAGGTACACTGGATTATAAAGTACACTGGACTATAAGGTACACTGGATTATAAGGTACACTGGACTATAATGTACACTGGATTATAAGGTACACTGGACTATAAGGTACACTGGATTATAAGGTACACTGGACTATAAGGTGACACTGGATTATAAGGTACACTGGATTATAAGGCACGGTCGACTATAAGGTACACTGGACTATAAGGTACACTGGACTATAAGGTACAGTGACTTCTGTCACAGTTAAAAAAGCAGTTGGCTGTGGGTCGACCCACACATCAGTGTCAGGTGCACTAGAGTAAACAAGTCTAAATGAGGAGATAAAACTATAAACTATCAGATAAAAAGTCTAAATTCACAGTCATTAACCCTAACCTTAATGAATCCATATATAAGGTTTTTTAAGTGAGCCTTATAGTCTAGAACATATGGTATTAGTCAGCTCAGTGTGTACCTTTCATATTTAAGTCTATATTACATAAACATAAGAACCTTTTTCATTTCCAATACGAAGTCCCATGGTTTTGTGAATTAAATGTGGTGGTGTTTTTTTATGTGAGGGGGGTCTGGGTGTTGGTCTAAAATGTTTGTCTTTGTTTGTTTTCAGTGACATGAACAGCAGACTGCTTTATTCTATCCAGAGATAGCCAGTCTGCACCATGGACGCTCATGTGGAATGACCCCACCTCTTCCTGCTGGGGTGACTGGCCAACAGTTAGGGGCAAAAATGCACAGGGTCGGTGGGTTGTGGGTTGTGGTCCTGGTGTCCCTGGTGTCCTCCCAGAGTACGGGGGCCTTAGTGTGGGACACGCTCACAAACCGTACGGAAAACGCCACTGCCGCAGACGACGGATTTGTCCCAGTTGTGTTCACAAAAGTCAGTCAGATAATTGCCCGAGAGGGGAGCTGTGCGCTGATTGATTGTAATGTCACCGGAGAGCCGTTCCCCAGCGTTCAGTGGTTCAACTCCCATGGAGAACGCCTGGACACGGAAAGCAACGGTAAGACTCAACCCTGATACTTTAAACCTGGTTTCTGGTTCACCTGATCTCCACTGTGTCAGGGTGTCAGGTTAGTCCTTTAATAAGTCTAATTATAGGCTAAGGCTATGGCACTGGGTCAAAGGTCACACATATTTGTTATCCATATAAACAGTTGAACTTTATAGAATTAACCATATCTTAATTATTATGATGAGATTTGAGTTAATAACTATAGATCAAATACAAACACATTTTTTATTACAGTACAAAGTAATACGAATAATCAATGGAACAGATTATTATGCATCAACACATCCTGTTTAGATCAAAGTAAATATCCTAACATGACATGATGTTGATAAAACTGTAAGTGTCATGTATAAGGTTTTTAATCAGGAGTTCAGATGTTCCAGTCCACACACATATTTCCCTCTTCTATCACCTAGTTTGATTATTGATCAGCTCTTCAGAAGCCTGATAATGATGGAATGACTTCCATGTGTGATAATAATAATAATAATGATAATAATAATAATGATAATAATAATAATAATAATAATAATAATAATGATAATAATAATAATAATAATAATAATAATAATGATAATGATAATAATAATAATGATAATAATAATGATGATGATAATAATAATAATGATAATAATAATAATAATAATAATAATAATAATAATAATAATGATAATAATAATAATAATAATAATAATAATAATGATAATGATAATAATAATAATGATAATAATAATGATGATGATAATAATAATAATAATAATAATGATAATAATGATGATAATAATAATAATAACAATAATAATAATATAATAATAATGTTTATTTGTATAGCACCTTTCATACAAACACTGTAGCCCAAAGTGCTTCACACTGATGGAAGGAGAGATTTAGAAACTTTTTTTTAATTTTAAAATTGTTTAATGTTTTTTTTATTTAATTTTAACTATTTGATTTTTAATTGAATTTAAATAATACTATAATGTTTGTAATTTATTTCTTTTTTATTTTAATGTATTTTCATTTATTTCTTTTTAAAATTGTATTTATTAATTACATTTTATTTGCTTAAAAAAAAGGAGATATTTAAAACATGTAGGACACTGGGCTACAAGGACTGGATTTGAGAACCAGGGTTAATTTTTCAAACAACTATGGCAAGAAATTACCAAAACAAATAGATGTGTCTGTTAGAAACTATACAACAGCCTAAAGATCTGAAATGAAATACCAGGAAAGTATGTCTTCACTAAACATAAATGTTAATTTAACGTGGAACCAAACATTGTCATTTATTTTATTGTTAAACCTCTGAGGGTAAACTTTAACTTTTTATTCTGGTATTTTTAGGAGTACGTAGTCATACAAATTTAACCAAAAGTCATGAAAACTCTTAAAGTGTGTCTGAACCCTGTAAATGTGTGAATGTGTAAATGTGTGAATGTGTAAATGTGTGAATGTGTAAATGTGTGAATGTGTAAATGTGTGAATGTGTAAATGTGTGAATGTGTAAATGTGTGAATGTATAAATGTGTAAATGTGTGAATGTGTAAATGTGTGAATGTATAAATGTGTAAATGTGTGAATGTATAAATGTGTAAATGTGTGAATGTGTAAATGTGTAAATGTGTAAATGTATAAATGTATAAATGTGTAAATGTATAAATGTGTAAATGTGTGAATGTGTAAATGTATAAATGTATAAATGTGTAAATGTGTGAATGTGTAAATGTATAAATGTATAAATGTGTAAATGTGTGAATGTGTAAATGTATAAATGTATAAATGTGTAAATGTGTGAATGTGTAAATGTGTGAATGTGTAAATGTGTGAATGTGTAAATGTGTGAATGTGTAAATGTGTGAATGTGTAAATGTGTGAATGTGTAAATGTGTGAATGTGTAAATGTGTGAATGTATAAATGTATAAATGTGTAAATGTGTAAATGTGTAAATGTATAAATGTGTAAATGTATAAATGTGTAAATGTGTGAATGTGTAAATGTATAAATGTATAAATGTATAAATGTGTGTAAATGTGTAAATGTGTAAATGTATAAATGTGTAAATGTATAAATGTATAAATGTGTAAATGTATAAATGTGTAAATGTATAAATGTGTAAATGTATAAATGTATAAATTTGTAAATGTGTGAATGTGTAAATGTATAAATGTGTAAATGTATAAATGTGTGAATGTGTAAATGTATAAATGTATAAATGTGTAAAGGTGTGAATGTGTAAATGTGTGAATGTGTAAATGTATAAATGTGTAAATGTATAAATGTGTGAATGTGTAAATGTGTGAATGTGTAAATGTATAAATGTGTAAAGGTGTGAATGTGTAAATGTATAAATGTGTAAATGTATAAATGTGTAAATGTGTGAATGTGTAAATGTATAAATGTGTAAATGTATAAATGTGTAAATGTGTGAATGTGTAAATGTATAAATGTATAAATGTATAAATGTGTGTAAATGTGTAAATGTGTAAATGTATAAATGTGTAAATGTATAAATGTATAAATGTGTAAATGTATAAATGTGTAAATGTATAAATGTGTAAATGTATAAATTTGTAAATGTGTGAATGTGTAAATGTATAAATGTGTAAATGTATAAATGTGTGAATGTGTAAATGTATAAATGTATAAATGTGTAAAGGTGTGAATGTGTAAATGTGTGAATGTGTAAATGTATAAATGTGTAAATGTATAAATGTGTGAATGTGTAAATGTGTGAATGTGTAAATGTATAAATGTGTAAAGGTGTGAATGTGTAAATGTATAAATGTGTAAATGTATAAATGTGTAAATGTGTGAATGTGTAAATGTATAAATGTGTAAATGTATAAATGTGTAAATGTGTGAATGTGTAAATGTATAAATGTGTAAATGTATAAATGTGTGAATGTGTAAATGTATAAATGTGTAAATGTGTGAATGTGTAAATGTATAAATGTGTAAATGTATAAATGTGTAAATGTATAAATGTCTAAATGTATAAATGTGTAAATGTGTGAATGTGTAAATGTGTGAATGTGTAAATGTATAAATGTGTGAATGTGTAAATGTATAAATGTGTAAAGGTGTGAATGTGTAAATGTGTGAATGTGTGAATGTGTAAATGTATAAATGTGTAAATGTATAAATGTGTAAATGTGTAAATGTATAAATGTGTGAATGTGTAAATGTATAAATGTGTAAATGTATAAATGTGTAAATGTATAAATGTGTAAATGTGTGAATGTGTAAATGTATAAATGTGTAAAGGTGTGAATGTGTAAATGTGTAAATGTATAAATGTGTAAATGTGTAAATGTATAAATGTGTAAATGTGTGAATGTGTAAATGTATAAATGTGTGAATGTGTAAATGGATAAATGTATAAATGTGTAAATGTCTAAATGTATAAATGTGTAAATGTCTAAATGTATAAATGTGTAAATGTATAAATGTGTGAATGTGTAAATGTATAAATGTGTAAATGTATAAATGTGTAAATGTGTAAATGTATAAATGTGTAAATGTGTAAATGTGTAAATGTGTAAATGTATAAATGTGTAAATGTCTAAATGTATAAATGTGTAAATGTATAAATGTGTGAATGTGTAAATGTATGAATGTGTAAATGTATAAATGTGTAAATGTGTAAATGTCTAAATGTATAAATGTGTAAATGTCTAAATGTATGAATGTGTAAATGTATAAATGTGTAAATGTGTGAATGTGTAAATGTATAAATGTGTAAATGTATAAATGTGTAAATGTGTAAATGTGTAAATGTATAAATGTGTAAATGTGTGAATGTGTAAATGTATAAATGTGTAAAGGTGTGAATGTGTAAATGTATAAATGTATAAATGTGTGAATGTGTAAATGTATAAATGTGTAAATGTCTAAATGTATAAATGTGTAAATGTATAAATGTATAAATGTGTAAATGTGTGAATGTGTAAATGTATAAATGTGTAAATGTATAAATGTGTAAATGTCTAAATGTATAAATGTGTAAATGTATAAATGTATAAATGTGTAAATGTATAAATGTGTAAATGTGTGAATGTGTAAATGTATAAATGTGTAAATGTATAAATGTGTAAATGTATAAATGTGTAAATGTGTAAATGTATAAATGTGTAAATGTGTGAATGTGTAAATGTATAAATGTGTAAATGTGTGAATGTATAAATGTGTAAAGGTGTGAATGTGTAAATGTATAAATGTGTAAATGTATAAATGTGTAAATGTGTAAATGTGTAAATGTATAAATGTGTAAATGTATAAATGTGTAAATGTGTAAATGTGTAAATGTATAAATGTGTAAATGTGTGAATGTGTAAATGTATAAATGTGTAAAGGTGTGAATGTGTAAATGTATAAATGTGTAAATGTATAAATGTGTAAATGTGTAAATGTATAAATGTGTAAATGTGTGAATGTGTAAATGTATAAATGTGTAAATGTATAAATGTGTAAATGTATAAATGTGTGAATGTGTAAATGTATAAATGTATAAATGTGTAAATGTCTAAATGTGTGAATGTGTAAATGTATAAATGTGTAAATGTATAAATGTGTGAATGTGTAAATGTATAAATGTGTGAATGTGTAAATGTCTAAATGTGTAAATGTATAAATGTGTAAATGTATAAATGTGTGAATGTGTAAATGTCTAAATGTATAAATGTGTAAATGTATAAATGTGTAAATGTATAAATGTGTGAATGTGTAAATGTATAAATGTGTAAATGTGTAAATGTATAAAACCTGCAAACTAGTCACCTTTCGGCGAAATTCGCCGTTTTGATCCCGAAATAGGTCACTTACGTGAATCGTGTAGATCCGAAGAGTTTTTTTTGGGGGGGGGGGTAGGCAGGCCAGGCCAGGCAGAGACAGACTACAGAGCTATATTCTATAATGTTGGTCTGTCTCACTCTGCCTGTCGTTCCCACTCAGATAGCCTACAGTACATACATCATACACTCTCAATGGTCATTCCATGACTGCCAGTTACAAAGTTAAAACCTAGTCGCGTGCGAGATCTCGTAACGTTAACGCGCGAGTATGAAACTTTCACATTCCAAACAAACGAAACTGTCACGTTCACTGTCGCGGCCTCGGATTTGGAGTACCTGAACAACTTTTTTTTTTTGCTGTGCTGACTGCAACGTGTGCTGAGGTAAGTCCAGAAACATTTTTGTTGGTTTTATGTCATAACTGAGTGCGATAGATTGTATATCTGCCGACCTTTACGCATTTTGACACCAAACTACGCTGCTACGATTAATCACTGAAAAATACGCATAAAGTTTTTTATTTTATTTTTTTATTTATTTATTTAATCCGTCAAAAATGAAATTTCTGTTCCGTCAAATCTATCCGCTGACCGAATTTTTTTTTTCAAGCTTTATTTTGGTCGAAAACCACCACAAAACCTTTTCCTTTTTCTGGTTTTTATTTATTTGGACCTGAAGAAGACCTATTTAGGTCGAAACGTCGTCCACTTTTTTATTTTTATTTGACTTTCACGGGAGTTTTCCGCCCGGCTTCGGCGGAGATTTCCGTGTTAGCTAGCTTCTTTTTCTTTTCTTTTTGTTTCTCTTTTCTTTGTTAAAATTAAAATACGCACACTCACACACACTACACAACACACACACAACACGGGACACACAGACACATACATATATAAAATAAAATGCAGAATTTTACGGACGGAGAGGTCTGGACGGTGGTCCGCAGGGGACGCCGGTCAGGTCGCTTCGCGCCCGGGGAGTGGGAAGGGGGACGCCGCGGTGGGGATGATTTTCTCCGGGGGACGGACAGTGCATTTAGGGCTCCGGGGTTTCACAACGCCGGGGTCCGCAACCACTATAACCCCAACCTTGAGCCAGTGCCACCCCGGAGGATTATCCCCCCGGTCGCCCCCAACCCCTCATTCGGATTTATGCACAGGCGGTGCGGGGCACACGGGGAGGATTTCGCCGTGTGCCCGGGCTGCAACGGGGGGAGATGCGGGGTCCAAAAAACATGGCGGACTACATTAAACCTACGGCCCGGTTTAAACAAATTACACATACTTTTCATGATTTAATTAGAGCTGTTCACCACGGGGCTAATGTGAGGGTTTCTGAGGATGAAAAAAGACCTAGAACAATCAATGAATTTATGTTCAGTTTCTGTGCAGTTTTGTTCATAGTTTGAGTAATGAAAGTAATTCTCTCAAAATTGCAAAAATAAAAAGTGCACGATTTATTAACTGAAATATTGTCTTTTGTTTGGTAGCACCCGTGGGGGGGGGGGCAACGATTAGTTTGTCACCTTTTTTAACCCTCATGAGTTTGCAGGTATGGTACATGTGTGAATGTGTAAATGTTTAAATGTATACATGTGTGAATGTATAAATGTGTAAATGTATACATGTGTGAATGTATAAATGTGTAAATGTATACATGTGTGAATGTATAAATGTGTAAATGTATACATGTGTGAATGTATAAATGTTTAAATGTGTAAATGTGTAAATGTATACATGTGTGAATGTGTGAATGTATAAATGTGTAAATGTATACATGTGTGAATGTATAAATGTTTAAATGTGTAAATGTGTAAATGTATACATGTGTGAATGTGTAAATGTATAAATGTGTAAATGTATACATGTGTGAATGTATAAATGTTTAAATGTGTAAATGTGTAAATGTATACATGTGTGAATGTATAAATGTATAAATGTGTAAATGTATACATGTGTGAATGTATAAATGTTTAAATGTGTAAATGTGTAAATGTATACATGTGTGAATGTATAAATGTATAAATGTGTAAATGTATACATGTGTGAATGTATAAATGTTTAAATGTGTAAATGTATACATGTGTGAATATATAAATGTATAAATGTTTAAATGTGTAAATGTGTAAATGTATACATGTGTGAATGTATAAATATTTAAATGTGTAAATGTATACATGTGTGAATGTATAAATGTGTAAATGTATACATGTGTGAATGTATAAATATTTAAATGTGTAAATGTGTAAATGTATACATGTGTGAATGTATAAATGTGTAAATGTATACATGTGTGAATGTGTGAATGTATAAATGTATAAATGTTTAAATGTATAAATGTGTAAATGTATACATGTGTGAATGTGTGAATGTATAAATGTATATATGTGTAAATGTGTAAATGTATAAATGTGTGAATGTGTAAATGTATAAATGTATATATGTGTAAATGTGTAAATGTATAAATGTGTGAATGTGTAAATGTATAAATGTGTAAATGTATAAATGTATAAATGTGTGAATGTGTAAATGTATAAATGTGTAAATGTGTGAATGTGTGAATGTATAAATGTATAAATGTATATATGTGTAAATGTGTAAATGTATAAATGTGTGAATGTATAAATGTATAAATGTGTGAATGTGTAAATGTATAAATGTGTAAATGTATAAATGTATAAATGTGTGAATGTGTAAATGTATAAATGTGTGAATGTATAAATGTATAAATGTGTAAATGTGTAAATGTATAAATGTATAAATGTGTGAATGTGTAAATGTATAAATGTATAAATGTGTAAATGTGTAAATGTATAAATGTGTAGATACCCAGGCTGTGCTAACACTTCTCCTAACAGAACCTGTTGAAACTTGTTATCAGACACAGAAACATTGTTATTTTGAGCCACACAGTCTGATCAGCCTGTTCCCTACAGTCTTCACACACAGGAATATCATTAGGGAGGGTTATAGTTTGACACAGCACAGTTGTATCACTAATAAACAGCAGCTCCACTAATCTATTAACACTAACCCTCAGTGGACTAGTGTGTGTGTGTGTGTGTGTGTGTGTGTGTGTGTTCTACAGGCTGATAGAACTCACACTGACACACTCCCTGTGGTCTCACCACATCACACTCACATCCCATGATAAAGTGTGGGGATAAAATTAAAAACAGTGTTATTGGACGGTCAGGGTGTATGTCCTGGAACACAATCATCTGTTTTACACACTGAAGGAAACTGAGCATATGAAGTAAGGCTCCGCCCATACATTGGCCAGCCCATATATTTAGCCCATTTTTGAGTATTTTAAGTAGGGTTGTCACGATACTAAAATTTCCAACTCGATACCGATACTAAGGATAATACTCGATACTCGATACTATTTCGATACTGGAGATGTGAGGGATTCCTTTTAAAATGTCCTCCATGGACTGTTAAAAAAAGGTAGTGAGTGCGGGTGCAGAATAAATGCATGTCTATCTCTTGGTAAGTTAAGGTAGGTCTATCTTTTTGTTCAAGTCCTTCTGCAGTGCTAACTGTAAGACTCTTTATGGTCGAGCATTATGTGCGCGGACGGCAGCGTATTGCATCATGTGACCACCGTGGACCCCTTGCGGGACTATGGCAAGCCAAAGTGTTCACATAGCCACGCGTTATATCACGCGTTACAGAACGCGTGCCATTGTGCGCGCCAGTGCGCATACCAGAGCGCGTCCTGTAATGCGTGATAGTGCGCCAGTGCGCGTGCTAGAACGCATTCTGTAACGCGTGATATAATAAAGACAAGGCGTGGCTATGTGAACACTTTGTCTTGCCATACGGGACTAGCAGCGCACACGTCAAAAATGATAGGCTGACATGCTCACGGTGGCCTCCGTGGTGGTAACGTGATACAATGCGCTACCGCCTGGCTGCCGCTCGCGCGCATAAACGTTCGACTATATGGAGGCCTTTAAAAGCAAAGTTACATGGGATGGTCCAATCACAGACCTATAGAAATAGTGTATAGGTCTGTGGTCGCACTGGCGTCATCCTGTGTGCTGTCAGAGGCAGCTGGAGAAAAAAAGAGACTTTAACTTACACGCCGGCATTACGGCTGTGCCAGAGCTGACCGCGTTGATGCCTGTTTACAATTCTTAACGTTACCCGCTACAAAAAAGCGGCGACGCGCCATAAAAACAAAAATCGATTTTCCAGCAACTTAGTATCTAATTAGATACCAAGGGTCAATATCGATTTAGTATCTAAAATCCATTTTTTTGACAACACTAATTTTAAGTGAATCGACATCGGCCTATTCCCCCCCCAGGCACACAGTCAGGTTTATGACCAGGTTTGAAGACCCTCAATGGCAGCCGTCACCCCTCCTCCACTGATAGAACACTTAACATACAGCCAGGTTCAGTTTGACACTTTCAGAGTGTAAAACGAGTTTAACTTGGAAACATGAATGTCATACCAGGTAATCCATGTGTGTGGAAGGTTAGTAAAGGCTAATGTATTGACCACACCTGACTATCACAAAAATATTTACTGACGACCGAACAGTTCATCTTATTCTAGTGTTATTTTATTTTATTTTATTCCTGCTCCTCCTCTAACACACTGAATAAAACAACTGTTACAACAAACACAATATTTACTTTCACAGTCACACAACTACCTGCAGAGTCACAAAACTGGTTACCATTGGCAATGGGCGTTAACGGTGCAGCAGGCGATTATCGAAAAAAATCCACCCACAGAACGCTGGGAACGTCCATTCAATGTGAATGGGAGCTGACGGAACGTTCTAGAGGGACGTAGAATAACTGTTTAAAATCTGTGACTGAAGAGGACATTAACGGTTTAAAATCTGTGACTGAAGAGGACATTAACGGTTTAAAATCTATGACTGAAGAGGACATTAACGGTTTAAAATCTATGACTGAAGAGGACATTAACGGTTTAAAATCTACTACTGAAGAGGACATTAACTGTTTAAAATCTACGACTGAAGAGGACATTAACGGTTTAAAATCTACTACTGAAGAGGACATTAACGGTTTAAAATCTATGACTGAAGAGGACATTAACGGTTTAAAATCTACTACTGAAGAGGACATTAACGGTTTAAAATCTATGACTGAAGAGGACATTAACGGTTTAAAATCTACTACTGAAGAGGACATTAACGGTTTAAAATCTATGACTGAAGAGGACATTAACGGTTTAAAATCTACTACTGAAGAGGACATTAACTGTTTAAAATCTACTACTGAAGAGGACATTAACTGTTTAAAATCTACGACTGAAGAGGACATTAACGGTTTAAAATCTACGACTGAAGAGGACATTAACGGTTTAAAATCTACTACTGAAGAGGACATTAACGGTTTAAAATCTACTACTGAAGAGGACATTAACGGTTTAAAATCTATGACTGAAGAGGACATTAACGGTTTAAAATCTACTACTGAAGAGGACATTAACGGTTTAAAATCTACTACTGAAGAGGACATTAACGGTTTAAAATCTATGACTGAAGAGGACATTAACGGTTTAAAATCTACTACTGAAGAGGACATTAACGGTTTAAAATCTACTACTGAAGAGGACATTAACGGTTTAAAATCTATGACTGAAGAGGACATTAACGGTTTAAAATCTACTACTGAAGAGGACATTAACGGTTTAAAATCTATGACTGAAGAGGACATTAACGGTTTAAAATCTACGACTGAAGAGGACATTAACGGTTTAAAATCTACGACTGAAGAGGACATTAACGGTTTAAAATCTACTACTGAAGAGGACATTAACGGTTTAAAATCTACTACTGAAGAGGACATTAACGGTTTAAAATCTACGACTGAAGAGGACATTAACGGTTTAAAATCTATGACTGAAGAGGACATTAACGGTTTAAAATCTACTACTGAAGAGGACATTAACGGTTTAAAATCTATGACTGAAGAGGACATTAACGGTTTAAAATCTATGACTGAAGAGGACATTAACGGTTTAAAATCTACGACTGAAGAGGACATTAACGGTTTAAAATCTACGACTGAAGAGGACATTAACGGTTTAAAATCTATGACTGAAGAGGACATTAACGGTTTAAAATCTACGACTGAAGAGGACATTAACGGTTTAAAATCTACGACTGAAGAGGACATTAACGGTTTAAAATCTACTTCATTTTAACTATTTCACATTTTCAGTCCAGACTAACCTGAGAAACTTGATCCAATCATCATTTAATACTTTTCATTTTCTTTATCAGTAACATTTCATTAGTTTAATTTCAGAATCCTTTTATTTATAGATTAGTATCATTAATAATGATATTGTTTTGGGTGGTCACATGTTAATGACGTCTACAGACCACTCTGCACATGCTCAGTCACACACCAAATGTAGGACATGACCCAGGACAGTCTCACTGTCATTAAAAACAGTCTAGTATGTCCTGTCCTCTACATGTTCTTTGTGTTAACTCAACCCTCAGTAGTGTATTCAGATTAAATGAGTCACTCTATAACATTTAAATATTGAAGGAGTGGCAGCAGAAAATCAGGTCAGCGTCTCTCCACAGTAAACGACCAAACACAAACCATCTGCTCAGTAGATGTGTGTGTGTCAGTAGTAATTATTAGTTTTAAAGAAGACACTTTATCACAGTAATAGTGTTGATGTAACCTTTGAACACATTTATCTGTAGTTCTGTCATCTGTTAGCTTTATAATGTCACACTACAGCACAATGTTCGTATTCACTAAAGCAGCAGCATTAGCATTAGCAGCATTAGCATTAGTAGCATTAGCAGCACTAGCATTAGCAGCAGCATATACACTAATGTAACAATACTCATTTATAAATGATCATACTAGCATTAGCACTCTCATACTAGCAAAAACCAAGACAAAATGACCAAACCAAAATACATGTATAATAACTGGAAAAGCACAAACCTCCACCAAGGCACCCCCCCCCCCCCCCCTCTGAAAAAAGCGAGGTCCACCAAGGAGGTTGTTTTTGTTGGAGTTTATCTGTCTATCTGTCTGTCTGCAACATTACTCAAAATGTAATGGATGGATTTTGTATTATGTATTATCTGCTTCCTGCAATGTCAAATTTCAAAGTGATCCAGAATCCAGGATCTCTTCCAGATCACCTCCAAAATGTAATCATTTGTTCCTTCTGACACTACCATCACATTCTGGAAATGTTATCAAAATCCATCCATAACTTTTTGAGTAATGTTGCTTACAGACAGACGGACAGATGGACAGACAGACAAACTCCAGCGAAAAAACATAACCTCCGGGGTGTAAATGCATATTAATCTGCTTGTCCTTATGGTTATATAGTGATTACACACACACACACATATATATATATATATATATATATATATGCAGGAAAGTTACAAATACCTAGGGATCCCACAGACAAATGGTAATCATGAGGAGGCAGCTCGGAAGTCAGCCACAGCCAAATACCTACAGAGGGTAAGACAGGTCCTGAAAAGTCAGCTGAACGGCAAAAATAAGATCCAGGCCATTAACACCTATGCCCTGCCAGTAATCAGATACCCAGCTGGGATAATATCCTGGCCACTGGAAGAGATACAAGCCACTGATATCAAGACAAGGAAACTCCTTACCATGCATGGAGGGTTCCACCCCAAGTCCAGTGTCCTGAGGCTGTACACTAAGCGAAAGGAAGGGGGCCGAGGACTAGTAAGTGTCAGAACCACTGTCCAGGAGGAAACGGCGAACCTCCAGGAATACATCAAGAAAATGGCCCCCAAGGACCAACTGCTAAGTGAATGCCTCAGGCAACAAAAGCCCAGTAAGGTCGAGGAACCAGAGGGGCTATCATGGAAGGACAAACCCTTGCATGGCGTGTACCATCGACAAATTGAGGAAGTGGCTGATATGGAAAAGACATACCAGTGGCTGGAAAAGGCTGGACTAAAGGACAGCACAGAGACACTACTCATGGCTGCACAAGAACAAGCCCTGAATACCAGAGCAATAGAGGCCGGGGTCTACCACATCAGACAGGACCCCAGGTGTAGGCTGTGTAGAGAAGCCCCTGAAACAGTCCAGCACATCACAGCAGGGTGTAAGATGGTGGCAGGTAAGACATACATGGAGAGACATAACCAGGTAGAGGACATACTGTACAGGAACATCTGTAAAGAGTATGGACTGGAGGTCAAGGGTCAAGATGGGAGAACCCCCCAAAGGTGACAGAGAACAAACAGGCCAAGATCCTGTGGGACTTCCAGATCCAGACCAGATGGTGATGGCCAATCAGCCTGACATAGTGGTGGTGGATAAACATGAGAAGACAGTGGTGGTGATAGATGTAGCAGTCCCCAGTGATAGCAACATGAGAAAGAAAGAACATGAGAAGAGAAGAGAAATACCAAGGGCTGAAAGAGGAGTTAGAGAAAATGTGGAGTGTGAAGGCAACAGTGGTACCAGTAGTGATCGGAGCATTAGGGGCAGTGACCACCAAACTGGGAGAATGGCTCCAGCAGATACCAGGAACAACATCAGAGATCTGTGTCCAAAAGAGAACATTGCTAGGAACAGCTAAGATCCTGCGCAGAACCCTCAGGCTCCCAGACCTCTGGTAGAGGACCTGAGTCTGAAGGAGACACCGCCCACGTGGGGCGAGAGGAACATTTTTTTTTAATTATTTTATTTATATATATATATATATATATATATATATATATATATATATATATATATATATATATATATATATATATATTAGGGTTGTCAAAAAAATGGATTTTAGATACTAAATCGATATTGACCCTTGGTATCTAATTAGATACTAAGTTGCTTTAAAATCGATTTTTGTTTTTATGGCGCGTCGCCGCTTTTTTGTAGCGGGTAACGTTCAGAATTGTAAACAGGCATCAACGCGGTCAGCTCTGGCACAGCCATAATGCCGGCGTGTAAGTTAAAGTCTCTTTTTTTCTCCAGCTGCCTCTGACAGCACACGGGATGACGCCAGTGCGACCACAGACCTATACACTATTTCTATAGGTCTGTGATTGGACCATCCGATGTAACTTTGCTTTTAAAGGCCTCCATATAGTCGAACGTTTATGCGCGCGGGCGGCAGCCAGGCGGTAGCGCATAGTATCACGTTACCACCACGGAGGCCACCGTGAGCATGTCAGCCTATCATTTTTGACGTGCGCGCTGCTAGTCCCGCAAGGGGTCCGCGGTGGTCACATGATGCAATACGCTGCCGCCCGCGCACATAATCACTCGACCATAAAGAGTCTTACAGTTAGCACTGCAGAAGGGCTTGAACAAAAAGATAGACCTACCTTAACTTACCAAGAGATAGACATGCATTTATTCTGCACCCGCACTCACTACCTTTTTTTTAACAGTCCATGGAGGACATTTTAAAAGGAATCCCTCACATCTCCAGTATCGAGTATTATCCTTAGTATCGGTATCGAGTTGGAAATTTTAGTATTGTGACAACCGTAATATATATATATATATATATATATATATATATATATATATATATATATATATATATATATATATATATATATGAAAACAGACTTTCTTCTGTATATTTAATAAAACTTATTAGTTTATATTTGTTTTTAAAGTGTTTGATGTCCTGGTGGAAAACTATGTCCAAACATTTGTGTCTGACGTCCTCTTCTTCTTCCTGTTTGTAGGAGGGAAATGGTGGCTGCTGGACAACGGCGTCCTCAACATCACCAGCATCGAGTTCGCAGACCGGGGGAAGTACACCTGCATGGCGTCCAACGTCCACGGCACGTCCAACTGCACGGTGACGCTGCGTGTGGTGTTTACCAACGGGGACATGGGCGTCTACTACATGGTGGTCTGCCTGGTCACCTTCACCATCATCATGGCTCTGAATGTCACGCGCCTTTGCATGATGAGCAGCCACCTGAAGAAGACCGAGAAAGCCATCAACGAGTTCTTCCGCACTGAGGGCGCCGAGAAGCTCCAGAAGGCCTTCGAGATCGCCAAGCGCATCCCCATCATCACCTCGGCCAAGACGCTGGAGCTGGCCAAGGTCACGCAGTTCAAGACCATGGAGTTTGCGCGTTACATCGAGGAGCTAGCACGTAGCATCCCGCTGCCGCCGCTCATCATGAACTGCCGCACCTTCATGGAGGAGATCCTGGAGGTGGTGGGCGTGGAGGAGATGAGGCACACTTTTGTCAGACAAGCGCCGGAGGGAAGGCGAGAGGTGGTAGCGGGCCAGGTGGCCGCCATCGGAGCCAGGGACGTTTTCACCATCCTGCAGGAGAGGGAACGAGAACGAAGCCGAGAGAGGGAGCGCAGCGACTCTCCTACGGCCGACTCTGACAACTCATCTGTCCACGAGCAGCCACGGCACATCGCCATCCAGGTGTCGGTCCATCCACCGCTCACCACAGGAGGATACTGTAATATAGAAGCTCCCAACCAGCAGGAAGCCATAAGCTCCTCCCCTCTGCCACCGGCCGCTCCCAACCACCAGGAGCAAAGCCAACCCAAGGACGAGCAGGCCAATGAACAACCGGTGGCCGATAAGACCCCGTCCCCCTGCCAGGTGTTCTACGAGAGCCATGTGTGAGGACCAACAACCCAACAACAAGTCAACCGCTATGCATTTTGGGCTGAAGACGTAGAAACTGCCGGTCTCACCACACCTCTGGACCTCTGGACTTCACATTCTGACACTGAAGACATAGAAACTGCAGCTCTCACCACACCTCTGGACTTCACATTCTGACACGGAAGACATAGAAACTGCAGCTCTCACCACACCTCTGGACTTCACATTCTGACACTGAAGACATAGAAACTGCAGCTCTCACCACACCTCTGGACCTCTGGACTTCATATTCTGACACTGAAGACGTAGAAACTGCAGCTCTCACCACACCTCTGGACTTCACATTCTGACACTAAAGACATAGAAACTGCAGCTCTCACCACACCTCTGGACCTCTGGAATTCACATTGTGACACTGAATACGTAGAAGTCTGTCCGGGCTAGACTCCTAGTCTAGTTTCGCTCAATGTAACTTTTGTCTAGATTTTCCTGAAACTGGTCGACCAATCACAGTGAAGTATAGAGTCAGAGGGCGGGACTAACAAAGAGACGCTGTGATGATTGGTAGAGAAACAAGTGTAAACAACCATAGAAGAAGAACAACAACAGGTGTAGATTTCCTTTTATCACAGATGAGTGAAGAATGTGAGAAAACGTCAACAATCTTTAAATTCTTTTTACAGAAGCGACAACAGTCGTTCAGCTCCATAATCCACCATTTTGTTTAGTCATTCCTAACTTTCTCCAGACTCCTCTGTGAACTTTCAGGAGCTCTAACTACGTCATCCTAAAGATTACACTGATTGGTTGTAGTACCGTCCTATTACATACAGAGGATTTGAAAGACAACCTTTTAGCCCCGCCTCCTCTGACTATGAAGCACCACTAGACCCATACATGGAATGAATAGAGATAGCACTGCTAGGCTAGGCTAGGCTAGGCTAGCACTGCTAGGCTACAGGTTCACCACAGCGGTGGACCTGTGGACCTGACATTGTGACAGTGAATAGTCTTTTGTGAACAGAAGGATGTTAAAGCGTTTTGGCGTCAGTGCAGAGGAAACCACACCCACAGAGGAAACCACACCCACATAGTTTTTCACTTTGGCCTTTTCATGGTTGAATGTACAGGGGAGGGTCCACCCACAGGAACCACTCTGACCCCACCCAGGGGATCTTTAGGTTCCTCCTGTGGAAGTCACTGACAACCAAACCATCACACACACACACACACACACACACACATAAACACACAAACATAGACACACACACACACACATAGACACACAAACATAGACACACACACACACACACACATAAACACACAAACATAGACACACACACACACACATAGACACACAAACATAGACACACACACACACACACACACACACACATAAACACACACACAAACATAGACACACACACACACACACACATAGACACATAAACACACACACACACACACAGTCTCTGCTGGATGAATGGAACCCTCACCCTTGTGGTGGTGACACTCTTACTGCAGATCCACTGACAAACTGACAGTTTAAGTTGAATGGATTTTTTTGATCCACTCCATTTCATCTTCAGCATTTTCTTCTTCGAGGCACAAATCAATGTTTTTTCTTTTATTGGAAAATACATCGTCTGTGCCGACTGGGACACAAACACATTGACCACAAGTCACATGATGAACAAGACTTGGATCCATTGCCCCATAAAAAAAAAATTATATATATATATATATATATATATACACACACACACACACGTGTCTGTGGCTGTCAATGAGTTAATGTTATTAATTCATTAAAATTGAAATTAAATGCGTAAATGTGTTTATTAAATGTGTTGGGGAAAAAAACATTACTTGACTAATTCATTATTTCCTGGTCCTTGTGTTGCAGTGGCTCAGTGGGCGTGGCTAAGGTCAATCTAGTCCAATCCAGTGTTGGAGCCAGAGTCCAGGTTTTTATGCTACAGACACACTGAATGCAAATTAGCAAATTCACACGTTGACATTACATACAAAGTCACCACAGAGACATGTTGGGACAGATTCACCTCGGGTGGTGCGGCGGACGCGTGTCCTGCGGCAGGTTGGAGCATCCGCCATGTTCTCACAGCGCATTTGCCGCAAACACGTAAACGCTTGAGTTGAAAATATTGAATATTTTCAGGAAAATCTGCATGCCACGAAAACCAATCAGCGTTGAGATGCTGCCAACCTCAGCCAGATTTAATTCATCTATTGAAAATAAACAAGCTTGTTACTTGCACGTCTGACACAAATTAGCAAAATTGTCCAGACTGAGGCGTTTATGCAGTGCGTCATAGGCATCAATCAGCCGTTAAGACCCGCCCACAGGGGAACCAATCAACCGTTAAGACCCGCCCACAGGGGAACCAATCAGCCGTTAAGACCCGCCCACAGGGGGACCAATCAGCCATTAAGACCCGCCCACAAGAGAACCAATCAGCCGTTAAGACCCGCCCACAGGGGGAACCAATCAGCCGTTAAGACCCGCCCACAGGGGGAACCAATCATCCGTTAAGACCCGCCCACAGGGGGAACCAATCAGCCGTTAAGACCCGCCCACAGGGGGAACCAATCAGCCGTTAAGACCCGCCCACAGGGGGAACCAATCAGCCGTTAAGACCCGCCCACAAGGGAACCAATCAGCTGTTAAGAATTTGCATTTTAATGAATTACTGACACTTTTTCATTCCAATTTTCATTAATTAATGCCATATTTAATTGTCTAATGATGTATTTATTGCTTTAATTATGGCACTTTTCATCCTACACACAGACAATGTTGGTCTATAAGTAAAACAATAGTGGAATAAAACTGATGAACTTTGACCTGGTGTGTTGGACTGCACACATGGATGTTGTGATTGTTTTTCTTTTTTCAAATAATCCATTATTTATTACATCCTCATGTGTTTTTGAATGTGTTATGGTGAAAATACCAAAGACTAGTTATATTAGTTAAGGTTAAACCAACAGGTGTATTTTCTGCACTGTAAGGCACAGTAAGTGACGTCAAATATGAGATAAAAAGTCAGAGTTGTCAGTCATTAAACAGAACCACAGTTAACCCATATATGGTTTTAGTAGAACATTCAAATCTTTTCAGTGCTCCTTACAGTCTGGAAAATACAGGACAATATTTAGAATTATTGATTTAGTTTGATTCATATCTTTAGTTTTTAAAGTCATATAAACACTAATATAAATACAAATAAAATACAAGTCAGAAGCTTCTGGAATCAAACTAATGAAATGTTTCCACATGTGTGTGATGAAGAAAACGAGTCATTTTACTGAATATTTTTGTCTTTTTTTGTTCATTTTATTGATTATTTTGGTCGTTTTTGTTTTAAGTCTTTTTAAGTAGCTGTTTGTTTTGGTCTATTTTGTGGATTATTGTCATTTTCTTGATTCTATTTTTCCATTTCTGGTCACCTGTAACACCATCCAATAACAGTGGTCAGAACCTTCCAGAATAAAAACTTAATGAAATGTTCCCACGTGTGTGTTAGTGATAAATAAAACTCAGGTGTTAAATTGAATGTTTGTATCATGTTGGTAATATTTTGTCAAGTACCACTTGTACAAATATAATAAAATAATTAATTATACTAACACATTTACTATAAAATATTTTACAGCTTTAGATACAAATTATGATGAAAAGTCTAAATCATTAGATAAAAAGTAAAAACTGAGATAAAAGTTATGAATTCATTTATTTATCAAAGGCAGTGAAATAAACAAAAACTAACGCTTTAGTCAAAGCTTCTGAAGAAATAACATGATTTGTGTCCTGACCTCTGACCTCTGACCCCAGAATACCTCCCTCGGATGGATGGAGGGAGGGAGAAATGGATGATGGAGGGAGGAATGGATGATGGATGGAGGGAGGGATGGATGATGGAGGGAGGGAGGGATGGATGATGGAGGGAGGGAGGGATGGATGATGGAGGGAGGGATGGATGATGGATGGAGGGAGTAATGGATGATGGAGGGAGGGATGGATGATGGATGGAGGGAGGGATGGATGATGGATGGAGGGAGGGATGGATGGAGGGATGGTGGAGGGAGGGAGGGAGGGAGGAATGGATGATGGATGGATGATGGAGGGATGGATGATGGATGGATGGAGGGAGGAATGGATGATGGAGGGAGGAATGGATGATGGATGGAGGGAGGGATGGATGATGGATGGATGGAGGGATGGTGGAGGGAGGGAGGGAGGGATGGATGATGGATGGATGGAGGGATGGTGGAGGGAGGGATGGATGATGGATGGAGGGAGGGAGGAATGGATGGAGTGAGGGATGGATGATGGAGGGAGGGAGGGAGGAATGGATGGAGTGAGGGAGAAATGGATGATGGAGGGAGGAATGGATGATGGATGGAGGGAGGGATGGTGGAGGGAGGGAGGGATGGTGGAGGGAGGGAGGGAGGGAGGGAGGAATGGATGATGGATGGATGGTGGAGGGAGGGATGGATGATGGAGGGAGGGAGGAATGGATGGAGTGAGGGATGGATGATGGAGGGAGGGATGGATGATGGAGGGATGGTGGAGGGAGGGAGGGAGGGAGGGAGGAATGGATGATGGATGGATGATGGAGGGAGGGATGGATGATGGAGGGAGGGAGGGATGGATGATGGATGGATGGTGAGGCTATAAGGACCATCTCTACAGTAAATTATTGTCAGTCACTGTTGTAAAAAGACCAAATATTATGATGCACGTATTTTGTATAAAATGTGAAAAAACGAAAAATCGTTGCATTTCACAGTAAATAAGAAAAATTCTTCGTATTGTCCCAGTGTTTACACATGTGGTCTCATAATTCCGATATATCGTACAGATTTCGCATTATTAAACCAAATAAAACTCCATTCATTCTTAATGGGACAGACAAAAACACTCCTGCTTCTTCATACTTTGTGGCACAGACTTCATTTAAACTTTCAAACACAGTCATTTTTGTGGTGTCTTTAGGATGTGATTGTCATGAGGGTGTGATTTACGGTTGTCGATAGAGAACTCAGTAAATCCACCCTGAAAAGACCAAAATCTGACTTTTTATCAGTGGGTGATGTCATCGCTAGAGCACGAGAGAAGAAAAAATTAAGCTGAAAAATGTCTCAATAACTCGTCCTCACGACAAAACCATAAATAGTAGACAAACAATCTTTTCCACAAATGTTGCCATGGTTGTGAGAATTCAAACAAACCAGGGTTTGAAGATCTAGCTCTTTTTAAAGTGAAATGACAGGAACCTGTTTGGGATGATGTCAGGGATTTCTGTCAATAGACTTCTATTGGAAAAATCATTTCTGTCTCATGTTGAGTTCAGTGTTTTTCAAATTGTTCTAACTCACTTATTTTTCACAGTACACACATAAAAAGTACATGTACTTGTTCCTCACACCCTCCTGTCACTCATCATCAACTTTGTTTTCACCAATTATTTACACTTTTACCAAAAATGGCAGTAGTTCGGCAGTATGTTCACACCTATTTTTTCCATGTAACAGAGTGTGGAGCTGTCTATGAGTCTGCCCTTTGAAGTTCCCGCCACTGCTCATCACCATGGCAACAGTGCTCCTGGCATTTGGGCGGCTGTGGTTCAGTTGGTAGAGTGGGTCGTTAGGGTCAAATGTTAAAGCTGTGGTTCAGTTGGTAGAGTGGGTCGTTAGGGTCAAAGGTTAAAGCTGTGGTTCAGTTGGTAGAGTGGGTCGTTAGGGTCAAAGGTTAAAGCTGTGGCTCAGTTGGTAGAGTGGGTCGCCCAATGACCACATGTCAAAGTGTCCTTGGGCAAAACACTGAACCCTGACTTCGTCTCCCAGTAGGACTGACCTTTGACCTTATAAACCTACTGGTGTATGTATGAATGGGTGAATGGGTGAATGTGAGGCTAATGTAAACAGAACTATATAAATGTAGAACATTTACTATGAAACACCTGCAGACAATTAAGACCATTTTCACAAACAGTGTAAACACGTCAGAGGAGTGTTACCGAACTTCCTGTTTAACGTCCACAGTTTAAAGCCATTAATATTCAAAGAGTCTTTTTTAGTTCCTGAAGAAATTTGACACTTTCTGGAGGAAAATTCACTAATGAAAATCAAAGTAAAGAAAGATGAGTACTACTGAAGTGATAATAGTGATAATATCGTTTTTTTTTCTACTTAAATAATTAATTTGTGAAATAATCAGATAGTGAACTTCATATGAACTGGTATTTTAATAAATTAAACACATTTATTTGATTTCAGTTTTGACTGACAAATGTAATTCCATATTTATTAAATTATTTAATGATGTCATTTGGGCTCAGTCATCCATTTTGTCTTCTTCACATGTTGTCCAGACTGTGGTAGAAGCTGGTGTCTCTGCGGTGCTGTTGGACCGGCATGTTCCTCCTGGTTCTGGACACTTTGTCCAGGTCCACCTCCACCATCAGCAGACCCGGCTCCTCCCCCCCACAGTCGCCCAGCACCTCCCCCCAGGGGTCCACCGCCAGAGCGTGGCCGTATGAGGTACGAGTGGCCGTGTTTTGACCCACCTGCGCCGCCGCTAACACGTAGCACTGGGTCTCTATAGCACGTGCCCGCAGTAACACCTGTCAAACAAAGGGTTAGGGTTAAACAAGGGTCATTTCAACAAGCTAACAAAGCTAACAGAGCTAATTTGCATTTTTACTCGGGCTGTCGAAGCTAACAAATTAGCTTGTTTTTATTAAAGCTGTAAAAAGTGAATGTATTAATACGGATTAATTAATTAATCATCATTAACCTGATTAAACATTTTAAAGCAGGACTAAAGAACGTCCAGGTGGACAAAAGACTGCATGTCCTATAAAGACCAGCACATGTGTGTCATAACATCCCAGGCGCCAGCATTTGGACTGAACCACGTTTGTGTTTCCAGTGTCTGTGAAGGATGAGGTCATGAAACAATATATGAAAAATGTTTATGTTTGTTTTTGTACCGTATTCCCCCAACGCACCCCTCACCCTTAAACCAGACCAGAGGCTGCGTAGGGTCCGGGTCAAACCTGTAAAACGGACCGGGGCCGTAGCCTAGCTACACTAGCTCCTCCTAGCATCAGTAAATCTAATGTTCTATCGTAGTAGCCTAGCCACACTAGCTTTAAATTCTTTTTACAGAAACGACAACAGTCGTTCAGCTCCATAATCCACCATTTTGTTTAGTCATTCCTAACTTTCTCCAGACTCCTCCGTTAACTTTCAGTCGCTCTAACTACGTCATCCTAAAGATTACACTGATTGGTTGTAGTACCGTCCTATTGCATACAGAGGATTTGAAAGACAACCTTTTAGCCCCGCCTCCTCTGACTATGAAGCACCACTAGACCCATACATGGAATGAATAGGGATAGCAGTGCTAGGCTAGGCTAGGCTAGCACTGCTAGGCTAGGCTAGGCTAGGCTAACAGCAGTAGTATTTACCTCCCAGTGGGCTTGCCCTGTAGGTGCAGTGAAGGCTGATGGGTAAGTCAGGACGTCAGCGCCCTGTCTCTGCAGAGCTGACGACACTTCAGGAAACCTGATATCATAACAAACAGCCAAACCCACCTGGAAAAACAAACAAACAAACAAACAAACACACACAACATTTAAAGTAGTTTAACTGATGCTCCACATTTACCAATAACTTCACAGAATACATGTCAGTCAAAAACTACCTGAGAAGAACATTTATAATAAAACTTTATTTAACTGTGATATGAAAAAAAAATAACAGCTGTCATCCTGTTAATGAAATAATTAAATAGAATTAATAAAATAAAGGACAATAATACTTTATTTTATTTACCAAAGACACAACTAATAATCAAGTTACCAAAGGTTTTTACATTTTCATCTCTGAAAACAAAAGAAAATTCAAATTATTAAACAATGTTTACTACATTTAACTCTATTTTTATTGGTTTTAACATAAATAATAAACAAACACATCAGAAAGAGAGCGAGTAGAAATGATATTAGCACATATTATCAGTAGTCATGGAAACGGATCAATAATAATAATAATAATTAGTAGTACTTTAACACACACCCCAAAAAGAGGCAGATTGATGCCATAGTATTTATTCAGTAGTATTTGTAAGTGTATTTATTCAGTAGTATTTGTAAGTGTATTTATTCAGTAGTATTTGTAAGTGTATTTATTCAGTAGTATTTGTAAGTGTATTTATTCAGTAGTATTTGTAAGTGTATTTATTCAGTAGTATTTGTAAGTGTATTTATTCAGTAGTATTTGTAAGTGTATTTATTCAGTAGTATTTGTAAGTGTATTTATTCAGTAGTATTTGTAAGTGTATTTATGCAGTAGTATTTGTAAGTGTATTTATTCAGTAGTATTTGTTCATCATACTTTAGAAACGAGGCCCAGGTGTTAAAGTGGGAGGAGCATCTTTGTACAGAGGAGCATGTGATCAGAGCAGTAACAGCCGTACCCTGAGGGTCACAGTAATAACTGATCCATTAGTAATAACTGATCCATTAGTAATAACTGATCCATTAGTAATAACTGATCCATTAGTAATAACTGATCCATTAGTAATAACTGATCCATTAGTAATAACTGATCCATTAGTAATAACTGATCCATTAGTAATAACTGATCCATTAGTAATAACTGATCCATTAGTAATAACTGATCCATTAGTAATAACTGATCCATTAGTAATAACTGATCCATTAGTAATAACTGATGCCATAGGATGAAAATACACCAGTTTTAATTCAGGATCTGAAAGAGTCCAAATGTTTTCAAAGTGAAGTAGAAATATTTCCACTCAATTATCAAATCTATAATATTATAGTTCCTCATACTGTAACATAGTAACAGCCTGTTATAGTTTGTACATACCTGCATCCATACTTATTTATATCATCTACATATACTGTGTATATTTACAATGTCTATATCATTTATTCACTTCTGGTTGGATGCTAACTTCTGGTTGGATGCTAACTTCTGGTTGGATGCTAACTTCTGGTTGGATGCTAACTTCTGGTTGGATGCTAACTTCTGGTTGGATGCTAACTTCTGGTTGGATGCTAACTGCATTTCGTTGCTCTGTACTTGTGACATGTGCAATGACAATAAAGTTGAATCTAATCTAAAATGCAGCGTCGACAGTTACGTCGACAGTTACGTCGACAGTTACGTCGACAGAGTATTTAGGTTATATTTTACTATTAGAATGACATAAAAGCCCCGCCCCCACACCTCCTGAGGAAGGACCAAAAGTTCAGGCTCAGGATTTTTGGTCACTATCAGCCCTGCATGAACGGATTAAACACTGTGTGTCTTCACTGGGACAGTGTGTGTCTTCACTGGGACAGTGTGTGTCTTCACTGGGACAGTGTGTGTCTTCACTGGGACAGTGTGTGTCTTCACTGGGACATGGACATGAATGGTCCTTTACATTTTTAAAAGTCTAACCCTAACCCAAAGGTGAATGTGTGGATGAACCCTGTCAGAGGGTTCAGTCCTTGGATTGATTATTACCAATAACTGTCCTTAACTGGGTTTGTACTGTAGTGAATGAGTCATATGGGTCAGAACCAGACCTTTCCTATGGGTGTTTGTACAGGTGGAACCAGAGCCGGTCCAGGGATGGAGTAGTGACTTTCAGTGCAGGACACTGTGTGTGGGATGTCCACGTCACACAGGTGAGACTTCCTGTAAACACTGACTGTTTCACCTGAGGATGAAACCAAACACTTTATCTGATACAATAAACATTACATCACAGGTGTCAAACATGTGGTCCAGGGGCTGAAAGTGAACCACCAGAGGGTCTGGTCTGGTCTGAGATTTATGTGACACGAAGAAAAACAAATTAGACTGAATATGTTAACAATCAACAAGTTCTAATCACATACACATTATATATATATATATATATATATATATATATATATATATATATATATATATATATATATATATATATATATATATATATTTATTTATTATTTATATTATTCTATAAACAAACCTACCTTTATTATTTATGATGATGTGACTGGTGTGGATTTTTCGGACACTTTCCCAGTTAGGCACTCGTTCATGGAATCCACCCAGAGATAACCACACATCTAACCTCCTACAAAAAACAATTAAGACTTTTATTCATGCTCATTCATGCTCATTCATGCTCCAACTGAACAACAGTAAGACTGGACCATGTGACACAAAAATAATACTAACATGAACAAATATGAACAAAGTGCTCAGTAATAAACACTGATAATAGGAACATCCAGTGACAGTTAAACATTTACTTTTATTTCATCCACATCTTTCATTCCAAAGGTTCAGAGGTCAGAGGTCAGGGCACATGAATCAAAATTAGGAATATTTTGTCTAAAAATAATGCAGAAAAATTAATTCATGCATTTATTACATCTATATTAGATTAATGTAACTCCTTAGTTTGTCCTAAATATTCCTTCAATATTAATATTAACTTTATTAAAGGACTCATTCTATAGTTATTTATTAATATTAACTTTATTAAAGGGCTCATTCTATAGTTATTTATTAATATTAACTTTATTAAAGGACTCATTCTATGCTTATTTATTAATATTAACTTTATTAAAGGACTCATTCTATGCTTATTTATTAATATTGTTGTTCTTCATTGTTATTGAATTCATTGTGTGTTGGTTCTATTTATAAAAACGTTCAGATTGTTTTGTTTCCAGTTGTTTTTTCACGGTAGAAAAATGACTGGAGGTGGAACAACACAGTTTACTTCTACTTCCTCATACATGTCCATGACGCGCTGATGAGGCGTCTGTGATTGGCTCAGAATGTGTGAAGGAACACTCCCCCCTCCCCTCTGGCTCTGTGTGTGTTTACCATCCCAGAGTAACATCCAGCTAGGTTTGGTGACGTCACTTGTTTTGAAAACGTGCAGTAAAAAAACAGTCTTTATTTCCACAGAGACACATGAACCAGTTTGATCCAACAGTTTTTTACAGTTTGTGCAGCAGCTACTGTGGCGCCGTCTGCTCTAGTAGATGCTAATGCTAATGCTACTGCAGATTGGCTGCACTGGGGGAGGGGCTTAACCCCAGGTGGGTGACGCTAAAGTCCATCTGACGTCAGATGGACCGTCTTTTTCTGGGTCCCTGGTTCCTGTTGTTGTTTTGCAGCCAGTGGAGGTGATGAACCACTGTTAAAGGAGCATGTGTTGGTAAGTCTGGGTGAGTCATCACCATGGTAACGCTGGATGAGCCGTCACCATGGTAACGCTGGGTGAGCCGTCACCATGGTAACGCTGGGTGAGCCGTCACCATGGTAACGCTGGGTGAGCCGTCACCATGGTAACGCTGGGTGAGCCGTCACCATGGTAACGCTGGGTGAGCCGTTACCATGGTAACGCTGGGTGAGCCGTCACCATGGTAACGCTGGGTGAGCCGTTACCATGGTAACGCTGGGTGAGCCGTTACCATGGTAACGCTGGGTGAGCTCTCAGATTCCAAAAGGACAAAAGTGGTTTTCGTGGAATGACTCCTTTAAAAAGCTTTACCCCTGACCCTTGACCCTATCACCCCTGTGCTCCAACAGCCGACAGCCAGACGACGTTGTACCGTGGACAGGAAGTGGTATTCTTCCAGAAACCACAAATATGTATAAAGTATGTCTAAAAACTGCATACATATGTAGGGGGTGCTACAGAGGGACTTATTTTGTAATTAATTTTAACTGTGACACTGAATCACATTTGAGCCAAATCACTGTTCGTTTGTCTGCTGAAGGAATTTGTGTTGTGGTAATTTTCCCCCAAAACTTAACAAACTTAACAAAAACGATGTAAAAAAACGATGTAACCTTTCCAAAACTTTTGATAACTTTCGATGTCCCACTTGTTTTTGAGCTCATTGGACCCAACGGCCAAAGAAAAGTTCATTAAATTCCAATGACACAGAAAACCATGACTCAGCATTTTAAACAGTTCAATCCAAGATGGCGGACTTCCTGTTGGTTTATGGGCGTGGCCATCATAAGGTTTTTTGTTCTTCATCATATGTTGAACATGTGTAGTGATTTTGTCTAACTTCACTAGGGTGTGATCTGCTGTTAACACTTCTGTACTGACGCTTCATTTATCAGTGAAGGAGGAAACTGGGACTTTTTTCATCTTATCTTTAAGAGTTTTCTCCAATGATTTGGACTTTTTTTTTTTATGTCAATCATGACTATATGTGTCCATTTTTCCTCATGTTTTGTCCATATCCATTAAACTCAGTAACTGTGACCTGATCAAACACATTATTTTCACACTAACTCACTTTTAAAGCATTGTTTTAAAAGTCATAATCTCATAATTCTGCCTTTTTTTAATCTTAATTGTTCCTTTTTATCTCATCATTTAGTTTTTCTATCTCACAGTGATGACATTAGTCAGTCATCACAGTCCACACTCACCTGGCCAGCTCTTTGTATCTGGACACGATGTCTCCGTCCAGATCTTGTGCTAATGCCACAGTTTGTTCAGGGCTGGATCCTATGTAATCTACACACTCGGGCAGAAACACCATGGTGGCCCCCCTCTCTTTAGCTTCTTCAACTAAGTGTTTAGAGGCTGAGAATGTGGCTTCAACATCTGGAGTGGCCGTCAGCTGACAAACAGCAGCCAATGGGTGAGAAGAGCTGGACATCCTGTAATAATAACAACAACATATTTATATAAATATAAAGAGTATAAAATACATATATTTATATAAATATAAAGAGTATAAAGTACATATATTTATATAAATATAAAGAGTATAAAGTACATATATTTATATAAATGTAAAGAGTATAAAGTACATATATTTATATAAATATATAGAGTATAAAGTACATATATTTATATAAATATAAAGAGTATAAAGTACATATATTTATATAAATATAAAGAGTATAAAGTACATATATTTATATAAATGTAAAGAGTATAAAGTACATATATTTATATAAATGTAAAGAGTATAAAGTACATATATTTATATAAATATATAGAGTATAAAGTACATATATTTATATAAATATAAAGAGTATAAAGTACATATATTTATATAAATATAAAGAGTATAAAGTACATATATTTATATAAATGTAAAGAGTATAAAGTACATATATTTATATAAATGTAA
>CM035784.1:31221828-31227503 GCA_020466265.1 Siphamia tubifer
TTTTAAAATTAAATAACATGTAAAACAAAAATACTTCTACAAATAAGTGTAAATAATAAATCAGTTGTACAAAAGATGCAACTGCAACCTGAGACTTTACCTACATGAACTGTAGTAAGTCCAGACATATCCACCACTGTTACAGGAAAAACTGTGCAAAAAAAATAGTTTTGTTGGAAAAAAGAAAGCTTAAAATATTTTAACAACTAAAACAATATACATTAATACTCATATTATATGAAAAACATTGTAAAAAACGTAGTAGTGCAAAAGTAAGATAAAAATAAAACTAGTAACATTTTTACTTTGTAAGGACAAAATAAAACAAAACCTTATTATCAATCAAACTACTTCAATAAACCTGAACATGTTACCAATATTTTAAATATATGATGTTATTGTGTCTGTTATCGCTCCACATCGTGCTCCATGTTTATCATAAGGTGCAGAGTCCTGCACGGGTTCGGGTACCCGTGGGTGAACCGCAAATTTTCACGGGTGAAAAATGTTGTGCTGTGTCGGATACGAGTTCGGTTCGGATATCGGGTGTATTTATAGCGGGTCGTTTGGGTGTGGAATTTTTTTTTTGTCGGATACGGGTATGGTACAAACCTTAAATAAATGAGTAAATTTTTATGAATAAAAATGTGTATAATAATTTTAGGAGCAGTCATGTAACTTATTGTGTACATGTCTATTATGCAGCTGTAGTTTATATGTGTGTGTGTGTTTGTGTGCTAGGTGGTGGCTACATTTCAGAGGATGCGTCAGGAGCAGCGTAGTATGGCATCTAAAGCTGCAGAACTGGAAATGGAGATAAACGAGCACAGGTTGGTACCCTGAACGCATCATGACGTATAAGTTGTAAAAAAAAAAAACCAGTCCTAGTTTATAACGACAGTAACAGTTATTTAAAGCTTCATTATCACACCACACTCAACTGATTCTTCTGCTTCTACACTCTGTTCTCACTTTTAACAGCTTAGTAATCGATACCTTGAAGGAAGTGGATCCAACCAGGAAGTGTTTTCGTCTAGTAGGTGGAGTCCTGGTAGAAAGAACCGTAAAAGAAGTTCTGCCAGCGTTGGAAAGTAACAAAGAACAGGTAATGATGATGCTAACACGACCAGTCACTATGGAACTGTATGTAAACTGTTAATGTCACTTTAATAAAGTTACAGCACTATAAGGCAGGGGTGCTCAAACGTTTTTGGCCCAGGTCCCCCTTGGAGGGGTGACATTTTTCCATGTCCCCCCTCATCCTCGCGATACTGAAAATGATAAAAAACCACTTCAACAATGATTATTATGAAACAATGATAACCTTTTTTAATAGTGCTTTTGTGCAAACCAGCCACATTTTCAGGTATTATAATATAAATGAACACTTCAGAAACAACAATTTTAAATAATTTTAAAATAATAAACGGAACAAAAGACACACAAAACCGTGTGTGTGTGTGTGTGTGTGTGTGTGACAGACAGACAGACAGACAGACAGACAGACAGACAGACAGACAGACAGACAGACAGACAGACACAGACTTAATGAGAGGGATGATCTTGTCAAACTCAATATAACTATCAATGTACTTTCTCTTTTTAGGGTTAGGGCGTTTGTTTTTGTCATTGTCATTTTCATTGTCATTTCTTTTACCACTTCTTGAGGAACTTGGCGGACACAAAAATCGATCCATGTTCGCTGCAGGGTGGCTAAAAATAGCCTGTGACTCGCTCCGTCTCAATTTAGTCAAGCTGGCGTCAAACAGCGCTGTTACTTCCGCCCGCTCGCTACAAAATAAAACTTCTGCATTTCAAAATAAAACAGCAAAAATAAAACAAAACAAAACAAAACAAAACCGTGAATAATTTCGCGTACCCCCTGGACATGCACCACATCCCCCTAGGGGTCCGCGGACCCCAGTTTGAGAAACGTGGCTATAAGGTACAATAAGTGACCAACAGTAACAATAACTACAAAACCTTTTTCAGTTGGAACACAGAACAAAAACACTCTGAGTCTGAAAAATAAAACTTTAAAAAAAGTACAAATGTGATTAAAATAATTCAAATTTTGCAATATCTCTCTCTCTCTCTCTCTCTCCCTCTCCCCCACAGATTTCCAAAATCATTGAGTCCATTAACACGCAGATGCAGACCAAAGGGCGGGAACTGACAGAGTACCGGGAGCGCTACAACATCCGTTTGGTTGGCGAAGGAGAAGGAGAAACACAGGGCCAATCAGCAGCAGCTTCCAGAGACAGCGAGGGAGGGGCGTCCAAAAGTGGAGCTGGGGTTCTGGTGTCATAGTCACAGAAGGGGAGGGGGGGGGGGGGGTTCTCTGCAGTACTGACCATACACATGGAGTCTTCACATCTGCAACAGCCTCTACAGTCTGATGATGATGATGATGATGATGATGATGATGATGATGAAGATGATGAAGGTGATGATGATGAAGGTGATGCAGCAGATGTGTTTTGGGTTCCAGTCATTTGTATCCACAGGTGATAAAATATTAAACATTCTGTACTGAAGTAGAAGTACAGCTACTAGTGTCAAAAAATACTCTGATAAAAGTAGTACTGATTCAACAATTTTACTGAAGTAAAAAAAAGGCACGACTTCTGAACTGTAATAAAGTCAAATGTAAAACTGATTTTTTTTTTTGCCATGAATGAAATGTTTGTTTAAGCAGAAAAGTTTCAAAAGTGTCTAAAATAAAGTCTTTAAAAGTTACTGAGTTTAATAGATATGGACAGAACATTTAGGAAAAAAGTAGTAGTTCTGCACATGTGCAGTAGAACACACTGAAAAACTGAGGCAGCAAATGATGTTTTTCTGAAAATGTGTCCAGTTTATGATCACTGTTATTATTGAACTGATCTGGTCCTTACATCATACTGGACTGAATGTGGAACACAACTAACATGACCTTTGACACTCTTAACCTAAAGTATGCAAAAAATACTCTAATAATACAGAAAATATAGTAAAACGCACTACAAATATAGCCAAGCAGCGCTAGCTCCTCCTAGCGTCAGTAAATCTATTATATATATATATATATATATATATATATATATATATATATATATATATATATATATATATATATATATATATATATATATATATATATATATATATATATATATATATATATATACTTGTGTCTAAATTCTATATTATTCTATATAGCTCTTACTGCTGCTTCTACTGGTGTTGTATTGCTGCTGGTGCACAAATTTCCCCAACGGATTAATAAAGTATATTCTATTCTACTTAGATACTGATTAGACATTCGTAAATAAATGAAAAACATTCAATCCGACGAGGATGGGATTCGAACCCACGCGTGCAGAGCACAATGGATTAGCAGTCCATCGCCTTAACCACTCGGCCACCTCGTCACATTTTCAGTGCCAGGGTTTGGTTATTTTTAACTAAAATAAAAGTGACACTGAGCTTCACCTATAATTGTTAACTTCTGTACACTTTTCAGTGTCTTTATATTTACGTAGCTAAAATACACTGTACTTGGACTAATACAATGATTCACTCCCTCCCATTCAAATCTACACTCACCTACAAACTATCAAACCCAACAGGATTGAACTGCGTTTTTTTCCGGTCATTACGGTTTTTACGTAAACTGTGCGCCACTGTCACAGCAGCAGCATTAGCCTGCCGTGGATACACTGATTTTCCCAGATAATCAAAAAATCGTTTACCCCTTTCGGTTTGTGTATTTTTATTTCACTAAAATACACCGTAGTGTAACAAAAATAGTGCATCACCTCTTCTCATTCAGAGATAAACTCACCGGATTGAACTGGCGTATTTTTTCCTGTCATTACGGTTTATACGTAAACTGTGCGCCGCTGTCACAGCAGCAGCAGCATTAGTGTTAGCATTAGCATCAGTTTCAGTATGATTATTCGGCTAAAATACACTGTAGTGGGATTAAAATAGCGCATCGCCTCCAACCATCCAAAACTAAACTCGCTGCTTATTTAACAAACTGTCACACGCAGCCAGATTGAACTGTGTCTTTTTCCGGTCATTACGGTTTTTACGTAGTCTGTGCACCGCTGTCACAGCATTAGCATTAGCCAGCCGTGGACAAATCTGGAATGTTTGGATGGAGAGAACCACAAATCTGCCATTAAAGGCGGTTATTTGTGTTATCGATCTACAGAAAACACAACCATGCAGACACATAGTCTTTACTTCTGCAGGCTAACTGTTTTAGCTGTTAGCATCATGCTACAAACGTAAAGGACGTAAGCTGGGACAGTGTTTGGACCGGAGCAGGCAGCGCGTGAGACCCAGTGTTTGGACCGGAGCAGGGAGCGCGTGCTAGGACAGTGTTGTTTGGACTGGACTAAGCAGCGCGTGCAGGGGCCAGTGTTCGTCCCCGCTTTGTCCCCAGTGTCCGGGTCGTCTACTGACTCTAAATGCATCTGTCCAAGAAATGTTCGGTGTTTAAAGTGGTGCTGAGTGCTCTGCTGATTGTAGCGCTTCTCCAGCTCATATACTTATCCTTCTTGTCCAAGTTTCACGGTAAACAGCAACGGTACCGGTACTCGGAGCTGTTCGGAGGCTCCGGAGTCAAGAACAATGCGCACACCGATAAAAACACCCGGAAAGAGCGTCTGCGCTACTCACTGTCCACCGGGGGAATTTTCGACAGTAGCGGCCAGTACCGGATTTACAAGAACCTGATCAAAAGTGACCTGACGGCCAATCAGAAGGCTGGGTCAGACCCCGCTTCCGGTGTCCTGACTTTAGCCACCCACACCACCATCAACAACCTGCACCACCTGGAGTCTCTGCTGGAGCGCTGGCACAACCGTCTGTCCGTAGCTATCTTCGCCCACGGGCAGGACGTGAAGCTAGCCACGGCCCTGGTCTACGCCCTCAGCTTCTTCTGTCCCAACATCCAATCTCTGGTGGACTTCCACCTGGTCTGCCTGTCCGGAGAGATGGCCAGTTTCCCCGAGCAGGACCGGGAACACTTCATTGGCCTGGAGGACTGTGTGTCGGTGTTCTCCAGACTGGACACCCACAGAGGTTCAGACAAAAACTACGCCATCAGCGGAAACGTCTCGTACCCGAACAACCTGCTTCGTAACGTGGCTCGTGGAGGTACGGAGTCCTCCTACATCCTGGTCATTGACATCGACATGATGCCCAGCGCTGACCTCCACCAGCACTTCCTGGCCATGATCACAAAACGGGAACCAGGTACCGATGAGGTGTTCGTGTTACCCGCTTTCGAGATCCGTCACGCCCGGAAGTTGCCTGGTACTAAGGCAGAGCTCGTGCAGTTGTACCAGGTTGGAGAGGTTCGACCGTTTTACGAAGAGTTGTGTTCCCGCTGCCAAGCTCCCACCAACTACTCTCAGTGGGTCAACGGTCACGTCAGGGGACCTGCGACCCTGGAAGTGGCTTACACCCTCACCTGGGTGGACCCCTGGGAACCCTTCTACATCGGGCCTCGAACTGTTCCACTATATGACGAGAACTTCAAACAGTATGGATTCAACCGCATCAGTCAGGTCAGTACCCACAGTACCATTAGCTAAAATGTTCACTGATGTCAAAACAACCGCTAACCCTTCAAAATGGTAAATGGACTGCATTTATATAGCGCTTTTCCACCTTCATGG
>CM035784.1:31227603-31250103 GCA_020466265.1 Siphamia tubifer
GTCCTGAGATGAACTGGCGTCTCATAGAGGGTGTACCCTGCCTTCACCCATTGTAGCTGGGTTAGGACCCCTGTGACCCCTGTGACCCCAGTGACCCCAGTGAGGATAAAGCAGGTTCAGATGACAAGGCTTGTTATGTTATGATAGTGAAATGACAGTTGTAATAACAGATAATAATGGTCAGTGTTGGGTGTGTTTTCAGGTGAAGGCCACTCTGCTACAGTTGGACATGTTGGACACAGGTATCCAGGAGCGTCTGGCTGCTCCTCCAGCTCCATGTTTGTCTTGTGCAGACTGGTTCCTCCCTGGCGCCACGGCCCGGGACCGCCTGGACAGCCTGACCTCGTCCTCCCCTGTCCTCACCAAGCTGGCAGGGGTGGTGAAAGGCTCGTCCTCTGGGTCCAGAGGACGCAGACTCTTCGGGGACAGGTCCAGTAAGTCCAGTTCACAGAGGAACCGGTCCGACAGCGGCGAAGAAGGACCTGCAGAGGCCAGGTCTGGATCCAGTCCACATTCTACTCCAGACTGTGGCAGGAAAGTGGGAGGGCGACGAGAGTCTGTGGGGTCTGGAGGATCTGATGGGAGTGGAGGTCTGTTTAAGGTACACGTGGAACACCTCTACCTAACTTTATTTATATAACACTGCACAGGAATGACTAAACAAAATGGTAGATGATGGAGCTGAACGACTGTTGTCGCTTCTGTAAAAAGAATTTAAAGCTAGTGTGGCTAGGCTACTACGATAGAACATTATATTTACTGATGCTAGGAGGAGCTAGTGTGGCTAGGCTACTACGATAGAACATTATATTTACTGATGCTAGGAGGAGCTAGTGTGGCTAGGCTACTACGATAGAACATTAGATTTACTGATGCTAGGAGGAGCTAGTGTGGCTAGGCTACTATGATAGAACATTATATTTACTGATGCTAGGAGGAGCTAGTGTGGCTAGGCTACTACGATAGAACATTATATTTACTGATGCTAGGAGGAGCTAGTGTGGCTAGGCTACTACGATAGAACATTAGATTTACTGATGCTAGGAGGAGCTAGTGTGGCTAGGCTACTACGATAGAACATTAGATTTACTGATGCTAGGAGGAGCTACTGTGGCTAAGCTACTACGATAGAACATTATATTTACTGATGCTAGGAGGAGCTAGTGTGGCTAGGCTACTACGATATAACATTATATTTACTGATGCTAGGAGGAGCTAGTGTGGCTAGGCTACTACGATAGAACATTAGATTTACTGATGCTAGGAGGAGCTACTGTGGCTAAGCTACTACGATAGAACATTAGATTTACTGATGCTAGGAGGAGCTAGTGTGGCTAGGCTACTACGATAGAACATTATATTTACTGATGCTAGGAGGAGCTAGTGTGGCTAGGCTACTACGATAGAACATTAGATTTACTGATGCTAGGAGGAGCTAGTGTGGCTAGGCTACTACGATAGAACATTATATTTACTGATGCTAGGAGGAGCTAGTGTGGCTAGGCTACTACGATAGAACATTAGATTTACTGATGCTAGGAGGAGCTAGTGTGGCTAGGCTACTATGATAGAACATTATATTTACTAATGCTAGGAGGAGCTAGTGTGGCTAGGCTAATGTTTCTGTGTATTTTTGTGTATTTTTATGTACTTTAGTGTCATTTTTGTGCATTTTTGTTACACTTGTACACTTGGTCGTCCAGTTTCAGGGAAATCTACCCAAAAGTTGAATGGAGTGTAACTAGACTACTACAGTAGTACTACAGTACAGTAGTACTACACTAGAGTGCCTCTAGGAGGAGCTAGTGTGGCTAGGATAGTTTTTAGATAAAAAGTATTTAAAACCTGAAGGGGATGTGAGATCAGAGCAGGATTTGTTTTTGGTTTCATATTTAAAAAAACTAAAGATAAAATTTGAACTCCCACATTTATGTGTTGGTTTTAAATCTGTTGTTCTGGTCATTTTGTTGAAAGTATTTATATAAAGTATTTATTTCCACTTGTTTGTGTTCGTGCATCAGGTTCCCAGGATGAAACATCCAAACCCTTTCTATCTGGGGACTTTGAAAAACACTCTGACTGAGAGGGAGACTGAGGACATGTACAACAACATCAAGTAAATGAGTTTGATCATTTTTATCAATTTAAAATAATTTTCATAATTTGTTTCCTTTTCATAATTTTCAAAATAATTTTCAGATTTTTTAAAATCATTTTCGTGTTACATCGGTAACATCGTAACCCTGTACTACCTGCCACATGGACGGGTTGTCGGCGTCTAAACTGGCACCCACACTAGTGTATGCTCGTGGGTAGGGTGGCATGTCACCCTGCAGGATTAAAAACAAGACGGGTCAAAGGGCAGAGGATAGGGGTGTAAAGATAAACCCATTCGAATCCAGTCTGTGTAGTGTGAGATCCCAGTGAATCTGTCCACAGAGTGAGTGAATGAGTAAAACTGGCAATTGTTCACTCATTTTTATGAATCGCCCTGAATCGGATCGTGGTCTGTGAATCAAGAATCGAATCGGATCATTGTCTGAGTGAAAGATTCACAGCCATAGCGGAGGAGCCTCTTTGTGCGCCAACATGCAATCTTGGCGATGTGTGGAGTTGCAACCCCATCGCTTTAACCCTTCGCATTGTAAAGTTGCGAGTACTATTAGGTGACTTTACAGGAAGTCCTGCAACCACCATCATTAATGCCTACTCACTAAAAAATGTTCTAATGTCAACAAGGTAGAAAAGTTCTACGAAAACTTGAGCAGCCATCCGTGACACTCCAGCTCATAATGTCCTTTTCATCCTTGGAAGCTTCAACGCAAGACTTGAGGAAACACGTTTTTCATTTCATGTCACCACAAACAGGAATGGTGAATTCCTTGCTGAGCTGCTTGCCGAACAAAGTCTGCTTGTAGCTAATGCTTACTTCAATAAATGGATGGATAAGAGAGATCAAGCACCAACTGGATTATATTTTAATACACAGGAAAGTAAGTAAGTAAGTAATCTTTATTTGGATAGCGCTTTTCACAGACATTGGGTCACAAAGCGCTTCACAGAAACCCATTCACACACTCATACACCAGTAGACGGCTGCTGCCAAGACACAGGCGCTGCCTGACCCTACTGGGAGCAACTTAGGGTTCAGTGTCTTGCCCAAGGACACTTCGACTTGTGGACAGCCAGAGCCGGGACGCGAACCGCCAACCCTTCGATCATTGGACGACCCGCTCTACCAGCTGAACCACAGCCGCCCTAATGGAAATGGTGTAACAGCATTCTCAATACTGAACCATGTAGCTCTCTAGAAGCTCTTGGCTCAGATCATAGACTTGTCACGGCAAAGGTTCGACTGAGGGTGTCAAACCGGAATACCAAACGGATTCACTATGACTGGAGACAACTCACAACAAACCCAGCTCTACAGGAGGAATATTCTATTGAAGTTAGGAACCGCTTTTCTCCCTTGTCATCAGATACCGAAGATCCATCCAACCGAAGCATATCAGTAGTTTATAGAGGCTAACGCTGCGGCCACTGAAATAGAGGCGTACAAGGTCACCTTTAGGCTCCCATGCAGATGTTTTAAAGGTATTGTGACGTCCAAAACTCATTTTTGATATTTTCATGTTACTATATGGGTTGTCTGGCCTCATTTACACCAAAAAAACATGAATCTAGACTGTTCAGTGGTTTTCCTATGGTCTGGGGCTCTTGGAGGCCTGAGCATGAAACGCTCTCTCTGATTTGTCTCCCGCTTTTGACGTCACACTCGGGAGAGCAATAAGGAGACCCCCCCCCCTCTTCTCTTCTGCCCGTCCCCTGTGCTCAGCCCCGCCCCCACCAACGTTACTATAGAAACGGTGTTCACATGCGCTCCTGCTCTTACAACCTTTTCATCGCTGAACGGTTTAGTCGTGTCGTAATGGCTCCTAAATCACACCTCAAATGTCATGTTGTTGGCTGTGTAGATCAGCAACAATCACTATTTGACCTACCAAGCTCCCCTGAAGAACTACGTTCCCAGTGGCTGGCTTTTATCTACCAAAGTAACGTTCCTGCTTATTTACCCAAGAGAGTCAAGACTTGTTCCGGTCATTTTCGACGAAACTATGAATTAAAAACTTATAATAACAAATTAACAAGACATGATGAGTTAACATCTGGTTTTAAAGTCTTGGTTTATCATTATTTATACTTGGTATCATTCTTTATTAGGCAGCATATGATACAGTATTTCTTATACTGTACAGCAGGAAGGAGGGGAGGCTGGCCGCAGCAGTTTGGGGGTGGAGCCGAGTACATGACTGACAGGCGAAGCGCCCCGAGTAGTCTGTTGAGGTGTTCATGTGTTGCAGGCATAGTACTTGGATTCAGACCACAGAAATCCACAAAAATGAATATTATGGAGTGGGGTTTTTTGGTTGAATACTTTTGAAACACGTTTTAAATTCATTGTCAAAGACTTTGAATGCTATGAAAACAACATGTCACAAAACCTTTAAAAGCCAGAAAAGATCATATGTTTTCAGAGCAGAAAAATAATCTGGCCTCTGATGTTCATGAGCAATGGGCAGAGAGCCTCGGGCAGGCCAGGGGCATGCTATAGCATATATAACACATACGATCGCCTGCAAGCAAATGACATCAATGAAAAGGCAAAGAAAGTTGAATCTGCACACAACAACAAGCAATACAGTGCAGTTTGGGAAGTCATAAATGAGATAAGTGGTCGTAAGAGCAAGTCGGATCACGCAGGAATACCAGGAGCCAGTGGAGATGAACAGATCTACATCTGGTTGTCCCACTTGCAAAGCCTCCTGGGTAATGCACCAGTTGTCGATGACTTGAATGATAACTACCCTACAGAGGATGCCATCCTTTCTGGCTTACACATCTATGATGGTCCTTTTTACCACTGATGAACTCAACCATACTAAGACCTCCTTAAGATTAGGAAAACCCACTGGAACTGACAAGACTCCTCCTGAGGTATTCAAGGTTTGTAACCTTGATGTAACCTTATAACCTTGATGACATTGTCCTTGAGTTTTGCAATCAAGCATTGATGAATAGCAATAAGGCTGACCAGTGGTCTGTCTCTGATTTCATCCTGGTGCCTAAATTGGGTAATTTGTCAAAGACTGACAATTATATGGTATTAGCTTGTCTTGCATCATTGCTAAGCTGTACAACTGGATGATACTCAACCGCATCGGAGATCCAACTGATCCTCACCTACGGGACAACAAAATGGGTATCGAGAGAATTCAATTAAATTCAATTAAGTTTTATTTATAAAGCCCTAAATCACAACAAAGTCGTCTCACAGGGCTTTACAAAAACACAATCAACTACAGAGATATATGAACAGTCCCAAGCATCCCCTGTCCATAGACCCTCCCCCTGTCCTTAGACCCTCCCCCTGTCCTTAGACCCTCCCCCTGTCCTTAGACCCTCCTTCTGTCCTTAGACCCTCCCTCTGTCCTTAGACCCTCCCCCTGTCCTTAGACCCTCCTTCTGTCCTTAGACCCTCCCCCTGTCCTTAGACCCTCCTTCTCGGTAAGAAAAAACTCCAAAACCCAGTGGGAAAAAGAAGAAATCTTGAGGAGAACCACATTGAAGGACAGATCCACTCCCATGGACGGACAGGAAGGTAAAGTTATTCCAGGTCTTGACTTTGCAGACGACATAGCCCTTTTGTCGAATGACTTTGAACAAGCACAGAGACTCCTAACAAATGTTGAGGAAGAGTGTAAATGCCTTGGACTCCATCTTAATGCAAGTAAGACCAAGGTCCTGTCCTGCAATATTTCACCACCAAACACCCTAACCACAAGTAGTGGGAATGTCTTGAAAGAGGTCAATGACTTTAAATGCCTTAGCGGCTGGGTTAACTCAATCGAATGTGACATCAAAGCTCGCAAAGCTTTAGCCTGGTCAGCTCTTAACAGCAGGAGCAAAGTCTGGAAGCCTGGCACCGTTCAGATAGTGCTACTGTACGGCTGTGAAACGTGGTCGCTCACGTCCACTCTTGAATGGTTAATACACTCAGATGCTCCGCACAGCCCTCAACACCTCCTGGTAAAGCCATACTTCAAATGATGTTCTGTATGGCTTCCTTCCATGCATCTCCAACCAGAGCCTAGAGACGCCTTGGACTTGCCAGCCACTGCTACAGGCATTCTGGCCCAGGCCACGCACCCCCCCTCAACTTTTGTCAACACCTTAATGAGGGATGTTGGGGCAACCACCGCCAATGAGCTGGCCATCTGTAGAGTCAACAGGCAGGAGTGGTCTGCCAGGTGTGCTGCTCATTTTTATCAATTTCATAATTTTTTTGATCATTTTTATCATTTTTTATAATTTTCATCATTTTATCATTTCATCATTTCATCATTTCATCATTTTTATCATTTCATCATTTTCATCATTTCATCATTTTTATCATTTTATAATTTTTATCATTTTATAATTTTTATAATTTTCATCATTTTTATCATTTTATCATTTTATCATTTTCATCATTTTATCATTTTCATCATTTCATCATTTTATCATTTTCAGCATTTCAGCATTTTTATCATTTTTTATCATTTTCATAATTTTTATCATTTCATCATTTTTATAATTTTATCATTTTTATCATTTCATCATTTTCATCATTTTTATCATTTTCATCATTTTATCATTTTCATCATTTTGATCATTTCATCATTTTATCATTTTCATAATTTCATCATTTTTTATAATTTTATCATTTTCATCATTTTTATCATTTTATCATTTTAATCATTTTATCATTTTCATCATTTTTATCATTTCATCATTTTCATCATTTTATCATTTTCATCATTTTATCATTTTTATAATTTTCATCATTTTTATCATTTCATCATTTTTATCATTTCATCATTTTATCATTTTCATCATGTTATCATTTTCATCGTTTCATCACTTTCATCATTTCATCATTTTCATCATTTCATCATTTTATCATTTTCATCATTTTATCATTTTCATCATTTCATCATTTTCATCATTTCATCATTTTCATCATTTTATCATTTTTATCATTTCATCATTTTTATCATTTTATCATTTTTATAATTTCATCATTTTTATCATTTCATCATTTTCATCATATTATCATTTTTTATCATTTTTATCACTCACACACTCATTTCTATTCTGTTCATTTGAACATATAGTGTTCCTTAACCCTGTTGTGTTTGCGTCAGGTTAACGTCTGGAGCAGAGAACACACTGTTCCACTACGTTCTAATGGAGAACGTCCAGGGAATCTTCATCGCTCCCACACACACACAAGTGTCTCAGCTGAGTGGATCCATTCACCCACAGTTGATCACAAACTTCCACCACTGCTGCCTTTCTATAAGAGCTGCCTTCCAACACAGTCTGCCTGCCATGGTGGGGACAATACACACACTAACACACACACACTAACACTAACACACTAACACACTAACACACACACTAACACTAACACACACACTAACACACACACTAACACACACACTAACACACACACTAACACTAATACACACACACTAACACACTAACACTAATACACACACACTAACACACTAACACTAATACACACACACTAACACACTAACACTAATACACACACACTAACACACTAACACTAACACACACACTAACACTAACACACACACTAACCATCATCGGCGGTCACTCGAGACGAGTATGACTGTCTTCTTCTCAGGGTCGTCTATTTGTGGGTCCGCAGGTGGGCATAGAGGCCAATCCGGGATCCACATATTTTTGTGCAATGTGGGCAAGGGAAAGAGGTCATGGGTTGTAGTTGTGCTGGAGCCCGCTGTTGTTTTTCCTTACGGAGTTGTCGTTTGGTTTCTGCGATACGGCGGAGTTCTTTTTCATGATGTGCTGCACCTTCTTGTACTGCTGCCCTCCAGCTGTGCCTGTCCAGGGCCATGTGCTCCCAGTCCTGAGATATTATCCGGAATTTTTTGAGATTGATCTTGAGATTGTCCTTAAAGCGTTTCTTTTGCCCACCTGGGGCTCGTGGACCTCGCAGCTGGGAGTATAGTATCTGTTTGGGTAGACGGGTGTCAGGCATGCGAATGAGATGTCCTGTCCATTGGAGTTGGCGCTGCATTATTAATGTGGTGATGCTTGGTATTCTAGCTTCCTCCAGAATACTAAAGTTTGTGCCTCTATCCTCCCATTTGGTCCTGAGTATTTTCCTCATGATCCTCTGGTGGTACTGTTCAAGAGCTCTAAGGTGCCTGCTGTATGTAGTCCATGATTCTGCCCCATACAATAAGGTGGGGAGAACCACAGCTTTGTACACCAGAAGCTTGGTGTCGGCCCGGAGGTCTCTGTCTTCGAAGACTCTTTCCCGGAGTCTGGCGTACGCTCCACTGGCACAGCTCAGGCGATGCTTGACCTCAGAGTCAATATCCGCTTTGGAGGAAAGAAGGCTGCCGAGGTAGGTGAAGTGGTCAACGTTTTCAAGTGTAGCGTTATCCACATTTATGATGGGCGGAGTAGATGGCTGGTTGGGGGGTGGTTGATGTAGCACCTGGGTTTTCTTGATGTTTACGGCCAGACCCAGGGCTCTGTATGCCTTAGCAAAGGCGTTCAAGATGCCCTGGAGGTCTTCTGCGGAGTGTGCTGCGATGGCATTATCGTCTGCATACTGGAGCTCCATGATCATGGAAGTCCTAATCTTTGTTTTGGCTTTGAACCTGTTAAGGTTGAAGAGCTTGCCATCAGTTCTGTACCAGATTGGGATTCCCTGTGGTAGTTCTTTGCCAATGAAATGGAGTATGGCGGCGATGAAGATAGAGAACAGGGTGGGTGCAATAATGCAGCCCTGTTTTACCCCTGTCTCCACAGTGAAAGGCTCAGACATGGAGCCATTGTTGTTGATCACTGTGGCTGTCATTCCATCATGTAACAGTCTCAGTATTCTGACGTATTTACCCGGGCAGCCATACCTCAGGAGGATGCTCCATAGGGCCTGACGGTCCACCGTGTCAAAGGCTTTTGTCAGGTCTATGAAAGCCATGAACAAAGGCTGTTTATGCTCACGGCATTTCTCCTGTAGTTGGCGTGCTGTGAAAATCATGTCGGCAGTGCCTCTAGATGGACGAAAACCACACTGCGATTCTGGGAGAGTTTCCTCAGACAGTGGCAGTAGGCGATTGGCAAGAACACGGGCAAGTACTTTGCCAACTGTTGAAAGGAGTGAGATTCCCCTATAGTTCCCACAGACGGCTTTGTCTCCCTTTTTGAAAATGGTCACTATCAGAGCATCCCTGAGCTCTGAGGGGAGTTCTTCTTTTTCCCAGACCTTCAGAAGGAGGGCATGGAGGCGGCAATGGAGTTCAGGTCCGCCCTCCTTTAGGACCTCAGCTGGTATCCCATCTGGCCCCGAGGCCTTGTTGTTATTCAGGCTTCTGATGGCATCTTGGACTTCTGCTAACGTGGGGGGTTCACCCATGTCTTCCCTGATGGGACTCTGAGGGATGTGACTGAGGAAATCCGGGGGGGTTGTGCTGTTACGGTTGAGGAGTTCCTGGAAGTGCTCTCTCCACTGTTTATTTATGGACTCGTTGTCCTTCAGCAGCTCCTGCCCGTCCTTAGAGCGTAAGGGGTGTTGGCCGCGGTGGCCCGGGCCGTAAACGGCCTTGGTGGCATTGAAGAAGCCTCTGGTGTCACCAGAGTCTGCCAAGCTCTGGATTTCCAGTGCCTTTTCTGTCCACCAGGTGTTTTTAATCTGCCTCACCCGGCTCTGGACGTCAGCCTTGGCTCGAGAGTGAGCCTGTCTCTTTGATTTGCAGGTATGTCATTTTGCCAGACACGAAAGGTTTCCCTTTTCTTAGAGATCAGCTGTTCTATCTCTGTGTCGTTCTCATCAAACCAGTCCTGATTTTTTCTGGATCTATAGCCGAGAGTGGCAGTGCAGGTATAAAGGATGGAAGACTTGAGCAGTCTCCAGTGTTCTTCAATGTCCTCAGGGTATTCCTGGTTGAGGCTTTCTCTAAGAGACACCTGAAGCTGCTGCTGGGTGGCGGCTACATTCAAGCGCTCAAGGTTTAGTCTCTGCCGGCTCTGCTTCTTTTGCAGTCTTCTCCTACTCTTGAGTCTGATGGACATTGTGGATCGTATCAGGCGGTGATCTGTCCAGCAGGCCTCTGAATCCATCATGGCCTTTGTGATGGTCACGTCGCGCTGATCCCTAGCTCTGACAATGACATAGTCAATAAGATGCCATTGTTTAGAGCGAGGGTGTCTCCATGAAGCCTTGAGTTTGTTCTTCTGGTGAAAGATGGTATTAGTGATGGTAAGATCGTACTGAGCACATTTGCTAAGAAGCAAAACCCCGTTAGAGTTGGTATTTCCGATGCCTTCCTTTCCGATGGTGCCCTTCCAGAGGTGGTGGTCTCGGCCAACTCTGGCATTAATCTCCCAGAATAATGACCTTATCCTCTTTGGGGATTTTTGACAGAACCTCGTCTAGACAGGCCTAGAAGGTCTCCTTTGCATCTTCATCGGAGTCAAGGGTAGGTGCATAAGCACTGAGGACTGTTGCCATCTGGTTATTGGCCAACGCCAGACGGAGGGTCATCAGCCGCTCACTGATTCCCACAGGGAGTTCAGATAGCTGACTGACCAGTTGGTTCTTGATGGCAAAGCCAACCCCATGGATCCTAGGCTCTTCTGCAGCCTTTCCTTTCCAGAAGAAAGTGTATCCGCCCTTTTCCTCCTTCAGATGCCCTTCCTCTGCCCGTTGGGTTTCTGAAAGAGCAGCTATGTCAATCCGGCATCTTCTCAGTTCCCTGGCAATGACGGCGGTTCTCCTCTCTGGCCTATCACTGGTTGCACTGTCCATTAGTGTGCGCACATTCCAGGCTCCAAAGTTCATATGTCTGTGTTTTCGACCGCATATTGGTGATCCCTCTGGATGCGGTACTCCAGTCGGGAAGTTGAGACAGGCTATGTTTAGGGCACCTTTTCTAGCCCCTTCCCCGTCCAGGGTGAGCAGAGTGGATCCTAAAAAGGGCTGCTCAGTCATGGATGCAGCTACCGAAGAGCTCTTTCTGTCTCGGTCCAAGAGCCCAACGATCATCTAGCATCCACCGCCTGATGTGCCAGCTTGTGACTAGGGGCTTCCAGACAGCACAATCCTGCCCCCGTCGCCACTTACTGGTCGCCATAGGACTTTGATCCGGATGCAAGGTGGATTCCCTGAAAAAGACGCCTGTGCGTGACTTTGTTTAAAGTGGGGAGACTGGTGCACAGGCAATCACCACACTGTCCTTGACAGATTGGAGTCGGAATCCAGTGGCATGGAGACCAAGACGACTGGTGACCCCTGTCTGCTGCAGCCTTCATCCGCCTTCCCAGCCGTTGTGATGCCCCCCTTGGGTCAGCCATCATCCTCCGCCTGGTCCGCCGTTGAGGTCTTCACTATTTACCCATAGCTGGAGCTGTTTACCCACAGCCGGGGCAGTGGTTGATGGGCAGCAGGGCGTGTCCACATTCCAGTGGGCCTGCATGCCACATCTCTGGGGCCCACTGCTGCTCCGAGATCCTGCACAACTTAGCCTGGAGCCGCAAGGTACCAGTTGCCGTGTGTGGCCACGAGGAGGCGTGTGCAAGTCTTGGCAAAGGAGAGGCTATGTACCAGCTGAGGAGACTTACGCACTCGGCTCCTCTTTTCGCCCCCGGAAACAGAGGGCTAGCCGGTGGCGGTAGCTGAGAGCAGGAAAGTGACAAGCAGAGGCAGCATGCACAAACTACAAGCACTACTACAGGCACTAAAGCTACTCCAACACTACTGCACTGACGCATCACATGCCCTGTGATGTGTGTGTGTGCACACACACACACGTACACACACACTAACACTAATACACACACACTAACACACTAACACACACACTAACACACACACACTAACACACACACACTAACACACACACACTAACACGCTAACACACACACTAACACTAATACACACACTAACACTAATACACACACACTAACACACTAACACACACACTAACACACTAACACTAATACACACACACTAACACGCTAACACACACACTAACACTAATACACACACACTAACACACTAACACTAATACACACACACTAACACGCTAACACACACACTACACTAACACACTAACACTAACACACACTACACTAACACACTAACACACACACACTAACACACTAACACACACACACTAACACACTACACTAACAACACACACACACACACTACACACACTACACACACACACACACACACTAACACATACACTAACACACACACACTAACACACTAACACACACACTAACACACACACACACACACTAACACACTAACACTACATACACACACACTAACACACTAACACTACTACACAACACTAACACACTACACACTAACAACACTAACACTAATACACACACTAACACACTAACACACACACTAACACTAATACACACACACTAACACACTAACACACACACTAACACACTAATACACCACACACTAACACACACTAACACACACTAACACTACTACACACACACTAACACACTACACTAACACTACACAAACTAACCACTAACACACACACACTAACACACCACACTAACACTACACACACACTAACACTAACACACACACACACACACACACACACACACACACACACACACACACACACACACACACTAACACACACACTAACTAACACACACACACACTAACACACACACACACATACACACTAACACACACACACACATACACACTAACACACACACACTAACACACACACTAACACACACACACACACACTAACACACACACACTCACACACACACACTAACACACTCACACACTAACACACACACTAACACACACATATACACTAACACACACTAACACACACTAACACACACACACACTAACACACTAACACACACACACACACAGTAACACACACACACACACACTCACACACGCACACACACACACACTAACACACACTAACACACACACTAACACACTAACACACACACACACACTCACACACGCACACACACACACACACACACACACACTCACACACGCACACACACACACACACACACACTAACACACACACTCACACACTCACACACTAACACACACTAACACACACACACACTAACACACTAACACACACTAACACACACACACACTAACACACACACACACACTAACACACACACACACTAACACACACACTAACACACTCACACACTCACACACTAACACACACTAACACACACACACACTAACACACACACACACACACACACTAACACACACACACACACACTCACACACACACACACACACACACACTAACACACACACTAACACACACTAACACACACACACACTAACACACTCACACACTAACACACACACTAACACACACATACACTAACACACACACTAACACACACACTAACACACTCACACACTAACACACACACTAACACACACTAACACACACACACACTAACACACACACTAACACACTCACACACTAACACACACACTAACACACACTAACACACACACACACATATACACTAACACACACTAACACACATACACACTAACACACACACACACACATACACACTAACACACACACACATACACACTAACACACACACACACACACACACTAACACACACACACACACACTAACTCACTCACACACTAACACACACACTAACACACACACACACACTAACACACTAACACACACACACACACACTAACACTAATACACACACACTAACACGCTAACACACACACTAACACTAATACACACACACTAACACACTAACACACTAACACACACTAACACACATACACTAACACACACACTAACACTAACACAAACTAACACACTAACACACACACTAACACACACACATACACTAACACACACTAACACACACACACACACACTAACACACACACACTCACACACACACACACACACACTAACACACACACTAACACACTCACACACTAACACACACACACACTAACACACACACACACATATACACTAACACACACTAACACACTAACACACACACACACATACACACTAACACACACACACACACATACACACTAACACACACACACACATACACACTAACACACACACACTAACACACACACACACACACTAACACACACACACTCACACACACACACTAACACACTCACACACTAACACACACACTAACACACACATATACACTAACACACACTAACACACACTAACACACACACACACTAACACACTAACACACACACACACACAGTAACACACACACACACACACTCACACACGCACACACACACACACTAACACACACTAACACACACACTAACACACTAACACACACACACACACTCACACACGCACACACACACACACACACACACACTAACACACACACTCACACACTCACACACTAACACACACTAACACACACACACACTAACACACTAACACACACTAACACACACACACACTAACACACACACACACACTAACACACACACTAACACACTCACACACTCACACACTAACACACACTAACACACACACACACTAACACACACACACACACTAACACACACACACACACTCACACACACACACACACACACACACACACTAACACACACACTAACACACACTAACACACACACACACTAACACACACACTAACACACTCACACACTAACACACACACTAACACACACATACACTAACACACACACTAACACACTCACACACTAACACACACACTAACACACACTAACACACACACACACACTAACACACACACTAACACACACACTAACACACTCACACACTAACACACACACTAACACACACTAACACACACACACACATATACACTAACACACACTAACACACACTAACACACACACACACTAACACACACACTAACACACACACTAACACACTCACACACTAACACACACACTAACACACACTAACACACACACACACATATACACTAACACACACTAACACACATACACACTAACACACACACACACATACACACTAACACACACACACACATACACACTAACACACACACACACACACACTAACACACACACACACACACTAACTCACTCACACACTAACACACACACTAACACACACACACACACTAACACACTAACACACACACACACACACATATACACTAACACACACTAACACACTAACACACACACATACACATACACACTAACACACACACACACACACTAACACACTCACACTAACACACACACACACACACACTAACACACACACACACACACACACACACATACACACTAACACACACTAACACACACACATACACATACACACTAACACACACACACACACACTAACACACTCACACACACACACACACTAACACACTAACACACACACACACACACACTAACACACACACACACACACACATACACACTAACACACACACACACACACATACACACTAACACACACTAACACACACACATACACACTAACACACACTCGTTTCCATGTCTCATGAGGACCAAGTTTGTAATCAAGTAGAATAAAATACAATAAAAATGATGAAAATTGAATAAAAAAAATAACTAAATAAAAAAGAATAAAGACAAAATCATAATCATGTGAAAAATAAGACATAATTTTTATTAAGAATTTTTTAAATTTCATTATTATTATTATTATTATTATTATTGTTGTTGTAAAGCCACGTTATTGTGATTTGGGCTCTATAAATAAAACTGAATTGAATTAATATTGTGTGTGTATATATATATATATATATATATATATATATATATATATATATATATATATATATATATATATACTGTATATATTATACTACTGTATAATAAATACATATTTATTAATGTATTTATATGCCACATCATATCGTTTTTCCTAGTGGGGACCTTTATTTATATTTAACCCTTGGGTCCCCATAGTGTCAGAGATCCCCATGGTGTGACTGTGTAAACGTATCAATGTCCCCATAAAGATAGGAACACATCTGGTCATTGCCAGATGTGTGTGAGGGGGCGGGGCTTGTTGTGAATGTTTTATTTATTGAAAACATCTGTTTGTGTTGTGTCCCTGGACCAGTGTGTCAGAGGTCACAGGTCAAAGGTTAATGTTAGTGTGGTTGTGTTTTAGGGTCAGAGGGGTGGGGAACGTCCTCAGGGAACCAGATGTTCTTTGGGTCCAGTCAAAGAACATGGGGTTCTATTCCAATGTAAAGCTGAGAACTGGGTCGACCACCGCAGACCTGCTCCAACCATGACCTACTGGGTCATAGGGTACGAAAACCTCCACCTGTCACTCACCACTTACTTACCTGTCACTCAACTCTCAGTTGCATGTCACTCACCTCTCACTTGTCTGTCACTCACCTCTCACTTGCATGTCACTCACCTCTTACTTGCCTGCCATTCACCTCTTACTTGTCTGTCACCTCTCACTTGCATGTCACTCACCTCTCACTTGTCTGTCACTCACCTCTCACTTGTACGTCACTCACCTCTCACTTGCATGTCACTCACCTCTCACTTGCATGTCACTCACCTCTTACTTGCCTGCCATTCACCTCTTACTTGCCTGTCACTCACCTCTCAGTTGCATGTCACTCACCTCTCACTTGCATGTCACTCACCTCTCACTTGTCTGTCACTCACCCCTCACTTGTACGTCACTCACCTCTCACTTGTACGTCACTCACCTCTTACTTGCCTGTCACTCACCTCTCAGTTGCATGTCACTCACCTCTCACTTGTCTGTCACCTCTCACTTGCATGTCACTCACCTCTCACTTGTCTGTCACTCACCTCTCACTTGTACGTCACTCACCTCTCACTTGCATGTCACTCACCTCTTACTTGCCTGCCATTCACCTCTTACTTGCCTGCCATTCACCTCTTACTTGCCTGTCACTCACCTCTCACTTGTCTGTCACTCACCTCTCACTTGTACGTCACTCACCTCTCACTTGCATGTCACTCACCTCTCACTTGCCTGTCACCTGTCACTCACACCTCTTTTTAGACTATTTTTCTTCTGGTTAAATCACTCCAGTTAAATCCATGTATAGTTTTTTAGAACTAGAAGCAGAACTGGAATGATTTAAATGTTTTATATATGGATTAACTCTGGTGAGTTTAGTGACTGATAATGTCAACTTGTTATCTTTTATAAATAATATCATTCTTATGGATAATAATGTTTAAATAATTAGCAGACACATCTGTCTCCATATTCTGTTAGCAGAGTATTTGTACTTGTACTTGTACTGCAGTACTTCTACCATCATGTGTTGTTGTTTCAGGCGGATGTTTCTAGAACCGGTTCCTCAGGAGTTCTACGTGTGTTTTCATGACTCTGTGGCAGAGGTTCCAGTGGAGATGGCCTTCAGACTGTCCTTTGGTCTGCCTGTGTAATTATTGTGTTGATCCACACATGATTAAAGCATCAACAGCTGATTTTTAGATAAAACCATGTGACTGGATTTTTGTCACCCCTTCTGAAATGATACAGCCTGTCCTGAAGGTGATCTCTTTAATCATTCTTCCAAATACTTAGACTACATTACCACACTAATGTGACTGTAGCGGGGGGCGGGGCCAGTGGGTTCAGGTAGAGGGGGCGGGGCCAGTGGGTTCAGGTAGAGGGAGCGGGGCCAGTGGGTACAGGTACAAGGGGGCTGGGCCAGTGTGTACAGGGAGTGGGGGCGGGGCCAGGGCGTACAGGTACAAGGGGGCTGGGCCAGTGTGTACAGGGAGTGGGGGCGGGGCCAGTGGGTTCAGGTAGAGGGGGCGGGGCCAGGGCGTACAGGTACAAGGGGGCTGGGCCAGTGTGTACAGGGAGTGGGGGCGGGGCCAGTGGGTTCAGGTGGAGGGGGCGGGGCCAGTGGGTACAGGTACAAGGGGGCTGGGCCAGTGTGTACAGGGAGTGGGGGCGGGGCCAGTGGGTTCAGGTAGAGGGGGCAGGGCCAGGGCGTACAGGTACAAGGGGGCTGGGCCAGTGTGTACAGGGAGTGGGGGCGGGGCCAGTGGGTTCAGGTAGAGGGGGCGGGGCCAGGGCGTACAGGTACAAGGGGGCTGGGCCAGTGTGTACAGGGAGTGGGGGCGGGGCCAGTGGATTCAGGTAGAGGGGGCTGGGCCAGTGTGTACAGGGAGTGGGGGCGGGGCCAGTGGGTTCAGGTAGAGGGGGCAGGGCCAGGGCGTACAGGTACAAGGGGGCTGGGCCAGTGTGTACAGGGAGTGGGGGCGGGGCCAGTGGGTTCAGGTAGAGGGGGCTGGGCCAGTGTGTACAGGGAGTGCGGGCGGGGCCAGTGGGTTCAGGTAGAGGGGGCGGGGCCAGGGCGTACAGGTACAAGGGGGCTGGGCCAGTGTGTACAGGGAGTGGGGGCGGGGCCAGTGGGTTCAGGTAGAGGGGGTGGGGCCAGGGCGTACAGGTACAAGAGGGCTGGGCCAGTGTGTACAGGGAGTGGGGGCGGGGCCAGTGGGTTCAGGTAGAGGGGGCGGGGCCAGGGCGTACAGGTACAAGGGGGCTGGGCCAGTGTGTACAGGGAGTGGGGGCGGGGCCAGTGGGTTCAGGTAGAGGGGGCGTGGCCGGGGCGGACAGGTACAAGGGGGCGGGGCCAGTGGGTTCAGGTAGAGGGGGCGGGGCCAGGGCGTACAGGTACAGTTGTTGACAGATAAGAAACCTGGCATGAGCTTTAAAATGGCATCATGACCTTTGACCTGGAGTGACCTTAAAAGGTCAAACCCATCTCATAATTTGAGGGAGGTGTCCAAAAAGAGCTAAAATTTGTGCAAGGGGGCGGGGTTTATTGTTCCTGAAGGGGGTGGGGCTTGTTTTCTAAGTTCTACCTCTAAATGTTTGACAGTAAAAACTCAGTTTATTTTTATTTCACATTCATACATTTGACTAAAACTGAATAAAAAAAAACAATATATAAAAACTGACAGTTTGACAATTGTTTCTGTTTTTGAACCAAGAGTCGAAACATGTGAGAAAAGTTTAGTATTGATTATTAGACATTTTATTCCAGAAAGATTTAATTTGTTTTAAGTTAAACTTGTACAGTTTTATATGAAGTCATTTCTATAAAATAAAATAAAATAAAATAAAACACTGATAAAGTTTGTCTTTTGTTTTTTCACAGATTCACCTTTAAATCACTGATAATTTCACAATATTATTATTATTATTATTATTATTATTATTAGACTCATACAAACATCATTTTTTATGATATTCCACAAAACAAAGTGTTTTATAAAAACAGAATCTACATTATTTTACTGAAACTGAAAACCTTGACATGATGTTTATTTACATGTGTTAAATAATGAACATTTTCATCAGATTAATCAGGTTCATTTGGATTTTACTTATTTTACAGATTATAAAGTCAATAAAAAAACAAAAACCACAGTTTATATGGTTGTGTTTAGTGACGGATCATTTGAAGGAAAAAAAGAATCAAAGGTTCATTATTTTTAGGTGAATTTTTTTGTGGTAAATTTGACTTGAGTCACAATTTTTACTGAGGATGAATGGAAATGAATGCAAATCAACTGTGATTAATCTGATTAAATATTTAAAGTATTTAACACAAACTTGTTAAAACATGTTTGTGACGTGAACATTTGGCGTTGGGGTTAAAAATCCTCTGGTCTTCTGTCCACGCTGGTGCCGCCCGCCCGCCGTGCGTTCAGGCGGCGCGGTGCATCAGCAGCAGCAGGTTGCTATGGTAACACTCCAGGCTACACAGTGGGACTCCAGTCTTAGAACAGGAGTACTTCTTGGTGTTAATGCAGCCGTTAACTCCGCAGGTGACGGCCGGCGGTGGGGGGCGGGACACGGCCGGTGCCGGAGCGGCCACGCCTGCAGGGAAGGAGACGGCCAGGCCGTGGGCGGAGTCAGTGTAGCGGATCATAGGACAGTGGTTCTGCTTGGACTTCTTCTCTCTCAGACTCTTGATCTTAGCTTTACTGGTCTTCGTCAAACGTTCGATGGTTTGGTTCTTGTTCTCCTCCGCCTTCTTCGCCGCCTGCAGGCGTCTCTTTCGGGCTCGTTCCTCCCGTTTCTGCATCATTTCTGCCGTCATTTCCTTTTCCTTATAACCCATGGGCAACTCCAACAGAGGCTGAGACTGTTGTTTATGGAGGAGAGCTTTCTGGAAGACACACACACACAAGGACTGGACCATTAGGACTTTTCATCTGACCATTAGGACTTTTCATCTGACCATTAGGACTTTTCATCTGACCATTAGGACTTTTCATCTGACCATTAGGACTTTTCATCTGACCATTAGGACTTTTCATCTGACCATTAGGACTTTTCATCTGACCATTAGGACTTTTCATCTGACCATTAGGACTTTTCATCTGACCATTAGGACTTTTCATCTGACCATTAGGACTTTTCATCTGACCATTTGGACTTTTCATCTGACCATTAGGACTTTTCATCTGACCATTAGGACTTTTCATCTGACCATTAGGACTTTTCATCTGACCATTAGGACTTTTCATCTGACCATTAGGACTTTTCATCTGACCATTAGGACTTTTCATCTGACCATTAGGACTTTTCATCTGACCATTAGGACTTTTCATCTGACCATTAGGACTTTTCATCTGACCATTAGGACTTTTCATCTGACCATTAGGACTTTTCATCTGACCATTAGGACTTTTCATCTGACCATTAGGACTTTTCATCTGACCATTAGGACTTTTCATCTGACCATTTGGACTTTTCATCTGACCATTAGGACTTTTCATCTGACCATTAGGACTTTTCATCTGACCATTAGGACTTTTCATCTGACCATTAGGACTTTTCATCTGACCATTAGGACTTTTCATCTGACCATTTAAACTTTTCATCTGACCATTAGGACTTTTCATCTGACCATTAGGACTTTTCATCTGACCATTAGGACTTTTCATCTGACCATTAGGACTTTTCATCTGACCATTAGGACTTTTCATCTGACCATTAGGACTTTTCATCTGACCATTAGGACTTTTCATCTGACCATTTGGACTTTTCATCTGACCATTAGGACTTTTCATCTGACCATTAGGACTTTTCATCTGACCATTAGGACTTTTCATCTGACCATTAGGACTTTTCATCTGACCATTAGGACTTTTCATCTGACCATTTGGACTTTTCATCTGACCATTAGGACTTTTCATCTGACCATTAGGACTTTTCATCTGACCATTAGGACTTTTCATCTGACCATTAGGACTTTTCATCTGACCATTAGGACTTTTCATCTGACCATTAGGACTTTTCATCTGACCATTAGGACTTTTCATCTGACCATTAGGACTTTTCATCTGACCATTAGGACTTTTCATCTGACCATTAGGACTTTTCATCTGACCATTAGGACTTTTCATCTGACCATTAGGACTTTTCATCTGACCATTAGGACTTTTCATCTGACCATTAGGACTTTTCATCTGACCATTAGGACTTTTCATCTGACCATTAGGACTTTTCATCTGACCATTAGGACTTTTCATCTGACCATTTGGACTTTTCATCTGACCATTAGGACTTTTCATCTGACCATTAGGACTTTTCATCTGACCATTAGGACTTTTCATCTGACCATTAGGACTTTTCATCTGACCATTTAAACTTTTCATCTGACCATTAGGACTTTTCATCTGACCATTAGGACTTTTCATCTGACCATTAGGACTTTTCATCTGACCATTAGGACTTTTCATCTGACCATTTGGACTTTTCATCTGACCATTAGGACTTTTCATCTGACCATTAGGACTTTTCATCTGACCATTTGGACTTTTCATCTGACCATTAGGACTTTTCATCTGACCATTAGGACTTTTCATCTGACCATTAGGACTTTTCATCTGACCATTAGGACTTTTCATCTGACCATTAGGACTTTTCATCTGACCATTTGGACTTTTCATCTGACCATTAGGACTTTTCATCTGACCATTAGGACTTTTCATCTGACCATTAGGACTTTTCATCTGACCATTAGGACTTTTCATCTGACCATTTGGACTTTTCATCTGACCATTAGGACTTTTCATCTGACCATTAGGACTTTTCATCTGACCATTAGGACTTTTCATCTGACCATTAGGACTTTTCATCTGACCATTTGGACTTTTCATCTGACCATTAGGACTTTTCATCTGACCATTAGGACTTTTCATCTGACCATTTAAACTTTTCATCTGACCATTAGGACTTTTCATCTGACCATTTGGACTTTTCATCTGA
>CM035784.1:31255103-31267603 GCA_020466265.1 Siphamia tubifer
GCAGCTTTCAGCATATATTACCCACAATGCCCCTCGGGTCTCGAGCCAGGACACGTCAGGTTGGTTGTGTGGCTGAGCGCGTCTTCTACTTATTATGTAAAATAGTGACAAAGTGCATGAACTAGTGAGTGTATTTAGTGTAAACCCGTTCAGTGTTGTGTCCTGTTAACTTTTTGTTCATATAAGTTTATTTTAAACAGGGTTTATTTTTGTTTGAACATATTTAAAGCTCCAGTGTTAAAGACAATCCACAGGAAGCACCTGTGACCATGTACCATCTGGAATGTTCTATTTCTGTCAGCTTATATAAGACACTCAAACATGTCAGTACCTTTAACTACTGTTGTATTTACATGGAAATAGAGTCATGATGATGGTATATTTATTGGTAAGTAAGGATATGAATTATTCCAGTGTTATGGACCTGACGTAGTGGTTTTAGTTTTTATTACTCTATTTTTAGCGCATTTAGGTAATTTTTTTAAGTGCATTTCACTGTATTTTTGGGACACTTTTGTGTATTTTTTGTGTGCATTTTTGTATATTTTATTCTATAGCTGTAGAAAAAGTGATTAGACTAGTCAAATGAATCCAACCCTAACTCCTGTGGAATATCATGTGACTAAAACAGAGAGACAAGAAAACAATAAAATCACTGTTTTTACATGTCAGTACAATGACATGGATATGAACTATTCTGTTCTTTAACTTCTGCTGTTTTATCCATTTCAGCATAAATCTGTTTTAGTGGCTTCAGTTTTATTTGAACAATTTAAAATCAGTTCATTTTGTTTACGATATAGCTAGATTCAACTTTATTAATTTCCCCAGGGAGAAATTCAACTGTCTGGCAGTATGCAGTCACACCCATAAATAACTGACGACAAATAATAAAGAGTTCATATCCTTGTCTAACTAGTCTAATTAATTGGCAGCAGGAACAAACCACCTCCTAAAAGTTCACTGTTACAACACAGCAGGAGGAGTCTGTCACTGAGACTGTCCTGAGCTAAAGGACACTTCACTATTTGTCAGTTAAATGTGTTTGTCATCAGTGTCTATACTCTGGTGCACTCACAGTGACTCCGCCCCTCTCTTCTGACTCCGCCCCTATACTCTGGTGCACCCACATTGACTCCGCCCCTCTCTTCTGACTCCGCCCCTCTACTCTGGTGCACCCACAGTGACTCCGCCCCTCTCTTCTGACTCCGCCCCTATACTCTGGTGCACCCACAGTGACTCCGCCCCTCTCTTCTGACCCCGCCCCTATACTCTGGTGCACCCACAGTGACTCCGCCCCTCTCTTCTGACCCCGCCCCTTTACTCTGGTGCACCCACACTGACTTACCCCCCACAGTGTCCTGTGAGCCCAGTTCTGGTCCAGTTTTGGTCAAAGCCAAAGTAGTCCCAGCAGGTTTCCTGGGATCAACAAAATAAAACCTGTTTCTTCTCAAAACAGTATGTGTTTGAGTGATTTATTTACATAACAAAACCATCACTGAACAAAAACTCACACCACATAATTGTTTGGAGCTACTTTCTCTCAATAGTGATCAATGGGCTAGCATTGTCACTGCTAACAGCTGTACACCTGCATGTAGCAGCCACTAACACTGTTAATGGCTAACACTGCTAACAGCTAAAAACTGGTTAAAATAGTTTGATAAGACGCACCCAAAAATATTCAGTAACATGAACAAAGATATTCAGTAAAATTAACAAAAATGAATAAAATGTTCAGTAAAATGAACCAAATATTCAATAAAAAGAACAAAAATATTCAGTAAAATTAGTAAAATATTTTTAAAAATGAACAAAATATTCAGTAAAATTAACAAAATAATCAATGGTTGTTGTCACTGCTAACAGCTGTGCGTCTTACCAAACGATTTTCATCAGTTGTTAGCAGTGTTAGCTGTTAGCTGTGTTAGCGACTACTACATACATGTGCACAGCTGTTAGCAGTGACAACGCTAGCCCATTGATCACTATTGAGAGAAAGTAGCTCCAAACAATTATGTGGTGTGAGTTTTTGTTCAGTGATGGTTTTGTTATGTAAATAAATCACTCAAACACTGTTTTGAGAAGAAACAGGTTTTATTTTGTTGATCCCAGGAAACCTGCTGGGACTACTTTGGCTTTGACCAAAACTGGACCAGAACTGGGCTCACAGGACACTGTGGGGGGTAAGTCACTGTGGGTGCACCAGAGTAGAGGGGCGGAGTCAGAAGAGAGGGGCGGAGTCACTGTGGGTGCACCAGAGTAGAGGGGCGGAGTCAGAAGAGAGGGGCGGAGTCACTGTGGGTGCACCAGAGTAAAGACACTGATAACAAACACATTCATCTGAAAAATACTGAACTGTCCCTTTAACACTGTGTCTTAGGGGGGTGGGTGTTTGTCAGGATGTCCTACATGGACCTTTTTCACAACTTCTGCATTTTGCACCATACGTAAGTGGAGCGTACCCCTATTTCTGCACCAGTAAAAGTTAAATGTCACAGATGACAGTACAGACCAACAGTTATTGTAACATAGCAGGATGTTGTTGTCATGTCCAGAAGCATCTTATATTTCCTTCCACTCCTTCCCTGTTAACGGTGAAGCTAGAGGAAAATGGGTCCAGGCTATTCAGTGTTATGAAGGGCCCAGTTTTATCATTAAAACAGGAGCACTTCCGTCTGCAGCAGACACTTCACATCAGAACACTACATCTGGGGATGACGGTTTGAAACCCTAGCATTTTTCCTTGGAATGATTCTATTCCTACAGGAAAAAGGAGCCAGTATATGAACGGTGTCAAAAACGGCTAGTTGTGACCTTTAACCTTTCCATGCCAGTACATCAGTGTCAGCAGTAAACAACAGTAGCATTGGAAGGAAAGAGTGTAAATAGTGATAGAACAGTGAACAGTAGTTAGTGCAACAGCAGTAAGTCACAGTAAATGTATGAACACTGATCAAACCTGGAGTTTGGGACCATCCTCTTTTTTTATTTGTCATGGGTAACATCTAACCCTCACAAAAACCTGCCCGTCTACTACATTAGATATTATGACAAACAAACACTAACATAAACACACACTGCCAGAGACAAATGGGAACAGATTGGGCTAACGTTAGCATTATGCTAACGAGACGTTGACTTGAACCATAGACAGAACAAATATAAAATAGTCAAATAGTCCATGTCCTCTATACTATCCATACATAACCATAGAACCCTAGTCCTAGGTAGAAGTGGACAGACTAATGACTGGTGGACACACTAATGACTGGTGGACACACTAATGACTGGTGGACAGACTAATGACTGGTGGACCAGACTAATGACTGGTGGACAGACTAATGACTGGTGGACACACTAATGACTGGTGGACACACTAATGACTGGTGGACACACTAATGACTGGTGGACAGACTAATGACTGGTGGACAGACTAATGACTGGTGGACAGACTAATGACTGGTGGACAGACTAATGACTGGTGGACACACTAATGACTGGTGGACAGACTAATGACTGGTGGACACACTAATGACTGGTGGACAGACTAATGACTGGTGGACCAGACTAATGACTGGTGGACCAGACTAATGACTGGTGGACAGACTAATGACTGGTGGACACACTAATGACTGGTGGACACACTAATGACTGGTGGACACACTAATGACTGGTGGACACACTAATGACTGGTGGACAGACTAATGACTGGTGGACAGACTAATGACTGGTGGACAGACTAATGACTGGTGGACAGACTAATGACTGGTGGACAGACTAATGACTGGTGGACAGACTAATGACTGGTGGACACACTAATGACTGGTGGACAGACTAATGACTGGTGGACAGACTAATGACTGGTGGACAGACTAATGACTGGTGGACAGACTAATGACTGGTGGACACACTAATGACTGGTGGACACACTTATCACTTCAGTAACATTCATCTCTATTTACTTTGATACTTTTTCTTCACTGAAAAAAATCGTAGCCTTTATCAAGTTTATTTTTTCGTTAGTGAATTTTCCTCCACAATTCTTCAATTTCTACAAATATTAAAAGTGTCAAATTTCTTCAGGAAGTTGAAAAAACTCTTTCAATATTAGCGTCTTTCTACCGTCCGTTCGTTAACGCTCCTCTGACGTATTTACGCTGTTTGTTAAAATGGTCCAATAGAGACCACATCCTTTTCTCCAAAACGTCTCCAACAGAACCTCACCTTCTTCACAAACACTTCTAATCAGTCGTGGTGTGACGAGACACTCGGCTCACGAGATGGAGACGAGATTTTAATCAAACTAAATTCCAAATGATATGAATGGACAACAGACTTTTATTGAACTGAGTTACACATGTGTTTTATAACTCTGTAAACATCAACTTTTAATAAACTTCTTCCTCTACACATTAAAAGTCAAATAAAATGTTAGAAAAGTTCAAATAAATCAAATAAAATAATATATTTCTAAGGGTGGCACGGTGGTGCAGTGGTTAGCACGGTGGTGCAGTGGTTAGCACGGTGGTGCAGTGGTTAGCACGGTGGTGCGGTGGTTAGCGCGGTGGTGCGGTGGTTAGCGCGGTGGTTAGCACTCGTGCCTCACAGCAAGAAGGACCCTGGTTGGAATCCCGTACCAGACCTTTCTGTGTGGAGTTTGCATGTCCTCCCCGTGTCCGCGTGGGTTTTCGCCGGGCACTCCGGTTTCCTCCCACCATCCAAACACATGCACTGATAGGTTAATTGGTTAATCTAAAATTGTCCATAGGTGTGAATGTGAGAGTGATTGTTTGTCTATATATGTTCAGCCCTGAGATGAACTGGCGTCTCATACAGGGTGACCTCTGACCCCGCCTTCACCCATTGTAGCTGGATTAGGCCCCCAGTGACCCCCGTGACCCTAGTGAGGATAAAGCGGGTTCAGATAATGAATGAATATATTTCTACTTTTTTCAAGTGCAGACAATATGTGAAAAACAAAGCGTTGTTCTGTCAGTACAGACTGGGTCAGTTACTATAGTAACAGACTGGGTCAGTTGCTATAGTAACAGACTGGGTCAGTTGCTATAGTAACAGACTGGGTCAGTTGCTATAGTAACAGACTGGGTCAGTTACTATAGTAACAGACTGGGTCAGTTGCTATAGTAACAGACTGGGTCAGTTGCTATAGTAACAGACTGGGTCAGTTGCTATAGTAACAGACTGGGTCAGTTGCTATAGTAACAGACTGGGTCAGTTGCTATAGTAACAGACTGGGTCAGTTACTATAGTAACAGACTGGGTCAGTTGCTATAGTAACAGACTGGGTCAGTTGCTATAGTAACAGACTGGGTCAGTTGCTATAGTAACAGACTGGGTCAGTTGCTATAGTAACAGACTGGGTCAGTTGCTATAGTAACAGACTGGGTCAGTTACTATAGTAACAGACTGGGTCAGTTGCTATAGTAACAGACTGGGTCAGTTGCTATAGTAACAGACTGGGTCAGTTGCTATAGTAACAGACTGGGTCAGTTGCTATAGTAACAGACTGGGTCAGTTGCTATAGTAACAGACTGGGTCAGTTGCTATAGTAACAGACTGGGTCAGTTGCTATAGTAACAGACTGGGTCAGTTGCTATAGTAACAGACTGGGTCAGTTGCTATAGTAACAGACTGGGTCAGTTGCTATAGTAACAGACTGGGTCAGTTGCTATAGTAACAGACTGGGTCAGTTGCTATAGTAACAGACTGGGTCAGTTGCTATAGTAACAGCCTGGGTCAGTTACTATAGTAACAGACTGGGTCAGTTACTATAGTAACAGACTGGGTCAGTTGCTATAGTAACAGACTGGGTCAGTTGCTATAGTAACAGACTGGGTCAGTTACTATAGTAACAGACTGGGTCAGTTACTATAGTAGCAGACTGGGTCAGTTACTATAGTAACAGACTGGGTCAGTTACTATAGTAACATGTGGTCATTTTATTATCCTTTACTTAAAGCACAGCAGTGACAACATGGAAACTTTAAAGATCAAATGACAATATATTCATATGAATCATGTTTTATGTTGAAAAACAATCAGAATGTTTGTATTGACTCAGTTATTATTTGTAAAATGTCATAGAAATAAAAATATAATGTTAGAGCAGCACTAATGAAACTATTTAAAATTGAAATTAGACACAAACACGTTCAAATGATTTGTTTGGCAGCATTTTGGGTTCCTGGCTGTCTCTGTCTGTCTGTCTCTGTCTCTCTGTCTGTTTCTGTCTCTCTCTCTGTCTGTCTCTGTCTCTCTGTCTGTTTCTGTCTCTCTCTCTGTCTGTCTCTGTCTCTCTCTCTCTGTCTGTCTCTGTCTCTCTCTCTGTCTGTCTCTGTCTCTCTGTCTGTTTCTGTCTCTCTCTCTGTCTGTCTCTGTCTCTCTCTCTCTCTGTCTGTCTCTGTCTGTTTCTCTCTCTCTGTTGTCTCTCTCTCTCTCTCTGTCTGTCTCTGTCTGTCTCTCTCTCTCTCTGTCTGTCTTTCTCTCTGTCTGTTTCTCTCTCTCTGTTTCTGTCTGTCTGTCTCTCTCTCTGTTTGCCTGTCTCTCTGTCTGTCCGTTGCTCTGTCTGTCTGTCTCTCTCTGTGTCTCTGTCTGTCTCTCTGTCTCTCTGTATGCCTCTCTCTCTGTCTGTCTTTCTCTCTGTCTGTTTCTCTCTGTCTGTCTCTCTCTCTGTCTGTCTCTCTGTCTGTCCGTTGCTCTGTCTGTCTGTGTCTCTCTCTGTCTGTTTCTCTCTGTCTGTCTCTCTCTCTGTCTGTCTCTCTGTCTGTCCGTTGCTCTGTCTGTCTGTCTCTCTCTGTCTCTCTCTCTCTGTCTCTGTCTGTGTCTCTCTCTGTCTCTCTCTCTCTGTCTGTCTCTCTCTCTCTGTCTGTCTCTCTGTCTGTTTCTCTCTCTGTCTCTCTTTGTCTGTCTCTCTCTCTGTTTGCCTGTCTCTGTCTGTCTCTCTCTGTCTCTCTGTCTGTCTCTCTGTCTGTCTCTCTCTCTGTTTGCCTGTCTCTCTGTCTGTCTCTCTGTCTGTCTCTGTTTGTATATGTCAGGAGTGCATAAAGTGCGTCTCACCTTTGAAACACTGTTTGAAGTGGACATTATTTGGACCTCAGTCCCCGGCCGTGTCCCTCTGTTGTGGACACCAGGTGTTCACCCTCAGGTACAAGCAGAACACTGAGACAAAACACTAACAAACCACACGATGACAAACACATTCACTCCTCAACATCCACAGTCAAACACTAGATTTGATTTAGAAAAAAGGACAAAAATATAATTTTATGTATTTGAACTTTTATAACATTTTATTTTAGTTTAAATTTGTAGAGGAATACATTGATTAAGAAGTTAATTAAAATCCATGTGTAACAGTTAAATAAGTGTGTGTCCATTCATATCATTTGTATTTTAGTTTTATTAAAATCTCGTCTCCATCTTGTGGACCTAGTCTCATGTCTCATCTTGTCTCGTGAGTTTAGGTTCTCATCACATCCTCTTATTGATCCATTAAAAAGACTTAAAAACAACAAAAAGGTCATTAAAACTCTACAGGTAAGTGAAGCCTTTGGACTCGTATAATATGATTTGTATTTGTTCCACACATGTTCTGTGTTACTTCTAGTTTGTCAGTGTTGGTAGTATAGTATAGTATTGTACAGTATAGTATAGTATAGTATTGTACAGTATATTATAGTATAGTATTGTACAGTATAGTATAGTATTGTTCAGTATAGTATAGTATTGTTCAGTATAGTATAGTATAGTATTGTTCAGTATAGTATAGTATTGTACAGTATAGTATAGTATAGTATTGTTCAGTATAGTATAGTATTGTTCAGTATAGTATAGTATTGTTCAGTATAGTATAGTATAGTATTGTTCAGTATAGTATAGTATAGTATTGTTCAGTATAGTATAGTATAGTATTGTACAATATATTATAGTATAGTATTGTTCAGTATAGTATAGTATTGTTCAGTATAGTATAGTATTGTTCAGTATAGTATTGTACAGTATAGTATAGTATAGTATTGTTCAGTATAGTATAGTATTGTTCAGTATAGTATAGTATAGTATTGTTCAGTATAGTATAGTATAGTATTGTTCAGTATAGTATTGTTCAGTATAGTATAGTATGGTTCAGTATAGTATAGTATTGTTCAGTATAGTATTGTTCAGTATAGTATAGTATAGTATTGTTCAGTATAGTATAGTATTGTACAGTATAGTATAGTATAGTATTGTTCAGTATAGTATAGTATAGTATTGTTCAGTATAGTATAGTATTGTTCAGTATAGTATAGTATTGTTCAGTATAGTATTGTACAGTATAGTATAGTATAGTATTGTTCAGTATAGTATAGTATTGTTCAGTATAGCATAGTATTGTTCAGTATAGTATAGTATTGTTCAGTATAGTATAGTATAGTATTGTTCAGTATAGTATAGTATAGTATAGTATTGTTCAGTATAGTATTGTTCAGTATAGTATAGTATAGTATTGTTCAGTATAGTATAGTATTGTACAGTATAGTATAGTATAGTATTGTTCAGTATAGTATAGTATAGTATTGTACAGTATAGCATAGTATAGTATTGTTCAGTATAGTATAGTATAGTATTGTTCAGTATAGTATAGTATAGTATTGTACAGTATAGTATAGTATTGTTCAGTATAGTATAGTATCGTATTGTACAATATATTATAGTATAGTATTGTTCAGTATAGTATAGTATTGTTCAGTATAGTATAGTATTGTTCAGTATAGTATTGTACAGTATAGTATAGTATAGTATTGTTCAGTATAGTATAGTATTGTTCAGTATAGTATAGTATTGTTCAGTATAGTATAGTATTGTTCAATATAGTATAGTATAGTATTGTTCAGTATAGTATAGTATAGTATAGTATAGTATTGTTCAGTATAGTATAGTATTGTACAGTATAGTATAGTATAGTATTGTTCAGTATAGTATTGTTCAGTATAGTATAGTATTGTTCAGTATAGTATAGTATTGTTCAGTATAGTATAGTATAGTATTGTTCAGTATAGTATAGTATAGTATTGTTCAGTATAGTATAGTATTGTACAGTATAGTATAGTATAGTATTGTTCAGTATAGTATAGTATAGTATTGTTCAGTATAGTATAGTATTGTTCAGTATAGTATAGTATAGTATTGTTCAGTATAGTATAGTATAGTATTGTACAGTATAGTATAGTATAGTATAGTATTGTTTACTATAGTATAGTATAGTATTGTACAGTATAGTATAGTATAGTATTGTTCAGTATAGTATAGTATAGTATTGTACAGTATAGTATAGTATAGTATTGTACAGTATAGTATAGTATAGTATTGTTCAGTATAGTATAGTATAGTATTGTACAGTATAGTATAGTATAGTATTGTTCAGTATAGTATTGTTCAGTATAGTATAGTATTGTACAGTATAGTATAGTATGGTATTGTTCAGTATAGTATAGTATAGTATTGTACAGTATAGTATTGTTCAGTATAGTATAGTATAGTATTGTTCAGTATAGTATAGTATTGTACAGTATAGTATAGTATAGTATTGTTCAGTATAGTATAGTATAGTATTGTACAGTATAGTATAGTATAGTATTATTCAGTATAGTATAGTATAGTATAGTATAGTATTGTTCAGTATAGTATAGTATAGTATTGTACAGTATAGTATAGTATAGTATTGTACAGTATAGTATAGTATTGTACAGTATAGTATAGTATTGTTCAGTATAGTATAGTATAGTATTGTACAGTATAGTATAGTATAGTATTGTTCAGTATAATATAGTATTGTACAGTATAGTATAGTATTGTTCAGTATAGTATAGTATAGTATTGTACAGTATAGTATAGTATTGTTCAGTATAGTATAGTATTGTTCAGTATAGTATAGTATAGTATTGTACAGTATAGTATTGTTCAGTATAGTATAGTATTGTTCAGTATAGTATAGTATAGTATTGTACAGTATAGTATAGTATAGTATTGTTCAGTATAGTATAGTATAGTATTGTACAGTATAGTATAGTATAGTATTGTTCAGTATAGTATAGTATAGTATTGTACAGTATAGTATAGTATAGTATAGTATTGTTCAGTATAGTATAGTATAGTATTGTACAGTATAGTATAGTATAGTATTGTTCAGTATAGTATTGTTCAGTATAGTATAGTATTGTACAGTATAGTATAGTATAGTATTGTTCAGTATAGTATAGTATAGTATTGTTCAGTATAGTATAGTATAGTATAGTATTGTACAGTATAGTATTGTTCAGTATAGTATAGTATAGTATTGTTCAGTATAGTATAGTATAGTATTGTACAGTATAGTATAGTATAGTATAGTATTGTTCAGTATAGTATAGTATAGTATTGTACAGTATAGTATAGTATAGTATTGTTCAGTATAGTATAGTATAGTATTGTACAGTATAGTATAGTATAGTATTGTTCAGTATAGTATAGTATTGTACAGTATAGTATAGTATTGTTCAGTATAGTATAGTATAGTATTGTTCAGTATAGTATAGTATAGTATTGTACAGTATAGTATTGTTCAGTATAGTATAGTATTGTTCAGTATAGTATAGTATAGTATTGTACAGTATAGTATAGTATAGTATTGTTCAGTATAGTATAGTATTGTACAGTATAGTATAGTATAGTATTGTTCAGTATAGTATTGTTCAGTATAGTATAGTATAGTATTGTTCAGTATAGTATAGTATAGTATTGTTCAGTATAGTATAGTATTGTACAGTATAGTATTGTTCAGTATAGTATAGTATAGTATTGTTCAGTATAGTATAGTATTGTACAGTATAGTATACTATAGTATTGTTCAGTATAGTATAGTATAGTATTGTACAGTATAGTATAGTATAGTATTGTTCAGTATAGTAAAGTATTGTTCAGTATAGTATAGTATAGTATTGTACAGTATAGTATAGTATAGTATTGTTCAGTATAGTATAGTATAGTGTTGTACAGTATAGTATAGTATAGTATAGTATAGTATTGTTCAGTATAGTATAGTATTGTACAGTATAGTATAGTATAGTATTGTTCAGTATAGTATAGTATAGTATTGTACAGTATAGTATAGTATAGTATTGTTCAGTATAGTATTGTTCAGTATAGTATAGTATTGTATAGTATAGTATAGTAATGTTCAGTATAGTATAGTATAGTATTGTTCAGTATAGTATAGTATAGTATTGTACAGTATAGTATTGTTCAGTATAGTATAGTATAGTATTGTTCAGTATAGTATAGTATTGTACTGTATAGTATAGTATTGTTCAGTATAGTATAGTATAGTATTGTACAGTATAGTATAGTATAGTATTGTTCAGTATAGTATAGTATAGTATTGTACAGTATAGTATAGTATTGTTCAGTATAGTATTGTTCAGTATAGTATAGTATAGTATAGTATTGTACAGTATAGTATAGTATAGTATTGTTCAGTATAGTATAGTATAGTATTGTTCAGTATAGTATAGTATAGTATTGTACAGTATAGTATTGTTCAGTATAGTATAGTATTGTTCAGTATAGTATAGTATAGTATTGTACAGTATAGTATAGTATTGTTCAGTATAGTATAGTATAGTATTGTACAGTATAGTATAGTATAGTATAGTATTGTTCAGTATAGTATAGTATTGTACAGTAAAGTATAGTATAGTATTGTTCAGTATAGTATTGTTCAGTATAGTATAGTATAGTATTGTACAGTATAGTATAGTATAGTATTGTTCAGTATAGTATAGTATAGTATTGTACAGAATAGTATTGTTCAGTATAGTATAGTATAGTATTGTTCAGTATAGTATAGTATAGTATTGTACAGTATAGTATAGTATAGTATTGTTCAGTATAGTATAGTATAGTATTGTACAGTATAGTATAGTATAGTATTGTTCAGTATAGTATTGTTCAGTATAGTATAGTATAGTATTGTACAGTATAGTATAGTATAGTATAGTATTGTTCAGTATAGTATTGTACAGTATAGTATAGTATAGTATTGTTCAGTGTAGTATAGTATTGTTCAGTATAGTATAGTATAGTATTGTACAGTATAGTATAGTATAGTATTGTTCAGTATAGTATAGTATAGTATTGTACAGTATAGTATAGTATAGTATTGTTCAGTATAGTATAGTATAGTATAGTATTGTACAGTATAGTATAGTATAGTATTGTTCAGTATAGTATATTATAGTATTGTACAGAATAGTATTGTTCAGTATAGTATAGTATAGTATTGTTCAGTATAGTATAGTATAGTATTGTACAGTATAGTATAGTATAGTATTGTTCAGTATAGTATTGTTCAGTATAGTATAGTATAGTATTGTACAGTATAGTATAGTATAGTATAGTATTGTTCAGTATAGTATTGTACAGTATAGTATAGTATAGTATTGTTCAGTGTAGTATAGTAT
>CM035784.1:31272603-31275103 GCA_020466265.1 Siphamia tubifer
TTTTTTCTTCAGTTTGTGTTTATGTATGGAGGATAATTGGTGCCATTGTTTATATGAATTAATATGATTTAACTTTGATGTTTGTTCCATGTAAATATTGTAGATGTTAATTAAATAATGTGGTCATTGGTATGTCCATGGGTGGAGCTTAGGGATACATATATATATATATATATATATATATATATATATATATATATATATATTTATTATTTAGCTGTATTAATGTTGATTTGTTCCAGCAGACTAGTAAAGTATATTATTAAATAGTATTTAGAGTTAACTAGCTGTTGTTATAAATGTGTCAACTTTCAGAGCAGACTGTAATAATTAAATATTTATTTTCAGTAAATGGTTACTTCTCAACTTTTGTTTCCATGGTGACATTAGTCATTGTGTGACCCTCACCAATAATATTACTGAACCCCAGGAACAACTAATAATGTTAGAATTCACTATAAGTGCAGATTTAATATTATTATCAGTATTGTCACTAGAGAGAGGCTGTTGTGGTGCCCCCCCCCCCCCCGCTGCCGTGTGACCCACAGGTACTGTGACCCTCAGCTTGGTGCCCAGGTCAGAATTTGGCCCTTAATGAAATCTAATTGGGGAACCCTGGTGTAGCTCCTACTGTACTTTTACAAACCCTGGGAACTTTCAATAAACCTGCATTCTGAGAACGAAGGGTCCTATTGGGCTGGTACGGAACCAGATCATCTTTAAGATAAGAGGGGCCCATACCATTAACCCCTGACCTCTGACCCCTAACCCATACCATTAATGGTTTTATATGTAAGGAGGAGGATTTTAAATTTAATTCTAGACTCAACTGGAAGACAGTGAAGGGTTTGGAGCACAGGGGTGATAGGGTTAGGGGTCAGGGGTCAGGGTTTGGAGCACAGGGGTGATAGGGTTAGGGGTCAGGGGTCAGGGTTTGGAGCACAGGGGTGATAGGGTTAGGGGTCAGGGGTCAGGGTTTGGAGCACAGGGGTGATAGGGTTAGAGGTCAGGGTTCGGAGCACAGGGGTGATAGGGTTAGGGGTCAGGGGTCAGGGTTTGGAGCACAGGGGTGATAGGGTTAGGGGTCAGGGGTCAGGGTTTGGAGCACAGGGGTGATAGGGTTAGGGGTCAGGGGTCAGGGTTTGGAGCACAGGGGTGATAGGGTTAGGGGTCAGGGGTCAGGGTTCGGAGCACAGGGGTGATAGGGTTAGGGGTCAGGGGTCAGGGTTTGGAGCACAGGGGTGATAGGGTTAGGGGTCATTTAATTTTGGCTAATGTTGCGCAGGTGAAAAAAGGCTGTTCTGCAAGTTTGGTTAATGTGCTCTGACCTCTGACCTCTGACCCTTTGAATGAAAGATTTGGATCAAATAAAACTCCTAAATGTTTAACTGTGTCACTGGGTGTTCCACTTAAGTTGTCTACAGTAACTATGTGGTCACTTAGGGAGTCTGTGGCATTTTTAGGACCAATTATAATGACTTCAGTTTTTTCAGGGTTCAATAAAAGATAATTGTCACTCATCCTGTCATGACCTCTACTACATTGACCTTTACCCCAGTACTCTCCACACTCACCTGGTCCCACACTGCGCAGCTGCAGCATTTCCTCATCTGTGGCTATAAAAGCAGTGAGGCTTGCAGTTGCCAGTGCGGGACCCTTCTATAATGTCCCCTCCATAACCTGGACCTTCATCATCACCACGGACTCTGGCCGTTCGTTCCCAGGTTTTGGTTTTGTCTCTGTCTTATCTTTATGTTTCTTAGTTTGTTATTAAATTCTTTTTCCCTTCAGCACTGTGCAATGGAGTCCTCAGTCACCTCACCCTGATCCTGACACATCCAAGTCTTTGTCTTGGACACAAGTACTTAGTTTATCTATTTGTCTGGTCTGATCAGGTTTAATTGATAAATATAGCTGTGTGTCATCTGCATAACAATGAAAATTAATACCATGATTTGTAATGATGTTACCTAAAGGGAGCATATATAGTGTAAACAAAATAGGCCCAAGGACTGACCCTTGAGGAACGCCATAATTAACTCTGGAGGACTGCGATGATTGTTGATTAACGTTAACAAATTGGTAGTGATTAGATAAATATGATTTAAAGCAGCAGAGGGCTGCTCCTCTAATACCTATATCACATTCTAATCTGTGCACTAAGATACTGTGGTCAATGGTGTCAAAGGCTGCACTAAGGTCTAATAACACCAGGACCCATATTAATCCCATGTCAGCGGCTAATAATAAGTCATTAGTAACTTTAACTAACGCTGTTTCAGTGCTATGATGGGCACGAAAGCCAGACTGAAACTGTTCAAATAAACTATTATCCTGCAGGAATTGGCACAGCTGTTTAACTATTACTCGTTCTAAAACCTTTGACAGGAAGGGCAAATTGGATATAGACCTAGAATTGGCTAAAATGTCAGGATCTAGGGTAGGCTTTTTCAGAATTGGTTTAATAACAGCATATTTAAATGACTGTGGCACATATCCA
>CM035784.1:31280103-31287603 GCA_020466265.1 Siphamia tubifer
TGACTTCTGCTGAAAAACTACAGGAAACCTTTGACTTCTGCTGAAAAACTACAGGAAACCTTTGACTTCTGCTGAAAAACTACAGGAAACCTTTGACTTCTGCTGAAAAACTACAGGAAACCTTTGACTTCTGCTGAAAAACTACAGGAAACCTTTGACTTCTGCTGAAAAACTACAGGAAACCTTTGACTTCTGGAATAACAAACAAAGCTACTGTAGCAAATATTAACATTCATTTAATCAGCTGTTCAAATACTTATTTGCAGCTGTATCACACAAATAAATAGTTAAAAAAATCATACATTGTGATTTCTGGATTTTTCTTTTTAGTTTATCTCACAGTGACATGAACCTACCATGAACATTTCAGACTCCTCCATGACTTCCAAGTGGGAGATCTTGCAAAATAGCAGGGTGTTCAAATGCTTATTTTCTTAACTGTAAATATATATATATATATATATATATATATATATATATATATATATATATATATATATATATCCACATTTTCTCTAACTCCTCTTTCAGTCCTTGGTATTTCTCTTCTCTTCTCATGTTCTTTCTTTCTCATGTTGCTATCACTGGGGACTGCTACATCTATCACCACCACTGTCTTCTCATGTTTATCCACCACCACTATGTCAGGCTGATTGGCCATCACCATCTTGTCAGTCTGGATCTGGAAGTCCCACAGGATCTTGGCCTGTTTGTTCTCTGTCACCTTTGGGGGGTTCTCCCATCTTGACCCTTGACCTCCAGTCCATACTCTTTACAGATGTTCCTGTACAGTATGTCCTCTACCTGGTTATGCCTCTCCATGTATGTCTTACCTGCCACCATCTTACACCCTGCTGTGATGTGCTGGACTGTTTCAGGGGCTTCTCTACACAGCCTACACCTGGGGTCCTGTCTGATGTGGTAGACCCCGGCCTCTATTGCTCTGGTGTTCAGGGCTTGTTCTTGTGCAGCCATGAGTAGTGTCTCTGTGCTGTCCTTTAGTCCAGCCTTTTCCAGACACTGGTATGTCTTTTCCATATCAGCCACTTCCTCAATTTGTCGATGGTACACGCCATGCAAGGGTTTGTCCCTCCATGATAGCCCCTCTGGTTCCTCGACCTTACTGGGCTTTTGTTGCCTGAGGCATTCACTTAGCAGTTGGTCATTGGGGGCCATTTTCTTGATGTATTCCTGGAGGTTCGCCGTTTCCTCCTGGACAGTAGTTCTGACACTTACTAGTCCTCGGCCCCCTTCCTTTCGCTTAGTGTACAGCCTCAGGACACTGGACTTGGGGTGGAACCCTCCATGCATGGTAAGGAGTTTCCTTGTCTTGCTAACAGTGTCTTGTATCTCTTCCAGTGGCCAGGATATTATCCCAGCTGGAAATAGACCGGCCCGTAGACAACACACTGAAATAGTCCAGTCCATATGGACCCTGGGATACCTAACACACACTGTCATTGTTGTGGATGTGAAAAGACTACACTGCTGTCACTTCTGCTTTACGTCACACCAGACACAACACTGCTGGGAAGTCCCGCCCACTCACAGTGATTGGGTCCTTCATTTTGAAGTAGATTTGATTCACATGGTACTCAGGTGGTTTTGTTTGCGGAACGCAGCCAGGTGATGAGTCAAGTTATAGATGTCCTACTGCACACTGAGGACATTCTGTCCCATAGACGCTGACTGTGAGCAGATCGGGGTGCACCCTGGCTAAAGTGTGGCCCAGGCGCACACTGGTGGAAAAACCAAACTGCCCATGTTTTTATTTTAGTCCGATTCATGAGCAAATGAGCTGCAGAAAAAGACCTGTGTTGAAATCAGAAATGGGTTCATTCCTCATTTCCAATTATTTTCACTTCTGTTTTGAAAACATAAATGGAATGTTCACCACATACACACACACAGAACATCCAATACCATCTTTATTCTATGGGGAGAAAAAAAACCTTTGGGTTTGACAAATCACATCCTGTGTGTTTGTTTGTGTGTTTCTGTGTGTTTGTTTGTGTGTGTGTGTATTTGTGTGTTTGTGTGTGTGTGTGTGTGTGTGTGTGTGTATTTGTGTGTGTGTGTGTGTGTATTTGTTTCATGTGCAGCTTCAACCTCTGGGCTGTAATTTAATCAACGTTTCCAGTGACCAGCATGGGATGATCCCGTCAGCGCTCAGGGAGGTTCTGTCCCACTGGGTTCCCTCACAGGTCCATGAGCAAGGCAGCAGCGCTCCCAAACTGCTCTACACCATTCCCAACGGAGGAAACCCCACTGGAGCATCTATGACCACCCAGAGGAAGAAGGAGATCTATGAGGTAACTGATGCTAATGCTAATGGAACTCCACTGGAGGATCTATGAGGTAACTGATGCTAATGCTAATGAAACTCCACTGGGGGATCTATGAGGTAACTGATGCTAATGCTAATGAAACTCCACTGGAGGATCTATGAGGTAACTGATGCTAATGCTAATGAAACTCCACTGGGGGATCTATGAGGTAACTGATGCTAATGCTAATGAAACTCCACTGGAGGATCTATGAGGTAACTGATGCTAATGCTAATGAAACTCCACTGGAGGATCTATGAGGTAACTGATGCTAATGCTAATGAAACTCCACTGGGGGATCTATGAGGTAACTGATGCTAATGCTAATGAAACTCCACTGGAGGATCTATGAGGTAACTGATGCTAATGCTAATGAAACTCCACTGGGGGATCTATGAGGTAACTGATGCTAATGCTAATGATACTCCACTGGAGGATCTATGAGGTAACTGATGCTAATGAAACTCCACTGGGGGATCTATGAGGTACCTGATGCTAATGCTAATGAAACTCCACTGGGGGATCTATGAGGTACCTGATGCTAATGCTAATGAAACTCCACTGGAGGATCTATGAGGTACCTGATGCTAATGCTAATGAAACTCCACTGGGGGATCTATGAGGTAACTGATGCTAATGCTAATGAAACTCCACTGGGGGATCTATGAGGTACCTGATGCTAATGCTAATGAAACTCCACTGGAGGATCTATGAGGTACCTGATGCTGATGCTAATGCTAATGAAACTCCACTGGGGGATCTATGAGGTAACTGATGCTAATGCTAATGAAACTCCACTGGGGGATCTATGAGGTAACTGATGCTAATGCTAATGATACTCCCCTGGAGGATCTATGAGGTAACTGATGCTAATGAAACTCCACTGGGGGATCTATGAGGTACCTGATGCTAATGCTAATGAAACTCCACTGGGGGATCTATGAGGTACCTGATGCTAATGCTAATTAAACTCCACTGGGGGATCTATGAGGTAACTGATGCTAATGCTAATGAAACTCCACTGGAGGATCTATGAGGTAACTGATGCTAATGCTAATGAAACTCCACTGGGGGATCTATGAGGTACCTGATGCTAATGCTAATGAAACTCCACTGGGGGATCTATGAGGTACCTGATGCTAATGCTAATGAAACTCCACTGGAGGATCTATGAGGTACCTGATGCTAATGCTAATGAAACTCCACTGGGGGATCTATGAGGTAACTGATGCTAATGCTAATGAAACTCCACTGGGGGATCTATGAGGTACCTGATGCTAATGCTAATGAAACTCCACTGGGGGATCTATGAGGTACCTGATGCTAATGCTAATGAAACTCCACTGGGGGATCTATGAGGTACCTGATGCTAATGCTAATGAAACTCCACTGGAGGATCTATGAGGTAACTGATGCTAATGCTAATGAAACTCCACTGGGGGATCTATGAGGTAACTGATGCTAATGCTAATGAAACTCCACTGGAGGATCTATGAGGTAACTGATGCTAATGCTAATGAAACTCCACTGGGGGATCTATGAGGTACCTGATGCTAATGCTAATGAAACTCCACTGGGGGATCTATGAGGTACCTGATGCTAATGCTAATGAAACTCCACTGGAGGATCTATGAGGTACCTGATGCTAATGCTAATGAAACTCCACTGGAGGATCTATGAGGTAACTGATGCTAATGCTGTTTTAAAAAAACCAAACACTATAAAAATGGACAGTTTTTTTTTTTTTATAAAACTAAATTAGCCTAAATCGTAAACATGTGTTTCCAACAGTTGGCTCGACAGTATGACCTTCTGATCATAGAGGACGACCCCTATTATTTCCTACAGTTCAACAAGGTAACGTAGGACTGTGTTCTGCTTATGTGTACTGGTTTATATGTGTACTGGTTTATGCGTGTACTGGTTTATGCGTGTACTGGTTTATGCGTGTACTGGTTTATGCGTGTACTGGTTTATGCGTGTACTGGTTTATGCGTGTAATGGTTTATGCGTGTACTGGTTTATACGTTTAGTGGTTTATGCGGCTAGGAGTGTTTGTTGTGTGCTTGTGTGTGTGTCTGCGTTTAGTGTGTGTGTCTGTACTGACTTTCGGTACCTAACCCTATTACGCCAGTTTCGGTTCCTAACCCTAGTACGCCAGTTTCGGTACCTAACCCTAGTACGCCAGTTTCAGTACCTAACCCTAGTACGCCAGTTTCAGCACCTAACCCTAGTACGCCAGTTTCAGCACCTAACCCTAGTACGCCAGTTTCAGCACCTAACCCTAGTACGCCAGTTTCAGCACCTAACCCTAGTACGCCAGTTTCAGCACCTAACCCTAGTACGCCAGTTTCAGCACTTAACCCTAGTACGCCAGTTTCAGCACCTAACCCTAGTACGCCAGTTTCAGCACCTAACCCTAGTACGCCAGTTTCAGTACCTAACCCTAGTACGCCAGTTTCAGTACCTAACCCTAGTACGCCAGTTTCAGTACCTAACCCTAGTACGCCAGTTTCAGCACCTAACCCTAGTACGCCAGTTTCAGTACCTAACCCTAGTACGCCAGTTTCAGTACCTAACCCTAGTACGCCAGTTTCAGCACCTAACCCTAGTACGCCAGTTTCAGTACCTAACCCTAGTACGCCAGTTTCAGTACCTAACCCTAGTACGCCAGTTTCAGTACCTAACCCTAGTACGCCAGTTTCAGCACCTAACCCTAGTACGCCAGTTTCAGTACCTAACCCTAGTACGCCAGTTTCAGTACCTAACCCTAGTACGCCAGTTTCAGCACCTAACCCTAGTACGCCAGTTTCAGCACCTAACCCTAGTACGCCAGTTTCAGTACCTAACCCTAGTACGCCAGTTTCAGCACCTAACCCTAGTACGCCAGTTTCAGCACCTAACCCTAGTACGCCAGTTTCAGCACCTAACCCTAGTACGCCAGTTTCAGCACCTAACCCTAGTACGCCAGTTTCAGCACCTAACCCTAGTACGCCAGTTTCAGCATCTAACCCTAGTACGCCAGTTTCAGTACCTAACCCTAGTACGCCAGTTTCAGTACCTAACCCTAGTACGCCAGTTTCAGCACCTAACCCTAGTACGCCAGTTTCAGCACCTAACCCTAGTACGCCAGTTTCAGTACCTAACCCTAGTACGCCAGTTTCAGTACCTAACCCTAGTACGCCAGTTTCAGCACCTAACCCTAGTACGCCAGTTTCAGTACCTAACCCTAGTATGCCAGTTTCAGTACCTAACCCTAGTACGCCAGTTTCAGTACCTAACCCTAGTACGCCAGTTTCAGTACCTAACCCTAGTACGCCAGTTTCAGTACCTAACCCTAGTACGCCAGTTTCAGTACCTAACCCTAGTACGCCAGTTTCAGCACCTAACCCTAGTACGCCAGTTTCAGCACCTAACCCTAGTACGCCAGTTTCAGTACCTAACCCTAGTACGCCAGTTTCAGTACCTAACCCTAGTACGCCAGTTTCAGCACCTAACCCTAGTACGCCAGTTTCAGTACCTAACCCTAGTACGCCAGTTTCAGCACCTAACCCTAGTACGCCAGTTTCAGCACCTAACCCTAGTATGCCAGTTTCAGTACCTAACCCTAGTACGCCAGTTTCAGTACCTAACCCTAGTACGCCAGTTTCAGTACCTAACCCTAGTACGCCAGTTTCAGTACCTAACCCTCGTACCCAGTCGTTCACAGTGTGTTTTTTGTCCAGCCGTGGGCTCCTACCTTCTTGTCCATGGACGTAGATGGACGAGTCATCAGGACAGACTCCTTCTCTAAGATCCTGTCTTCAGGGTAAGAACTTTACCGTCACTGTCTTTTCCTGCTCACATTAAAAAGTTACAAATAGAAATATTTGAAAACCTACAAAAGCATTCAGAGAGTGGTACCGTAGACCCTAACCTTTGACCTTATCAACAATTACTGAACATTTCTGCTAAATCTGTCCATAAAGTTTAAAGTTATCTTGTCACAAACCAACCAAAAAACACACAAACATAAGTATAAGTCCACCAAGTCACACACATGTACATTCTATTCTATTCTATTCTGTTCTGTTCTATTCTATTCTATTCTATTCTATTCTATTCTATTCTATTCTGTTCTGTTCTGTTCTGTTCCGTTCTATACTGTGTTGAGCTGCTGCCTCTCATATGCTAGCCCTATTTGTTGACGTTAAACTGCATGAATATTTATTTTCAAAGTGGTGGAAGTACCTGTGTAGTGATATGGTACTGTCAACCTGAAGTAGTGATATGGTACTGTCAACCTGAAGTAGTGATATGGTACTGTCAACCTGAAGTAGTGATATGGTACTGTTAACCTGAAGTAGTGATATGGTACTGTTAACCTGAAGTAGTGATATGGTACTGTTAACCTGAAGTAGTGATATGGTACTGTCAACCTGAAGTAGTGATATGGTACTGTCAACCTGAAGTAGTGATATGGTACCGTCAACCTGAAGTAGTGATATGGTACCGTCAACCTGAAGTAGTGATATGGTACTGTCAACCTGAAGTAGTGATATGGTACCGTCAACCTGAAGTAGTGATATGGTACCGTCAACCTGAAGTAGTGATATGGTACCGTCAACCTGAAGTAGTGATATGGTACCGTCAACCTGAAGTAGTGATATGGTACCGTCAACCTGAAGTAGTGATATGGTACTGTCAACCTGAAGTAGTGATATGGTACTGTCAACCTGAAGTAGTGATATGGTACCGTCAACCTGAAGTAGTGATATGGTACCGTCAACCTGAAGTAGTGATATGGTACTGTCAACCTGAAGTAGTGATATGGTACTGTTAACCTGAAGTAGTGATATGGTACCGTCAACCTGAAGTAGTGATATGGTACCGTCAACCTGAAGTAGTGATATGGTACCGTCAACCTGAAGTAGTGATATGGTACCGTCAACCTGAAGTAGTGATATGGTACCGTCAACCTGAAGTAGTGATATGGTACCGTTAACCTGAAGTAGTGATATGGTACTGTCAACCTGAAGTAGTGATATGGTACCGTTAACCTGAAGTAGTGATATGGTACCGTTAACCTGAAGTAGTGATATGGTACTGTTAACCTGAAGTAGTGATATGGTACCGTCAACCTGAAGTAGTGATATGGTACCGTCAACCTGAAGTAGTGATATGGTACCGTCAA
>CM035784.1:31292603-31340103 GCA_020466265.1 Siphamia tubifer
GAAATGATAAAGAGTCGAAATGATAAAGAGTCGAAATGATAAAGAGTCGAAATGGTAAAGAGTCGAAATGATAAAGAGTCGAAATGATAAAGAGTCGAAATGGTAAAGAGTCGAAATGGTAAGGAGTCGAAATGGTAAGGAGTCGAAATGGTAAGGAGTCGAAATGGTAAGGAGTCGAAATGGTAAGGAGTCGAAATGGTAAAGAGTCAAGGCCAACATACTCCAGTAAAGTACGGATAACTAAATACTTTACTATAGTACAGAACAGTAGCGCTTCAACTCAAGAAATTAATTAGTTCCAGAAGTGTTTTCATACGTGTATTTTTTATAGTCGCATTTTACATGTAAGACGTTTAAGTGGTTCCAAGGCCCCCAATACTACCCCCTAAACCCCCTAAACCCCCAATACTACCCCCTAAACCCCCAATACTACCCCCTAAACCTCCAATACTACCCCCTAAACCCCCAATACTACCCCCTAAACCTCCAATACTACCCCCTAAACCTCCAATACTACCCCCTAAACCCCCAATACTACCCCCTAAACCCCCAATACTACCCCCTAAACCTCCAATACTACCCCCTAAACCTCCAATACTACCCCCTAAACCCCCAATACTACCCCCTAAACCCCCTAAACCCCCAATACTACCCCCTAAACCTCCAATACTACCCCCTAAACCTCCAATACTACCCCCTAAACCCCCAATACTACCCCCTAAACCTCCAATACTACCCCCTAAACCCCCAATACTACCCCCTAAACCCCCAACACTACCCCCTAAACCTCCAACACTACCCCCTAAACCCCCAATACTACCCCCTAAACCCCCAATACTACCCCCTAAACCCCCAATACTACCCCCTAAACCCCCAATACTACCCCCTAAACCCCCAGTACTACCCCCTAAACTGACAGTACTACCCCCTAAAGCCCAATACTACCCCCTAAACCTCCAATACTACCCCCTAAACCCCCAATACTACCCCCTAAACTGACAGTACTACCCCCTAAAGCCCAATACTACCCCCTAAACCTCCAATACTACCCCCTAAACCCCCAATACTACCCCCTAAACCTCCAATACTACCCCTAAACCTCCAATACTACCCCCTAAACCTCCAATACTACCCCCTAAACCCCCAATACTACCCCCTAAACCTCCAATACTACCCCTAAACCTCCAATACTACCCCCTAAACCCTCAATACTACCCCCTAAACCCCCAATACTACCCCCTAAACCTCCAATACTACCCCCTAAACCCCCAATACTACCCCCTAAACCCACAGTACTACCCCCTAAACCCCCAATACTACCCCCTAAACCCCCAATACTACCCCCTAAACCTCCAATACTACCCCCTAAACATCCAATACTACCCCCTAAACCTCCAATACTACCCCCTAAACCTCCAATACTACCCCCTAAACCCCCAATACTACCCCCTAAACCCACAGTACTACCCCTTAAACCTCCAATACTACCCCCTAAACCCCAATACTACCCCCTAAACCTCCAATACTACCCCCTAAACCCACAATACTACCCCCTAAACCCACAGTACTACCCCCTAAACCCACAGTACTACCCCCTAAACCTCCAATACTACCCCCTAAACCCCAATACTACCCCCTAAACCTCCAATACTACCCCCTGAACCCCCAATACTACCCCCTAAACCCACAATACTACCCCCTAAACCCACAATACTACCCCCTAAACCCACAGTACTACCCCCTAAACCCTTTAAAAATGATACAAATATACAGATTTTGTATAACTATGTGTTGTTATAAAATGTAGATTTATATTTTAGTGGGTCCAGGCTAATGTGGGTGTGTGGGACAGAAGAGTTGATCCAGGTCTGGGTCAGAATGAGGATGCATCAGTCTGGTGGATCATGTTTGTGTTTAAATCTTCAGGTAGTCCACTTTGTTTTCCACTGAGCGTACGTTAGCGAGCAGGACTGATGGAAGGACGGTCTGAACGGGTTAGCTCTTAGCTTAGCTGGAAATCCACCGCCACAGACACACTTCTACTTCCTCTGGCTCCGCCTCCCATGTCTCTGGAGGTTTGGACCAGTTGTGTTTAAGCTGATGATAGTGTGTGGGTCATATACTCTTCTGCACCGTTGGACTCAACTGTTGATACTAACAGCGCTGGTCTAGGTGGAGAAATGAGCGTTAAAGTGTGTGTGTTACCATGGAGACACAGCAGCCGCAGACAAACAGGACGACACCATCGACCTGTTTACTGTCATTTTATAAAACGTACTGTAATAAAGTTTAAATAAACACACTGAGAAAAACTGAGGAAACAACAACTGATGAATGAGGGTCAAAGGTCACCAGAAGCATCATGGGTAGCTCCCTCATAGCCAATGGGATGATACGTACGTGACGTATTTATGCGTATATATATATATATATATATATATATATATATATACTGTCATTTTTCTTTCGGAAATAGAATTTTATTTTATATTTAGAGATGGAAAAATAAAGGTAAAGGTTTTTCGTAACTTTCGTATGTAGAGGTACCACTGTACGTGTACTTAGTTCCTTTGACTTGTGTAAAATGGTCAGTATATCTGTGCATTAAATGTGTGTGTGTGTGTGTGTGTGTGTGTGTGTGTTCGTTCACAGGGTCATAGAGTTTTACAGGAAACAACGTGATGCTATGATCAGTTCTGCAGAGAAATGGCTCAAAGGTTTGGACACAATTAACTACTGACATGTCCCTATATGGGTGTTCGTAACAAAGGATAAATATTATTTTTAGTTCATTTTATTGTATGTTTGATGCATTTATATATATTTAAAGGGTTGTACCAACATTCCAGCTGCTCATTGAAGCTATAGAAGTTGTATTTTTTAATTGGAATGTGTTTGTGTGTGTTTTGTAGACGTAGCAGAGTGGCACACCCCGTCAGCTGGAATGTTCCTGTGGATCAGAGTGAAGGGCATCGCTGATACCAAACAGCTGATTATGGAGAAGGCGCTGAAGAAAGAAGTGAGGAAGCACGAACACTTCTAAAGGATCCATGTTGTGTTTCACTGTAAAACACTCAAACACTTCACATACACTGGACAAAACAGGGCTTTAAAAATAACTACCATATTTTCCACAGTCGATAGTCCACATGTGGGACTATCGAAAAATATTTCCTGACGGGGCCAAAATATTGTTCCTCCCCAAAGGGAAATATTTTTCGATAGTGACGCGTGGGCAATACATTATCCCGCTTATTCTACGGTTATTCGAGCTTATTTTGAGAAAAGAAAGACTTTCGAAGTGGCCGAACTACGTGCGGAGTGATCCGGTACCGTGAATCTGCAGTGGCAAAACCCGTTGCCATTGGCAGCAGGCGGTTATTGAAAAACATCTGCCTGCAGAACACTGGGAACGTCCATTTAAAGTGAATGGGAGCTGTTGGAACATTCTAGAAGGACGTAGAATGATGAGATAAAAAGTCCAAAGTACGAGATATTTAAGGTGTACTGTATTTATTGTAGAAGTATTTTCAGACAACATTATAGTCTGTGAAAATAAAGTAAATAAATGAACATATTCCAGGGTGTTCGCCCAGAAGTCCTGTTCATCCTGGTGGTAGTCCACCAGCACCATGTTTTTATTAAACCACTACTACAACCAATCAGTGTAATCTTTAGGATGACGTAGTTAGAGCGACTGAAAGTTGACAGAGGAGTCTGGAGAAAGTTAGGAATGACTAAACAAAATGGTGGATTATGGAGCTGAACGACTGTTGTCGCTTCTGTAAAAAGAATTTAAAGATTGTTGACGTTTTCTCACATTCTTCACTCATCTGTGATAAAAGGAAATCTACACCTGTTGTTGTTCTTCTTCTATGGTTGTTTATACTTGTTTCTCTACCAATCGTCACAGCGTCACTTTGTTAGGCCCGCCCTCTGACTCTATACTTCACTGTGATTGGTCGACAAGTTTCAGGGAAATCTAGACAAAAGTTACATTGAGTGAAACTAGACTACTACGATAGAACATTAGATTTACTGATGCTAGGAGGAGCTAGTGTGGCTAGGCTACTACGATAGAACATTATATTTACTGACGCTAGGAGGAGCTAGTGTGGCTAGGCTACTACGATAGAACATTAGATTTACTGACGCTAGGAGGAGCTAATGTGGCTAGGCTACTACGATAGAACATTAGATTTACTGACGCTAGGAGGAGCTAGTGTGGCTAGGCTACTACGATAGAACATTAGATTTACTGATGCTAGGAGGAGCTAGTGTGGCTAGGCTGCTACGATAGAACATTAGATTTACTGATGCTAGGAGGAGCTAGCGTGGCTAGGCTACTACGATAGAACATTAGATTTACTGATGCTAGGAGGAGCTAGCGTGGCTAGGCTACTACGATAGAACATTAGATTTACTGATGCTAGGAGGAGCTAGCGTGGCTAGGCTACTACGATAGAACATTAGATTTACTGATGCTAGGAGGAGCTAGCGTGGCTAGGCTACTACGATAGAACATTAGATTTACTGATGCTAGGAGGAGCTAGCGTGGCTAGGCTACTACGATAGAACATTAGATTTACTGATGCTAGGAGGAGCTAGTGTGGCTAGGCTACTACGATAGAACATTAGATTTACTGATGCTAGGAGGAGCTAGCGTGGCTAGGCTACTACGATAGAACATTAGATTTACTGATGCTAGGAGGAGCTAGCGTGGCTAGGCTACTACGATAGAACATTAGATTTACTGATGCTAGGAGGAGCTAGTACGGCTAGGCTAATGTGACTAGGCTAATGTGGCTGGGCTAGTGTAGCAAGGCTAATGTAGCTAGGCTAGTGTGGTTAGGCTAATGTGACTAGGCTAATGTGGCTGGGCTAGTGTAGCAAGGCTAATGTGGCTATGGTAATTTGAATGTGGAACTGAACTAAAGCACTGACACCTGTCTGGTTGTTGGTTTATTGTTGTTGTTGTTGTTGTTGTGCAGGTGTTGTTGGTTCCAGGAGTTTACTTCCTGTTAAACAGCAGCGACTCGTGTGCGTACGTCAGAGCAGCTTTTTCTCTGTCCACACCAGAACAAATGGATCAGGTACTGAAACTACCACATTGATTTAATGGGATCATCACTCACTGTCCTCTCTCTGTGTCCTCACTGTCCTCTCTCTGTGTCCTCACTGTCCTCTCTCTGTGTCCTAACCGTCCTCTCCCTGTGTCCTCACTTTCCTCACTGTCCTCTCTGCGTCCTAACTGTCCTGTCTCTCTGTGTCTCCTATCTGTCCTCTGTGTGTGTCCTAACTGTCCTCTCTCTCTGTCTGTCCGAACTGTCCTTTCTCTGTGTCTCCTAACTGTCCTCTCTCTCTCTTTGTGTCCTCACTGTTCTTTCTCTGTGTGTCCTCCCTGTCATCTCGGTGTCCTAACCGTCCTCTCTCTGTGTCCTAACCGTCCTCTCCCTGTGTCCTCACTTTCCTCACTGTCCTCTGTGTGTGTCCTAACTGTCCTCTCTCTGTCTGTCCGAACTGTCCTTTCTCTGTGTCTCCTAACTGTCCTCTCTCTCTCTCTGTCCTGAGTGTCCTCTCTCTCTTTGTCCTGACTGTCCCCTCTCTCTTGGTGTCTCCTAACTGTCCTCTCTTTCTCTCTCTGTGTCCTAACTGTCCTCTCTCTCTGTCCTAACTGTCCTCTCTCTCTGTGTCCTCAGGCGTTCTCCAGACTATCGTCTCTCATAAAAGAAGAACTTTGATCACAGATGTTTTTGTATTGATAAAAAAAATAAAAAGTTTCATTTTAACCATATATGGACGTATACCTGTGGTTGGAAAACAGGGGCGGAGCCTCCCCTGGGGAGGGGCCAAAGGACTGAAGGGAAGGGGCCACATAAGAAAACAATAAACCTGAATGAAAAAGTAAAAGATTCTTCTGAGTTTGTGGAATTAAAGTTTCAATAATGATCAATATTTATTTATTTACAGTTCACATAGACAGTATAAATATTTATTTATTTACAGTTCACATAGACAGTATAAATATTTATTTATTTACAGTTCACATAGACAGTATAAATATTTATTTATTTACAGTTCACACAGACAGTATAAATATTTATTTATTTACAGTTCACATAGACAGTATAAATATTTATTTATTTACAGTTCACATAGACAGTATAAATATTTATTTATTTACAGTTCACATAGACAGTATAAATATTTATTTATTTACAGTTCACATAGACAGTATAAATATTTATTTATTTACAGTTCACATAGACAGTATATTTATTTATTTATTTACAGTTCACATAGACAGTATAAATATTTATTTATTTACAGTTCACACAGACAGTATAAATATTTATTTACAGTTCACATAGACAGTATAAATATTTATTTATTTACAGTTCACATAGACAGTATATTTATTTATTTACAGTTCACATAGACAGTATATTTATTTATTTACAGTTCACATAGACAGTATAAATATTTATTTACAGTTCACATAGACAGTATATGTATTTATTTACAGTTCACATAGACAGTATAAATATTTATTTACAGTTCACATAGACAGTATAAATATTTATTTACAGTTCACATAGACAGTATAAATATTTATTTACAGTTCACATAGACAGTATAAATATTTATTTACAGTTCACATAGACAGTATAAATACTTATTTACAGTTCACATAGACAGTATAAATATTTATTTACAGTTCACATAGTACACATTAGTTCATTTATTTTTATCGTCCTCTAATACTTTCCTTCATTGTTTGATCTTCATCTGAACATGTTATGGTTGGTGTGTCTGTGTTAACCTTCCATTGGTTCCATTGGTTCCATTGGTTCCATTGGTTCTATTGGTTCTGTTGGTTCCATTGGTTCCATTGGTTCCATTGGTTCCATTTGTTCCATTGGTTCTATTGGTTCCATTGGTTCTATTGGTTCTGTTGGTTCCATTGGTTCCATTGGTTCTATTGGTTCTATTAGTTCCATTGGTTGTATTGGTTCTGTTGGTTCCATTGGTTCCATTTGTTCCATTGGTTCTATTGGTTCCATTGGTTCTATTGGTTCTGTTGGTTCCATTGGTTCCATTGGTTCTATTGGTTCTATTAGTTCCATTGGTTCCATTGGTTCTTATGTTTCCATTGGTTCTTATGTTTCCATTAATTCTATTGGTTCCACTGGTTCAGTTGTTTCCACCAATTTCATTGGTTTTCTTTTCTATTCACTTTAGTACTAGAACATTCTGTTTCCTTGTCTCTACTCGTCTTTGTACAGAACCTAAAGACACTGGTTTATTTAACTTCAGAAACAACTGATGTTTGTCACTAGAACTAACTAAATATATTTACACCAATAACTAATGGTGTAACTAAACTGGAGAAATGTGGAAACACATGGTTAACTAACTATGGTACATGTGGTTAACTAACTACTATACATGTGGTTAACTAACTACAGTACATGTGGTTAACTAACTACTGTACATGTGGTTAACTAACTACAGTACATGTGGTTAACTAAGAACTGTACATGTGGTTAACTAACTACTGTACATGTGGTTAACTAACTACTGTACATGTGATTAACTAACTACTGTACATGTGGTTAACTAAGAACTGTACATGTGGTTAACTAACTACTGTACATGTGGTTAACTAACTACAGTACATGTGGTTAACTAAGAACTGTACATGTGGTTAACTAACTACTGTACATGTGGTTAACTAACTACAGTACATGTGGTTTACTAAGAACTGTACATGTGGTTAACTAACTACTGTACATGTGGTTAACTAACTACAGTACATGTGGTTTACTAAGAACTGTACATGTGGTTAACTAACTACAGTACATGTGGTTAACTAAGAACTGTACATGTGGTTAACTAACTACAGTACATGTGGTTAACTAACTACTGTACATGTGGTTAACTAACTACAGTACATGTGGTTAACTAACTACTGTACATGTGGTTAACTAAGTACTGTACATGTGGTTAACTAACTACAGTACATGCGGTTAACTAACTACTGTACATGCGGTTAACTAACTACAGTACATGCGGTTAACTAAGTACTGTACATGCGGTTAACTAACTACAGTACATGCGGTTAACTAAGTACTGTACATGCGGTTAACTAACTACAGTACATGCGGTTAACTAACTACAGTACATGCGGTTAACTAAGTACTGTACATGCGGTTAACTAACTACAGTACATGCGGTTAACTAAGTACTGTACATGCGGTTAACTAACTACAGTACATGCGGTTAACTAAGTACTGTACATGCGGTTAACTAACTACAGTACATGCTGTTAACTAACTACAGTACATGCGGTTAACTAACTACAGTACATGCGGTTAACTAACTACAGTACATGCGGTTAACTAACTACAGTACATGCGGTTAACTAACTACAGTACATGCGGTTAACTAACTACAGTACATGCGGTTAACTAAGTACTGTACATGCGGTTAACTAACTACAGTACATGCGGTTAACTAAGTACTGTACATGCGGTTAACTAACTACTGTACATGCGGTTAACTAACTACTGTACATGCGTTTAACTAACTACAGTACATGCGGTTAACTAACTACAGTACATGCTGTTAACTAACTACAGTACATGTTGTTAACTAACTACAGTACATGTGGTTAACTAACTACAGTACATGTTGTTAACTAACTACAGTACATGTGGTTAGCTAACTACAGTACATGTTGTTAACTAACTACAGTACATGTTGTTAACTAACTACAGTACATGTGGTTAACTAACTACAGTACATGTTGTTAACTAACTACAGTACACGTTGTTAACTAACTACAGTACACGTTGTTAACTAACTACAGTACACGTGGTTAACTAACTACAGTACACGTGGTTAACTAACTACAGTACACGTGGTTAACTAACTACAGTACACGTGGTTAACTAACTACAGTACACGTTGTTAACTAACTACAGTACATGTGGTTAACTAACTACAGTACATGTGGTTAACTAACTACAGTACATGTGGTTAACTAACTACAGTACATGTGGTTAACTAACTACAGTACATGTGGTTAACTAACTACAGTACATGTGGTTAACTAACTACTGTACATGTTGTTAACTAACTACAGTACATGTGGTTAGCTAACTACAGTACATGTGGTTAGCTAACTACAGTACATGTGGTTAGCTAACTACAGTACATGTGGTTAGCTAACTACAGTACATGTGGTTAGCTAACTACAGTACATGTGGTTAACTAACTACAGTACATGTGGTTAACTAACTACAGTACATGTGGTTAACTAACTACAGTACATGTGGTTAACTAACTACAGTACATGTGGTTAACTAACTACAGTACATGTGGTTAACTAACTACAGTACATGTGGTTAACTAACTACAGTACATGTGGTTAACTAACTACAGTACATGTGGTTAACTAACTACAGTACATGTGGTTAACTAACTACAGTACATGTGGTTAACTAACTACAGTACATGTGGTTAACTAACTACAGTACATGTGGTTAACTAACTACAGTACATGTGGTTAACTAACTACAGTACATGTGGTTAACTAACTACAGTACATGTGGTTAACTAACTACAGTACATGTGGTTAACTAACTACTGTACATGTGGTTAACTAACTACTGTGATGGGAACATATTTTTCATTTTCTCATAAAAGGCAATAATTGTTTTAATGTTTATATTTAAATCATTAGTTCATTATAAATAAAATATAAATACAGCGACACTTCAGGAGAGTTTATTTATCAACTTCATGTCAACAACAACTCTGGGGTTAGGATGAATAAATGAAGAAGTACTTAAGTAGTAGTACATATATTTATATAAATGTAAAGAGTATAAAGTACATATATTTATATAAAAGTAAAGAGTATAAAGTACATATATTTATATAAAAGTAAAGAGTATAAAGTACATATATTTATATAAATGTAAAGAGTATAAAGTACAGAGTATTTCAAAGGTAACACTGTGTATCAAGTGTTATTTTGACGTGTGAATTTACCTTTAAAAACTTCTTAAGTACAGTACTTCAATACTTCAGTACTTCAGTACTTGTACTTAGGTACTTGTAGCTGAACTAAATGTGATACCCTGGTGTTGTGTGTCTACGCAGAACTAGTGACTTATTGATGTGTTTGTTCAGACGATAATATATGACGTCATTATTAACTTTAACTGAACACTGGGTTAGTTTATAGACCAGATGAACCCCACATAAGGTCTATAGACCTGATGAACCCCACATAAGGTCTATAGACCTGATGAACCCCACATAAGGTCTATAGACCAGATGAACCCCACATAAGGTCTATAGACCTGATGAACCCCACATAAGGTCTGTAGACCTGATGAACCCTACATAAGGTCTATAGACCTGATGAACCCCACATAAGGTCTATAGACCTGATGAACCCCACATAAGGTCTATAGACCTGATGAACCCCACATAAGGTCTATAGACCTGATGAACCCCACATAAGGTCTATAGACCAGATGAACCCCACATAAAGTCTATAGACCAGATGAACCCCACATAAAGTCTATAGACCAGATGAACCCCACATAAGGTCTATAGACCAGATGAACCCCACATAAAATCTATAGACCAGATGAACCCCACATAAAATCTATAGACCAGATGAACCCCACATAAGGTCTATAGACCTGATGAACCCCACATAAGGTCTATAGACCTGATGAACCCCACATAAGGTCTATAGACCTGATGAACCCCACATAAGGTCTATAGACCTGATGAACCCCACATAAGGTCTATAGACCTGATGAACCCCACATAAGGTCTATAGACCAGATGAACCCCACATAAAATCTATAGACCAGATGAACCCCACATAAGGTCTATAGACCTGATGAACCCCACATAAGGTCTATAGACCTGATGAACCCCACATAAGGTCTATAGACCTGATGAACCCCACATAAGGTCTATAGACCTGATGAACCCCACATAAGGTCTATAGACCTGATGAACCCCACATAAGGTCTATAGACCAGATGAACCCCACATAAAATCTATAGACCAGATGAACCCCACATAAGGTCTATAGACCTGATGAACCCCACATAAGGTCTATAGACCTGATGAACCCCACATAAGGTCTATAGACCTGATGAACCCCACATAAGGTCTATAGACCTGATGAACCCCACATAAGGTCTATAGACCTGATGAACCCCACATAAGGTCTATAGACCTGATGAACCCCACATAAGGTCTATAGACCAGATGAACCCCACATAAGGTCTATAGACCTGATGAACCCCACATAAGGTCTATAGACCAGATGAACCCCACATAAAATCTATAGACCAGATGAACCCCACATAAGGTCTATAGACCTGATGAACCCCACATAAGGTCTATAGACCTGATGAACCCCACATAAGGTCTATAGACCTGATGAACCCCACATAAGGTCTATAGACCTGATGAACCCCACATAAGGTCTATAGACCTGATGAACCCCACATAAGGTCTATAGACCAGATGAACCCCACATAAAGTCTATAGACCAGATGAACCCCACATAAAATCTATAGACCAGATGAACCCCACATAAGGTCTACAGACCTGATGAACCCCACATAAGGTCTATAGACCTGATGAACCCCACATAAGGTCTATAGACCTGATGAACCCCACATAAGGTCTATAGACCAGATGAACCCCACATAAAATCTATAGACCAGATGAACCCCACATAAAATCTATAGACCAGATGAACCCCACATAAGGTCTATAGACCTGATGAACCCCACATAAGGTCTATAGACCTGATGAACCCCACATAAGGTCTATAGACCTGATGAACCCCACATAAGGTCTATAGACCTGATGAACCCCACATAAGGTCTATAGACCTGATGAACCCCACATAAGGTCTATAGACCAGATGAACCCCACATAAAATCTATAGACCAGATGAACCCCACATAAGGTCTATAGACCTGATGAACCCCACATATGGTCTATAGACCTGATGAACCCCACATAAGGTCTATAGACCTGATGAACCCCACATAAGGTCTATAGACCTAATGAACCCCACATAAGGTCTATAGACCTGATGAACCCCACATAAGGTCTATAGACCTGATGAACCCCACATAAGGTCTATAGACCTGATGAACCCCACATAAGATCTATAGACCTGATGAACCCCACATAAGGTCTATAGACCTGATGAACCCCACATAAGATCTATAGACCTGATGAACCCCACATAAGGTCTATAGACCTGATGAACCCCACATAAGGTCTATAGACCTGATGAACCCCACATAAGGTCTATAGACCTGATGAACCCCACATAAGGTCTATAGACCAGATGAACCCCACATAAGGTCTATAGACCAGATGAACCCCACATAAGGTCTATAGACCAGATGAACCCCACATAAGGTCTATAGACCTGATGAACCCCACATAAGGTCTATAGACCTAATGAACCCCACATAAGGTCTATAGACCTGATGAACCCCACATAAGGTCTATAGACCTGATGAACCCCACATAAGGTCTATAGACCTGATGAACCCCACATAAGATCTATAGACCTGATGAACCCCACATAAGGTCTATAGACCTGATGAACCCCACATAAGATCTATAGACCTGATGAACCCCACATAAGGTCTATAGACCTGATGAACCCCACATAAGGTCTATAGACCTGATGAACCCCACATAAGGTCTATAGACTTGATGAACCCCACATAAGGTCTATAGACCAGATGAACCCCACATAAGGTCTATAGACCAGATGAACCCCACATAAGGTCTATAGACCAGATGAACCCCACATAAGGTCTATAGACCAGATGAACCCCACATAAGGTCTATAGACCAGATGAACCCCACATAAGGTCTATAGACCAGATGAACCCCACATAAGGTCTATAGACCTAATGAACCCCACATAAGGTCTATAGACCTGATGAACCCCACATAAGGTCTATAGACCTGATGAACCCCACATAAGGTCTATAGACCTGATGAACCCCACATAAGATCTATAGACCTGATGAACCCCACATAAGGTCTATAGACCTGATGAACCCCACATAAGATCTATAGACCTGATGAACCCCACATAAGGTCTATAGACCTGATGAACCCCACATAAGGTCTATAGACCTGATGAACCCCACATAAGGTCTATAGACTTGATGAACCCCACATAAGGTCTATAGACCAGATGAACCCCACATAAGGTCTATAGACCAGATGAACCCCACATAAGGTCTATAGACCAGATGAACCCCACATAAGGTCTATAGACCAGATGAACCCCACATAAGGTCTATAGACCAGATGAACCCCACATAAGGTCTATAGACCAGATGAACCCCACATAAGGTCTATAGACCAGATGAACCCCACATAAGGTCTATAGACCAGATGAACCCCACATAAGGTCTATAGACCAGATGAACCCCACATAAGGTCTATAGACCAGATGAACCCCACATAAGGTCTATAGACCAGATGAACCCCACATAAGGTCTATAGACCAGATGAACCCCACATAAGGTCTATAGACCAGATGAACCCCACATAAGGTCTATAGACCTGATGAACCCCACATAAGGTCTATAGACCAGATGAACCCCACATAAGGTCTATAGACCAGATGAACCCCACATAAGGTCTATAGACCAGATGAACCCCACACTCACAACCATCTTTGAACCATGAAGGTGGAACATGTACAGAAGTGAAGAACATTTAAATGTCTTAAATTCCAACATCCTTATAGTGTGTTAAATGGTCCAGTTATATTCTGTCTGTTTCACTTAATAATCAGCTAATAATGATGGAATAGTTCCAGGAAGAAGGAAAATATGTCTAAAACATGCAGGACAGCGGCCCTCGAGGATTGTAATTTGACACCAATGTCCCCAGAAAGATAGGAACAAACACACACACACACACACACACACAACACACACACACACACACACACACACACACACACACACACAGAGGCTGCTCGCGACGCATAGCGGACAGGCGCACGAGCGGAGGTGGGAAGAGGATGGAGATAACGAAGGAATAGTAATAGCAAAGAAAAATAAATGCATAGTTAATAATACACTGTCTTTTTTCGACTGTAAAAATGGGACGACACGGTGACGGACCACAATGTGAGTATACAAGACGATACGTGTTAGAGGAGAAGTGAAAGAATGTCTAACCGTTAGCTTAGCTAGCGGCTAACGCTGAGTTGGCTAATGCTATTCACAGCTGCCGGACCGATGGGCTCGCGCTCCAACCCTAAACTACCGCGTTTTCTGTCTAAACTCTGTCTCCTAAATACGACAGTAATATACAGTGAATAATACTCACTACTGACTATTTAAACACCTGGACTGACAATGTGTTGTGGAGGGAAAATAGTGTTCCCTGGTAAACATGTTCGGTGGTACAGTTCTGGAAGGGTCCCGTCATAGAACACTACTCTCCGGTAAATAGCCGAAGCCTTTTTTAGCTTCTGTCAAATGATCTTTAACGACTGGAAGACAAAGGCCTGTGCCAACGGTTACGTCTTATTGTGAAAGGAGAGTGTTTTACACAACAGTGTGTCTACATTCAGAAGTGTGTGTTTGTTTCGGGTGTTAAATGCAAAAGATGCGAATGTTCCAGTAGGTTTAGCATCAACTGAGCCTGAGTTTGAAGGTAGACGGTGCCCACCACCCTCCGTCATGTAGTGGGGCTTTAAAAAAAAGAAAAGTCAAAATTGTGAGATAAAATGTTAAAATTATGAAATAAAATGTTACAATTATTAGATAAAAAGACAAAATTATGAGATAAAATGTTAACATTATTAGATAAAAAGACAAAATTATGAGATAAAATGTTAAAATTATTAGATAAAAAGACAAAATTATGAGATAAAATGTTAAAATTACGAGATAAAAAGACAAAATTATTAGATAAAATGTTACAATTATTCGATAAAAAGACAAAATTATGAGATAAAATGTTACAATTATTCGATAAAAAGACAAAATTATGAGATAAAATGTTAAAATTATTCGATAAAAAGCCAAAATTATGAGATAAAATGTTAACATTATGAGATAAAATGTTACAATTATTCGATAAAAAGCCAAAATTATTAGATAAAATGTTGAAATTATGAAATAAGTTTTTTACACAACAGTGTGTCTAAATTCAGAAGTGTGTGTTTGTTTCGTTGTGTTAAATGATAAAGATGTGAATGTTCCAGTAGGTTTAGCATCAACTGAACCTGAGTTCCGTCATGTCGTGGTTCTTTTGTTTCCATGTGTTTGAAGACACAGAACCCACACATAAAACACACCTGTTTGTCTTTAATGATAACCTGACATGTCTTTGTCTGCTGTTTACATCCTTACACACACACACACACACACACACACACACACACACACACACACACACACACACACACATACACACACACACACACACACACACACACACACATACACACACACACACACACACACACATACACACACACACACACACAGACACACACACACACATACACACACACACACACACATACACACACACATACACACACACACACACACAGACACACACAGACACACACATACACACACACACACACACATACACACACACATACACACACACACACACACACACACACACACACACAGACACACACACACACAGACACACACAGACACACACAGACACACACATACACACACACACACACACACACACACAGACACACACAGACACACACACACACACACAGACACACACACACACATACACACACACACACACACATACACACACACATACACACACACACACACACACACACACACACAGACACACACAGACACACACACACACAGACACACACACAGACACACACATACACACACACACACACACAGACACACACACACACACACACACACACAGACACACACAGACACACACACATACACACACACACGCACACACACAGACAGACACAGACAGACAGACAGACAGACACACACACATACACACACACACACACACACACACAGACACACACACACACAGACACACACAGACACACACATACACACACACACACACACATACACACACACATACACACACACACACACACACACACAGACACACACACACACAGACACACACAGACACACACAGACACACACACACACACAGACACACACATACACACACACACACACACACACACACACACACACACACACAGACACACACAGACACACACACACACACACAGACACACACACACACACATACACACACACACACACACATACACACACACATACACACACACACACACACACACACACACACACAGACACACACAGACACACACACACACAGACACACACACACACACAGACACACACATACACACACACACACACACAGACACACACACACACACACACACACACACACACACACACACAGACACACACAGACACACACACATACACACACACACGCACACACACAGACAGACACAGACAGACAGACAGACAGACACACACACACACACACACAGACAGACAGACACTCACAGACAGACAGACAGACACAGACAGACAGACAGACAGACACACACACACACACACACACACAGACAGACAGACACTCACAGACAGACAGACAGACACAGACAGACAGACACAGACAGACAGACAGACAGACAGACAGACACACACACACACACACACACAGACAGACAGACACTCACAGACAGACAGACAGACACAGACAGACAGACAGACAGACACACACACACACACACACACACACACACAGACAGACAGACACTCACAGACAGACAGACAGACACAGACAGACAGACACAGACAGACAGACAGACAGACAGACAGACAGTACTAAACTATTTACTTCCATATCATTATTATTTCCACTTTCTATCGTAAAAAGTCAAAATAATGAGATAAAAAGTAGTGAAGCATTTTTGATGATCACAGATACGATCACTGAAGGAGTTTTAAATGTTTACACTTTTTATTTAACTATGAATATTTACAACCTTAGATGCAAATATTTGTTACATCTGTAACTATTAATTCATTAAATCTTTTTATATTTTTATAATATAGAAATGTTCTGTGTTTTTGTTTCATCCATTAATCAGATGAATTCCATTTTTTAAAACCCTTTAACTTCTGATGCATCATTGGTGAGTGTTCTATATGTATAAGTTATTTTAAATATTTATTATTTATCTGAAATAATGTCTGAGCAGGGACGACACAAGACTGAAGTTAATTTAATTTGTGTTCGTTCATCTGTCTGGATGTGTGAAGCAGTGGTAGACTAATAATAATTACACTACTATGGTACATTTACTAAAAATAATTACAACACATAAGGCTACATGCTAACAGACGCTAGTACTCACCAGTGAGGCTACATGCTAACAGACGCTAGTACTCACCAGTGAGGCTACATGCTAACAGACCCTAGTACTCACCAGTGAGGCTACATGCTAACAGATGCTAATACTCACCAGTGAGGATACATGCTAACAGATGCCGATACTCACCAGTGAGGATACATGCTAACAGATGCCGGTACTCACCAGTGAGGATACATGCTAACAGATGCCGGTACTCACCAGTGAGGATACATGCTAACAGATGCCGGTACTCACCAGTGAGGATACGTGCTAACAGACGCCAGTACTCACCAGTGAGGATACATGCTAACAGACGCTAGTACTCACCAGTGAGGATACATGCTAACAGACGCTAGTACTCACCAGTGAGGCTACATGCTAACAGATGCTCATACTTACCATTGAGGCTACATGCTAACAGATGCTAGTACTCACCAGTGAGGCTATATGCTAACATATGCTAATACTCACCAGTGAGGATACGTGCTAACAGACGCTAGTACTCACCAGTGAGGCTACATGCTAACAGACACTAGTACTCACCAGTGAGGCTACATGCTAACAGATGCCAGTACTCACCAGTGAGGCTACATGCTAACAGATGCCAGTACTCACCAGTGAGGCTACATGATAACAGATGCTCGTCCTTACCATTGAGGCTACATGCTAACAGACGCTAGTACTCACCAGTGAGGCTATATGCTAACATATGCTAATACTCACCAGTGAGGCTACATGCTAACAGAAGCTAGCAGTCACCAGTGAGGCTACATGCTAACAGATGCTAATACTCACCAGTTAGCAAACGCTCTGAGTCGTTTGGAATTTTGGATGCCAGGGTTCCTGAGCGGTCTACAAAAGTCTTAAAAAGTCTAAAATTCAGAAAGATAAATTTTAGGTCTTAAAAGGTCTTAAAAATACAAATATTTTCATACCAGGTCTAAAATTTGACATCAGCTCTGTCCATTCTGACAGAAGTGTGACATTATAAGGCACACTGGACTATAAGGTACACTGGACTATAAGGTACACTGGACTATAAGGTACACTGGACTATAAGGCACACTGGATTATAAGGTACACTGGACTATAAGGTACACTTGATTATAAGGTACACTGAACTATAAGGTACACTGGACTATAAGGCACACTGGATTATAAAGTACACTGGACTATAAGGTACACTGGATTATAAAGTACACTGGACTATAAGGTACACTGGATTATAAGGTACACTGGACTATAAGGTACACTGGATTATAAGGTACACTGGACTATAATGTACACTGGATTATAAGGTACACTGGACTATAAGGTACACTGGATTATAAGGTACACTGGACTATAAGGTGACACTGGATTATAAGGTACACTGGATTATAAGGCACGGTCGACTATAAGGTACACTGGACTATAAGGTACACTGGACTATAAGGTACACTGGACTATAAGGTACAGTGACTTCTGTCACAGTTAAAAAAGCAGTTGGCTGTGGGTCGACCCACACATCAGTGTCAGGTGCACTAGAGTAAACAAGTCTAAATGAGGAGATAAAACTATAAACTATCAGATAAAAAGTCTAAATTCACAGTCATTAACCCTAACCTTAATGAATCCATATATAAGGTTTTTTAAGTGAGCCTTATAGTCTAGAACATATGGTATTAGTCAGCTCAGTGTGTACCTTTCATATTTAAGTCTATATTACATAAACATAAGAACCTTTTTCATTTCCAATACAAAGTCCCATGGTTTTGTGAATTAAATGTGGTGGTGTTTTTTTATGTGAGGGGGGTCTGGGTGTTGGTTTAAAATGTTTGTCTTTGTTTGTTTTCAGTGACATGAACAGCAGACTGCTTTATTCTATCCAGAGATAGCCAGTCTGCACCATGGACGCTCATGTGGAATGACCCCACCTCTTCCTGCTGGGGTGACTGGCCAACAGTTGGGGGCAAAAATGCACAGGGTCGGTGGGTTGTGGGTTGTGGTCCTGGTGTCCCTGGTGTCCTCCCAGAGTACGGGGGCCTTAGTGTGGGACACGCTCACAAACCGTACGGAAAACGCCACTGCCGCAGACGACGGATTTGTCCCAGTTGTGTTCACAAAAGTCAGTCAGATAATTGCCCGAGAGGGGAGCTGTGCGCTGATTGATTGTAATGTCACCGGAGAGCCGTTCCCCAGCGTTCAGTGGTTCAACTCCCATGGAGAACGCCTGGACACGGAAAGCAACGGTAAGACTCAACCCTGATACTTTAAACCTGGTTTCTGGTTCACCTGGTCTCCACTGTGTCAGGGTGTCAGGTTAGTCCTTTAATAAGTCTAATTATAGGCTAAGGCTATGGCACTGGGTCAAAGGTCACACATATTTGTTATCCATATAAACAGTTGAACTTTATAGAATTAACCATATCTTAATTATTATGATGAGTTAATAACTATAGATCAAATACAAACACATTTTTTTATTACAGTACAAAGTAATACGAATAATCAATGGAACAGATTATTATGCATCAACACATCCTGTTTAGATCAAAGTAAATATCCTAACATGACATGATGTTGTTGATAAAACTGTAAGTGTCATGTATAAGGTTTTTAATCAGGAGTTCAGATGTTCCAGTCCACACACATATTTCCCTCTTCTATCACCTAGTTTGATTATTGATCAGCTCTTCAGAAGCCTGATAATGATGGAATGACTTCCATGTGTGATAATAATAATAATAATAATGATAATAATAATAATAATAATAATGATAATAATAATGATAATAATAATGATAATGATAATGATAATAATAATAATAATGATAATAATAATAATGATAATAATAATAATAATAATGATAATAATAATAATGATAATAATAATAATAATGATAATAATAATGATAATAATAATAATAATAATAATAATGATAATAATAATAATAATAATAATAATAATGATAATAATAATAATGATAATAATAATAATAATGATAATAATAATAATGATAATAATAATGATAATAATAATAATAATAATAATAATAATAATAATGATAATAATGATAATAATAATAATAATAATAATAATAATGATAATAATAATAATAATAATAATAATAATAATGATAATAATAATAATAATAATAATAATGATAATAATAATAATAATAATAATAATAATAATGATAATAATAATAATAATAATAATAATAATAATAATAATAATAATAATAATGATAATAATAATGATAATAATAATAATAATGATAATAATAATAATAATAATGATAATAATAATAATGATAATAATAATAATAATAATAATAATAATAATGATAATAATAATAATAATAATAATAATAATAATGATAATAATAATAATAATAATAATAATGATAATAATAATAATAATAATAATAATGATAATAATAATAATAATAATAATAATAATAATAATAATAATAATAATAATGATAATAATAATGATAATAATAATAATAATAATGATAATAATAATAATGATAATAATAATAATAATAATAATGATAATAATAATAATGATAATAATAATAATAATGATAATAATAATAATGATAATAATAATAATGATAATAATAATAATAATGATAATAATAATAATAATAATAATAATAATAATAATAATAATAATAATAATAATGATAATAATAATAATAATAATGATAATGATAATAATAATAATAATGATAATAATAATAATGATGATAATAATAATAATGATAATGATAATAATAATAATGATGATAATAATAATAATAATAATGATGATAATAATAATAATGATAATAATAATAATAATAATGATAATAATAATAATAATAATAATGATAATAATAATAATAATAATAATGATAATAATAATAATGATAATAATAATAATAATAATGATAATAATGATAATAATAATAATAATAATAATAATGATAATGATAATGATAATAATAATAATAATAATAATAATGATAATAATAATAATAATAATAATAATAATAATAATAATAATAATAATAATGATAATAATAATAATGATAATAATAATAATAATAATAATAATAATAATGATAATAATAATAATAATGATAATAATAATAATAATAATGATAATAATAATAATAATAATAATGATAATAATAATAATAATGATAATAATAATAATAATAATGATAATAATAATAATAATAATAATAATAATAATGATAATAATAATGATAATAATAATAATAATGATAATAATAATAATAATAATAATGATAATAATAATAATGATAATAATAATAATAATAATAATGATAATAATAATAATAATAATAATAATAATAATGATAATAATAATAATGATAATAATAATAATAATAATAATAATAATAATAATGATAATAATAATGATAATAATAATAATAATGATAATAATAATAATAATAATAATAATAATAATGATAATAATAATAATGATAATAATAATAATAATAATGATAATAATAATAATGATAATAATAATAATAATAATAATAATGATAATAATAATAATAATAATGATAATAATAATAATGATAATAATAATAATAATAATAATAATAATAATGATAATAATAATAATAATAATGATAATAATAATAATGATAATAATAATAATAATAATAATAATAATAATAATAATAATAATAATAATAATAATAATAATAATGATAATAATAATGATAATAATAATAATAATGATAATAATAATAATAATAATAATAATAATAATAATAATAATAATAATAATAATAATAATAATGTTGTATAGCACCTTTCATACAAACACTGTAGCCCAAAGTGCTTCACACTGATGGAAGGAGAGATTTAGAAACTCTTTTTTTATTTTAAAATTGTTTAATGTTTTTTTATTTAATTTTTAAATTATTTATTTTTATTTGTAGATCGTTTAAATGGTTTTCATTTCTTTCATTCATTTTAACTATTTGATTTTTAATTGAATTTAAATAATACTATAATGTTTGTAATTTTTTTTTTTTATTTTAATGTATTTTCATTTATTTCTTTTTAAAATTGTATTTATTAATTACATTTTATTTGCTTAAAAAAAGGAGATATTTAAAACATGTAGGACACTGGGCTACAAGGACTGGATTTGAGAACCAGGGTTAATTTTTCAAACAACTATGGCAAGAAATTACCAAAACAAATAGATGTGTCTGTTAGAAACTATACAACAGCCTAAAGATCTGAAATGAAATACCAGGAAAGTATGTCTTCACTAAACATAAATGTTAATTTAACGTGGAACCAAACATTGTCATTTATTTTATTGTTAAACCTCTGAGGGTAAACTTTAACTTTTTATTCTGGTATTTTCAGGAGTACGTAGTCATACAAATTTAACCAAAAGTCATGAAAACTCTTAAAGTGTGTCTGAACCCTGTAAATGTGTAAATGTGTAAATGTGTGAATGTGTAAATGTGTGAATGTGTAAATGTGTGAATGTATAAATGTGTAAATGTGTGAATGTATAAATGTGTGAATGTATAAATGTGTGAATGTATAAATGTGTGAATGTATAAATGTGTAAATGTGTAAATGTATAAATGTGTGAATGTATAAATGTGTGAATGTATAAATGTGTGAATGTATAAATGTGTAAATGTATAAATGTGTAAATGTGTGAATGTGTAAATGTATAAATGTGTGAATGTGTAAATGTATAAATGTGTAAATGTGTGAATGTGTGAATGTGTAAATGTATAAATGTGTGAATGTGTAAATGTGTGAATGTATAAATGTGTAAATGTGTAAATGTGTAAATGTATAAATGTGTAAATGTATAAATGTGTAAATGTGTAAATGTGTAAATGTGTAAATGTATAAATGTGTAAATGTATAAATGTATAAATGTGTAAATGTGTGAATGTGTGAATGTGTAAATGTGTGAATGTGTGAATGTGTGAATGTGTAAATGTATAAATGTGTAAATGTATAAATGTGTAAATGTGTGAATGTATAAATGTATAAATGTATAAATGTGTAAATGTGTGAATGTATAAATGTGTGAATGTGTAAATGTATAAATGTGTAAATGTATAAATGTATAAATGTGTAAATGTGTAAATGTGTGAATGTGTGAATGTGTGAATGTGTGAATGTATAAATGTGTAAATGTGTAAATGTGTGAATGTGTAAATGTATAAATGTATAAATGTGTGAATGTGTGAATTTGTAAATGTATAAAAGTGTAAATGTATAAATGTGTGAATGTATAAATGTGTAAATGTATAAATGTGTAAATGTGTGAATGTGTAAATGTGTGAATGTATAAATGTGTGAATGTATAAATGTGTAAATGTGTAAATGTATAAATGTGTAAATGTGTAAATGTGTAAATGTATAAATGTATAAATGTGTAAATGTGTAAATGTATAAATGTGTAAATGTGTAAATGTATAAATGTATAAATGTGTAAATGTGTAAATGTGTAAATGTATAAATGTGTAAATGTATAAATGTGTAAATGTGTAAATGTGTAAATGTGTAAATGTATAAATGTGTAAATGTATAAATGTATAAATGTGTAAATGTGTGAATGTGTGAATGTGTAAATGTGTGAATGTGTGAATGTGTGAATGTGTAAATGTATAAATGTGTAAATGTATAAATGTGTAAATGTGTGAATGTATAAATGTATAAATGTATAAATGTGTAAATGTGTGAATGTATAAATGTGTGAATGTGTAAATGTATAAATGTGTAAATGTATAAATGTATAAATGTGTAAATGTGTAAATGTGTGAATGTGTGAATGTGTGAATGTGTGAATGTATAAATGTGTAAATGTGTAAATGTGTGAATGTGTAAATGTATAAATGTATAAATGTGTGAATGTGTGAATTTGTAAATGTATAAAAGTGTAAATGTATAAATGTGTGAATGTATAAATGTGTAAATGTATAAATGTGTAAATGTGTGAATGTGTAAATGTGTGAATGTATAAATGTGTGAATGTATAAATGTGTAAATGTGTAAATGTATAAATGTGTAAATGTGTAAATGTGTAAATGTATAAATGTATAAATGTGTAAATGTGTAAATGTATAAATGTGTAAATGTGTAAATGTATAAATGTATAAATGTGTAAATGTGTAAATGTATAAATGTGTAAATGTGTAAATGTGTAAATGTATAAATGTATAAATGTGTAAATGTATAAATGTGTGAATGTATAAATGTGTGAATGTATAAATGTGTGAATGTATAAATGTGTAAATGTGTAAATGTATAAATGTGTGAATGTATAAATGTGTGAATGTATAAATGTGTGAATGTGTAAATGTATAAATGTGTGAATGTGTAAATGTATAAATGTGTAAATGTGTGAATGTGTGAATGTGTAAATGTATAAATGTGTGAATGTGTAAATGTGTGAATGTATAAATGTGTAAATGTGTAAATGTGTAAATGTATAAATGTGTAAATGTATAAATGTGTAAATGTGTAAATGTGTAAATGTGTAAATGTATAAATGTGTAAATGTATAAATGTATAAATGTGTAAATGTGTGAATGTGTGAATGTGTAAATGTGTGAATGTGTGAATGTGTGAATGTGTAAATGTATAAATGTGTAAATGTATAAATGTGTAAATGTGTGAATGTATAAATGTATAAATGTATAAATGTGTAAATGTGTGAATGTATAAATGTGTGAATGTGTAAATGTATAAATGTGTAAATGTATAAATGTATAAATGTGTAAATGTGTAAATGTGTGAATGTGTGAATGTGTGAATGTGTGAATGTATAAATGTGTAAATGTGTAAATGTGTGAATGTGTAAATGTATAAATGTATAAATGTGTGAATGTGTGAATTTGTAAATGTATAAAAGTGTAAATGTATAAATGTGTGAATGTATAAATGTGTAAATGTATAAATGTGTAAATGTGTGAATGTGTAAATGTGTGAATGTATAAATGTGTGAATGTATAAATGTGTAAATGTGTAAATGTATAAATGTGTAAATGTGTAAATGTGTAAATGTATAAATGTATAAATGTGTAAATGTGTAAATGTATAAATGTGTAAATGTGTAAATGTATAAATGTATAAATGTGTAAATGTGTAAATGTATAAATGTGTAAATGTGTAAATGTGTAAATGTATAAATGTATAAATGTGTAAATGTGTAAATGTGTAAATGTGTAAATGTGTAAATGTGTAAATGTATAAATGTGTAAATGTATAAATGTGTAAATGTATAAATGTGTAAATGTATAAATGTGTAAATGTGTAAATGTGTAAATGTATAAATGTGTAAATGTGTGAATGTGTAAATGTGTAAATGTGTAAATGTGTAAATGTATAAATGTATAAATGTGTGAATGTATAAATGTGTAAATGTATAAATGTGTAAATGTGTAAATGTGTGAATGTATAAATGTGTAAATGTGTAAATGTGTGAATGTATAAATGTGTAAATGTGTAAATGTGTGAATGTGTAAATGTATGAATGTGTAAATGTGTGAATGTGTGAATGTGTGAATGTATAAATGTGTAAATGTATAAATGTGTAAATGTGTGAATGTGTAAATGTATAAAAGTGTAAATGTATAAATGTGTGAATGTATAAATGTGTAAATGTATAAATGTGTAAATGTGTGAATGTGTAAATGTGTGAATGTATAAATGTGTGAATGTATAAATGTGTAAATGTGTAAATGTATAAATGTGTAAATGTATAAATGTGTAAATGTATAAATGTATAAATGTATAAATGTGTAAATGTGTAAATGTATAAATGTGTAAATGTGTAAATGTATAAATGTGTAAATGTGTAAATGTGTAAATGTGTAAATGTATAAATGTGTAAATGTGTGAATGTGTAAATGTGTGAATGTATAAATGTGTGAATGTATAAATGTGTAAATGTGTAAATGTATAAATGTGTAAATGTATAAATGTGTAAATGTATAAATGTATAAATGTGTAAATGTGTAAATGTGTAAATGTATAAATGTGTAAATGTGTAAATGTGTAAATGTATAAATGTGTAAATGTGTAAATGTGTAAATGTGTAAATGTATAAATGTGTAGATACCCAGGCTGTGCTAACACTTCTCCTAACAGAACCTGTTGAAACTTGTTATCAGACACAGAAACATTGTTATTATGAGCCACACAGTCTGATCAGCCTGTTCCCTACAGTCTTCACACACAGGAATATCATTAGGGAGGGTTATAGTTTGACACAGCACAGTTGTATCACTAATAAACAGCAGCTCCACTAATCTATTAACACTAACCCTCAGTGGACTAGTGTGTGTGTGTGTGTGTGTGTGTGTGTGTGTGTGTTCTACAGGCTGATAGAACTCACACTGACACACTCCCTGTGGTCTCACCACATCACACTCACATCCCATGATAAAGTGTGGGGATAAAATAAAAAACAGTGCTATTGGACGGTCAGGGTGTATGTCCTGGAACACAATCATCTGTTTTACACACTGAAGGAAACTGAGCATATGAAGTAAGGCTCCGCCCATACATTGGCCGGCCCATATATTTAGCCCATTTTTGAGTATTTTAAGTAGGGTTGTCACGATACAAAAATTTCCAACTCGATACCGATACTAAGGATAATACTCGATACTAATTTCGATACTGGAGATGTGAGGGATTCCTTTTAAAATGTCCTCCATGGACTGTTAAAAAAAGGTAGTGAGTGCGGGTGCAGAATAAATGCATGTCTATCTCTTGGTAAGTTAAGGTAGGTCTATCTTTTTGTTCAAGCCCTTCTGCAGTGCTAACTGCAAGACTCTTTATGGTCGAGTGATTATGTGCGCGGGCGGCAGCGTATTGCATCATGTGACCACCGCGGACCCCTTGCGGTACTATGGCAAGCCAAAGTGTTCACATAGCCACGCGTTGTCTTTATTATATCACATGTTACAGAACGCATTCTAGAACGCGTGCCATTGTGCGCGCCAGAGCGCGTCCTGTAACACGTGATATAATAAACACAACGCGTGGCTATGTGAACACTTTGGCTTGCCATACGGGACTAGCAGCGCGCACGTCAAAAATGATAGGCTGACATGCTCACGGTGGCCTCCGTGGTGGTAACGTGATACTATGCGCTACCGCCTGGCTGCCGCCCGCGCGCATAAACGTTCGACTATATGGAGGCCTTTAAAAGCAAAGTTACATGGGATGGTCCAATCACAGACCTATAGAAATAGTGTATAGGTCTGTGGTCGCACTGGCGTCATCCCGTGTGCTGTCAGAGGCAGCTGGAGAAAAAAAGAGACTTTAACTTACACGCCGGCATTACGGCTGTGCCAGAGCTGACCGCGTTGATGCCTGTTTACAATTCTTAACGTTACCCGCTACAAAAAAGCGGCGACGCGCCATAAAAACAAAAATCGATTTTCCAGCAACTTAGTATCTAATTAGATACCAAGGGTCAATATCGATTTAGTATCTAAAATCCATTTTTTTGACAACACTACTTTTAAGTGAATCGACATCGGCCTATTCCCCCCCCAGGCACACAGTCAGGTTTATGACCAGGTTTGAAGACCCTCAATGGCAGCCGTCACCCCTCCTCCACTGATAGAACACTTAACATACAGCCAGGTTCAGTTTGACACTTTCAGAGTGTAAAACGAGTTTAACTTGGAAACATGAATGTCATACCAGGTAATCCATGTGTGTGGAAGGTTAGTAAAGGCTAATGTATTGACCACACCTGACTATCACAAAAATATTTACTGACGACCGAACAGTTCATCTTATTCTAGTGTTATTTTATTTTATTTTATTCCTGCTCCTCCTCTAACACACTGAATAAAACAACTGTTACAACAAACACAATATTTACTTTCACAGTCACACAACTACCTGCAGAGTCACAAAACTGGTTACCATTGGCAACGGGCGTTAACGGTGCAGCAGGCGATTATCGAAAAAAATCCACCCACAGAACGCTGGGAACGTCCATTCAAAGTGAATGGGAGCTGACGGAACGTTCTAGAGGGACGTAGAATAACTGTTTAAAATCTGTGACTGAAGAGGACATTAACGGTTTAAAATCTATGACTGAAGAGGACATTAACGGTTTAAAATCTACGACTGAAGAGGACATTAACGGTTTAAAATCTATGACTGAAGAGGACATTAACGGTTTAAAATCTATGACTGAAGAGGACATTAACGGTTTAAAATCTACGACTGAAGAGGACATTAACTGTTTAAAATCTATGACTGAAGAGGACATTAACGGTTTAAAATCTACGACTGAAGAGGACATTAACGGTTTAAAATCTACTACTGAAGAGGACATTAACGGTTTAAAATCTACTACTGAAGAGGACATTAACGGTTTAAAATCTACGACTGAAGAGGACATTAACTGTTTAAAATCTATGACTGAAGAGGACATTAACTGTTTAAAATCTGATACTGAAGAGGACATTAACTGTTTAAAATCTACGACTGAAGAGGACATTAACGGTTTAAAATCTATGACTGAAGAGGACATTAACGGTTTAAAATCTACGACTGAAGAGGACATTAACGGTTTAAAATCTATGACTGAAGAGGACATTAACGGTTTAAAATCTACGACTGAAGAGGACATTAACGGTTTAAAATCTATGACTGAAGAGGACATTAACGGTTTAAAATCTACTACTGAAGAGGACATTAACGGTTTAAAATCTACTACTGAAGAGGACATTAACGGTTTAAAATCTACGACTGAAGAGGACATTAACGGTTTAAAATCTATGACTGAAGAGGACATTAACGGTTTAAAATCTACGACTGAAGAGGACATTAACGGTTTAAAATCTATGACTGAAGAGGACATTAACGGTTTAAAATCTACTACTGAAGAGGACATTAACGGTTTAAAATCTATGACTGAAGAGGACATTAACGGTTTAAAATCTACGGCTGAAGAGGACATTAACGGTTTAAAATCTACGACTGAAGAGGACATTAACGGTTTAAAATCTATGACTGAAGAGGACATTAACGGTTTAAAATCTACTACTGAAGAGGACATTAACGGTTTAAAATCTACGACTGAAGAGGACATTAACGGTTTAAAATCTATGACTGAAGAGGACATTAACGGTTTAAAATCTACTACTGAAGAGGACATTAACGGTTTAAAATCTACGACTGAAGAGGACATTAACGGTTTAAAATCTATGACTGAAGAGGACATTAACGGTTTAAAATCTACTACTGAAGAGGACATTAACGGTTTAAAATCTATGACTGAAGAGGACATTAACGGTTTAAAATCTACGGCTGAAGAGGACATTAACGGTTTAAAATCTATGACTGAAGAGGACATTAACGGTTTAAAATCTATGACTGAAGAGGACATTAACGGTTTAAAATCTACTACTGAAGAGGACATTAACGGTTTAAAATCTACGACTGAAGAGGACATTAACGGTTTAAAATCTATGACTGAAGAGGACATTAACGGTTTAAAATCTACTACTGAAGAGGACATTAACGGTTTAAAATCTACTACTGAAGAGGACATTAACGGTTTAAAATCTACTACTGAAGAGGACATTAACGGTTTAAAATCTATGACTGAAGAGGACATTAACGGTTTAAAATCTACTACTGAAGAGGACATTAACGGTTTAAAATCTATGACTGAAGAGGACATTAACGGTTTAAAATCTACGACTGAAGAGGACATTAACGGTTTAAAATCTATGACTGAAGAGGACATTAACGGTTTAAAATCTATGACTGAAGAGGACATTAACTGTTTAAAATCTACGACTGAAGAGGACATTAACGGTTTAAAATCTATGACTGAAGAGGACATTAACGGTTTAAAATCTACTACTGAAGAGGACATTAACGGTTTAAAATCTATGACTGAAGAGGACATTAACGGTTTAAAATCTATGACTGAAGAGGACATTAACGGTTTAAAATCTATGACTGAAGAGGACATTAACGGTTTAAAATCTACTACTGAAGAGGACATTAACGGTTTAAAATCTACTACTGAAGAGGACATTAACGGTTTAAAATCTATGACTGAAGAGGACATTAACGGTTTAAAATCTACGACTGAAGAGGACATTAACGGTTTAAAATCTATGACTGAAGAGGACATTAACGGTTTAAAATCTATGACTGAAGAGGACATTAACTGTTTAAAATCTACGACTGAAGAGGACATTAACGGTTTAAAATCTATGACTGAAGAGGACATTAACGGTTTAAAATCTACTACTGAAGAGGACATTAACGGTTTAAAATCTATGACTGAAGAGGACATTAACGGTTTAAAATCTATGACTGAAGAGGACATTAACGGTTTAAAATCTATGACTGAAGAGGACATTAACGGTTTAAAATCTACGACTGAAGAGGACATTAACGGTTTAAAATCTACTTCATTTTAACTATTTCACATTTTCAGTCCAGACTAACCTGAGAAACTTGATCCAATCATCATTTAATACTTTTCATTTTCTTTATCAGTAACATTTCATTAGTTTAATTTCAGAATCCTTTTATTTATAGATTAGTATCATTAATAATGATATTGTTTTGGGTGGTCACATGTTAATGACGTCTACAGACCACTCTGCACATGCTCAGTCACACACCAAATGTAGGACATGACCCAGGACAGTCTCACTGTCATTAAAAACAGTCTAGTATGTCCTGTCCTCTACATGTTCTTTGTGTTAACTCAACCCTCAGTAGTGTATTCAGATTAAATGAGTCACTCTATAACATTTAAATATTGAAGGAGTGGCAGCAGAAAATCAGGTCAGCGTCTCTCCACAGTAAACGACCAAACACAAACCATCTGCTCAGTAGATGTGTGTGTGTCAGTAGTAATTATTAGTTTTAAAGAAGACACTTTATCACAGTAATAGTGTTGATGTAACCTTTGAACACATTTATCTGTAGTTCTGTCATCTGTTAGCTTTATAATGTCACACTACAGCACAATGTTCGTATTCACTAAAGCAGCAGCATTAGTAGCATTAGCAGCATTAGCATTAGCAGCACTAGCATTAGCAGCAGCATATACACTAATGTAACAATACTCATTTATAAATGATCATACTAGCATTAGCACTCTCATACTAGCAAAAACCAAGACAAAATGACCAAACCAAAATACATGTATAATAACTGGAAAAGCACAAACCTCCACCAAGGCACCCCCCCCCCCCTCTGAAAAAAGCGAGGTCCACCAAGGAGGTTGTTTTTGTTGAAGTTTATCTGTCTATCTGTCTGTCTGCAACATTACTCAAAATGTAATGGATGGATTTTGTATTATGTATTATCTGCTTCCTGCAATGTCAAATTTCAAAGTGATCCAGAATCCAGGATCTCTTCCAGATCACCTCCAAAATGTAATCATTTGTTCCTTCTGACACTACCATCACATTCTGGAAATGTTATCAAAATCCATCCATAACTTTTTGAGTAATGTTGCTGACAGACAGACGGACAGATGGACAGACAGACAAACTCCAGCGAAAAAACATAACCTCCGGGGTGGAAATGCATATTAATCTGCTTGTCCTTATGGTTATATAGTGATTACACACACACACACATATATATATATATATATATATATATATATATATATATATATATATATATATATGAAAACAGACTTTCTTCTGTATATTTTAATAAAACTTATTAGTTTATATTTGTTTTTAAAGTGTTTGATGTCCTGGTGGAAAACTATGTCCAAACATTTGTGTCTGACGTCCTCTTCTTCTTCCTGTTTGTAGGAGGGAAATGGTGGCTGCTGGACAACGGCGTCCTCAACATCACCAGCATCGAGTTCGCAGACCGGGGGAAGTACACCTGCATGGCGTCCAACGTCCACGGCACGTCCAACTGCACGGTGACGCTGCGTGTGGTGTTTACCAACGGGGACATGGGCGTCTACTACATGGTGGTCTGCCTGGTCACCTTCACCATCATCATGGCTCTGAATGTCACGCGCCTTTGCATGATGAGCAGCCACCTGAAGAAGACCGAGAAAGCCATCAACGAGTTCTTCCGCACCGAGGGCGCCGAGAAGCTCCAGAAGGCCTTCGAGATCGCCAAGCGCATCCCCATCATCACCTCGGCCAAGACGCTGGAGCTGGCCAAGGTCACGCAGTTCAAGACCATGGAGTTTGCGCGTTACATCGAGGAGCTAGCACGTAGCATCCCGCTGCCGCCGCTCATCATGAACTGCCGCACCTTCATGGAGGAGATCCTGGAGGTGGTGGGCGTGGAGGAGATGAGGCACACTTTTGTCAGACAAGCGCCGGAGGGAAGGCGAGAGGTGGTAGCGGGCCAGGTGGCCGCCATCGGAGCCAGGGACGTTTTCACCATCCTGCAGGAGAGGGAACGAGAACGAAGCCGAGAGAGGGAGCGCAGCGACTCTCCTACGGCTGACTCTGACAACTCATCTGTCCACGAGCAGCCACGGCACATCGCCATCCAGGTGTCAGTCCATCCACCGCTCACCACAGGAGGATACTGTAATATAGAAGCTCCCAACCAGCAGGAAGCCATAAGCTCCTCCCCTCTGCCACCGGCCGCTCCCAACCACCAGGAGCAAAGCCAACCCAAGGACGAGCAGGCCAATGAACAACCGGTGGCCGATAAGACCCCATCCCCCTGCCAGGTGTTCTACGAGAGCCATGTGTGAGGACCAACAACCCAACAACAAGTCAACCGCTATGCATTTTGGGCTGAAGACGTAGAAACTGCCGGTCTCACCACACCTCTGGACCTCTGGACTTCACATTCTGACACTGAAGACATAGAAACTGCAGCTCTCACCACACCTCTGGACTTCACATTCTGACACTGAAGACATAGAAACTGCAGCTCTCACCACACCTCTGGACTTCACATTCTGACACTGAAGACATAGAAACTGCAGCTCTCACCACACCTCTGGACTTCACATTCTGACACTGAAGACATAGAAACTGCAGCTCTCACCACACCTCTGGACTTCACATTCTGACACTGAAGACATAGAAACTGCAGCTCTCACCACACCTCTGGACCTCTGGACTTCACATTCTGACACTGAAGACGTAGAAACTGCAGCTCTCACCACACCTCTGGACTTCACATTCTGACACTAAAGACATAGAAACTGCAGCTCTCACCACACCTCTGGACTTCACATTCTGACACTAAAGACATAGAAACTGCAGCTCTCACCACACCTCTGGACCTCTGGAATTCACATTGTGACACTGAATACGTAGAAGTCTGTCCGGGCTAGACTCCTAGTCTAGTTTCGCTCAATGTAACTTTTGTCTAGATTTTCCTGAAACTGGTCGACCAATCACAGTGAAGTATAGAGTCAGAGGGCGGGACTAACAAAGAGACGCTGTGATGATTGGTAGAGAAACAAGTGTAAACAACCATAGAAGAAGAACAACAACAGGTGTAGATTTCCTTTTATCACAGATGAGTGAAGAATGTGAGAAAACGTCAACAATCTTTAAATTCTTTTTACAGAAGCGACAACAGTCGTTCAGCTCCATAATCCACCATTTTGTTTAGTCATTCCTAACTTTCTCCAGACTCCTCCGTCAACTTTCAGACGCTCTAACTACGTCATCCTAAAGATTACACTGATTGGTTGTAGTACCGTCCTATTAGGTTCACCACAGCGGTGGACCTGTGGACCTGACATTGTGACAGTGAATAGTCTTTTGTGAACAGAAGGATGTTAAAGCGTTTTGGCGTCAGTGCAGAGGAAACCACACCCACAGAGGAAACCACACCCACATAGTTTTTCACTTTGGCCTTTTCATGGTTGAATGTACAGGGGAGGGTCCACCCACAGGAACCACTCTGACCCCACCCACCACCACCCAGGGGATCTTTAGGTTCCTCCTGTGGAAGTCACTGACAACCAAACCATCACACACACACACACACACAAACACACAAACATAGACACACACACACACACACATAAACACACAGAGACACACACACACACATAAACACACAAATATAGACACACACACACACACACACAAATATAGACACACACACACACATAAACACACAAATATAGACACACACACACATAAACACACAAACATAGACACACACACACACATATACACACACACACACACGCACACACATAGACACACACACACACATATACACACACACACACACATATACACACGCACACGCACACACATAGACACACACACAAACATAGACACACACACATATACACACACACACACACACACACACACATAGACACACACACACACATAGACACACACACACAGTCTCTGCTGGATGAATGGAACCCTCACCCTTGTGGTGGTGACACTCTTACTGCAGATCCACTGACAAACTGACAGTTTAAGTTGAATGGATTTTTTTGATCCACTCCATTTCATCTTCAGCATTTTCTTCTTCGAGGCACAAATCAATGTTTTTTCTTTTATTGGAAAATACATCGTCTGTGCCGACTGGGACACAAACACATTGACCACAAGTCACATGATGAACAAGACTTGGATCCATTGCCCCATGAAAAAAAAATTATATATATATATATATATATATATATATATACACACACACACACGTGTCTGTGGCTGTCAATGAGTTAATGTTATTAATTCATTAAAATTGAAATTAAATGCGTAAATGTGTTTATTAAATGTGTTGGGGAAAAAAACATTATTTGACTAATTCATTATTTCCTGGTCCTTGTGTTTCAGTGGCTCAGTGGGCGTGGCTAAAGTCAATCTAGTCCAATCCAGTGTTGGAGCCAGAGTCCAGGTTTTTATGCTACAGACACACTGAATGCAAATTAGCAAATTCACACGTTGACATTACATACAAAGTCACCACAGAGACATGTTGGGACAGATTCACCTCGGGTGGTGCGGCGGACGCGTGTCCTGCGGCAGGTTGGAGCATCCGCCATGTTCTCACAGCGCATTTGTGTCAAACACGTAAACGCTTGAGTTGAAAATATTGAATATTTTCAGGAAAATCTGCATGCCACGAAAACCAATCAGTGCTGCCACCCTCAGCCAGATTTAATTCATCTATTGAAAATAAACGAGCTTGTTACTTGCACGTCTGACACAAATTAGCAAAATTGTCCAGACTGAGGCGTTTATGCAATGCGTCATAGGCATCAATCAGCCGTTAAGACCCGCCCACAGGGGAACCAATCAGCCGTTAAGACCCGCCCACAGGGGAACCAATCAGCCGTTAAGACCCGCCCACAGGGGAACCAATCAGCCGTTAAGACCCGCCCACAGGGGAATCAATCAGCCGTTAAGACCCGCCCACAGGGGAACCAATCAGCCGTTAAGACCCGCCCACAGGGGAACCAATCAGCCGTTAAGACCCGCCCACAGGGGAACCAATCAGCCGTTAAGACCCGCCCACAGGGGGAACCAATCAGCCATTAAGACCCGCCCACAGGGGAACCAATCAGCTATTAATACCTGCCCACAAGAGAACCAATCAGCCGTTAAGACCCCCCCACAGGGGGAACCAATCAGCCGTTAAGACCCGCCCACAGGGGAACCAATCAGCTATTAATACCTGCCCACAAGAGAACCAATCAGCCGTTAAGACCCCCCCACAGGGGGAACCAATCAGCCGTTAAGACCCGCCCACAGGGGAACCAATCAGCCGTTAAGACCCGCCCACAGGGGGAACCAATCAGCCGTTAAGACCCGCCCACAGGGGGAACCAATCAGCCGTTAAGACCCGCCCACAGGGGGAACCAATCAGCCATTAAGACCCGCCCACAAGGGAACCAATCAGCTGTTAAGAATTTGCATTTTAATGAATTACTGACACTTTTTCATTCCAATTTTCATTAATTAATGCCATATTTAATTGTCTAATGATGTATTTATTGCTTTAATTATGGCACTTTTCATCCTACACACAGACAATGTTGGTCTATAAGTAAAACAATAGTGGAATAAAACTGATGAACTTTGACCTGGTGTGTTGGACTGCACACATGGATGTTGTGATTGGTTTTCTTTTTTCAAATAATCCATTATTTATTACATCCTCATGTGTTTTTGAATGTGTTATGGTGAAAATACCAAAGACTAGTTATATTAGTTAAGGTTAACCCAACAGGTTTATTTTCTGCACTGTAAGGCACAGTAAGTGACGTCAAATATGAGATAAAAAGTCAGAGTTGTCAGTCATTAAACAGAACCACAGTTAACCCATATATGGTTTTAGTAGAACATTCAAATCTTTTCAGTGCTCCTTACAGTCTGGAAAATACAGGACAATATTTAGAATTATTGATTTAGTTTGATTCATATCTTTAGTTTTTAAAGTCATATAAACACTAATATAAATACAAATAAAATACAAGTCAGAAGCTTCTGGAATCAAACTAATGAAATGTTTCCACATGTGTGTGATGAAGAAAACGAGTCATTTTACTGAATATTTTTGTCTTTTTTTGTTCATTTTATTGATTATTTTGGTCGTTTTTGTTTTAAGTCTTTTTAAGTAGCTGTTTGTTTTGGTCTATTTTGTGGATTATTGTCATTTTCTTGATTCTATTTTTCCATTTCTGGTCACCTGTAACACCATCCAATAACAGTGGTCAGAACCTTCCAGAATAAAAACTTAATGAAATGTTCCCACGTGTGTGTTAGTGATAAATAAAACTCAGGTGTTAAATTGAATGTTTGTATCATGTTGGTAATATTTTGTCAAGTACCACTTGTACAAATATAATAAAATAATTAATTATACTAACACATTTACTATAAAATATTTTACAGCTTTAGATACAAATTATGATGAAAAGTCTAAATCATTAGATAAAAAGTAAAAACTGAGATAAAAGTTATGAATTCATTTATTTATCAAAGGCAGTGAAATAAACAAAAACTAACGCTTTAGTCAAAGCTTCTGAAGAAATAACATGATTTGTGTCCTGACCTCTGACCTCTGACCCCAGAATACCTCCCTCGGATGGATGGAGGGAGGGAGGGAGGGATGGATGATGGAGGGAGGGATGGATGATGGATGGAGGGAGTAATGGATGATGGAGGGAGGGATGGATGATGGATGGAGGGAGGGATGGTGGAGGGAGGGAGGGAGGGAGGAATGGATGATGGATGGATGGTGGAGGGAGGGATGGATGATGGAGGGAGGGAGGAATGGATGGAGTGAGGGAGAAATGGATGATGGAGGGAGGAATGGATGATGGATGGAGGGAGGGAGGAATGGATGATGGATGGAGGGAGGGATGGTGGAGGGAGGGAGGGAGGGAGGGAGGAATGGATGATGGATGGATGGTGGAGGGAGGGATGGATGATGGAGGGAGGGAGGAATGGATGGAGTGAGGGATGGATGATGGAGGGAGGGATGGATGATGGAGGGATGGTGGAGGGAGGGAGGGAGGGAGGAATGGATGATGGATGGATGATGGAGGGAGGGATGGATGATGGATGGAGGGAGGAATGGATGATGGAGGGAGGGAGGGATGGATGATGGATGGATGGTGAGGCTATAAGGACCATCTCTACAGTAAATTATTGTCAGTCACTGTTGTAAAAAGACCAAATATTATGATGCACGTATTTTGTATAAAATGTGAAAAAACGAAAAATCGTTGCATTTCACAGTAAATAAGAAAAATTCTTCGTATTGTCCCAGTGTTTACACATGTGGTCTCATAATTCCGATATATCGTACAGATTTCGCATTATTAAACCAAATAAAACTCCATTCATTCTTAATGGGACAGACAAAAACACTCGTGCTTCTTCATACTTTGTGGCACAGACTTCATTTAAACTTTCAAACACAGTCATTTTTGTGGTGTCTTTAGGATGTGATTGTCATGAGGGTGTGATTTACGGTTGTCGATAGAGAACTCAGTAAATCCACCCTGAAAAGACCAAAATCTGACTTTTTATCAGTGGGTGATGTCATCGCTAGAGCACGAGAGAAGAAAAAATTAAGCTGAAAAATGTCTCAATAACTCGTCCTCACGGCAAAACCATAAATAGTAGACAAACAATCTTTTCCACAAATGTTGCCATGGTTGTGAGAATTCAAACAAACCAGGGTTTGAAGATCTAGCTCTTTTTAAAGTGAAATGACAGGAACCTGTTTGGGATGATGTCAGGGATTTCTGTCAATAGACTTCTATTGGAAAAATCATTTCTGTCTCATGTTGAGTTCAGTGTTTTTCAAATTGTTCTAACTCACTTATTTTTCACAGTACACACATAAAAAGTACATGTACTTGTTCCTCACACCCTCCTGTCACTCATCATCAACTTTGTTTTCAACAATTATTTACACTTTTACCAAAAATGGCAGTAGTTCGGCAGTATGTTCACACCTATTTTTTCCATGTAACAGAGTGTGGAGCTGTCTATGAGTCTGCCCTTTGAAGTTCCCGCCACTGCTCATCACCATGGCAACAGTGCTCCTGGCATTTGGGCGGCTGTGGTTCAGTTGGTAGAGTGGGTCGTTAGGGTCAAATGTTAAAGCTGTGGTTCAGTTGGTAGAGTGGGTCGTTAGGGTCAAAGGTTAAAGCTGTGGTTCAGTTGGTAGAGTGGGTCGTTAGGGTCAAAGGTTAAAGCTGTGGCTCAGTTGGTAGAGTGGGTCGTTAGGGTCAAAGGTTAAAGCTGTGGTTCAGTTGGTAGAGTGGGTCGCCCAATGACCACATGTCAAAGTGTCCTTGGGCAAAACACTGAACCCTGACTTAGTCTCCCAGTAGGACTGACCTTTGACCTTATAAACCTACTGGTGTATGTATGAATGGGTGAATGGGTGAATGTGAGGCTAATGTAAACAGAACTATATAAATGTAGAACATTTACTATGAAACACCTGCAGACAATTAAGACCATTTTCACAAACAGTGTAAACACGTCAGAGGAGTGTTACCGAACTTCCTGTTTAACGTCCACAGTTTAAAGCCATTAATATTCAAAGAGTCTTTTTTAGTTCCTGAAGAAATTTGACACTTTCTGGAGGAAAATTCACTAATGAAAATCAAAGTAAAGAAAGAGGAGTACTACTGAAGTGATAATAGTGATAATATCGTTTTTTTTTCTACTTAAATAATTAATTTGTGAAATAATCAGATAGTGAACTTCATATGAACTGGTATTTTAATAAATTAAACACATTTATTTGATTTCAGTTTTGACTGACAAATGTAATTCCATATTTATTAAATTATTTAATGATGTCATTTGGGCTCAGTCATCCATTTTGTCTTCTTCACATGTTGTCCAGACTGTGGTAGAAGCTGGTGTCTCTGCGGTGCTGTTGGACCGGCATGTTCCTCCTGGTTCTGGACACTTTGTCCAGGTCCACCTCCACCATCAGCAGACCCGGCTCCTCCCCCCCACAGTCGCCCAGCACCTCCCCCCAGGGGTCCACCGCCAGAGCGTGGCCGTATGAGGTACGAGTGGCCGTGTTTTGACCCACCTGCGCCGCCGCTAACACGTAGCACTGGGTCTCTATAGCACGTGCCCGCAGTAACACCTGTCAAACAAAGGGTTAGGGTTAAACAAGGGTCATTTCAACAAGCTAACAAAGCTAACAGAGCTAATTTGCATTTTTACTCGGGCTGTCGAAGCTAACAAATTAGCTTGTTTTTATTAAAGCTGTAAAAAGTGAATGTATTAATACGGATTAATTAATTAATCATCATTAACCTGATTAAACATTTTAAAGCAGGACTAAAGAACGTCCAGGTGGACAAAAGACTGCATGTCCTATAAAGACCAGCACATGTGTGTCATAACATCCCAGGCGCCAGCATTTGGACTGAACCACGTTTGTGTTTCCAGTGTCTGTGAAGGATGAGGTCATGAAACAATATATGAAAAATGTTTATGTTTGTTTTTGTACCGTATTCCCCCAACGCACCCCTCACCCTTAAACCAGACCAGAGGCTGCGTAGGGTCCGGGTCAAACCTGTAAAACGGACCGGGGCCATAGCCTAGCTACACTAGCTCCTCCTAGCATCAGTAAATCTAATGTTCTATCGTAGTAGCCTAGCCACACTAGCTTTAAATTCTTTTTACAGAAACGACAACAGTCGTTCAGCTCCATAATCCACCATTTTGTTTAGTCATTCCTAACTTTCTCCAGACTCCTCCGTTAACTTTCAGTCGCTCTAACTACGTCATCCTAAAGATTACACTGATTGGTTGTAGTACCGTCCTATTGCATACAGAGGATTTGAAAGACAACCTTTTAGCCCCGCCTCCTCTGACTATGAAGCACCACTAGACCCATACATGGAATGAATAGGGATAGCAGTGCTAGGCTAGGCTAGGCTAGCACTGCTAGGCTAGGCTAGGCTAGGCTAACAGCAGTAGTATTTACCTCCCAGTGGGCTTGCCCTGTAGGTGCAGTGAAGGCTGATGGGTAAGTCAGGACGTCAGCGCCCTGTCTCTGCAGAGCTGACGACACTTCAGGAAACCTGATATCATAACAAACAGCCAAACCCACCTGGAAAAACAAACAAACAAACAAACAAACACACACAACATTTAAAGTAGTTTAACTGATGCTCCACATTTACCAATAACTTCACAGAATACATGTCAGTCAAAAACTACCTGAGAAGAACATTTATAATAAAACTTTATTTAACTGTGATATGAAAAAAAAATAACAGCTGTCATCCTGTTAATGAAATAATTAAATAGAATTAATAAAATAAAGGACAATAATACTTTATTTTATTTACCAAAGACACAACTAACTAATAATCAAGTTACCAAAGGTTTTTACATTTTCATCTCTGAAAACAAAAGAAAATTCAAATTATTAAACAATGTTTACTACATTTAACTCTATTTTTATTGGTTTTAACATAAATAATAAACAAACACATCAGAAAGAGAGCGAGTAGAAATGATATTAGCACATATTATCAGTAGTCATGGAAACGGATCAATAATAATAATAATAATTAGTAGTACTTTAACACACACCCCAAAAAGAGGCAGATTGATGCCATAGTATTTATTCAGTAGTATTTGTAAGTGTATTTATTCAGTAGTATTTGTAAGTGTATTTATTCAGTAGTATTTGTAAGTGTATTTATTCAGTAGTATTTGTAAGTGTATTTATTCAGTAGTATTTGTTCATCATACTTTAGAAACGAGGCCCAGGTGTTAAAGTGGGAGGAGCATCTTTGTACAGAGGAGCATGTGATCAGAGCAGTAACAGCCGTACCCTGAGGGTCACAGTAATAACTGATCCATTAGTAATAACTGATCCATTAGTAATAACTGATCCATTAGTAATAACTGATCCATTAGTAATAACTGATCCATTAGTAATAACTGATCCATTAGTAATAACTGATCCATTAGTAATAACTGATCCATTAGTAATAACTGATCCATTAGTAATAACTGATCCATTAGTAATAACTGATCCATTAGTAATAACTGATCCATTAGTAATAACTGATGCCATAGGATGAAAATACACCAGTTTTAATTCAGGATCTGAAAGAGTCCAAATGTTTTCAAAGTGAAGTAGAAATATTTCCACTCAATTATCAAATCTATAATATTATAGTTCCTCATACTGTAACATAGTCACAGCCTGTTATAGTTTGTACATACCTGCATCCATACTTATTTATATCATCTACATATACTGTGTATATTTACAATGTCTATATCATTTATTCACTTCTGGTTGGATGCTAACTTCTGGTTGGATGCTAACTTCTGGTTGGATGCTAACTTCTGGTTGGATGCTAACTTCTGGTTGGATGCTAACTTCTGGTTGGATGCTAACTTCTGGTTGGATGCTAACTTCTGGTTGGATGCTAACTTCTGGTTGGATGCTAACTTCTGGTTGGATGCTAACTTCTGGTTGGATGCTAACTTCTGGTTGGATGCTAACTTCTGGTTGGATGCTAACTTCTGGTTGGATGCTAACTTCTGGTTGGATGCTAACTGCATTTCGTTGCTCTGTACTTGTGACATGTGCAATGACAATAAAGTTGAATCTAATCTAAAATGCAGCGTCGACAGTTACGTCGACAGTTACGTCGACAGTTACGTCGACAGTTACGTCGACAGTTACGTCGACAGTTACGTCGACAGTTACGTCGACAGTTACGTCGACAGTTACGTCGACAGAGTATTTAGGTTATATTTTACTATTAGAATGACATAAAAGCCCCGCCCCCACACCTCCTGAGGAAGGACCAAAAGTTCAGGCTCAGGATTTTTGGTCACTATCAGCCCTGCATGAACGGATTAAACACTGTGTGTCTTCACTGGGACAGTGTGTGTCTTCACTGGGACAGTGTGTGTCTTCACTGGGACAGTGTGTGTCTTCACTGGGACAGTGTGTGTCTTCACTGGGACAGTGTGTGTCTTCACTGGGACAGTGTGTGTCTTCACTGGGACAGTGTGTGTCTTCACTGGGACAGTGTGTGTCTTCACTGGGACATGGACATGAATGGTCCTTTACATTTTTAAGTCTAACCCTAACCCAAAGGTGAACGTGTGGATGAACCCTGTCAGAGGGTTCAGTCCTTGGATTGATTATTACCAATAACTGTCCTTAACTGGGTTTGTACTGTAGTGAATGAGTCATATGGGTCAGAACCAGACCTTTCCTATGGGTGTTTGTACAGGTGGAACCAGAGCCGGTCCAGGGATGGAGTAGTGACTTTCAGTGCAGGACACTGTGTGTGGGATGTCCACGTCACACAGGTGAGACTTCCTGTAAACACTGACTGTTTCACCTGAGGATGAAACCAAACACTTCATACAATAAACATTACATCACAGGTGTCAAACATGTGGTCCAGGGGCTGAAAGTGAACCACCAGAGGGTCTGGTCTGGTCTGAGATTTATGTGACACGAAGAAAAACAAATTAGACTGAATATGTTAACAATCAACAAGTTCTAATCACATACACATTATATATATATATATATATATATATATATATATATATATATATATATATATATATATATATATATATATATATATATATATATATATATATATTTATTTATTTATTATTTATATTATTCTATAAACAAACCTACCTTTATTATTTATGATGATGTGACTGGTGTGGATTTTTCGGACACTTTCCCAGTTAGGCACTCGTTCATGGAATCCACCCAGAGATAACCACACATCTAACCTCCTACAAAAAACAATTAAGACTTTTATTCATGCTCATTCATGCTCATTCATGCTCCAACTGAACAACAGTAAGACTGGACCATGTGACACAAAAATAATACTAACATGAACAAATATGAACAAAGTGCTCAGTAATAAACACTGATAATAGGAACATCCAGTGACAGTTAAACATTTACTTTTATTTCATCCACATCTTTCATTCCAAAGGTTCAGAGGTCAGAGGTCAGGGCACATTAATCAAAATTAGGAATATTTTGTCTAAAAATAATGCAGAAAAATTAATTCATGCATTTATTACATCTATATTAGATTAATGTAACTCCTTAGTTTGTCCTAAATATTCCTTCAATATTAATATTAACTTTATTAAAGGACTCATTCTATGCTTATTTATTAATATTAACTTTATTAAAGGACTCATTCTATGCTTATTTATTAATATTAACTTTATTAAAGGACTCATTCTATGCTTATTTATTAATATTAACTTTATTAAAGGACTCATTCTATGCTTATTTATTAATATTAACTTTATTAAAGGACTCATTCTATGGTTATTTATTAATATTAACTTTATTAAAGGACTCATTCTATGCTTATTTATTAATATTAACTTTATTAAAGGACTCATTCTATGCTTATTTATTAATATTAACTTTATTAAAGGACTCATTCTATGCTTATTTATTAATATTAACTTTATTAAAGGACTCATTCTATGCTTATTTATTAATATTAACTTTATTAAAGGACTCATTCTATGCTTATTTATTAATATTAACTTTATTAAAGGACTCATTCTATGCTTATTTATTAATATTATTGTTCTTCATTGTTATTGAATTCATTGTGTGTTGGTTCTATTTATAAAAACGTTCAGATTATTTTGTTTCCAGTTGTTTTTTCACGGTAGAAAAATGACTGGAGGTGGAACAACACAGTTTACTTCTACTTCCTCATACATGTCCATGACGCGCTGATGAGGCGTCTGTGATTGGCTCAGAATGTGTGAAGGAACACTCCCCCCTCCCCTCTGGCTCTGTGTGTGTTTACCATCCCAGAGTAACATCCAGCTAGGTTTGGTGACGTCACTTGTTTTGAAAACGTGCAGTAAAAAAACAGTCTTTATTTCCACAGAGACACATGAACCAGTTTGATCCAACAGTTTTTTACAGTTTGTGCAGCAGCTACTGTGGCGCCGTCTGCTCTAGTAGATGCTAATGCTAATGCTACTGCAGATTGGCTGCACTGGGGGAGGGGCTTAACCCCACATGGGTGACGCTAAAGTCCATCTGACGTCAGATGGACCGTCTTTTTCTGGGTCCCTGGTTCCTGTTGTTGTTTTGCAGCCAGTGGAGGTGATGAACCACTGTTAAAGGAGCATGTGTTGGTAAGTCTGGGTGAGTCATCACCATGGTAACGCTGGATGAGCCGTCACCATGGTAACGCTGGGTGAGCCGTCACCATGGTAACGCTGGGTGAGCCGTCACCATGGTAACGCTGGGTGAGCCGTCACCATGGTAACGCTGGGTGAGCCGTTACCATGGTAACGCTGGGTGAGCCGTCACCATGGTAACGCTGGGTGAGCCGTTACCATGGTAACGCTGGGTGAGCCGTTACCATGGTAACGCTGGGTGAGCTCTCAGATTCCAAAAGGACAAAAGTGGTTTTCGTGGAATGACTCCTTTAAAAAGCTTTACCCCTGACCCTTGACCCTATCACCCCTGTGCTCCAACAGCCGACAGCCAGACGACGTTGTACCGTGGACAGGAAGTGGTATTCTTCCAGAAACCACAAATATGTATAAAGTATGTCTAAAAACTGCATACATATGTAGGGGGTGCTACAGAGGGACTTATTTTGTAATTAATTTTAACTGTGACACTGAGTCACATTTGAGCCAAATCACTGTTCGTTTGTCTGCTGAAGGAATTTGTGTTGTGGTAATTTTCCCCCAAAACTTAACAAACTTAACAAAAACGATGTAAAAAAACGATGTAACCTTTCCAAAACTTTTGATAACTTTCGATGTCCCACTTGTTTTTGAGCTCATTGGACCCAACGGCCAAAGAAAAGTTCATTAAATTCCAATGACACAGAAAACCATGACTCAGCATTTTAAACAGTTCAATCCAAGATGGCGGACTTCCTGTTGGTTTATGGGCGTGGCCATCATAAGGTTTTTTGTTCTTCATCATATGTTGAACATGTGTAGTGATTTTGTCTAACTTCACTAGGGTGTGATCTGCTGTTAACACTTCTGTACTGACGCTTCATTTATCAGTGAAGGAGGAAACTGGGACTTTTTTCATCTTATCTTTAAGAGTTTTCTCCAATGATTTGGACTTTTTTTTTTATGTCAATCATGACTATATGTGTCCATTTTTCCTCATGTTTTGTCCATATCCATTAAACTCAGTAACTGTGACCTGATCAAACACATTATTTTCACACTAACTCACTTTTAAAGCATTGTTTTAAAAGTCATAATCTCATAATTCTGCCTTTTTTTAATCTTAATTGTTCCTTTTTATCTCATCATTTAGTTTTTCTATCTCACAGTGATGACATTAGTCAGTCATCACAGTCCACACTCACCTGGCCAGCTCTTTGTATCTGGACACGATGTCTCCGTCCAGATCTTGTGCTAATGCCACAGTTTGTTCAGGGCTGGATCCTATGTAATCTACACACTCGGGCAGAAACACCATGGTGGCCCCCCTCTCTTTAGCTTCTTCAACTAAGTGTTTAGAGGCTGAGAATGTGGCTTCAACATCTGGAGTGGCCGTCAGCTGACAAACAGCAGCCAATGGGTGAGAAGAGCTGGACATCCTGTAATAATAACAACAACATATTTATATAAATATAAAGAGTATAAAATACATATATTTATATAAATGTAAAGAGTATAAAGTACATATATTTATATAAATGTAAAGAGTATAAAGTACAAATATTTAAATGTAAAGAGTATAAAGTACAAATATTTATATAAATATAAAGAGTATAAAGTACATATATTTATATAAATGTAAAGAGTATAAAGTACATATATTTATATAAATGTAAAGAGTATAAAGTACAGATATTTATATAAATGTAAAGAGTATAAAGTACATATATTTATATAAATGTAAAGAGTATAAAGTACATATATTTATATAAATGTAAAGAGTATAAAGTACATATATTTATATAAATGTAAAGAGTATAAAGTACATATATTTATATAAATATAAAGAGTATAAAGTACATATATTTATATAAATGTAAAGAGTATAAAGTACATATATTTATATAAATGTAAAGAGTATAAAGTACATATATTTATATAAATGTAAAGAGTATAAAGTACATATATTTATATAAATATAAAGAGTATAAAGTACATATATTTATATAAATGTAAAGAGTATAAAGTACATATATTTATATGAATGTAAAGAGTATAAAGTACATATATTTATATAAGTGTAAAGAGTATAAAGTACATATATTTATATGAATGTAAAGAGTATAAAGTACATATATTTATATAAGTGTAAAGAGTATAAAGTACATATATTTATATAAATATAAAGAGTATTAAAGTGTTTTCAGAGCTTGTAGTAGCAGTTAGCTTAGTTGTTAAAGCAGTAAATAAATGAGTACAGACCTGTAGTGCAGTTTTATCTTCACTTTATGAAATGACC
>CM035784.1:31347603-31355103 GCA_020466265.1 Siphamia tubifer
TGAGTCTGAAAAATAAAACTTTAAAAAAAGTACAAATGTGATTAAAATAATTCAAATTTTGCAATATCTCTCTCTCTCTCTCTCTCTCTCTCTCTCCCACAGATTTCCAAAATCATTGAGTCCATTAACACGCAGATGCAGACCAAAGGGCGGGAACTGACAGAGTACCGGGAGCGCTACAACATCCGTTTGGTTGGCGAAGGAGAAGGAGAAACACAGGGCCAATCAGCAGCAGCTTCCAGAGACAGCGAGGGAGGGGCGTCCAAAAGTGGAGCTGGGGTTCTGGTGTCATAGTCACAGAAGGGGAGGGGGGGGTTCTCTGCAGTACTGACCATACACATGGAGTCTTCACATCTGCAACAGCCTCTACAGTCTGATGATGATGATGATGATGATGATGATGATGATGAAGGTGATGATGATGAAGGTGATGCAGCAGATGTGTTTTGGGTTCCAGTCATTTGTATCCACAGGTGATAAAATATTAAACATTCTGTACTGAAGTAGAAGTACAGCTACTAGTGTCAAAAAATACTCTGATAAAAGTAGTACTGATTCAACAATTTTACTGAAGTAAAAAAAAGGCACGACTTCTGAACTGTAATAAAGTCAAATGTAAAACTGATTTTTTTTTTTGCCATGAATGAAATGTTTGTTTAAGCAGAAAAGTTTCAAAAGTGTCTAAAATAAAGTCTTTAAAAGTTACTGAGTTTAATAGATATGGACAGAACATTTAGGAAAAAAGTAGTAGTTCTGCACATGTGCAGTAGAACACACTGAAAAAGTGAGGCAGCAAATGATGTTTTTCTGAAAATGTGTCCAGTTTATGATCACTGTTATTATTGAACTGATCTGGTCCTTACATCATACTGGACTGAATGTGGAACACAACTAACATGACCTTTGACACTCTTAACCTAAAGTATGCAAAAAATACTCTAATAATACAGAAAATATAGTAAAACGCACTACAAATATAGCCAAGCAGCGCTAGCTCCTCCTAGCGTCAGTAAATCTATTATATATATATATATATATATATATATATATATATATATATATATATATATATATATATACATACTTGGGTCTAAATTCTATATTATTCTATATAGCTCTTACTGCTGCTTTTACTGGTGTTGTATTGCTGCTGGTGCACAAATTTCCCCAACGGATTAATAAAGTATATTCTATTCTACTTAGATACTGTTAAGACATTCGTAAATAAATGAAAAACATTCAATCCGACGAGGATGGGATTCGAACCCACGCGTGCAGAGCACAATGGATTAGCAGTCCATCGCCTTAACCACTCGGCCACCTCGTCACATTTTCAGTGCCAGGGTTTGGTTATTTTTAACTAAAATAAAAGTGACACTGAGCTCCACCTATAATTGTTAACTTCTGTACACTTTTCAGTGTCTTTATATTTACGTAGCTAAAATACACTGTACTTGGACTAATACAATGATTCACTCCCTCCCATTCAAATCTACACTCACCTACAAACTATCAAACCCAACAGGATTGAACTGCGTTTTTTTCCGGTCATTACGGTTTTTACGTAAACTGTGCGCCACTGTCACAGCAGCAGCATTAGCCTGCCGTGGATACACTGATTTTCCCAGATAATCAAAAAATCGTTTACCCCTTTCGGTTTGTGTATTTTTATTTCACTAAAATACACCGTAGTGTAACAAAAATAGTGCATCACCTCTTCTCATTCAGAGATAAACTCACCGGATTGAACTGGCGTATTTTTTCCTGTCATTACGGTTTATACGTAAACTGTGCGCCGCTGTCACAGCAGCAGCAGCATTAGTGTTAGCATTAGCATCAGTTTCAGTATGATTATTCGGCTAAAATACACTGTAGTGGGATTAAAATAGCGCATCGCCTCCAACCATCCAAAACTAAACTCGCTGCTTATTTAACAAACTGTCACACGCAGCCAGATTGAACTGTGTCTTTTTCCGGTCATTACGGTTTTTACGTAGTCTGTGCACCGCTGTCACAGCATTAGCATTAGCCAGCCGTGGACAAATCTGGAATGTTTGGATGGAGAGAACCACAAATCTGCCATTAAAGGCGGTTATTTGTGTTATCGGTCTACAGAAAACACAACCATGCAGACACATAGTCTTTACTTCTGCAGGCTAACTGTTTTAGCTGTTAGCATCATGCTACAAACGTAAAGGACGTAAGCTGGGACAGTGTTTGGACCGGAGCAGGCAGCGCGTGAGACCCAGTGTTTGGACCGGAGCAGGCAGCGCGTGAGACCCAGTGTTTGGACTGGAGCAGGGAGCGCGTGAGACCCAGTGTTTGGACCGGAGCAGGCAGCGCGTGAGACCCAGTGTTTGGACCGGAGCAGGCAGCGCGTGAGACCCAGTGTTTGGACCGGAGCAGGCAGCGCGTGAGACCCAGTGTTTGGACTGGAGCAGGGAGCGCGTGAGACCCAGTGTTTGGGTCGGTGCAGGCAGCGCGTGCTAGGACAGTGTTGTTTGGACTGGACTAAGCAGCGCGTGCAGGGGCCAGTGTTCGTCCCCGCTTTGTCCCCAGTGTCCGGGTCGTCTACTGACTCTAAATGCATCTGTCCAAGAAATGTTCGGTGTTTAAAGTGGTGCTGAGTGCTCTGCTGATTGTAGCGCTTCTCCAGCTCATATACTTATCCTTCTTGTCCAAGTTTCACGGTAAACAGCAACGGTACCGGTACTCGGAGCTGTTCGGAGGCTCCGGAGTCAAGAACAATGCGCACACCGATAAAAACACCCGGAAAGAGCGTCTGCGCTACTCACTGTCCACCGGGGGAATTTTCGACAGTAGCGGCCAGTACCGGATTTACAAGAACCTGATCAAAAGTGACCTGACGGCCAATCAGAAGGCTGGGTCAGACCCCGCTTCCGGTGTCCTGACTTTAGCCACCCACACCACCATCAACAACCTGCACCACCTGGAGTCTCTGCTGGAGCGCTGGCACAACCGTCTGTCCGTAGCTATCTTCGCCCACGGGCAGGACGTGAAGCTAGCCACGGCCCTGGTCTACGCCCTCAGCTTCTTCTGTCCCAACATCCAATCTCTGGTGGACTTCCACCTGGTCTGCCTGTCCGGAGAGATGGCCAGTTTCCCCGAGCAGGACCGGGAACACTTCATTGGCCTGGAGGACTGTGTGTCGGTGTTCTCCAGACTGGACACCCACAGAGGTTCAGACAAAAACTACGCCATCAGCGGAAACGTCTCGTACCCGAACAACCTGCTTCGTAACGTGGCTCGTGGAGGTACGGAGTCCTCCTACATCCTGGTCATTGACATCGACATGATGCCCAGCGCTGACCTCCACCAGCACTTCCTGGCCATGATCACAAAACGGGAACCAGGTACCGATGAGGTGTTCGTGTTACCCGCTTTCGAGATCCGTCACGCCCGGAAGTTGCCTGGTACTAAGGCAGAGCTCGTGCAGTTGTACCAGGTTGGAGAGGTTCGACCGTTTTACGAAGAGTTGTGTTCCCGCTGCCAAGCTCCCACCAACTACTCTCAGTGGGTCAACGGTCACGTCAGGGGACCTGCGACCCTGGAAGTGGCTTACACCCTCACCTGGGTGGACCCCTGGGAACCCTTCTACATCGGGCCCCGAACTGTTCCACTATATGACGAGAACTTCAAACAGTATGGATTCAACCGCATCAGTCAGGTCAGTACCCACAGTACCATTAGCTAAAATGTTCACTGATGTCAAAACAACCGCTAACCCTTCAAAATGGTAAATGGACTGCATTTATATAGCGCTTTTCCACCTTCATGGTGCTCAAAGCGCTTTACATTAGCCTCTCATTCACCCATTCACACACGCACTCATACACCAGTAGGTTTCTAAGGTCTACTGTAAGTCCTACTGGGGGCCTAAGTCAGGGTTCAGTGTCTTGCCCAAGGACACTTCGACATGTGGCCAGCCAGAGCCGGGACGCGAACCGCCAACCTCTCAGTCATTGGGCGACCCACTCTACCAACTGAACCACAGCCGCCTTCAACCTTTAGCTAAAATGTTCATTGATGTCAAAACAACCGCTAACCCTTCAACCGTTAGCTAAAATGTTCACTGATGTCAAAACAACCACTAACCCTTCAACCGTTAGCTAAAATGTTCACTGATGTCAAAACAACCGCTAACCCTTCAACCGTTAGCTAAAATGTTCACTGATGTCAAAACAACCGCTAACCCTTCAACCTTTAGCTAAAATGTTCACTGATGTCAAAACAACCGCTAACCCTTCAACCGTTAGCTAAAATGTTCACTGATGTCAAAACAACCGCTAACCCTTCAACCGTTAGCAAAAATGTTCACTGATGTCAAAATAACCGCTAACCCTTCAACTGTTAGCTAAAATGTTCACTGATGTCAAAACAACCGCTAACCCTTCAACCGTTAGCTTAAATGTTCACTGATGTCAAAACAACCGCTAACCCTTCAACCGTTAGCTGAAATGTTCACTGATGTCAAAACAACCGCTAACCCTTCAACCATTAGCTAAAATGTTCACTGATGTCAAAACAACCGCTAACCCTTCAACCTTTAGCTAAAATGTTCACTGATGTCAAAACAACCGCTAACCCTTCAACCGTTAGCTGAAATGTTCACTGATGTCAAAACAACCGCTAACCCTTCAACCGTTAGCTAAAATGTTCACTGATGTCAAAACAACCGTTAACCCTTTAACCGTTAGCTAAAATGTTCACTGATGTCAAAACAACCGTTAACCCTTTAACCGTTAGCTAAAATGTTCATTGATGTCAAAACAACCGCTAACCCTTCAACCGTTAGCTAAAATGTTCATTGATGTCAAAACAACCGCTAACCCTTCAACCGTTAGCTAAAATGTTCACTGATGTCAAAACAACCGCTAACCCTTCAACCGTTAGCTAAAATGTTAGCTGCTCCCTCTCCTCACCCGCTCACGCTATCACATCACTCCTGTCCTCCAACACCTTCACTGGCTCCGCCCCTCAAGCATAGAATTACATTTAAGCTCCTCCTCCTCACCCATAAAGCCCTCCATCACCAGTCTCGCCCCCCTACCTCACTGACCTCCTAACCCCCCATGTCTCCTCCTCGCCCCACCTCCCCCCAAAACCAAGCACCGCCCCTGGGGGGGGCGGAGCCTTTTCTGTCACCGCCCCAAACCTCTGGAACTCACTCCCCCAACCATCCGTCACTGTTCCCACCTTTTAAACCACACTTTTAAATCCCTTTTAAAAAGTCATTTAGTCGATATTGATTTTAATGTTTGACTTTTATTCTGTTTTAATTTGTGATTGATCTGTTTTCTATCGTTTGTTTTTATTGTTGGACTTTTTTTGTTCTGTTTTTACTGCATGTAAAGTGTCTTTGAGTCACATGAAAAGTGCTAAAGAAATAAAATGTATTATTATTATTAATGTTCAATATTATTTATATATATATATATATATATATATATATATATATAATTTGTATTTGACTTTTTAATTATTTTTGAATGAATTAAAACAAATGATTTTTTTTAATTTGTCTTATTTATTTGATTTTAAATTTAAAAATGTTGTATTTTTTTATTGTTATTTTTTTTATTCATTTATGTATTCATTCTTAATTTTAAATTTTTAAATGTATTTGTCTCATTTATTTTAATGAATTGAAATATATTTGATTATTAATATATATATATATTTGACATTATTAGTATATATATTTTGTATTCATGTGACATATTAATATATTTTGTGTTTTCCTGCAGGCGTGTGAACTCCATGTGTCAGGGTACAGGTTTTCAGTTCTCACTTCAGCCTTCGTCGTTCACAGAGGTTTTAAAATCCAGGGGGAGTTTCATCCTAGAAAAGACGAGGAGAACAAACGCAACCGCCTTCTGTTCCGCAACTTTAAAGAGTCTCTGAAAACTAAATATCCTACGTCTACCAGGAGATGCTGAAGAAGATCACTGATCAAAGTGTCAAAAACTGGATCAAATGTGATCCACTAGATCTGTTCACATTCACTGGTTCATTTGTGTTTTATTAGTTTTGGTTCCAGGTCACATGATCATAAATCTGAAATGTTCTTCTATAGTTGTTTACATTAACATTCACCCATTCACACACACTCATACACCAGTAGGTTTAGAAGGTCAAAGGTCAATCCTACTGGGAGACTTAACGCTTCACTGTCTTTGGACACTTGGACATGTGGACATGTGGACATGTGGACAGACAGAGCCTGGACACGAACTGGCAACCTCTCGGTCATTGGCATATTAACGTGTGTGTGTGTGTGTGTCAGTGTGTGTGTGTGTGTGTGTAACATGCACAGCTATAAAACCAACTATTAAATCACATACAGTGGTTCCTCTACTTATGAAATTAATTTATTCCAGAAGTGTTTTTATATTCTCAATTTTTCATAGTTTCATTTTTCATGTAAAAGGTCGAATTGGTTCCCAATACTACCCCCTAAACCCCCAATACTACCCCCTAAACCCCCAATACTACCCCCTAAACCCCCAATACTACCCCCTAAACCCCCAATACTACCCCCTAAACCCCCAATACTACCCCCTAAACCCCCAATACTACCCCCTAAACCCCCAATACTACCCCCTAAACCCCCAATACTACCCCCTAAACCCCCAATACTACCCCCTAAACCCCCAATACTACCCCCTAAACCCACAGTACTACCCCCTAAACCCACAATACTACCCCCTAAACCCACAGTACTACCCCCTAAACCCACAATACTACCCCCTAAACCCACAATACTACCCCCTAAACCCACAATACTACCCCCTAAACCCACAGTACTACCCCCTAAACCCACAGTACTACCCCCTAAACCCACAGTACTACCCCCTAAACCCACAATACTACCCCCTAAACCCACAGTACTACCCCCTAAACCCACAATACTACCCCCTAAACCCACAGTACTACCCCCTAAACCCACAATACTACCCCCTAAACCCTTTAAAAATGATACAAATATACAGATTTTGTATAACTATGTGTTGTTATAAAATGTAGATTTATATTTTAGTGGGTCCAGGCTAATGTGGGTGTGTGGGACAGAAGAGTTGATCCAGGTCTGGGTCAGAATGAGGATGCATCAGTCTGGTGGATCATGTTTGTGTTTAAATCTTCAGGTAGTCCACTTTGTTTTCCACTGAGCGTACGTTAGCGAGCAGGACTGATGGAAGGACGGTCTGAACGGGTTAGCTCTTAGCTTAGCTGGAAATCCACCGCCACAGACGCACTTCTACTTCCTCTGGCTCCGCCTCCCATGTCTCTGGAGGTTTGGACCAGTTGTGTTTAAGCTGATGATAGTGTGTGGGTCATATACTCTTCTGCACCGTTGGACTCAACTGTTGATACTAACAGCGCTGGTCTAGGTGGAGAAATGAGCGTTAAAGTGTGTGTGTTACCATGGAGACACAGCAGCCGCAGACAAACAGGACGACACCATCGACCTGTTTACTG
>CM035784.1:31360103-31370103 GCA_020466265.1 Siphamia tubifer
TATATTTATATAAATATATGTACTTTATAATCTTTATATTTATATAAATATATGTACTTTATACTCTTTACATTTATATAAATATATGTACTTTATACTCTTTATATTTATATAAATATATGTACTTTATAATCTTTATATTTATATAAATATATGTACTTTATACTCTTTACATTTATATAAATATATGTACTTTATACTCTTTACATTTATATAAATATATGTACTTTATACTCTTTACATTTATATAAATATATGTACTTTATACTCTTTACATTTATATAAATATATGTACTTTATAATCTTTATATTTATATAAATATATGTACTTTATACTCTTTACATTTATATAAATATATGTACTTTATACTCTTTACATTTATATAAATATATGTACTTTATACTCTTTACATTTATATAAATATATGTACTTTATAATCTTTATATTTATATAAATATATGTACTTTATACTCTTTACATTTATATAAATATATGTACTTTATAATCTTTATATTTATATAAATATATGTACTTTATAATCTTTATATTTATATAAATATATGTACTTTATACTCTTTACATTTATATAAATATATGTACTTTATACTCTTTACATTTATATAAATATATGTACTTTATAATCTTTACATTTATATAAATATATGTACTTTATACTCTTTACATTTATATAAATATATGTACTTTATAATCTTTATATTTATATAAATATATGTACTTTATACTCTTTACATTTATATAAATATATGTACTTTATACTCTTTACATTTATATAAATATATGTACTTTATAATCTTTATATTTATATAAATATATGTACTTTATAATCTTTACATTTATATAAATATATGTACTTTATACTCTTTACATTTATATAAATATATGTACTTTATACTCTTTATATTTATATAAATATTAGTACTTTATACTCTTTATATTTATATAAATATATGTACTTTATACTCTTTATATTTATATAAATATATGTACTTTGTAGTCTTTACATTTATATAAATATATGTACTTTATACTCTTTATATTTATATAAATATTAGTACTTTATACTCTTTACATTTATATAAATATATGTACTTTATACTCTTTACATTTATATAAATATATGTACTTTATAATCTTTATATTTATATAAATATATGTACTTTATACTCTTTACATTTATATAAATATATGTACTTTATACTCTTTATATTTATATAAATATATGTACTTTATACTCTTTATATTTATATAAATATATGTACTTTATACTCTTTATATTTATATAAATATATGTACTTTATACTCTTTATATTTATATAAATATATGTACTTTATACTCTTTATATTTATATAAATATATGTACTTTATTCTCTTTATATTTATATAAATATATGTACTTTATACTCTTTATATTTATATAAATATATGTACTTTATTCTCTTTATATTTATATAAATATATGTACTTTATACTCCTTATATTTATATAAATATATGTACTTTATACTCTTTATATTTATATAAATATATGTACTTTATACTCTTTATATTTATATAAATATATGTACTTTATACTCTTTATATTTATATAAATATATGTACTTTATACTCTTTATATTTATATAAATATATGTACTTTATACTCTTTACATTTATATAAATATATGTACTTTATACTCTTTACATTTATATAAATATATGTACTTTATACTCTTTACATTTATATAAATATATGTACTTTATACTCTTTACATTTATATAAATATATGTACTTTATACTCTTTATATTTATATAAATATATGTACTTTATACTCTTTATATTTATATAAATATATGTACTTTATACTCTTTATATTTATATAAATATATGTACTTTATACTCTTTACATTTATATAAATATTTGTACTTTATACTCTTTACATTTATATAAATATATGTACTTTATACTCTTTACATTTATATAAATATATGTACTTTATACTCTTTACATTTATATAAATATATGTACTTTATACTCTTTATATTTATATAAATATATGTACTTTATACTCTTTATATTTATATAAATATATGTACTTTATACTCTTTATATTTATATAAATATATGTACTTTATACTCTATATATTTATATAAATATATGTACTTTATACTCTTTACATTTATATAAATATATGTACTTTATACTCTTTAGATTTATATAAATATATGTACTTTATACTCTTTATATTTATATAAATATATGTACTTTATACTCTTTATATTTATATAAATATATGTACTTTATACTCTTTATATTTATATAAATATATGTACTTTATACTCTTTACATTTATATAAATATATGTACTTTATACTCTTTACATTTATATAAATATTTGTACTTTATACTCTTTATATTTATATAAATATTTGTACTTTATACTCTTTACATTCATATAAATATATGTACTTTATACTCTTTACATTTATATAAATATTTGTACTTTATACTCTTTACATTTATATAAATATATGTACTTTATACTCTTTACATTTATATAAATATATGTACTTTATACTCTTTATATTTATATAAATATATGTACTTTATACTCTTTACATTTATATAAATATTTGTACTTTATACTCTTTACATTTATATAAATATATGTACTTTATACTCTTTACATTTATATAAATATATGTACTTTATACTCTTTACATTTATATAAATATCTGTACTTTATACTCTTTACATTTATATAAATATATGTACTTTATACTCTTTATATTTATATAAATATATGTACTTTATACTCTTTACATTTATATAAATATTTGTACTTTGATTTTGTTTTTCTTTCACTACATTTTTTGTTTGATTTTGTAAATTTTTGTAATTTTTTTTATTATTTTTACCCGTTAGATGTTGTTATTTTCTATGAATATTTTTGGTCAGTTTTTTTTATACACACAGTGTTTAGGAACCAAACCTACAACAGCTGCTAAAATCCATTGATCGTTAACATCTTAGTTGTTTTTCATCCTAGGGGCCAGACCGGACCCTTTGGACGGCCGCATTTGGCCCCTGGGCCTTATGTTTGACACTTGTGTTGTTTTGTTAAACAGTCCAGTTTCCGGGTCACTGGGTACTGTGAAAAAAGTACAACATTGAATCAGCTTCAAAACTATTCTTCAATAGTGAGTGAATGAAATGAAATGAAACGAAATGAAATGGAATCAAATTAAATTAAATTAAATTAAATTAAATCGAATTAAATTTAATTTAATTTAATTTAATTTAATCAAATTTAATTAAATTAAATTAAATTAAATTAAATTCCTTTTTTTTATGTGTGACCATAAATATTTTTTAAATGGATTCACAGTTTTTTTTTTTCACTGTTCTCGTGCATCGACCCGTGTTGGAGGGTCCAGTGTGTCTGACCCCCCCCCCCCCCCCCGCTCATCTGCCCTCCAGCTGGTTCCCTCCATGGTTCCAGAAGACGCCGGTGCTCTCCTGACCTTAGCGGGACGGGCTAATCTCGATGGCGGGAAGCCTGTAGCGCCTCCTGCTAGCATACAACAGGGGAGGGCTAGCGCTAATTGCTTGTGTCGTAAAGCTCTGTGACCCAGATAAGCTGTACAGATAAACCCCACTTTACCTCACTAACCCCCCCACATTACTGCACCTTCTGCCACATTATTAACACCCTGGGCTAAGACCAAGACCACTATGACTGAGACCACTATGACTGAGACCACTATGACTGAGACCACTACGACTGAGACCACTACGACTGAGACCACTACGACTGAGACCACTATGACTGAGACCACTATGACTGAGACCACTACGACTGAGACCACTATGACCGAGACCACTATGACTGAGACCACTACGACTGAGACCACTATGACTGAGACCACTACGACTGAGACCACTATGACTGAGACCACTACGACTGAGACCACTATGACTGAGACCACTACGACTGAGACCACTATGACTGAGACCACTATGACTGAGACCACTATGACCGAGACCACTATGACTGAGACCACTATGACCGAGACCACTATGACTGAGACCACTACGACTGAGACCACTATGACTGAGACCACTACGACTGAGACCACTATGACCGAGACCACTATGACTGAGACCACTATGACTGAGACCACTATGACTGAGACCACTACGACTGAGACCACTATGACCGAGACCACTATGACTGAGACCACTACGACTGAGACCACTATGACTGAGACCACTATGACTGAGACCACTATGACTGAGACCACTATGAATGAGACCACTACGACTGAGACCACTACGACCGAGACCACTATGACCGAGACCACTATGACCGAGACCACTACGACCGAGACCACTATGACTGAGACCACTACGACTGAGACCACTATGACCGAGACCACTACGACTGAGACCACTATGACTGAGACCACTATGACTGAGACCACTATGACCGAGACCACTATGACTGAGACCACTATGACTGAGACCACTATGACTGAGACCACTACGACTGAGACCACTATGACCGAGACCACTATGACTGAGACCACTATGACTGAGACCACTACGACTGAGACCACTATGACCGAGACCACTATGACTGAGACCACTACGACTGAGACCACTATGACTGAGACCACTACGACTGAGACCACTATGACCGAGACCACTATGACTGAGACCACTATGACTGAGACCACTATGACTGAGACCACTATGACTGAGACCACTACGACTGAGACCACTATGACCGAGACCACTATGACTGAGACCACTATGACTGAGACCACTACGACTGAGACCACTATGACCGAGACCACTATGACTGAGACCACTATGACTGAGACCACTACGACTGAGACCACTATGACCGAGACCACTATGACTGAGACCACTACGACTGAGACCACTATGACTGAGACCACTACGACTGAGAACACTACGACCGAGACCACTATGACTGAGACCACTATGACCGAGACCACTATGACCGAGACCACTATGACTGAGACCACTACGACTGAGATCACTATGACCGAGACCACTATGACTGAGACCACTACGACTGAGACCACTACGACTGAGACCACTATGACCGAGACCACTATGACCGAGACCACTATGACCGAGACCACTACGACCGAGACCACTACGACCGAGACCACTACGACTGAGACCACTACGACTGAGACCACTATGACTGAGACCACTACGACTGAGACCACTATGACTGAGACCACTATGACTGAGACCACTATGACCGAGACCATTATGACTGAGACCACTATGACTGAGACTACTATGACTGAGACCACTATGACCGAGACCATTATGACTGAGACCACTATGACTGAGACCACTATGACCGAGACCATTATGACCGAGACCACTATGACTGAGACCACTATGACTGAGACCACTATGACTGAGACCACTGCGACTGAGACCATTATGACTGAGACCATTATGACTGAGACCACTATCACTGAGACCACTATGACCGAGACCACTATGACTGAGACCACTATGACTGAGACCACTACAACTGAGACCACTACGACTGAGACCACTACAGCCAAGACCACTGCGACTGAGACCACTATGACTGAGACCACTATCACTGAGACCACTATGACCGAGACCACTATGACTGAGACCACTATGACAGAGACCATTATGACTGAGACCACTACGACTGAGACCACTATGACTGAGACCACTACGACTGAGACCACTACGACTGAGACCACTACAGCCATGACCACTGCGACTGAGACCACTACGACTGAGACCACTACAGCCAAGACCACTATGACTGAGACCACTACGACTGAGACCACTACGACTGAGACCACTACGACTGAGACCACTATGACTGAGACCACTACAGCCAAGACCACTATGACTGAGACCACTATGACTGAGACCACTATGACTGAGACCACTACGACTGAGACCACTACGACTGAGACCACTATGACTGAGACCACTACGACTGAGACCACTATGACTGAGACCACTACAACTGAGACCACTATGACTGAGACCACTACGACTGAGACCACTACAGCCGAGACCACTATGACAGAGACCATTATGACTGAGACCACTATGACTGAGACCACTACGACTGAGACCACTACAGCCGAGACCACTACGACTGAGACCACTATGACTGAGACCACTATGACTGAGACCACTATGACTGAGACCACTACGACTGAGACCACTACAGCCAAGACCACGACGACTGAGACCACTACGACTGAGACCACTATGACTGAGACCACTATGACTGAGACCACTACAACTGAGACCACTACGACTGAGACCACTACAGCCAAGACCACTGCGACTGAGACCACTATCACTGAGACCACTATGACCGAGACCACTATGACTGAGACCACTACAACTGAGACCACTACGACTGAGACCACTACAGCTAAGACCACTATGACTGAGACCACTATGACTGAGACCACTATGACTGAGACCACTATGACTGAGACCACTACAACCAAGACCACTATGACTGAGACCACTATGACTGAGACCACTACGACTGAGACCACTATGACTGAGACCACTACGACTGAGACCACTATGACTGAGACCACTATGACTGAGACCACTACAGCCAAGACCACTATGACTGAGACCACTACAGCTAAGACCACTACGACTAAGACCACTACGACTGAGACCACTACAGCCAAGACCAGTACGATATTCTCAGAACCATTCTCTACCAACTGTGGTTCAGTTGGTAGAGTGGGTCGTTAGGGTCAAAGGTTAAAGCTGTGGTTCAGTTGGTAGAGTGGGTCGTTAGGGTCAAAGGTTAAAGCTGTGGTTCAGTTGGTAGAGTGGGTCGTTAGGGTCAAAGGTTAAAGCTGTGGTTCAGTTGGTAGAGTGGGTCGTTAGGGTCAAAGGTTAAAGCTGTGGCTCAGTTGGTAGAGTGGGTCGTTAGGGTCAATATTTAAAGCTGTGGTTCAGTTGGTAGAGTGGGTCGTTAGGGTCAAAGGTTAAAGCTGTGGTTCAGTTGGTAGAGTGGGTCGTTAGGGTCAAAGTTTAAAGCTGTGGTTCAGTTGGTAGAGTGGGTCGTTAGGGTCAAAGGTTAAAGCTGTGGTTCAGTTGGTAGAGTGGGTCGTTAGGGTCAAAGGTTAAAGCTGTGGTTCAGTTGGTAGAGTGGGTCGTTAGGGTCAAAGGTTAAAGCTGTGGTTCAGTTGGTAGAGTGGGTCGTTAGGGTCAAAGGTTAAAGCTGTGGCTCAGTTGGTAGAGTGGGTCGTTAGGGTCAAAGGTTAAAGCTGTGGTTCAGTTGGTAGAGTGGGTCGTTAGGGTCAAAGGTTAAAGCTGTGGTTCAGTTGGTAGAGTGGGTCGTTAGGGTCAAAGTTTAAAGCTGTGGTTCAGTTGGTAGAGTGGGTCGTTAGGGTCAAAGGTTAAAGCTGTGGTTCAGTTGGTAGAGTGGGTCGTTAGGGTCAAAGGTTAAAGCTGTGGTTCAGTTGGTAGAGTGGGTCGTTAGGGTCAAAGGTTAAAGCTGTGGTTCAGTTGGTAGAGTGGGTCGTTAGGGTCAAAGGTTAAAGCTGTGGTTCAGTTGGTAGAGTGGGTCGTTAGGGTCAAAGGTTAAAGCTGTGGTTCAGTTGGTAGAGTGGGTCGTTAGGGTCAAAGGTTAAAGCTGTGGCTCAGTTGGTAGAGTGGGTCGTTAGGGTCAATATTTAAAGCTGTGGTTCAGTTGGTAGAGTGGGTCGTTAGGGTCAAAGGTTAAAGCTGTGGTTCAGTTGATAGAGTGGGTCGTTAGGGTCAAAGTTTAAAGCTGTGGTTCAGTTGGTAGAGTGGGTCGTTAGGGTCAAAGGTTAAAGCTGTGGTTCAGTTGGTAGAGTGGGTCGTTAGGGTCAAAGGTTAAAGCTGTGGTTCAGTTGGTAGAGTGGGTCGTTAGGGTCAAAGGTTAAAGCTGTGGTTCAGTTGGTAGAGTGGGTCGTTAGGGTCAAAGGTTAAAGCTGTGGCTCAGTTGGTAGAGTGGGTCGTTAGGGTCAAAGGTTAAAGCTGTGGTTCAGTTGGTAGAGTGGGTCGTTAGGGTCAAAGGTTAAAGCTGTGGTTCAGTTGGTAGAGTGGGTCGTTAGGGTCAAAGTTTAAAGCTGTGGTTCAGTTGGTAGAGTGGGTCGTTAGGGTCAAAGGTTAAAGCTGTGGTTCAGTTGGTAGAGTGGGTCGTTAGGGTCAAAGGTTAAAGCTGTGGTTCAGTTGGTAGAGTGGGTCGTTAGGGTCAAAGGTTAAAGCTGTGGTTCAGTTGGTAGAGTGGGTCGTTAGGGTCAAAGGTTAAAGCTGTGGCTCAGTTGGTAGAGTGGGTCGTTAGGGTCAAAGGTTAAAGCTGTGGTTCAGTTGGTAGAGTGGGTCGTTAGGGTCAAAGGTTAAAGCTGTGGTTCAGTTGGTAGAGTGGGTCGTTAGGGTCAAAGGTTAAAGCTGTGGTTCAGTTGGTAGAGTGGGTCGTTAGGGTCAAAGGTTAAAGCTGTGGTTCAGTTGGTAGAGTGGGTCGTTAGGGTCAAAGGTTAAAGCTGTGGTTCAGTTGGTAGAGTGGGTCGTTAGGGTCAAAGGTTAAAGCTGTGGTTCAGTTGGTAGAGTGGGTCGTTAGGGTCAAAGGTTAAAGCTGTGGTTCAGTTGGTAGAGTGGGTCGTTAGGGTCAAAGGTTAAAGCTGTGGTTCAGTTGGTAGAGTGGGTCGTTAGGGTCAAAGGTTAAAGCTGTGGTTCAGTTGGTAGAGTGGGTCGTTAGGGTCAAAGTTTAAAGCTGTGGTTCAGTTGGTAGAGTGGGTCGTTAGGGTCAAAGGTTAAAGCTGTGGTTCAGTTGGTAGAGTGGGTCGTTAGGGTCAAAGGTTAAAGCTGTGGTTCAGTTGGTAGAGTGGGTCGTTAGGGTCAAAGGTTAAAGCTGTGGTTCAGTTGGTAGAGTGGGTCGTTAGGGTCAAAGGTTAAAGCTGTGGTTCAGTTGGTAGAGTGGGTCGTTAGGGTCAAAGGTTAAAGCTGTGGCTCAGTTGGTAGAGTGGGTCGTTAGGGTCAAAGGTTAAAGCTGTGGTTCAGTTGGTAGAGTGGGTCGTTAGGGTCAAAGGTTAAAGCTGTGGTTCAGTTGGTAGAGTGGGTCGTTAGGGTCAAAGGTTAAAGCTGTGGTTCAGTTGGTAGAGTGGGTCGTTAGGGTCAAAGGTTAAAGCTGTGGTTCAGTTGGTAGAGTGGGTCGTTAGGGTCAAAGGTTAAAGCTGTGGTTCAGTTGGTAGAGTGGGTCGTTAGGGTCAAAGGTTAAAGCTGTGGTTCAGTTGGTAGAGTGGGTCGTTAGGGTCAAAGGTTAAAGCTGTGGTTCAGTTGGTAGAGTGGGTCGTTAGGGTCAAAGGTTAAAGCTGTGGTTCAGTTGGTAGAGTGGGTCGTTAGGGTCAAAGGTTAAAGCTGTGGTTCAGTTGGTAGAGTGGGTCGTTAGGGTCAAAGTTTAAAGCTGTGGTTCAGTTGGTAGAGTGGGTCGTTAGGGTCAAAGGTTAAAGCTGTGGTTCAGTTGGTAGAGTGGGTCGTTAGGGTCAAAGGTTAAAGCTGTGGCTCAGTTGGTAGAGTGGGTCGTTAGGGTCAAAGTTTAAAGCTGTGGTTCAGTTGGTAGAGTGGGTCGTTAGGGTCAAAGGTTAAAGCTGTGGTTCAGTTGGTAGAGTGGGTCGTTAGGGTCAAAGGTTAAAGCTGTGGTTCAGTTGGTAGAGTGGGTCGCCCAATGACCACATGTCGAAGTGTCCTTGGGCAAAACACTGAACCCTGACTTAGTCTCCCAGTAGGACTGACCTTTGACCTTAGAAACCTACTGGTGTATGTATGAATGGGTGAATGAGAGGCTAATGTAAAGCGCTTTGAACCATGAAGGTGGAACACAACTATATAACATTTGTGGAAAAGATTGTTTGTCTACTATTTATGGTTTTGTCGTGAGGACGAGTTATTGAGAC
>CM035784.1:31375103-31376266 GCA_020466265.1 Siphamia tubifer
ACCCTTATACTGGTTTAACTACTGGGACTAATGACCCTTATACTGGTTTAACTACTGGGACAGATGACCCCTTATACTGGTTTAACTACTGGGACAAATTACCCTTATACTGGTTTAACTACTGGGACAAAATGACCCCTTATACTGGTTTAACTACTGGGACAACATTACCCCTTATACTGGTTTAACTACTGGGACAAAATAACCCCTTATATTGGTTTAACTACTGGGACAAAATGACCCCTTATACTGGTTTAACTACTGGGACAAAATGACCCCTTATACTGGTTTAACTACTGGGACAAATGACCCCTTATCCTGGTTTAACTATAGGGACAAAATGACCCTTATACTGGTTTAACTACTGGGACAAAATTACCCTTATACTGGTTTAACTACTGGGACTAATGACCCCTTATACTGGTTTAACTACTGGGACAAAATGACCCCTTATACTGGTTTAACTACTGGGACAAAATGACCCTTATACTGGTTTAACTACTGGGACAAATGACCTTTATACTGGTTTAACTACTGGGACAAAATGACCCCTTATACTGGTTTAACTACAGGGACAAAATGACCCCTTATACTGGTTTAACTACTGGGACAAAATGACCCCTTAAACTGGTTTAACTACTGGGACAAATGACCCTTATACTGGTTTAACTACTGGGACAAAATGACCCTTATACTGGTTTAACTACTGGGACAAATGACCCTTATACTGGTTTAACTACTGGGACAAAATGACCCTTATACTGGTTTAACTACTGGGACAAAATGACCCTTATTCTGTTTTAACTACTGGGACAAAATGACCCCTTATACTGGTTTAACTACTGGGACAAAATGACCCTTATACTGGTTTAACTACTGCGACAAAATGACCCCTTATACTGGTTTAACCACTGGGACAAAATGACCCTTATACTGGTTTAACTACTGGGACAAAATGTCCCCTCATACTGGTTTAACTACTGGGACAAAATGACCCCTTATACTGGTTTAACTACTGGGACAAAATGACCCTTATACTGGTTTAACTACTGGGACAAATGACCTTTATACTGGTTTAACTACTGGGACAAAATGACCCCTTATACTGGTTTAACTACAGGGACAAAATGACCCCTTATACTGGTTTAACTACTGGGACAAAA
>CM035784.1:31376366-31396366 GCA_020466265.1 Siphamia tubifer
TTACTTTATACTCTTTATATTTATATGAATATATGTACTTTATACTCTTTATATTTATATAAATATATGTACTTTATAGTCTTTACATTTATATAAATATATGTACTTTATACTCTTTATATTTATATAAATATATGTACTTTATACTCTTTACATTTATATAAATATATGTACTTTATACTCTTTACATTTATATAAATATATGTACTTTATACTCTTTATATTTATATAAATATTAGTACTTTATACTCTTTATATTTATATAAATATATGTACTTTATACTCTTTATATTTATATAAATATTAGTACTTTATACTCTTTATATTTATATAAATATATGTACTTTATTCTCTTTATATTTATATAAATATATGTACTTTATACTCTTTACATTTATATAAATATATGTACTTTATACTCTTTATATTTATAATATATAATTATACTTTATATATAAATATAGTACTTTATACTCTTTATATTTATATAAATATATGTACTTTATACTCTTTATATTTATATAAATATATGTACTTTATACTCTTTATATTTATATAAATATATGTACTTTATACTCTTTATATTTATATAAATATATGTACTTTATATCTTTACATTTATATAAATATATGTACTTTATACTCTTTATATTTATATAAATATATAGTACTTTATACTCTTTATATTTATATAAATATATGTACTTTATACTCTTTATATTTATATAAATATATGTACTTTATACTCTTTATATTTATATAAATATATGTACTTTATACTCTTTATATTTATATAAATATGTACTTTGTACTCTTTATATTTATATAAATATATGTACTTTATACTCTTTACATTTATATAAATATATTATACTTTATACTCTTTATATTTATATAAATATATGTACTCTTTATATAAATATAGTACTTATACTCTTTATATTTATATAAATATATGTACTTTATACTCTTTATATTTATATAAATATTAGTACTTTATACTCTTTATATTTATATAAATATATGTACTTTATAGTCTTTACATTTATATGAATATATGTACTTTATACTCTTTATATTTATATAAATATTAGTACTTTATACTCTTTATATTTATATAAATATATGTACTTTATACTCTTTATATTTATATAAATATATGTACTTTATACTCTTTACATTTATATAAATATATGTACTTTATACTCTTTACATTTATATAAATATATGTACTTTATACTCTTTATATTTTATATAAATATATGTACTTTATACTCTTTACATTTATATAAATATATGTACTTTATACTCTTTATATTTATATAAATATATGTACTTTATAATCTTTATATTTATATAAATATATGTACTTTATACTCTTTACATTTATATAAATATATGTACTTTATACTCTTTATATTTATATGAATATATGTACTTTATACTCTTTATATTTATATAAATATATGTACTTTATAGTCTTTACATTTATATAAATATATGTACTTTATACTCTTTATATTTATATAAATATATGTACTTTATACTCTTTACATTTATATAAATATATGTACTTTATACTCTTTACATTTATATAAATATATGTACTTTATACTCTTTATATTTATATAAATATTAGTACTTTATACTCTTTATATTTATATAAATATATGTACTTTATACTCTTTATATTTATATAAATATTAGTACTTTATACTCTTTATATTTATATAAATATATGTACTTTATTCTCTTTATATTTATATAAATATATGTACTTTATACTCTTTACATTTATATAAATATATGTACTTTATACTCTTTATATTTATATAAATATATGTACTTTATACTCTTTATATTTATATAAATATATGTACTTTATACTCTTTATATTTATATAAATATATGTACTTTATACTCTTTATATTTATATAAATATTAGTACTTTATACTCTTTATATTTATATAAATATATGTACTTTATACTCTTTATATTTATATAAATATATGTACTTTATAGTCTTTACATTTATATAAATATATGTACTTTATACTCTTTATATTTATATAAATATTAGTACTTTATACTCTTTATATTTATATAAATATATGTACTTTATACTCTTTATATTTATATAAATATATGTACTTTATACTCTTTATATTTATATAAATATATGTACTTTATACTCTTTATATTTATATAAATATATGTACTTTGTACTCTTTATATTTATATAAATATATGTACTTTATACTCTTTACATTTATATAAATATTTATACTTTATACTCTTTATATTTATATAAATATATGTACTTTATACTCTTTATATTTATATAAATATATGTACTTTATACTCTTTATATTTATATAAATATATGTACTTTATACTCTTTATATTTATATAAATATTAGTACTTTATACTCTTTATATTTATATAAATATATGTACTTTATAGTCTTTACATTTATATGAATATATGTACTTTATACTCTTTATATTTATATAAATATTAGTACTTTATACTCTTTATATTTATATAAATATATGTACTTTATACTCTTTATATTTATATAAATATATGTACTTTATACTCTTTACATTTATATAAATATATGTACTTTATACTCTTTACATTTATATAAATATATGTACTTTATACTCTTTATATTTATATAAATATATGTACTTTATACTCTTTACATTTATATAAATATATGTACTTTATACTCTTTATATTTATATGAATATATGTACTTTATACTCTTTATATTTATATAAATATATGTACTTTATACTCTTTACATTTATATGAATATATGTACTTTATACTCTTTATATTTATATAAATATATGTACTTTATACTCTTTACATTTATATAAATATATGTACTTTATACTCTTTACATTTATATAAATATATGTACTTTATACTCTTTATATTTATATAAATATTAGTACTTTATACTCTTTATATTTATATAAATATATGTACTTTATACTCTTTATATTTATATAAATATTAGTACTTTATACTCTTTATATTTATATAAATATATGTACTTTATACTCTTTATATTTATATAAATATATGTACTTTATACTCTTTATATTTATATAAATATATGTACTTTATACTCTTTACATTTATATAAATATATGTACTTTATACTCTTTATATTTATATAAATATATGTACTTTATACTCTTTATATTTATATAAATATATGTACTTTATACTCTTTATATTTATATAAATATATGTACTTTATACTCTTTATATTTATATAAATATTAGTACTTTATACTCTTTATATTTATATAAATATATGTACTTTATACTCTTTATATTTATATAAATATATGTACTTTGTAGTCTTTACATTTATATAAATATATGTACTTTATACTCCTTATATTTATATAAATATATGTACTTTATACTCTTTATATTTATATAAATATATGTACTTTATACTCTTTATATTTATATAAATATATGTACTTTATACTCTTTATATTTATATAAATATATGTACTTTATACTCTTTACATTTATATAAATATATGTACTTTATACTCTTTATATTTATATAAATATATGTACTTTATACTCTTTATATTTATATAAATATCTGTACTTTATACTCTTTATATTTATATAAATATATGTACTTTATTCTCTTTACATTTATATAAATATATGTACTTTATACTCTTTATATTTATATAAATATATGTACTTTATACTCTTTATATTTATATAAATATATGTACTTTATTCTCTTTATATTTATATAAATATATGTACTTTATACTCTTTATATTTATATAAATATATGTACTTTATTCTCTTTATATTTATATAAATATATGTACTTTATACTCCTTATATTTATATAAATATATGTACTTTATACTCTTTATATTTATATAAATATATGTACTTTATACTCTTTATATTTATATAAATATATGTACTTTATACTCTTTACATTTATATAAATATATGTACTTTATACTCTTTATATTTATATAAATATATGTACTTTATACTCTTTATATTTATATAAATATATGTACTTTATACTCTTTATATTTATATAAATATATGTACTTTATACTCTTTATATTTATATAAATATATGTACTTTATACTCTTTATATTTATATAAATATATGTACTTTATACTCTTTACATTTATATAAATATTTGTACTTTGATTTTGTTTTTCTTTCACTACATTTTTTGTTTGATTTTGTAAATTTTTTAATTTTTTTTATTATTTTTACCCGTTAGATGTTGTTATTTTCTATGAATATTTTTGGTCAGTTTTTTTTATACACACAGTGTTTAGGAACCAAACCTACAACAGCTGCTAAAATCCATTGATCGTTAACATCTTAGTTGTTTTTCATCTTAGGGGCCAGACCGGACCCTTTGGACGGCCGCATTTGGCCCCTGGGCCTTATGTTTGACACTTGTGTTGTTTTGTTAAACAGTCCAGTTTCCGGGTCACTGGGTACTGTGAAAAAAGTACAACATTGAATCAGCTTCAAAACTATTCTTCAATAGTGAGTGAATGAAATGAAACGAAATGAAATGGAATCAAATTAAATTAAATTAAATTAAATTAAATCGAATTAAATTAAATTAAATTTAATTTAATTTAATCAAATTTAATTAAATTAAATTAAATTAAATTAAATTCCTTTTTTTTATGTGTGACCATAAATATTTTTTAAATGGATTCACAGTTTTTTTTTTCACTGTTCTCGTGCATCGACCCGTGTTGGAGGGTCCAGTGTGTCTGACCCCCCCCCCCGCTCATCTGCCCTCCAGCTGGTTCCCTCCATGGTTCCAGAAGACGCCGGTGCTCTCCTGACCTTAGCGGGACGGGCTAATCTCGATGGCGGGAAGCCTGTAGCGCCTCCTGCTAGCATACAACAGGGGAGGGCTAGCGCTAATTGCTTGTGTCGTAAAGCTCTGTGACCCAGATAAGCTGTACAGATAAACCCCACTTTACCTCACTAACCCCCCCACATTACTGCACCTTCTGCCACATTATTAACACCCTGGGCTAAGACCAAGACCACTATGACTGAGACCACTATGACTGAGACCACTATGACTGAGACCACTATGACTGAGACCACTACGACTGAGACCACTATGACTGAGACCACTACGACTGAGACCACTATGACTGAGACCACTACGACTGAGACCACTACGACTGAGACCACTACGACTGAGACCACTATGACTGAGACCACTATGACTGAGACCACTACGACTGAGACCACTACGACTGAGACCACTATGACCGAGACCACTATGACTGAGACCACTATGACTGAGACCACTACGACTGAGAACACTACGACCGAGACCACTATGACTGAGACCACTATGACCGAGACCACTATGACCGAGACCACTATGACTGAGACCACTACGACTGAGATCACTATGACCGAGACCACTATGACTGAGACCACTACGACTGAGACCACTACGACTGAGACCACTATGACCGAGACCACTATGACCGAGACCACTATGACCGAGACCACTACGACCGAGACCACTACGACCGAGACCACTACGACTGAGACCACTACGACTGAGACCACTATGACTGAGACCACTACGACTGAGACCACTATGACTGAGACCACTATGACTGAGACCACTATGACTGAGACCACTACGACTGAGACCACTACGACTGAGACCACTATGACCGAGACCACTATGACTGAGACCACTATGACTGAGACCACTACGACTGAGAACACTACGACCGAGACCACTATGACTGAGACCACTATGACCGAGACCACTATGACCGAGACCACTATGACTGAGACCACTACGACTGAGATCACTATGACCGAGACCACTATGACTGAGACCACTACGACTGAGACCACTACGACTGAGACCACTATGACCGAGACCACTATGACCGAGACCACTATGACCGAGACCACTACGACCGAGACCACTACGACCGAGACCACTACGACCGAGACCACTACGACTGAGACCACTATGACTGAGACCACTACGACTGAGACCACTATGACTGAGACCACTACGACCGAGACCACTACGACTGAGACCACTATGACTGAGACCACTATGACTGAGACCACTATGACTGAGACCACTATGACCGAGACCATTATGACTGAGACCACTATGACTGAGACCACTATGACCGAGACCATTATGACTGAGACCACTATGACTGAGACCACTATGACCGAGACCATTATGACCGAGACCACTATGACTGAGACCACTATGACTGAGACCACTATGACTGAGACCACTGCGACTGAGACCATTATGACTGAGACCATTATGACTGAGACCACTATCACTGAGACCACTATGACCGAGACCACTATGACTGAGACCACTACAACTGAGACCACTACGACTGAGACCACTACAGCCAAGACCACTGCGACTGAGACCACTATGACTGAGACCACTATCACTGAGACCACTATGACCGAGACCACTATGACTGAGACCACTATGACAGAGACCATTATGACTGAGACCACTACGACTGAGACCACTATGACTGAGACCACTACGACTGAGACCACTACGACTGAGACCACTACAGCCATGACCACTGCGACTGAGACCACTACGACTGAGACCACTACAGCCAAGACCACTATGACTGAGACCACTACGACTGAGACCACTACGACTGAGACCACTACGACTGAGACCACTATGACTGAGACCACTACAGCCAAGACCACGACGACTGAGACCACTATGACTGAGACCACTATGACTGAGACCACTACGACTGAGACCACTACGACTGAGACCACTATGACTGAGACCACTACGACTGAGACCACTATGACTGAGACCACTATGACTGAGACCACTACAACTGAGACCACTATGACTGAGACCACTACGACTGAGACCACTACAGCCGAGACCACTATGACAGAGACCATTATGACTGAGACCACTATGACTGAGACCACTACGACTGAGACCACTACAGCCGAGACCACTATGACTGAGACCACTATGACTGAGACCACTATGACTGAGACCACTATGACTGAGACCACTACGACTGAGACCACTACAGCCAAGACCACGACGACTGAGACCACTACGACTGAGACCACTATGACTGAGACCACTATGACTGAGACCACTATGACTGAGACCACTACAACTGAGACCACTACGACTGAGACCACTACAGCCAAGACCACTGCGACTGAGACCACTATCACTGAGACCACTATGACCGAGACCACTATGACTGAGACCACTACAACTGAGACCACTACGACTGAGACCACTACAGCTAAGACCACTATGACTGAGACCACTATGACTGAGACCACTATGACTGAGACCACTATGACTGAGACCACTACAACCAAGACCACTATGACTGAGACCACTATGACTGAGACCACTACGACTGAGACCACTATGACTGAGACCACTACGACTGAGACCACTATGACTGAGACCACTATGACTGAGACCACTACAGCCAAGACCACTATGACTGAGACCACTACAGCTAAGACCACTACGACTAAGACCACTACGACTGAGACCACTACAGCCAAGACCAGTACGATATTCTCAGAACCATTCTCTACCAACTGTGGTTCAGTTGGTAGAGTGGGTCGTTAGGGTCAAAGGTTAAAGCTGTGGTTCAGTTGGTAGAGTGGGTCGTTAGGGTCAAAGGTTAAAGCTGTGGCTCAGTTGGTAGAGTGGGTCGTTAGGGTCAATATTTAAAGCTGTGGTTCAGTTGGTAGAGTGGGTCGTTAGGGTCAAAGGTTAAAGCTGTGGTTCAGTTGATAGAGTGGGTCGTTAGGGTCAAAGTTTAAAGCTGTGGTTCAGTTGGTAGAGTGGGTCGTTAGGGTCAAAGGTTAAAGCTGTGGTTCAGTTGGTAGAGTGGGTCGTTAGGGTCAAAGGTTAAAGCTGTGGTTCAGTTGGTAGAGTGGGTCGTTAGGGTCAAAGGTTAAAGCTGTGGTTCAGTTGGTAGAGTGGGTCGTTAGGGTCAAAGGTTAAAGCTGTGGTTCAGTTGGTAGAGTGGGTCGTTAGGGTCAAAGGTTAAAGCTGTGGCTCAGTTGGTAGAGTGGGTCGTTAGGGTCAAAGGTTAAAGCTGTGGTTCAGTTGGTAGAGTGGGTCGTTAGGGTCAAAGGTTAAAGCTGTGGTTCAGTTGGTAGAGTGGGTCGTTAGGGTCAAAGGTTAAAGCTGTGGTTCAGTTGGTAGAGTGGGTCGTTAGGGTCAAAGGTTAAAGCTGTGGTTCAGTTGGTAGAGTGGGTCGTTAGGGTCAAAGGTTAAAGCTGTGGTTCAGTTGGTAGAGTGGGTCGTTAGGGTCAAAGGTTAAAGCTGTGGCTCAGTTGGTAGAGTGGGTCGTTAGGGTCAAAGGTTAAAGCTGTGGTTCAGTTGGTAGAGTGGGTCGTTAGGGTCAAAGGTTAAAGCTGTGGTTCAGTTGGTAGAGTGGGTCGTTAGGGTCAAAGGTTAAAGCTGTGGTTCAGTTGGTAGAGTGGGTCGTTAGGGTCAAAGGTTAAAGCTGTGGCTCAGTTGGTAGAGTGGGTCGTTAGGGTCAAAGGTTAAAGCTGTGGTTCAGTTGGTAGAGTGGGTCGTTAGGGTCAAAGGTTAAAGCTGTGGTTCAGTTGGTAGAGTGGGTCGTTAGGGTCAAAGGTTAAAGCTGTGGTTCAGTTGGTAGAGTGGGTCGTTAGGGTCAAAGGTTAAAGCTGTGGTTCAGTTGGTAGAGTGGGTCGTCCAATGACCACATGTCGAAGTGTCCTTGGGCAAAACACTGAACCCTGACTTAGTCTCCCAGTAGGACTGACCTTTGACCTTAGAAACCTACTGGTGTATGTATGAATGGGTGAATGAGAGGCTAATGTAAAGCGCTTTGAACCATGAAGGTGGAACAGAACTATATAACATTTGTGGAAAAGATTGTTTGTCTACTATTTATGGTTTTGCCGTGAGGACGAGTTATTGAGACATTTTTCAGCTTAATTTTTTCTTCTCTCGTGCTCTAGCGATGACATCACCCACTGATAAAAAGTCAGATTTTTATTAATTAAGAATGAATGGAGTTTTATTTGGTATAATAATGCGAAATCTGTACGAAATATCGTAATTATGAGACCACATGTGTAAACACTGGAACAATACGAAGAATTTTTCCTATTTTTTTTACTGATATTAGTTTTTTTTACTGATATTAGTTTTTTTTACTGATATTTGTATTTTCTTTACTAATATTTTTTTGTTTTTTAACTGGTATTTGTTGTTCTTACGGATAGTTATTGGGTTTTTTTTTTTACTAATGTTTGTTTAGTTTTTACTTGTATTTGTTTGTTTTTTCACAGTTTTTTTTTTTTTATTGGTATTTGTTGGTTTGAACCGACTTTTTTACGGATGTTTGTTGGTTTTTTACTAATATTTGCTGTTTTTTCTACTTATATTTTGTTGTTGTTTTTACTCATATTCATAGTTTTTTTATTGGTATTTGTTGTTTTTTTTACTGACACTTTTTGGTTTTTATTGGTATTTATAGTTTTTATAAACTGATATTTGTTGTTTTTTAACTGATATTTGTTTTTGTAACATTTTTTTACAGATATTTGGGGGTTTTATTGGTATTTGTAATTTTTTTTTACTGATATTTGTTGTTTTACAAAACGTTTTTACTAATATTTTGGTTTTTTTTTACTGATATTTGTTGTTTTTTTCAACTGCTATTTGTTTTTGTAATACTTTTTTACAGATATTTGGGGGGTTTATTGGTATTTGTATATTTTTTTTACTGATATTTGTTGGTTTTTTTTTACTGATATTTGTTTGTTTTTTTTACTAATTTTCTTTACTATATATATATATATATATTTTTTTTTTATTTATTTTTTTTTTTTTTTAAACTAATATTTGTTGTTTTTTTTTACTGATATTTTTCCACAGATATTTGTACATGTGTTAACATATATTTGTTGTTTGTACTAATATCACTTCTCCACTCTCATCCATATCAGTGACACACACTCATCCTCTCATTAATCCCTGTTCCCGCCTTTACTCTTTAATTCCATCATGATGCGCCTGTTGTTTCTTGGCGCCACAGAGGCAGTGTTTGAGTGTCCAGAGGGCAGGGCCGTCACCACAGGTTCTGGGGGAGGGAGGAATTAATGAGCATTACAGTAAGTCCACCTTAAATCCCCTGGAATTCCTCAACAGCTCCTCGAACACCTGTTCCACTCACCACTAACACACATATTATTATTATTATTATTATTATTATTATTATTATTATTATTATTATTATTATTATTATTATTATTATTATTATTATTATTATTATTATTATTATTGTTGTTATTATTATTATTATTATTATTATTATTATTATTATTATTATTATTATTATTATTATTATTATTATTGTTGTTGTTGTTGTTATTATTATTATTATTATTGTTATTATTGTTGTAATTATTGTTGTTATTATTATTATTATTATTATTATTATTATTATTATTGTTGTTGTTATTATTATTATTATTATTATTATTATCTCATGAGGTTTTTTATTCCAGTTTTTTTCAGAATTTTTTTATGTGATAAAATCTAAATATTATGAGATAATGGGTCAGCTGTGGGTCAGTTGGTAGAGCGGGTCGTTCAATGATCAGACAGACTTTATTGATCACCAGAGGAAAACTGGGGATTCATTCATTTGATTTTAATGATTTTATTTCTTTTATTGTCTTTTATAGATATGTAGTGGAGCTCTAACCCTAACCTTGTTTTTTTATCATCTGGACCAAATGTACACAAAGAATAAATGAACTGGACTGAAAACAAATCTACCCTCGGGTACAAATAAAGTACCCTTCAAACCTTAGCATATGGGCCATGGGCTGACTGTGGGTGTGGTCTTTAGCCCATATGGGTGGAGCTGTAGTGGGTGTTCCAGTATGTTCCATCATGTCAGCCAGTGTTTCCCAGATCTGTTTCAGAAGCACAGATCACACAACCAGTAATCCAGTCCCAGCAGTGATTGTCCAGGCTATTTTTTAAAGGCTTAGAACGTGTGGGTCATGAGCTGGTGTTAATCTGATTGGTCCATTAGTGACACTGTCTGACTGAACACTAATCTGACCTGAGAACACTGACACACTCTGACTCACATATTAACCCTGACACACAGAAGTGGATTAACCCCCCTGATGGATCACTAATGACCCCTTATACTGGTTTAAATACTGGGACAAATGACCCCTTATACTGGTTTAAATACTGGGACTAATGACCCCTTATACTGGTTTAAATACTGGGACAAATGACCCTTATACTGGTTTAACTACTGGGACTAATGACCCCTTATACTGGTTTAAATACTGGGACTAATGACCCTTATACTGGTTTAAATACTGGGACAAATGACCCCTTATACTGGTTTAAATACTGGGACAAATGACCCCTTATACTGGTTTAAGTACTGGGACTAATGACCCCTTATACTGGTTTAAATACTGGGACAAATGACCCCTTATACTGGTTTAAATACTGGGACTAATGACCCTTATACTGGTTTAAATACTGGGACAAATGACCCCTTATACTGGTTTAAATACTGGGACTAATGACCCTTATACTGGTTTAACTACTGGGACAAAATGACCCTTATACTGGTTTAAATACTGGGACAAATGACCCCTTATACTGGTTTAAGTACTGGGACTAATGACCCCTTATACTGGTTTAAATACTGGGACAAATGACCCCTTATACTGGTTTAAATACTGGGACTAATGACCCCTTATACTGGTTTAAATACTGGGACTAATGACCCCTTATACTGGTTTAAATACTGGGACAAATGACCCCTTATACTGGTTTAAATACTGGGACTAATGACCCTTATACTGGTTTAAATACTGGGACAAATGACCCTTATACTGGTTTAACTACTGGGACTAATGACCCCTTATACTGGTTTAACTACTGGGACAAAATGACCCCTTTTCCTGGTTTAAGTACTGGGACAAAATGACCCCTTATACTGGTTTAACTACTGGGACAAAATGACCCCTTATACTGGTTTAACTACTGAGACAAAATGACCCCTTATACTGGTTTAAGTACTGGGACAAAATGACCCCTTATACTGGTTTAACTACTGGGACAAAATGACCCCTTATACTGGTTTAACTACTGGGACAAAATGACCCCTTATACTGGTTTAACTACTGGGACACATGACCCTTATACTGGTTTAACTACTGGGACAAAATGACCCCTTATACTGGTTTAACTACTGGGACAAAATGACCCCTTATACTGGTTTAACTACTGGGACAAATGACCCCTTATACTGGTTTAACTACTGGGACAAATGACCCTTATACTGGTTTAACTACTGGGACGAATGACCCTTATACTGGTTTAACTACTGGGACAAATGACCCTTATACTGGTTTAAATACTGGGACAAATGACCCTTATACTGGTTTAACTACTGGGACTAATGACCCTTATACTGGTTTAACTACTGGGAGAAATGACCCCTTATACTGGTTTAACTACTGGGACAAATGATCCCATATACTGGTTTAACTACTGGGACAAAATGACCCCTTATACTGGTTTAACTACTGGGACTAATGACCCCTTATACTGGTTTAACTACTGGGACAAAATTACCCTTATACTGGTTTAACTACTGGGAAAAATGACCCCTTATACTGGTTTAACTACTGGGACAAATGACCCTTATACTGGTTTAAATACTGGGACAAAATGACCCCTTATACTGGTTTAACTACTGGGACAAATGACCTTTATACTGGTTTAACTACTGGGACAAATGACCCTTATACTGGTATAACTACTGGGACAAATGACCCTTATACTGGTTTAACTACTGGGACAAAATGACCCCTTATACTGGTTTAACTACTGGGACTAATGACCCCTTATATTGGTTTAACTACTGGGACAAAATGACCCCTTATATTGGTTTAACTACTGGGACAAAATGACCCTTATACTGGTTTAACTACTGGGACAAAATGACCCCTTATACTGGTTTAACTACTGGGACAAAATGACCCTTATACTGGTTTAACTACTGGGACAAAATGACCCTTATACTGGTTTAACTACTGGGACAAAATTACCCTTATACTGGTTCAACTACTGGTTTAACTACTGGGACAAATGACCCTTATACTGGTTTAACTACTGGGACAAAATGACCCCTTATACTGGTTTAACTACTGGGACAAATGACCCTTATACTGGTTTAACTACTGGGACAAAATTACCCTTATACTGGTTCAACTAATGAAACAAATGACCCTTATACTGGTTTAACTACTGGGACAAATGACCCTTATACTGGTTTAACTACTGGGACAAAATGACCCCTTATACTGGTTTAACTGCTGGGACAAAATGACCCCTTATACTGGTTTAACTACTGGGACAAAATGACCCCTTATACCGGTTTAACTACTGGGACAAATGACCCCTTATACTGGTTTAACTACTGGGACAAAATTACCCCTTATACTGGTTTAAATACTGGGACTAATGACCCTTATACTGGTTTAAATACTGGGACAAAATGACCCCTTATACTGGTTTAACTACTGGGACTAATGACCCCTTATATTGGTTTAACTACTGGGACAAAATGACCCCTTATACTGGTTTAACTACTGGGACAAAATGACCCTTATACTGGTTTAACTACTGGGACAAAATGGCCCCTTATACTGGTTTAACTACTGGGACAAAATGACCCTTATACTGGTTTAACTACTGGGACAAAATTACCCTTATACTGGTTCAACTACTGGTTTAACTACTGGGACAAATGACCCTTATACTGGTTTAACTACTGGGACAAAATGACCCCTTATACTGGTTTAACTACTGGGACAAATGACCCTTATACTGGTTTAACTACTGGGACAAAATTACCCTTATACTGGTTCAACTAATGAAACAAATGACCCTTATACTGGTTTAACTACTGGGACAAATGACCCTTATACTGGTTTAACTACTGGGACAAAATGACCCCTTATACTGGTTTAACTGCTGGGACAAAATGACCCCTTATACTGGTTTAACTACTGGGACAAAATGACCCCTTATACCGGTTTAACTACTGGGACAAATGACCCCTTATACTGGTTTAAATACTGGGACTAATGACCCTTATACTGGTTTAAATACTGGGACAAATGACCCCTTATACTGGTTTAAATACTGGGACAAATGACCCCTTATACTGGTTTAAGTACTGGGACTAATGACCCCTTATACTGGTTTAAATACTGGGACAAATGACCCCTTATACTGGTTTAAATACTGGGACTAATGACCCTTATACTGGTTTAAATACTGGGACAAATGACCCTTATACTGGTTTAACTACTGGGACAAAATGACCCTTATACTGGTTTAAATACTGGGACAAATGACCCCTTATACTGGTTTAAGTACTGGGACTAATGACCCCTTATACTGGTTTAAATACTGGGACAAATGACCCCTTATACTGGTTTAAATACTGGGACTAATGACCCCTTATACTGGTTTAAATACTGGGACTAATGACCCCTTATACTGGTTTAAATACTGGGACAAATGACCCCTTATACTGGTTTAAATACTGGGACTAATGACCCTTATACTGGTTTAAATACTGGGACAAATGACCCTTATACTGGTTTAACTACTGGGACTAATGACCCCTTATACTGGTTTAACTACTGGGACAAAATGACCCCTTATACTGGTTTAAGTACTGGGACAAAATGACCCCTTATACTGGTTTAACTACTGGGACAAAATGACCCCTTATACTGGTTTAACTACTGGGACAAAATAACCCCTTATACTGGTTTAAGTACTGGGACAAAATGACCCCTTATACTGGTTTAACTACTGGGACAAAATGACCCCTTATACTGGTTTAACTACTGGGACAAAATGACCCCTTATACTGGTTTAACTACTGGGACACATGACCCTTATACTGGTTTAACTACTGGGACAAAATGACCCCTTATACTGGTTTAACTACTGGGACAAATGACCCCTTATACTGGTTTAACTACTGGGACAAATGACCCTTATACTGGTTTAACTACTGGGACGAATGACCCTTATACTGGTTTAACTACTGGGACAAATGACCCTTATACTGGTTTAAATACTGGGACAAATGACCCTTATACTGGTTTAACTACTGGGACTAATGACCCTTATACTGGTTTAACTACTGGGAGAAATGACCCCTTATACTGGTTTAACTACTGGGACAAATGATCCCATATACTGGTTTAACTACTGGGACAAAATGACCCCTTATACTGGTTTAACTACTGGGACTAATGACCCCTTATACTGGTTTAACTACTGGGACAAAATTACCCTTATACTGGTTTAACTACTGGGACACATGACCCTTATACTGGTTTAACTACTGGGAAAAATGACCCCTTATACTGGTTTAACTACTGGGACAAATGACCCTTATACTGGTTTAAATACTGGGACAAAATGACCCCTTATACTGGTTTAACTACTGGGACAAATGACCTTTATACTGGTTTAACTACTGGGACAAATGACCCTTATACTGGTATAACTACTGGGACAAATGACCCTTATACTGGTTTAACTACTGGGACAAAATGACCCCTTATACTGGTTTAACTACTGGGACAAAATGACCCCTTATACTGGTTTAACTACTGGGACAAAATGACCCTTATACTGGTTTAACTACTGGGACAAAATGACCCCTTATACTGGTTTAACTACTGGGACAAAATGACCCTTATACTGGTTTAACTACTGGGACAAAATGACCCTTATACTGGTTTAACTACTGGGACAAAATGACCCTTATACTGGTTTAACTACTGGGACAAAATGACCCTTATACTGGTTTAACTACTGGGACAAAATGACCCCTTATACTGGTTTAACTACTGGGACAAAATGACCCTTATACTGGTTTAACTACTGGGACAAAATTACCCTTATACTGGTTCAACTACTGGTTTAACTACTGGGACAAATGACCCTTATACTGGTTTAACTACTGGGACAAAATGACCCCTTATACTGGTTTAACTACTGGGACAAATGACCCTTATACTGGTTTAACTACTGGGACAAAATTACCCTTATACTGGTTCAACTAATGAAACAAATGACCCTTATACTGGTTTAACTACTGGGACAAATGACCCTTATACTGGTTTAACTACTGGGACAAAATGACCCCTTATACTGGTTTAACTGCTGGGACAAAATGACCCCTTATACTGGTTTAACTACTGGGACAAAATGACCCCTTATACCGGTTTAACTACTGGGACAAATGACCCCTTATACTGGTTTAACTACTGGGACAAAATTACCCCTTATACTGCTTTAACTACTGGGACAAATGACCCCTTATACTGGTTTAACCATGGGGACAAAATGACCCTTATACTGGTTTAACTACTGGGACAAAATTACCCTTATACTGGTTTAACTACTGGGACTAATGGCCCCTTATATTGGGTTAACTACTGGGACAATTACCCTTATACTGGTTTAACTACTGGGACAAAATGACCCTTATACTGGTTTAACTACTGGGACAAAATTACCCTTATACTGGTTCAACTACTGGGACAAATGACCCCTTATACTGGTTTAACTACTGGGACAAATGACCCCTTATACTGGTTTAACTACTGGGAAAAAATGACCCCTTATACTGGTTTAACTACTGGGACAAAATGACCCCTTATACTGGTTTAACTACTGGGACAAATGACCCCTTATACTGGTTTAACTACTGGGACAAAATGACCCCTTTTACTGGTTTAACTACTGGGACAAATGACCCCTTATACTGGTTTAACTACTGGGACAAAATGACCCCTTATACTGGTTTAACTACTGGGACAAAATGACCCTTATACTGGTTTAACTACTGGGACTAATGACCCTTATACTGGTTTAACTACTGGGACAGATGACCCCTTATACTGGTTTAACTACTGGGACAAATTACCCTTATACTGGTTTAACTACTGGGACAAAATGACCCCTTATACTGGTTTAACTACTGGGACAACATTACCCCTTATACTGGTTTAACTACTGGGACAAAATAACCCCTTATATTGGTTTAACTACTGGGACAAAATGACCCCTTATACTGGTTTAACTACTGGGACAAAATGACCCCTTATACTGGTTTAACTACTGGGACAAATGACCCCTTATCCTGGTTTAACTATAGGGACAAAATGACCCTTATACGGGTTTAACTACTGGGACAAAATTACCCTTATACTGGTTTAACTACTGGGACTAATGACCCCTTATACTGGTTTAACTACTGGGACAAAATGACCCCTTATACTGGTTTAACTACTGGGACAAAATGACCCTTATACTGGTTTAACTACTGGGACAAATGACCTTTATACTGGTTTAACTACTGGGACAAAATGACCCCTTATACTGGTTTAACTACAGGGACAAAATGACCCCTTATACTGGTTTAACTACTGGGACAAAATGACCCCTTAAACTGGTTTAACTACTGGGACAAATGACCCTTATACTGGTTTAACTACTGGGACAAAATGACCCTTATACTGGTTTAACTACTGGGACAAATGACCCTTATACTGGTTTAACTACTGGGACAAAATGACCCTTATACTGGTTTAACTACTGGGACAAAATGACCCTTATTCTGTTTTAACTACTGGGACAAAATGACCCCTTATACTGGTTTAACTACTGGGACAAAATGACCCTTATACTGGTTTAACTACTGCGACAAAATGACCCCTTATACTGGTTTAACCACTGGGACAAAATGACCCTTATACTGGTTTAACTACTGGGACAAAATGACCCCTTATACTGGTTTAACTACTGGGACAAAATGACCCTTATACTGGTTTAACTACTGGGACAAAATGACCCTTATACTGGTTTAACTACTGCGACAAAATGACCCCTTATACTGGTTTAACTACTGGGACAAAATGACCCTTATACTGGTTTAACTACTGCGACAAAATGACCCCTTTTACTGGTTTAACTACTGGGACAAAATGACCCTTATACTGGTTTAACTACTGGGACAAAATGACCCCTTATACTGGTTTAACTACTGGGACAAAATTACCCTTATACTGGTTTAACTACTGGTTTAACTACTGGGACAAATGACCCTTATACTGGTTTAACTACTGGGACAAATGACCCTTATACTGGTTTAACTACTGGGACAAAATGACCCCTTATACTGGTTTAACTACTGGAACAAATGACCCTTATACTGGTTTAACTACTGGGACAAATGACCCCTTATACTGGTTTAACTACTGGGACAAAATGACCCCTTATACTGGTTTAACTACTGGGACAAAATGACCCTTATACTGGTTTAACTACTGGGACAAAATTACCCTTATACTGTTTTAACTACTGTTTTAACTACTGGGACAAATGACCCTTATACTGGTTTAACTACTGGGACAAAATGACCCCTTATACTGGTTTAACTACTTGGACAAATGACCCCTTATACTGGTTTAACTACTGGGACAAAATGTCCCCTCATACTGGTTTAACTACTGGGACAAAATGACCCTTATACTGGTTTAACTACTGGGACAAAATGTCCCCTTATACTGGTTTAACTACTGGGACAAAATGACCCCTTATACTGGTTTAACTATTGGGACAAAATGACCCTTATACTGGTTTAACTACTGGGACAAAATGACTCCTTATACTGGTTTAACTACTGGGACAAAATTACCCTTATACTGGTTTAACTACTGGGACAAATGACCCTTATACTGGTTTAACTACTGGGACAAAATTACCCTTATACTGGTTTAACTACTGGGACAAAATGACCCTTATACTGTTTTAACTACTGGGACAAAATTACCCTTATACTGGTTTAACTACTGGGACAAAATTACCCTTATACTGGTTTAACTACTGGGACAAATGACCCTTATACTGGTTTAACTACTGGGACAAAATGTCCCCTTATACTGGTTTAACTACTGGGACAAAATGACCCTTATACTGGTTTAACTACTGGGACAAAATGACCCCTTATACTGGTTTAACTACTGGGACAAAATGACCCCTTATACTGGTTTAACTACTGGGACAAAATGACCCCTTATACTGGTTTAACTACTGGGACAAAATGACCCTTATACTGGTTTAACTACTGGGACAAAATGACCCTTATACTGGTTTAACTACTGGGACAAAATGTCCCCTTATACTGGTTTAACTACTGGGACAAAATGACCCCTTATACTGGTTTAACTACTGGGACAAAATGACCCTTATACTGGTTTAACTACTGGGACAAAATGACCCTTATACTGGTTTAACTACTGGGACAAAATGACCCTTATACTGGTTTAACTACTGGGACAAATGACCCTTATACTGGTTTAACTACTGGGACAAAATGACCCCTTATACTGGTTTAACTACTGGGACAAAATGACCCCTTATACTGGTTTAACTACTGGGACAAAATGACCCTTATACTGATTTAACTACTGGGACAAATGACCCTTATACTGGTTTAACTACTGGGACAAAATGACCCCTTATACTGGTTTAACTACTGGGACAAAATGATCCCTTATACTGGTTTAACTACTGGGACAAAATTACCCTTATACTGGTTTAACTACTGGGACAAAATGTCCCCTTATACTGGTTTAACTACTGGGACAAAATGACCCTTATACTGGTTTAACTACTGGGACAAAATGACCCTTATACTGGTTTAACTACTGGGACAAAATGACCCTTATACTGGTTTAACTACTGCGACAAAATGAACCCTTATACTGGTTTAACTACTGGGAC
>CM035784.1:31402001-31414501 GCA_020466265.1 Siphamia tubifer
CTGGGACAAAATGACCCTTATACTGGTTTAACTACTGGGACAAAATGACCCTTATACTGGTTTAACTACTGGGACAAATGACCCTTATACTGGTTTAACTACTGGGACAAAATGACCCCTTATACTGGTTTAACTACTGGGACAAAATGACCCCTTATACTGGTTTAACTACTGGGACAAAATGACCCTTATACTGATTTAACTACTGGGACAAATGACCCTTATACTGGTTTAACTACTGGGACAAAATGACCCCTTATACTGGTTTAACTACTGGGACAAAATGATCCCTTATACTGGTTTAACTACTGGGACAAAATGACCCTTATACTGGTTTAACTACTGGGACAAAATGTCCCCTTATACTGGTTTAACTACTGGGACAAAATGACCCTTATACTGGTTTAACTACTGGGACAAAATGACCCTTATACTGGTTTAACTACTGGGACAAAATGACCCCTTATACTGGTTTAACTACTGCGACAAAATGACCCCTTATACTGGTTTAACTACTGGGACAAAATGACCCTTATACTGGTTTAACTACTGGGACAAAATGACCCTTATACTGGTTTAACTACTGGGACAAAATGACCCTTATACTGGTTTAACTACTGGGACAAAATGTCCCCTTATACTGGTTTAACTACTGGGACAAAATGACCCTTGTACTGGTTTAACTACTGGGACAAAATGACCCTTATACTGGTTTAACTACTGGGACAAAATGACCCTTATACTGGTTTAACTACTGGGACAAAATGTCCCCTTATACTGGTTTAACTACTGCGACAAAATGACCCCTTATACTGGTTTAACTACTGCGACAAAATGACCCTTATACTGGTTTAACTACTGGGACAAAATGACCCTTATACTGGTTTAACTACTGGGACAAAATGACCCTTATACTGGTTTAACTACTGGGACAAAATGACCCTTATACTGGTTTAACTACTGGGACAAAATGTCCCCTTATACTGGTTTAACTACTGGGACAAAATGACCCTTATACTGGTTTAACTACTGGGACAAAATGACCCTTATACTGGTTTAACTACTGGGACAAAATGACCCTTATACTGGTTTAACTACTGCGACAAAATGACCCCTTATACTGGTTTAACTACTGGGACAAAATGACCCTTATACTGGTTTAACTACTGGGACAAAATGACCCTTATACTGGTTTAACTACTGGGACAAAATGACCCTTATACTGGTTTAACTACTGGGACAAAATGTCCACTTATACTGGTTTAACTACTGGGACAAAATGACCCTTGTACTGGTTTAACTACTGGGACAAAATGACCCTTATACTGGTTTAACTACTGCGACAAAATGACCCCTTATACTGGTTTAACTACTGCGACAAAATGACCCTTATACTGGTTTAACTACTGGGACAAAATGACCCTTATACTGGTTTAACTACTGGGACAAAATGACCCTTATACTGGTTTAACTACTGGGACAAAATGACCCTTATACTGGTTTAACTACTGCGACAAAATGACCCCTTATACTGGTTTAACTACTGCGACAAAATGACCCTTATACTGGTTTAACTACTGGGACAAAATGACCCTTATACTGGTTTAACTACTGGGACAAAATGACCCTTATACTGGTTTAACTACTGGGACAAAATGACCCTTATACTGGTTTAACTACTGGGACAAAATGTCCCCTTATACTGGTTTAACTACTGGGACAAAATGACCCTTATACTGGTTTAACTACTGGGACAAAATGACCCTTATACTGGTTTAACTACTGGGACAAAATGACCCTTATACTGGTTTAACTACTGCGACAAAATGACCCCTTATACTGGTTTAACTACTGGGACAAAATGACCCTTATACTGGTTTAACTACTGGGACAAAATGACCCTTATACTGGTTTAACTACTGGGACAAAATGTCCCTTTATACTGGTTTAACTACTGGGACAAAATGACCCTTGTACTGGTTTAACTACTGGGACAAAATGACCCTTATACTGGTTTAACTACTGGGACAAAATGACCCTTATACTGGTTTAACTACTGGGACAAAACTGTAACAGTCAAAACAATAACGGCTCCAAAGATAATTCTCCTTCATCCATTTTTGGTTCAAATTCAGCTGGTTCTTGATTTTTCGGTGTTCATATATGTGTTTATATGTGTGTGTGTGTGTTTATATATGTGTGTGTGTGTGTTTATATGTGTGTGTGTGTGTGTGTTTATATGTGTGTATGTGTGTGTATGCGTGTGTGTGTGTGTGTGTATGTGTGTGTGTTTATATGTGTGTGTGTGTTTATATGTGTGTGTGTGTGTTTACCTGTGAACCTTATTCAGTCAGAATCATCTCCATCTCATGTTCATATGTTGTTCTGTACGTTTTTGGAAAACTCTTACTACAGCTCTACTGCTCTAGTAACCAAGTCATTTCCTGTAAGGGATCAATAAAGTATCAATCCATCAATTAAGATGTAATAAATATGTGACCCCCCACCACCAAACCAGGCATAAGTCACACTGAGCCGTTCAGAGCTACAGCCAAATTTAGGCTGGAAGGTGATTTGTTATTAGTGTTTACACCTTATCAAAAAACGGTACCTTAACACCTCTATGTTCACTTCCTGTGGTCATTACATTGAAATCCAATCAATAAAGGTGTTTATTGAGTCAATTATTTAAGCGGTGACAAAAGTTCAGGTATTGCTGAGCAAAGACAAAGACGACTTCCACCTCTTTTCGCCGAACAAAACGATCTCCGTTCCGTGGGTAAACACCCAAGTGTTTGGTACGAGGTAAAAGCTTATATTGAATGTTCTGTCCAATGGTGTAAGCCAAATGATTATAATACGTCACACTTCTGTCCTATTATTATAATATATAAAACTTCTGTGACATGTCCATCAGAGTGTCCTTTAACATCTGTCAACAATTTGTGTCAATCGGATACAAATTATTATGCGTTGCTAAGGACTTCCTACCCCAAAACAGTCCAAAACTTTAACGGACAATATCTAAAAATATGCAAATTGTAAAATATGTCCAAATGTGGATATTAAAATGACCATAACTTTGGTTCTACTTGTGATAGAAACATCATTTTTTCACCATCTTAAACCTTAGTTTCCACTCTACCAAGATACACACATAACTCTGTTTGGATTTACACACACTTATGCCTGGTTTACTGGTGGGGGGTCACATATATCCTACATTCGAAAAACCTGCAATAAATGAATTCAATTGAATAAATTAATTAAATAAATGTCATTTTTTTGTGATTGGTGGTTGTGTTTGTCATTGGTCTTGGATAGGTGAAGTCATTAGCAAACACGTCCCCACTTGTTAACTCACACTAACATGTCCACACACTCTGGGAAAACATTCACACTAGTTATTTACTGGAACCTTCCATGACCTAATTATACACATGTCTTAAACACAATGACCTGTTGATTTTACCAACAAAGTAACTGTGTGTGTGTATGTGTGTGTGTGTGCATGTGTGTGTGTGTGTGTGTGTGTGTTTATGTGTGTATGTGTGTGTGTCTGTGTGTATGTGCATGTGTGCGTGTGTGCATGTGTGTATGTGTGTGTGTCTGTGTGTATGTGTGTATGTGTATGTGTGTGCATGTGTGTGTGTGTGTGTGTGTGTATGTGTGTATGTGTATGTGTGTGCATGTGTGTGTGTGTGTGTGTGTGTGTATGTGTGTATGTGCATGTGTGCGTGTGTGTGTGTCTGTGTGTATGTGCATGTGTGTGTCTGTGTGTCTGTGTGTCTGTGTGTGTGTGTATGTGCATGTGTGCGTGTGTGTGTGTGTGTGTGTCTGTGTGTATGTGCATGTGTGTGTCTGTGTGTCTGTGTGTCTGTGTGTATGTGTATGTGCATGTGTGTGTGTGTGTGTGTGTGTGTGTGTATGTGTGTATGTGCATGTGTGTGTCTGTGTGTCTGTGTGTCTGTGTGTGTGTGTATGTGCATGTGTGCGTGTGTGTGTGTGTGTGTGTCTGTGTGTATGTGCATGTGTGTGTCTGTGTGTCTGTGTGTCTGTGTGTATGTGTATGTGCATGTGTGTGTGTGTATGTGTGTATGTGTATGTGTGTGCATGTGTGTGTGTGTGTGTGTGTGTGTGTGTATGTGTGTATGTGCATGTGTGCGTGTGTGTGTGTCTGTGTGTATGTGCATGTGTGTGTCTGTGTGTCTGTGTGTCTGTGTTTGTGTGTATGTGCATGTGTGTGTGTGTGTGTGTGTGTGTGTGTGTGTGTCCAGGGGGTATTAGCATGTTGTATAAACCCACACCAAATGCAATTAACAAGCAATTGGGAGGAGAAGTAATTAGTATTATCTGATTATCGGTGACAGCCTCTATTCTGAGGAAAATGAGCTGAAAACACACACACACACACACACACACACACACACACACACACACACACACACACACACATGCACACACTAATTCCCTCCTAATGTGTAAGGACTAATTAAAGACTCATTTGCATCTCAATAGTAGTATCCTCTCAGACAGACAGGTCTATCCTCATGCCCCCCCCCACCCACACACCCACACACACACACACACACACACACACACACACACACATAGTGTGTTAGCTTTAGCTGTTAGCTTTAGCTTGTCTTCCAGGAGACAAACAAACATGCACTTCCTGATCACTGGCTGCGTTTACATGACTGTTTTTAAATTCAGAATTATTTATTCTGACTAAAATAACCACAGGTGGTAAAAGTACTCACATTCTGTACTGAAGTACAAGTACAACTAGTTGTGTGACAAAAAATACTCAGATAAAAGTAGAAGTACTGATTCATCTCCTTTACTGAAGTAAAAGTAAAAAGGTACAATTACTGAACTGTAATCAAGTAAAACTGCATTTGTATTTTTTTCTATGGATGAAATAAAACTGATTTAATCAGAAAAAAACTGAAATAATGTCCAAAAATAAATCCTTTAAAAGTCAGTTAGTTTAAATGATGTGTTTTATTGGCTCATAGTTCTGGGTTTAATGAGTATGAACAGAAGAGTTAGGAATAATTTAAAAAAAAGTCATACATAAAAGATAAAAACAAATAATTAAGAGACTAAAAAAATATAATCATGAGATAAAAAGTCAAATTAATAATATAAACACAATCTATAATTTATGTGTTGAGAATCTCTACCCTAAACTCATTCTATTCTATTCTATTCTATTCTATTCAATTCAATTCAATTCAATTTTATTTATAAAGACCTAAATCACAACAAAGTCGTCTCAGAGGGTTTTACAAAAACACAATCAACTACAGAAATACATGAAAAGTCCCAGGCATCCCCTGTCCTTAGACCCTCCCCCTGTCCTTAGACCCTCCCCCTGCCCTTAGACCCTCCCCCTGTCCTTAGACCCTCCCCCTGTCCTTAGACCCTCCCCCTGTCCTTAGCTCCTCCCCCTGTCCTTAGACCCTCCCCCTGTCCTTAGACCCTCCCTCTGTCCTTAGACCCTCCCCCTGTCCTTAGACCCTCCCCCTGTCCTTAGACCCTCCCCCTGTCATTAGACCCTCCTTCTGTCCTTAGACCCTCCCCCTGTCCTTAGACCCTCCCCCTGTCCTTAGACCCTCCTTCTGTCCTTAGACCTTCCTTCTGTCCTTAGACCCTCCTTCTGTCCTTAGACCCTCCCCCTGTCATTAGACCCTCCTTCTGTCCTTAGACCCTCCCCCTGTCCTTAGACCCTCCCCCTGTCCTTAGACCCTCCCCCTGTCCTTAGACCCTCCTTCTGTCCTGAGACCCTCCTTCTGTCCTTAGACCCTCCTTCTGTCCTTAGACCCTCCCCCTGTCCTTAGACCCTCCCCCTGTCCTTAGACCCTCCCCCTGTCCTTAGACCCTCCCCCTGTCCTTAGACCCTCCTTTTCGGCAAGAAAAAACTTCCAAACCCAGTGGGAAAAAGAAGAAATCTTGAGGAGAACCACATTGAAGGACAGATCCACTCCCATGGACGGACAGACTATAGATGAACGTCCATGTATAAATGCAGGAAGGGGGGCTGGTCCAGACAGGCAGGGGCGGTGGTCCGGGGTCACAGGTCAGCACAGGCGAGATACTCCAGATCCTGTCGTCCATGGCTCCCGTGCAGACACTGTCAGGAGAGCCACCACTCCCCCCAGGGGGGGGAGGGGGTAAAGGGGACACCAGGTGACTAGTCATGAACAGACTTGGTATGAAAGATATGTTATAAAAATGACACAAACAGGTGTGAGAGAGAGAAAGAGAAGAAAGAACTCAGTGTCTGTACTTCCCCCAGGATTCTAACTCCTAGGGCAGCCTAGACTGAACTGTGACTCATACATCATGTATACATGATATATTGAATTCTAGACTCAACTGGTAGCCAATGAAGGGTTTGGAGCACAGGGGTGATAGGGTTAGGGGTCAGGGGTCAGGGTTTGGAGCACAGGGGTGATAGGGTTAGAGGTCAGGGGTCAGGGTTTGGAGCACAGGGGTGATAGGGTTAGGGGTCAGGGGTCAGGGTTTGGAGCACAGGGGTGATGTGTTCTCTTCTATTTGATCCTGTTAATAATCTTGCTGCTGCATTTTGAACCAGTTGAAGCTTTTTAGGGAATATTTAGGACACGCTACAAGTAAGGAGTTACAATAATCTAATCGTGATGTAACAAATGCATGAATTAATTTTTCTGCAGTCGTTTTAGACAGAATATTCCTAATTTTGGCTAATGTTGCGCAGGTGAAAGAAGGCTGTTCTACAAGTTTGGTTAATGTGCCCTGACCTTTGACCCCTGACCCTTTGAATGAAAGATCTGGATCAAATAAAACTCCTAAATTTTTAACTGTGGCACTGGGTGTTACACTTAAGTTGTCTACAGTAACTATGTGGTCAGGTAGGGAGTCTGTCGCATTTTTAGGACCAATTATAACGACTTCAATTTTTTCAGGGTTCAATAAAAGATAATTGTCACTCATCCAAGTCTTTATGTCTTGGACACATGTACTTAGTTTATCTATTTGTCTGGTCTGATCAGGTTTAATCGATAAATATAGCTGTGTGTCATCTGCATAACAATGAAAATTAATGCCATGATTTGTAATGATGTTACCTAAAGGGAGCATATATAGTGTAAACAAAATAGGCCCAAGGACTGACCCTTGGGGCACGCCATAATTAACTCTGGAGGACTGCGATGATTGTTTGTTGACGTGAACAATAAATTCTATTCTATTCTATTCTATTCTATTCTATTCTATTCTATTTTATTCTATTCTATTCTATTCTAGGGATGGGAATTGATAGGTTTTTATCAATATCAATGTCATTGTCGATCCTGTCTATCAATCCAATTCCTAATCAATTCTCTTATTGATTCCTGAGTATCTTATTGACTTTTACTCACTGCTCTGGACCAAAAACAACCATTTTATTTATTTCCCCAAAATTATAAGTGACAAGACTGAACATGAACATATTATTTAACTTTCACATATTTACAATATTTAACTACAGTACTTTTCTAAAAAAAAAGAAAATAGGATAGAATATGTAACTGAAACAGTGTCTATATAATAAATGATTATTTAAACAAATGAAAATAATGCTACTTTAAGCAGTACAAATATTTATATAAATGTAAAGAGTATAAAGTACAAATATTTATATAAATGTAAAGAGTATAAAGTACATATATTTATATAAATGTAAAGAGTATAAAGTACATATATTTATATAAATGTAAAGAGTATAAAGTACATATATTTATATAAATGTAAAGAGTATAAAGTACTAATATTTATATAAATGTAGAGCATACAGTACAAATATTTGTATAAATGTAAACAATATAAAGTAAAAAGTTGTACTCAACTAAAGTACATATACCTAAAAACTATACTTTAGTACAGTAAAGGAAGTACTTGTACTTTGTTACCTCCACCTTTGGTTTTTAAAGGATAGTGACTGAGCGCGTGCAGACTCCGCCTCCTGTAAATCATCTGTCATGTGTCGCTGCCTTCAGCCAATCAGCAGCTGCGGTTGGATGTGAGGGTTTGAACAGATTAAGCAGATCCAGTGCAGTCCGCCTAAAGGAACAGGATTTAACACACACTGAAGGTGACTGTGTTTATGGGGACATTCATCTGTTTACACAGTCACCACATGGGACCACAATTCAGGTCCCCACAAGGGTTCAATATAAATATAGATCTGCACTCATACAATATAAATGTATATGTAAATGTCAGTGTACTCGTACCCGTCATGTTTAAACTCGTATCCCACCCGTTTTCCTACGAAAAAATAAAATAAAATCCGCACCCGAACTGACCCGCTATAAATGAACCCGATATCTGACCCGAACCCGGAAGAAAATGTCAGATAGCCAAACTAAAATACAAACATTTATTGTCATGAATATAGTGAACAGTGACATAGCCAAGGCAGAGCCAAATAAAAATGTTATTAACCTTTTAACCTATGAACCGAAAATTAGACCCGCGATCACCCACGTCCGACCCAAACCCGTATCCGACACAGCACAACATTTTTAACCTGTTTCGTGAAAATCTGCGGGTCACCCACGGGTCACCCACGGGTACCCAAACCCGTACAGGACTCTGACCTGAACGTGTTCATTGAACGATCGTTCATGAACTATATCATATTTGTGACGAACGTGAACGACTCGTTCACTTTTGTCAAATGAACAGGAAGTTGTTAACGTGGTTATTCTGACATTTATTGAACTGTGCTCTTATTTAGTTCATATTTAGTTCTTATCACGTTGTAATTATTGAGTCCTATAAGAAATAAAATGGGATCAAAACACAATATTATCATAGATGTCATTTTATATTATTCTGAACTAATGTTGGAAACATAATGTTGTGGAATAGAGAGAGAGAGAGAGAGAGAGAGAGAGAGAGAGAGAGAGAGAGAGAGAGAGGAGAGAGAGAGAGAGAGAGAGAGACAGAGGGGTGCAGAGAGTTTTTGGGAGCAGAGAAAAAGAGTTAAATGTACAGAGTGTGACCAGAGCAGGTGTTTGTCCTGTTCTTGTAAATAAACATTAAAAACTAAACTCAGTGAAACCACTCCTTATGTTCTAAGAACCTGCAGAGGGAAGTTAACCCTGGGGTAAGATACTGACTACTGCCCTGGAGGGGCGACATTTTACCCTGATTTCCTTTTTTTTTTTTTTTGTAATTAATTAATTAATTGAAAAAAGACAAGAAAACCAAACCAGCACAAAAGAAAAAGAGATTAAACAAATAATTAAACAATCGGTAGTGAGCACCATAATTGTGAATGACTTGATAGTATAAAATAAAATAGAATAGAATAGAATAGAATAGAATAGAATAGAATAGAAGAGAATAGAATAGAAGAGAAGAGGACACTAGTGCAAAAGAGAATAAGTTTAGGGTAGAGATTGTGGAGAGATTCTCAGCACATTCTGGGGGGTCCCATCATTCACTGAAATGGGACTTGGCAGTAGTTGGCGAGACCTGATCAAACATGCAAGTGTGAAGGACCCCGAAGCCCAGAACAGCAATCACGGTAAGGCAGGGCCAAGCCAACAGGGCACCCCTCATTCCGGGCTGTAGGAGCCACAGGGCACCGCCTCCAGAGAGCCACCGGGGCCACCGTGAATGACGCGAACCCGGAGAACAAGAGGGAGCAGCTACAGACACCCCCAGTGCACCAAGACTGACCAAGGGGGCCCGGGGCATGAGCACCCACCCGCCACCCTAATCCCAATCCCGACCAAACCAGCCCCCACCAAACCCACCACCTGACCCGCTCACCCGGCCCCATGCAGCCAGGAAGCCAGACACAGGGGCTGAGTGGCCCACTGAAGGGGCGACCACCAGCCCATCACAAGGCAGGTCAGAGGACAACGGAGCCGGGACCTGATGCGAGTCCAGAGGGTAAAAATGGACAATGTGGTGGGGCCCGGTGACGCCAACAGGGAGGCACCCCACACACCCCCGTACCAGGCCCCAGGTGATCGCAGCCCGCACCACCAGCCCGCAGTACAGCCACAGGGCCCACCAGAACGGCCAATCCAGCCCCTGCAGCCCACCAAGTGCCATTGCACCAGGTTGGACTCGACGGGCAAGCAGGAGAAACCCCCCCGACCACAGCCCCCAGGTCCATGTAGTTTATGTTTATGTAGTTTATGTTTATGTAGTTTATGTTTATGTAGTTTATGTTTATGTAGTTTATGTTTATGTAGTTTATGTAGTTTATGTTTATGTTGTTTATGTAGTTTATGTTTATGTAGTTTATGTTTATGTAGTTTATATTTATGTAGTTTATGTTTATGTAGTTTATGTTTATGTAGTTTATGTTTATGTTGTTTATGTAGTTTATGTTTATGTTGTTTATGTAGTTTATGTTTATGTTGTTTATGTTTATGTAGTTTATGTTTATGTAGTTTATGTTTATGTAGTTTATGTTTATGTTGTTTGTGTAGTTTATGTTTATGTTGTTTATGTAGTTTATGTTTATGTTGTTTATGTTTATGTAGATTATATTTATGTAGTTTATGTTTATGTAGTTTATGTTTATGTAGTTTATGTAGTTTATGTTTATGTAGTTTATGTAGTTTATGTTTATGTAGTTTATATTTATGTAGTTTATGTAGTTTATGTTTATGTAGTTTATGTAGTTTATGTAGTTTATGTAGTTTAAGTAGTTTATGTTTATGTAGATTATGTTTATGTAGTTTATGTTCATGTAGTTTATGTAGTTTATGTTTATGTAGTTTATATTTATGTAGTTTATGTTTATGTAGTTTATGTTTATGTAGTTTATGTTTATGTAGTTTATGTTTATGTAGTTTATGTTTATGTTGTTTATGTAGTTTATGTTTATGTTGTTTATGTAGTTTATGTTTATGTTGTTTATGTTTATGTAGTTTATGTTTATGTAGTTTATGTTTATGGAGTTTATGTTTATGTAGTTTATGTTTATGTAGTTTATGTAGTTTATGTTTATGTTGTTTATGTAGTTTATGTTTATGTAGTTTATGTTTATGTAGTTTATGTTTATGTAGTTTATGTTTATGTAGTTTATGTTGTTTATGGAGTTTATGTTTATGTAGTTTATGTAGTTTATGTAGTTTATGTTTATGTAGTTTATGTTTATGTAATTTATGTTTATGTAGTTTATGTAGTTTATGTTTATGTAGTTTATGTTTATGTAGTTTATGTTTATGTTGTTTATGTAGTTTATGTTTATGTAGTTTATGTTTATGTAGTTTATGTTTATGTAGTTTATATTTATGTAGTTTATATTTATGTAATTTATGTTTATGTAGTTTATGTAGTTTATGTTTATGTAGTTTATGTTTATGTAGTTTATGTTTATGTTGTTTATGTAGTTTATGTTTATGTAGTTTGTTTATGTAGTTTATGTTTATGTAGTTTATGTTTATGTAGTTTATGTTTATGTTGTTTATGTAGTTTATGTTTATGTAGTTTATGTAGTTTATGTTTATATAGTTTATGTAGTTTATGTTTATGTTGTTTATGTAGTTTATGTTTATGTAGTTTATGTTTATGTAGTTTATGTTTATGTAGTTTATGTTTATGTTGTTTATGTAGTTTATGTTTATGTTGTTTATGTTTATGTAGTTTATGTTTATGTTGTTTATGTAGTTTATGTTTATGTTGTTTATGTAGTTTATGTTTATGTTGTTTATGTTTATGTAGTTTATATTTATGTAGTTTATGTTTATGTAGTTTATGTAGTTTATGTTTATGTAGTTTATGTTTATGTAGTTTATGTTTATGTAGTTTATGTTTATGTAGTTTATGTTTATGTTGTTTATGTAGTTTATGTTTATGTAGTTTATGTAGTTTATGTTTATGTTGTTTATGTAGTTTATGTTTATGTAGTTTATGTTTATGTAGTTTATGTTTATGTAGTTTATGTAGTTTATGTTTATGTAGTTTATGTTTATGTAGTTTATGTTTATGTTGTTTATGTTTATGTTGTTTATGTAGTTTATGTTTATGTTTATGTTTATGTAGTTTATGTTTATGTTGTTTATGTAGTTTATGTTTATGTTTATGTAGTTTATGTTTATGTTGTTTATGTAGTGTATGTTGTTTATGTTTATGTAGTTTATGTTTATGTAGTTTATGTTTATGTAGTTTATGTTTATGTTGTTTATGTTTATGTTTATGTTGTTTATGTTTATGTAGTTTATGTTTATGTAGTTTATGTTTATGTAGTTTATGTTTATGTAGTTTATATTTATGTAGTTTATGTTTATGTAGTTTATGTAGTTTATGTTTATGTTGTTTATGTAGTTTATGTTTATGTTGTTTATGTAGTTTATGTTTATGTAGTTTATGTAGTTTATGTTTATGTAGTTTATGTTTATGTTGTTTATGTTTATGTAGTTTATGTTTATGTTGTTTATGTTTATGTAGTTTATGTTTATGTAGTTTATGTAGTTTATGTTTATGTAGTTTATGTTTAT
>CM035784.1:31419501-31422001 GCA_020466265.1 Siphamia tubifer
CTTGCAGGTGGCCAAAAGGCCACAGTTGTAAGTGCATACGCCCCAACTCTAGACTCACAGGATGAAGTGAAGGAGGCCTTCTATGCTGACCTGGACAACACCCTAACCCAGGTTCCCAAGAAAGACAAGCTTATACTACTTGGAGACTTCAATGCCAGGGTGGGACGAAACCACGATCTATGGGATGGAACGATCGGAAAGGAAGGGGTTGGCAATACCAACGCCAACGGTGTCCTGCTACTATCAAAGTGTGCAGAACACAACCTGATCATCACCAACACACTTTTCCGCCAAAAGAACAAACTAAAAACATCCTGGATGCACCCTCGCTCCAAGCTCTGGCACCTCATCGACTACATTGCCGTCTGCACCAAAGACCGCCATGATGTACTCAACACCAGAGCGATGATCAGTGCAGATGACTGCTGGACAGACCACCGTCTCATCCGCTCCATCATGTCCATCCATCTTATGCGGAAAAGAAGGGTGCAAAAAAGTCAATGTCGGCGAAAGCTCAATATCGAAAAGTTGTGCGACACTACCTTTCAAGTGCAGCTTCAGGCCACTCTCAGCACCAATCTGCCCAGCCAATATCCAGCTGATGTTGAAGCACACTGGGACCTGCTGAAGTCACTTACCATCAACTCTTGTAAAAGCACCCTTGGTTACAAGACCCACAAGCATCAGGACTGGTTTGATGAGAATGACAGTGAAATCCTTCACCTCATTGACATCAAGCGACAAACCTTTATTGCCTGGCAAAAGGATATCAGCTGCAAGGCAAAAAGAGAAGCCCATGCCAAAGCGAAGGCAGTCGTCCAATCTGAAGTCAGGCAACTGAAGAACAAATGGTGGACGAGGAAGGCTCTGGAGATCCAGCAGCTTGCCGACTGTGGGAACACTAGAGGCTTCTTTGATGCTACACGAGCGGTGTATGGCCGTAGCCACCATTGCGTAGTTCCCCTTCGCTCCAAGGATGGACTGGTGCTGCTGAAAGACAGTGAGTCCATGACAACCAGATGGAAAGAGCATTATGAGGAGCTGCTGAACAGGAACACCACTCCTGAGATCAAGGCCCTTGACCAACTGCCTCAGCAGCCCATCAAGGAGGACATGGGAGCACCTCCCAGTTTAAAAGAGGTGCAGGACGCCATAAGGAAGATGAAAAACAACAAGGCCGCTGGACCTGACGGCATCCCAGCAGAGATCCTGAAGGCAGGTGGGCCTGATCTCCTTAAACATATCCATGCCTTGCTCCTCAAAGTGTGGGAAAAGGAGGAAATCCCGGCACAACTCAGGGATGCCTTAATAGTCTCCATTTTTAAAAAAGGAGACAAGGCTGACTGCGGAAACTACCGTGGCATCTCCCTTCTGTCCACCACTGGGAAAGCTCTGGCCCGGATCTTGGCCAACAGGCTCCTCCCCCTCTCTGAAAACATCCTCCCTGAATCTCAGAGTGGCTTCCGACCAAACAGAGGTACCATGGACATGATTTTCATTACTCGCCAACTCCAAGAAAAGTGCAGGGAATAAAATCAGTCACTTTACATGGCTTTCATAGACCTCACCAAAGCCTTCGATTCTGTGAACCGTCAGGCCCTCTGGCTGGTTCTGGCAAAGGTTGGCTGCCCAGACAAGTACATCCGGGTACTGAGACTGCTCCATGATGACATGTCAGCCACAGTTCTCAGCAGTGGTGGAAATGAAACAGAACCCTTTAGGGTCCACACCGGAGTAAAACAGGGATGCGTGATTGCTCCCACCCTCTTCTCCATCTTCATCTCTGCCATTCTACATCTCGTGGGAAAGCATATACCTGAAGGAGTCAGAATCACGTACAGGACTGACGGCCAACTGCTCAACCTCAACCGATTCAGGGCTAAGGGCAAAACCACAACCACATCCATCACTGAGCTGCAGTATGCTGATGACAATGCCCTTGTGGCCCATTCAGAAGAAGACCTACAGCTGCTTCTGGATGCTTTTGCCAAAGCATACAAACAGCTCGGTCTGGCCCTTAACATCAAAAAGACTCAGATCCTCCACCAGCCACCTCTCAACACAACTACCCCCGCCTCACCTCCAAATATCTCCATTGACAAAACTAGACTTCAAAATGTGGACCAGTTTACTTACCTCGGGAGCCTCCTGTCTTTCAAGGCAAGCATTGATGAGGAAGTACACCACCGCCTCAGCTCTGCCAGTATCGCCTTCTCAAGACTGAGGAAAAGAGTGTTCGAGAACCATGACCTTCAAGCCAGGACAAGGGTTCTGGTTTACAAAGCGGTAGTGCTGCCCACCCTACTGTATGGATCAGAATGCTGGACCACCTACAGCAGGCACCTGAAGGCCTTAGAGGCATATCAGCAGAGATGCCTCAGGAAAATCCTCAAGATCACCTGGAAAGACAAACGCACCAACACCAGCATCTTAGAGGAGGCCAACATCCCAACCATCACTGCCACCATCGCCCAGCAACAACTCCGATGGACTGGTCATG
>CM035784.1:31437001-31449501 GCA_020466265.1 Siphamia tubifer
TGAAGCGGCGCGTCAGTCGAGATGACGGACATGTTCTTCATCTAATCACATACAAGGATTTTAGAAAAAAGGCCCCTCCTTTGAAAACAGATGGGTTGCAGAAGGGCCCCAGATGGGTTTGTGAGATAACATCTGGGACAGGTTAGCATTGACCTTGGAAGAAAAAAAAATCTTATTTATTCAGTGTTTTCTGTTAAATTGTTGAGTTTTACAAGTAAAAACCTCTTGAGAATCATCAGTGTTTTCACGTCATTCTTTTCATCAGTCCTGTTACGGTACGATCACACAGAACCACAAGGTCCACATTACATACAAACATACATGGAAGCGTTTCTGCAGCACCATGGAGGAGGTTCTGCGTAAACGCTGGAGTTGAAAATATTGAACTTTTCAGGTGAATTTGCGTGACGCCGTACTGTGAAAACCAACGAGCGTTGAGATGCTGCCAACGTCATGATGGAGCGACGTATGACGCTCTGCCCGAAGGAGGCAGAAAAAAACTGAGCCTGAAATACCGGTGAAAGCGGACGTCATCCAGACGCACTTCCTGGAGCAGGTGGTTGTGTCCTTAGAACCACGGTTCTCAAACTGGGGTCTGCGGACCCCTAGGGGGACGTGGTGCATGTCCAGGGGGTACGCGAAATTATTCACGTTTTTTTTTTTTTTTTTTTTTGCTGTTTTATTTTGAAATGCAGAAGTTTTATTTTGTAGCGAGCGGGCGGAAGTAACAGCGCTGTTTGACGCCAGCTTGACTAAATTGAGACGGAGCGAGTCACAGGCTATTTTTAGCCACCCTGCAGCGAACATGGATCAATTTTTGTGTCCGCCAAGTTCCTCAAGAAGTGGTAAAAGAAATGACAATGAAAATGACAATGACAAAAACAAACGCCCTAACCCTAAAAAGAGAAAGTACATTGATAGTTATATTGAGTTTGACAAGCTCATCCCTCTCATTAAGTCTGTCTGTCTGTCTGTCTGTCTGTCTGTCTGTCTGTCACACACACACACACACACGGTTTTGTGTGTCTTTTGTTCCGTTTATTATTTTAAAATTATTTAAAATTGTTGTTTCTGAAGTGTTCATTTATATTATAATACCTGAAAATGTGGCTGGTTTGCACAAAAGCACTATTAAAAAAGGTTATCATTGTTTCATAATAATCATTGTTGAAGTGGTTTTTTATCATTTTCAGTATCGCCAGGATGAGGGGGGACATGGAAAAATGTCACCCCTCCAAGGGGGACCTGGGCCAAAAAAGTTTGACAACCCCTGGCCTAGAACACATGTGTCCAAAGTCTTCCACTAAGGCTAAGGGTGGGTGCAGGTTCTTGTTCCAACACCAGCCTGAACTGAAGGATCCACATGATCTCAGTCAAAGGGTCCAATACTCAAACTGACCCTTTGTGGAAGTTTGGACATGTGTGTTCTAAGGCTACGGCCACAACCAACGCCAGTTTTCACATTCACGCATTGAGACGACATAAAGTCAACGGAGAGACACGTTTGGACACAGATTCACCTCGGATGGTTGCTGCGGTGCCAGGGTCGGTGCGTCTACGTTTGGCCGCAAATACGTGTAAACGCTCAAGTTGAAAATATTGAAGTTTTCAGGCGAACTCGTGTGACGCCGGGCCACGAAAGCCAATCAGTGTTGAGATGCTGCCAACGTGGTGACAGAATGACGTATGACGCTGGGACGACCCAGAAGGGGACACAGAAAAACTGAGGCTGAAATATGGTTGAAAGTGGACGTCATCCTGACGACATGTCCTGCAGGAGGTGGTGGAAGTCCTGGTGCTGAACCCAGATGACACAGCGTCTGGTCCTCCCACATATCTGGGACGTCCAGAGCAACAGTCCAACTGATCTGAGACATAGGTGAGGACAGACTGAACTGGACGGACACATCTGGTTTATCTAGGTTTCTGTCTTCATCCAGTGTCCACACTGTTTATGAGGCATGTCTCACACACACACACACACACACACACACACACACACACACACACACACACACACCTTCACAGCTTCAAATCACATGACCACAATATCACCCTGATATTAGCATGAATTAATCGGCTAATTCTCTAGTTAGTAAAAGTCACTGGTGAACTCTTTAAAGACCCTAACATGTAAAACAAACCACCTGTCCCACATTATAAGGGTCTGTACATGTGGTCCCCACATTGTCAGACCCAAATATTAAGTGTAAATATACTCTGCACTTAACAACTTAACAACAAATGATAAACAGTCAATGGTTGTCATGGTTACACTGACTGTGGCTGTCAAAAGTGGTCATGTGACTATGTAGTCACATCCTGTGACATATGTTGCAGAAAAAGTGTTTCCATTGCACTTTTGCGATATTTTACAATATCGAAACTCTGAAAAACTACCTCATGAAAGCGTGAAAACTTTTTTTTCTTGATATTTGAGTGTTTTTTTTTCAAAATTCAGGTGTTTCCATTACCAGTTTTTATAGCGATATTTATATTTTGTGAATTTCCAAGGTTAATAGAAAAGCTAATGATGTAACCAACAGAATACGGTGGTTTTTCAAAATAAAAGATTGTTCAGACTCGGATAATCAATAAAGGAGAAATAATTAAGTAATTATTAGGCGGCCCGGTACAAATTGATCCACGGACCGGTACCGGTCCGCGGCCCGGGGGTTGGGGACCCCTGCTGTACAGGAAAGGCCACAGCCGCCACCATCTACTGAGGAGACTGAGGTCCTTTGGAGTGTTCAGGGCACTGCTGAGAACTTTTTATGACGTGGCATTTATGTGGTGGCATCAGCGATACTTAACGCCGTGGTCTGGGGCTGTGGACGCCCAGAGAGGGACAGGAGGACACTGGTCAGACTGGACAGACTGGACAGACTGGACAGACTGGACAGAGAGGCTGCTCACTGCTGGAATGTTCTCTGGACTCGATTGAGGTGGTGGGTGAGAGGAGGATGTTAGCCAAGCTGACATCCATCAGGGACACCCCCTCACACCCCCTCCTACCCCCTACACCAGACTGTTCCTTCAGTAACAGACTGTTCCACCTACGATGTAAAAAGGAACGTTAGGTCATTCCTACTGACTGCTGTCAGACTGTACAACATTCACCACTACAAAGTAGTACAATAACAAAGACTATTGACACCACTTAACAATAATTACTCTATTATATTATGTGCAGTTTATATATATATATATATATATATATATATATATATATATATATATATATATATATATATATATATATATATATATATATATATATATATATATATATATATATACAGTATATGTATATATGTATACTGTTCTTCTTATTTATCATCTCCACATAGTTTTATTCCTTCTGTATATTTTTTTTCAATCCTGTATATTTTCTATAGTGTACATAACATATAGTCTTTTTCTTTTTCTCAATGTTTGTGTTTGTGTTCGTATATTATTTATTTATATATATGTTTCTTCTCTTGCTGTTCCTCTATTGCTCTACATCGCTGCTACTGAAACATGTGAATTTCCCCGTTGTGGGATCAATAAAGTCTATCTCATTTCATCTTATCTTATCTTTGAGAGACTGCTTTGTGACAGTACGGGGGAAGCGTGGTGCTAGTCGCACAAATGCTAGTCGCACAAATGTAGCGCACCAGGAGCTTCGCGTCTCTAGCAGACCCCATGGCAGAACACCGGCCAAACCAGACACCCTCCTCATTGGCAGTTCTGTTCTTAGAGACGTGAAGCCCCCAGCGGTGTCTGTCAGGTGTTATCCAGGGGCCAGAGTCGGTGACATCGAAGGAAACCTTAGGCTTTTACAGCAGAGCAGGGCTAGCTTCCGCCGCATCGTGATCCACGCTGGTGGTAACGATGTCCGACGGAAACAATCAGAGGTTCTTAAACTGAACGTAGCATCGGTGTGTAAACTTGCTAAGTCGATGTGTAACACCGTAGCATTCTCTGGACCCCTGCCTAATTTGTCCAGTGATGAGATGTCCTCTAGGTTCTCATCATTTAACCACTGGTTGTCTAGATGGTGCTCAGAAAACGATGTTGTTTTTATAGATAATTGGCGTACGTTCTGGGGAAAGCCTGGGCTCATTCGCAGAGATAGCATACATCCCACTTGGGAAGGTGCTTCTCTCTTAGCACAAAATGTGGCTACCAAATTTAGCCTGTCAAAATGACAATCCAGAGTGCGGGCCCAGGCGCAGAGTCGTAGAGTAAAACACTTCTGTGTGCATCCACTTTACTCTGAGCTGTCACAAACCCACCATGTAGCAAATAACAGAAAAACTGTGTCTATTCCTTGTGTAGTTAATAATAAACACTGTGTAGTTAATAATAAACACTGTGTAGTTAATAATAAACCCTGTGTAGTTAATAATAAACCTAATATTATTAAACCTATAGGAGTGAGATCAAATAATTTAATAAAAATAGTTTTAAGTAATAATCAGATTAAAAGAACACCTAACAATTTTATCCAATGTGGACTGATCAATATTAGATCTATTTCTTCCAAATCTTTGTTAATAAACGATCTAATTAGTGATTACAAAATTGATATTTTAGCTCTGACTGAAACCTGGCTGCAGCAGGATGAATATGTCGCATTAAATGAATCCAGGTGAACTATCACACAGCCAGAACCAGTGGTGGTGGTGGAGGAGTGGCAGTAATATCCCACTCCAGTTTAGGTCTTAGCCCTAAAATTAATCATAAAACTAATCCCACTTACCACTCCTTTGAAAGTCTAGTTTCATCCATTACTTTCCCCAACTGCAGAAACCAAAAACCAGTCCTTTTTGTCATAGTTTATGTCCCTCCTGGCCCTTATTCACAGTTTTTATTAGAAGTCTCTGACTTTCTATCCAGTGTAGTGTTGAACTGGGATAGGATTATAATAGTTGGTGATTTTAACATACATGTTGATAACAACACTGACTCTCTTAGTAATACATTTAGTGACCTACTAGACGGATTAGGCTTTATCCAAAATAATAATAAACCAACCCACATTCACAGACATACTCTCCATCTGATCTTAACACTTGGTGTTGAAATTAATGACCTCGTCGTTTTTACCCATAATCCCATACTCTCAGATCACTTTTTAATGACCTTCCAGGTTTTGTTTGAGGATATTTCTACCTCAGTGATTAAAACACAAATGAAAAGGATACTATGTGACCGTGCTGTCTCAAAGTACAAAGAGTTAATTCAGTCACTATTTGTGTCTATGTCATGTGATTATGTAAAGGACACATTTAGTCCCAGTATAAGTGATGAGTTAGTCGATAGTACCATGCTCACACTACAAACTACGCTAGATATAGTTGCCCCCCTTAAGTTAAAAACTACTAAGATTAGATGAACCTCCCCATGGTACAACGCTGACACTCGCTCCATTAAACAAGTAACACGTAAATTAGAGGCAATGGAGGCGATCCAACTTAGAAGATTCTCTCAATGCCTGGAAAAATATGTGACTAAAGTGTAATCCATCTTTGCGTACAGCCAAAACTAGATATTACTCATCCATAATAGAAGAAAACCAGAATAATCCTAGATTCCTGTTCAGTACTGTAGCCAGACTGACAAACAGACACACCTCCGTGGAACCAGTTATTCCATCCACGCTCCATTCTGATGATTTCCTGCAGTTCTTTAACAATAAAATATCAACTATTAGAGACAAAATAGACACATTTCTCCCAAATATTAGATCAGAAAAAGCAGTGGTTTCAAACCTAGGCCTTTTTATAAATCCCTCTGTAACACTAAATAATTTCACCACTGTAGACCAAACTGATGTCATATCTATTATCATGTCTTCCAAATCATCACCTGCCTCTTAGATCCAATTACAACTAAACTCTTTAAACAGATTCTGCCCCTAATTATTAACACTGTCCTAAATATAATTAACACTTCATTAATTACTGGATATGTGCCACAGTCATTTAAATATGCTGTTATTAAACCAATTCTGAAAAAGCCTACCCTAGATCCTGACATTCTAGATAATTCTAGGTCTATATCCAATTTGTCCTTCCTGTCAAAGGTTTTAGAACGAGTAATAGTTAAACAGCTGTGCCAATTCCTGCAGGATAATAGTTTATTTGAACAGTTTCAGTCTGGCTTTCGTGCCCATCATAGCACTGAAACAGCGTTAGTTAAAGTTACTAATGACTTATTATTAGCCGCTGACATTGGACTAATATGGGTCCTGGTGTTATTAGACCTGAGTGCAGCCTTTGACACCATTGACCACAGTATCTTAGTGCACAGATTAGAATGTGATATAGGTATTAGAGGAGCAGCCCTCTGCTGCTTTAAATCATATTTATCTGATCGCTACCAATTTGTTCACGTCAATCAACAATCATCGCAGTCCTCCAGAGTTAATTATGGCGTTCCTCAAGGGTCAGTCCTTGGGCCTATTTTGTTTACACTATATATGCTCCCTTTAGGTAACATCATTACAAATCATTGTATTAATTTTCATTGTTATGCGGATGACACACAGCTATATTTATCGATTAAACCTGATCAGACCAGACAAATAGATAAACTAAGTACATGTGTCCAAGACATAAAGACTTGAATGAGTGACAATTATCTTTTATTGAACCCTGAAAAAACTGGTCGTTATAATTGGTCCTAAAAATGCGAGAGACTCCCTACCTGACCACATAGTTACTGTAGACAACTTAAGTGTAACACCCAGTGACACAGTTAAACATTTAGGAGTTTTATTTGATCCACATCTTTCATTCAAAGGGTCAGGGGTCAGAGGTCAGGGCACATTAACCAAACTTGCAGAACAGCCTTCTTTCACCTGCGCAACATTAGCCAAAATTAGGAATATTCTGTCTAAAACGACTGCAGAAAAATTAATTCATGCATTTGTTACATCACGATTAGATTATTGTAACTCCTTACTTGTAGCGTGTCCTAAATATTCCCTAAAAAGCTTCAACTGGTTCAAAATGCAGCAGCAAGATTATTAACAGGATCAAATAGAAGAGAACACATCACCCCTGTGCTCCAAACCCTGACCCCTGACCCCTAACCCTATCACCCCTGTGCTCCAAACCCTGACCCCTGACCCCTAACACTATCACCCCTGTGCTCCAAACCCTGACCCCTGACCTCTAACCCTATCACCCCTGTGCTCCAAACCCTTCACTGGCTACCAGTTGAGTCTAGAATTAAATTTAAAATCCTCCTCCTTACATATAAAACCATTAATGGTATGGGTTAGGGTTAGGGGTCAGGGGTCAGGGGTTAATGGTATGGGCCCCTCTTATCTTAAAGATGATCTGGTTCCGTACCAACCCAATAGAACCCTTCGTTCTCAGAATGCAGGTTTATTGAAAGTTCCTAAGGTTTCTAAAAGTACAGTAGGAGCTAGAGCCTTTAGTTATCAGGCCCCTGTCTTATGGAATCAGCTTCCCTTTAATATTAAAAACGTCGACACAGTCTCTACATTTAAAACTAGGCTTAAAACATTCCTGTTTGAGAAAGACTATGGTCAGGTTAGTTAAAAATGATGTGACTCATATATCATGTATACATGATGTATGAGTCACAGTTCAGTCTAGGCTGCACTAGGAGTTAGAATGCTGGGGGAAGTACAGACACTGAGTTCTTTCTTCTCTTTCTCTCTCTCACATCTGTTTCTGTCATTTTTATAACATATCTTTCATACCAAGTCTGTTCATGACTAGTCACCTGGTGTGTCTCCCCCCCCCCCCCCCCCCCCCCCCTGGGGGGAGTGGTGGCTCTCCTGACAGTGTCTGCACGGGAGCCATGGACGACAGGATCTGCAGTTTCTCGCCTGTGCTGACCTGTGACCCCGGACCACCGCCCCTGCCTGTCTGGACCAGCCCCCCTTCCTGCATTTATACATGGACGTTCATCTATAGTCTGTCCGTCCATGGGAGTGGATCTGTCCTTCAATGTGGTTCTCCTCAAGATTTCTTCTTTTTCCCACTGGGTTTGGAAGTTTTTTCTGCTGAGAAGGAGGGTCTAAAGACAGGGGGAGGGTCTAAGGACAGGGGGAGGGTCTAAGGACAGGGGGAGGGTCTAAGGACAGGGGGAGGGTCTAAGGACAGGGGATGCTTGGGACTTTTTCATGTATTTCTGTAGTTGATTGTGTTTTTGTAAAGCCCTTTGAGACGACTTTGTTGTGATTTAGGGCTTTATAAATAAAATTGAATTGAATTGAATTGAATTATCTTATCTTACCGTACCGTACCGTACCGTACCGTACCGTATCTCATCTCATCTCATCTTATCTTATCTTATCTTATCTTAGGGTTCTCAGAACAATCGAGAACATCAGGTGGCCCCATTGAATTACCAACATAGACCTTAGAACCGCACAAACCAGCCCGGAGCCTCTTTCCTGCATCAGCTGGTCCGGTCATGTTCTCCGCCGTCCCCTAGACCACCCCACGAGAGCCATTCTGAATTTCAATCCAAAAGCAGCTGGCTGGAGAAAACCTGGAGGAAATCTACCCCCCAGATGGTTCCACATTGAGGAGGACGATCTACAATTCAATTCAATTCAATTTTATTTATAAAGCCCTAAATCACAACAAAGTCGTCTCAGAGGGCTTTACAAAAACACAATCAACTACAGAAATATATGAAAAGTCCCAAACATCCCCTGTCCTTAGACCCTCCCTCTGTCCTTAGACCTTCCCCCTGTCCTTAGACCCTTCCCCTGTCCTGAGACCCTCCCCCTGTCCTTAGACCCTCCCCCTGTCCTTAGACCCTCCTTCTCAGCAGAAAAAACTTCCAAACCCAGTGGGAAAAAGAAGAAATGTTGAGGAGAACCACATTGAAGGACAGATCCACTCCCATGGACGGACAGACTATAGATGAACGTCCATTTATAAATGAAGGAGGGGGGGCTGGTCCAGACAGGCAGGGGCAGGGGTCCGGGATCACAGGTTGGCACAGGCGAGATACTGCAGATCCTGTTGTCCATGGCTCCCACGCAGACACTGTCTGGAGAGCCACCACTCCCCCCGGGACACACACACACACACACACACACACACACACACACCAGGTGACTAGTCATGAACAGACTTGGTATGAAAGATAGGTTATAAAAATGACAGAAACAGGTGTGAGAGAGAGACAGAGAAGAAAGAACTCAGTGTCTGTACTTCCCCCAGCATTCTAACTCCTAGGGCAGCCTAGACTGAACTGTGACTCATACATCATGTATACATGATATATGAGTCACATCATTTTTAACTAACCTGACCATAGGCTTTATCAAACAGGAATGTTTTAAGCCTAATTTTAAATGTAGAGACTGTTTCTGTGTCTTTAATATTAAAGGGAAGATGATTCCATCAGACAGTAACCATGGTAACTAAAGGCTCTAGCTCCATCAGACAGTAACCATTGTAACTAAAGGCTCTAGCTCCATCAGACAGTAACCATGGTAACTAAAGGCTCTAACTCCTACTGTACTTTTACAAACCCTAGGAACTTTCAATAAACTGAGAACAAAGGGTTCTATTGGGCTGGTACGGAACCAGATCATCTTTAAGATAAGAGGGGCCCATACCATTAACCCCTGACCTCTGACCCCTAACCCTAACCCTAAGTTTATCTATACAACAACGTGGAGTTGCCTTAGCTGAGGCGGTGGAGCTGTCCCACAATCGCCAGCATTGGAGACAACTCACACTGCAAGAGCATAATAATAATGGTTTTTGTTTGTCTTCATGTTGTTTATGTCACTGTTCAGGTCTGGGCTTAATGTTGTCATGTAGGCTTTTGTCCACTGGGTGTCACTGGTGCTGTCACACCCTGTTAATAACATCATGTGGGTCAGGTGTGTGGGGCAGTTAAACAGGGTTCCTCCAGTCTGTCCCATGTGTGAGTCTGTCTGCTTTACTCATGCATCTGACGAGCGGTCGTCTTCCTGTCCTCTGTGTGACCCTGTGTGTGACCCTGTGTGTGACCCTGTGTGTGACCCCTGTGTGTGACCCTGTGTGTGACCCTCTGTGTGACCCCATATGTGACCCCTGTGTGTGACCCTGTGTGTGACCCCATGTGTGACCCCTGTGTGTGACCCTGTGTGTGACCCTGTGTGTGACCCTGTGTGTGACCCCTGTGTGTGACCCCTGTGTGTGACCCTGTGTGTGACCCCATGTGTGACCCCTGTGTGTGACCCTGTGTGTGACCCTGTGTGTGACCCCATGTGTGACCCCTGTGTGTGACCCTGTGTGTGACCCTGTGTGTGACCCCATGTGTGACCCTCTGTGTGACCCCATATGTGACCCCTGTGTGTGACCCCTGTGTGTGACCCTGTGTGTGACCCTGTGTGTGACCCCATGTGTGACCCTCTGTGTGACCCCATATGTGACCCCATGTGTGACCCTCTGTGTGACCCCATATGTGACCCCTGTGTGTGACCCTGTGTGTGACCCTGTGTGTGACCCCATGTGTGACCCTCTGTGTGACCCCATATGTGACCCCTGTGTGTGACCCTGTGTGTGACCCCATGCGTGACCCCTGTGTGTGACCCTGTGTGTGACCCTGTGTGTGACCCCATGTGTGACCCCTGTGTGTGACCCCATGTGTGACCCCTGTGTGTGACCCTGTGTGTGACCCCATGTGTGACCCTGTGTGTGACCCCATATGTGACCCTGTGTGTGACCCCATGTGTGTGACCCCATGTGTGTGACCCCATATGTGACCCCTGTGTGTGACCCTGTGTGTGACCCCATATGTGACCCCTGTGTGTGACCCCATGTGTGACCCTGTATGTGACCCCTGTGTGACCCTGTGTGTGACCCCATGTGTGACCTTGTGTGTGACCCTGTGTGTGACCCCATATGTGACCCCTGTGTGTGACCCTCTGTGTGACCTTGTGTGCGACCCTGTGTGTGACCCCATGTGTGACCCTGTATGTGACCCCTGTGTGTGACCCCATGTGTGACCCTGTATGTGACCCCTGTGTGACCTTGTGTGTGACCCTGTGTGTGACCCTGTATGTGACCCCTGTGTGACCTTGTGTGTGACCCTGTGTGTGACCCCGTGTGTGACCCTGTATGTGACCCCTGTGTGACCCTGTGTGTGACCCCATGTGTGACCCCATGTGTGACCCTGTGTGTGACCCTGTGTGTGACCCCATGTGTGACCCTGTATGTGACCCCTGTGTGACCTTGTGTGTGACCCTGTGTGTGACCCCATGTGTGACCCTGTATGTGACCCCTGTGTGACCTTGTGTGTGACCCTGTGTGTGACCTTGTGTGTGACCCTGTATGTGACCCCTGTGTGACCTTGTGTGTGACCCTGTATGTGACCCCTGTGTGACCTTGTGTGTGACCCTGTATGTGACCCCTGTGTGACCTTGTGTGTGACCCTGTGTGTGACCCCATGTGTGTCCCTGTATGTGACCCCTGTGTGACCTTGTGTGTGACCCTGTGTGTGACCCCATGTGTGACCTTGTGTGTGACCCTGTGTGTGACCCCTGTGTGTGACCTTGTGTGTGACCCTGTGTGTAACCCCATGTGTGACCCTGTGTGTGACCCCATGTGTGTCCCTGTATGTGACCCCTGTGTGACCTTGTGTGTGACCCTGTGTGTGACCCCATGTGTGACCTTGTGTGTGACCCTGTGTGTGACCCCATGTGTGACCCTGTGTGTGACCCCTGTGTGTGACCTTGTGTGTGACCCTGTGTGTGACCCCATGTGTGACCCTGTGTGTGACCCCTGTGTGTGACCCTGTGTGTGACCCCTGTGTGACCCCTGTGTGTGACCCCTGTGTGACCCCATGTGTGACCCTGTATGTGACCCCTGTGTGACCTTGTGTGTGACCCTGTGTGTGACCTTGTGTGTGACCCTGTATGTGACCCCTGTGTGACCTTGTGTGTGACCCTGTATGTGACCCCTGTGTGACCTTGTGTGTGACCCTGTATGTGACCCCTGTGTGACCTTGTGTGTGACCCTGTGTGTGACCCCATGTGTGTCCCTGTATGTGACCCCTGTGTGACCTTGTGTGTGACCCTGTGTGTGACCCCATGTGTGACCTTGTGTGTGACCCTGTGTGTGACCCCATGTGTGACCCTGTGTGTGACCCCTGTGTGTGACCTTGTGTGTGACCCTGTGTGTGACCCCATGTGTGACCCTGTGTGTGACCCCTGTGTGTGACCCCATGTGTGACCCTGTGTGTGACCCCTGTGTGTGACCCCTGTGTGACCCCTGTGTGTTTCTTTCTTTGGTTTTTCTAATGATTGTCATTATTGGTACCTGACCTCTCACCTGCCCGGTCCCTCCTGGACCAACGTTTGACCTTTTTCTGTTTTTTTGGATACCTGCTGTTGACCCTGCTGACCTTTGCCCTGTCTTCAGTCGAGCATTTTTGTCCAATTGTTCTTTGACATTGTGTCACTAATGTTTTTTTATTATTATTATTATTATTTACACTCATTAGTTTTTGTTCATTTTCTTGCT
>CM035784.1:31459501-31467001 GCA_020466265.1 Siphamia tubifer
TGTGTGTGTGTGTGTGTGTGTGTGTTAGTGTGTGTATGTGTGTGTTAGTGTGTGTGTGTGTGTGTGTGTGTTAGTGTGTGTGTGTGTGTGTTATTGTGTGTGTGTGTTTTAGTGTGTGTGTGTGTGTGTTATTGTGTGTGTGTGTGTTAGTGTGTGTATGTGTGTGTTAGTGTGTGTGTGTGTGTGTGTTAGTGTGTGTGTGTGTGTGTGTGTTAGTGTGTATGTGTGTGTTAGTGTGTGTGTCTGTGTGTGTGTGTTAGTGTGTGTGTGTGTGTGTGTGTGTTAGTGTGTGTGTGTGTGTGTTATTGTGTGTGTGTGTGTTAGTGTGTGTGTGTGTGTGTTAGTGTGTGTGTGTGTGTGTGTGTGTTAGTGTGTGTGTGTGTGTGTTAGTATGTGTGTTAGTGTGTGTGTGTGTGTGTTAGTGTGTGTGTGTGTGTGTGTGTGTTAGTATGTGTGTGTTAGTGTGTGTGTGTGTGTGTGTGTGTTAGTATGTGTGTGTTAGTATGTGTGTGTTAGTGTGTGTGTGTGTTAGTGTGTGTGTGTGTTAGTGTGTGTGTGTGTGTGTTAGTGTGTGTGTGTGTGTGTGTGTGTGTGTGTGTTAGTATGTGTGTGTTAGTATGTGTGTGTTAGTGTGTGTGTGTGTTAGTGTGTGTGTGTGTTAGTGTGTGTGTGTGTGTGTTAGTGTGTGTGTGTGTGTGTGTTAGTGTGTGTGTGTGTTAGTGTGTTAGTGTGTGTGTTAGTGTGTGTGTGTGTGTGTGTTAGTGTGTGTGTGTGTGTGTGTTAGTGTGTGTGTGTGTGTGTGTGTTAGTGTGTGTGTTAGTGTGTGTGTGTGTGTGTTAGTGTGTAGTTCTGTGTATGTGTGCACATGTAAAAAAATAACTAGTTTGACCAAAATGAATGCATTAACTCAGATTAATCTATTTTCATGATTAATCAGATTAAACATTTTAACACATTTAAATTTAACAGTTTTGAAGAAACTGCTGAAGCTGTTGAATATTCATATTAAAAACTGTATATTTTCATAGTTTTCTATATGTTTTGGGTATTTTGTAACACTTTTGGTGTTTTTTTCTGTATTTCATTAGCCTAGCCACACTAGCTCCTCCTAGCATCAGTGAATCTAATGTTCTATCGTAGTAGCCTAGCCACACTAGCTCCTCCTAGCATCAGTAAATCTAATGTTCTATCGTAGTAGCCTAGCCACACTAGCTCCTCCTAGCATCAGTGAATCTAATGTTCTATCGTAGTAGCCTAGCCACACTAGCTCCTCCTAGCATCAGTAAATCTAATGTTCTATCGTAGTAGCCTAGCCACACTAGCTCCTCCTAGCATCAGTAAATCTAATGTTCTATCGTAGTAGCCTAGCCACACTAGCTCCTCCTAGCATCAGTAAATCTAATGTTCTATCGTAGTAGCCTAGCCACACTAGCTCCTCCTAGCATCAGTAAATATAATGTTCTATCGTAGTAGCCTAGCCACACTAGCTCCTCCTAGCATCAGTAAATATAATGTTCTATCGTAGTAGCCTAGCCACACTAGCTCCTCCTAGCATCAGTAAATATAATGTTCTATCGTAGTAGCCTAGCCACACTAGCTCCTCCTAGCATCAGTAAATATAATGTTCTATCGTAGTAGCCTAGCCACACTAGCTCCTCCTAGCATTAGTGAATCTAATGTTCTATCGTAGTAGCCTAGCCACACTAGCTTCTCCTAGCATCAGTAAATATAATGTTCTATCGTAGTAGCCTAGCCACACTAGCTCCTCCTAGCATCAGTAAATCTAATGTTCTATCGTAGTAGCCTAGCCACACTAGCTCCTCCTAGCATCAGTAAATCTAATGTTCTATCGTAGTAGCCTAGCCACACTAGCTCCTCCTAGCATCAGTAAATATAATGTTCTATCGTAGTAGTCTAGTTTCGCTCAATGTAACTTTTGTCTAGATTTCCCTGAAACTGGTCGACCAATCACAGTGAAGTATAGAGTCAGAGGGCGGGCCTAACAAAGTAACACTGCGATAATTGGTAGAGAAACAAGCGTAAACAACCATAGAAGAAGAACAACAACAGGTGTAGATTTCCTTTTATCACAGATGAGTGAAGAATGTGAGAAAACGTCAACAATCTTTAAATTCTTTTTACAGAAGCGACAACAGTCGTTCAGCTCCATAATCCACCATTTTGTTTAGTCATTCCGAACTTTACTCCTCCGTCAACTTCCCGTCGCTCTAACTACATCATCCTAAAGATTACACTGATTGGTTGTAGTACCGTCCTATTCAGTGTTGGGAAAGTTGACCTACATTAGGAACTAGTTCATAGTTCAGTTGAAGTTAGTTAATATGAACTAGTTCAGTTCTAGTTAGTTAATATGAACTAGTTCAGTTCATCGTTCATTTTTCCAAATTATCAACTAGAAGTTCATGGATCCTAAAATGAACTTATTCGTTCTTTTTTGTGTTATTATTGTAAACGTATTATTAACCGTGTCTGACGTTATCCTGTAGTCAGTAAATCAGGGTAAAATGTCGCCCCTCCAGGGCAGAAGTAAGTATCTTACCCCAGGGTTAACTTCCCTCTGCAGGTTCTTAGAACATAAGGAGTGGTTTCACTGAGTTTAGTTTTCAATGTTTATTTACAAGAACGGGACAACACCTGCTCTGGTCACTCTGTACATTTAACTCTTTTTCTCTGCTCCCAAAAACTCTCTGCACCCCCCCCCTTCTCTCTCTCTCTCTCTCTCTCTCTCTCTCTCTCTCTCTCTCTATTCCACAACATTATGTTTCCAACATTAGTTCAGAATAATATAAAATGACATCTATGATAATATTGTGTTTTGATCCCATTTTATTTCTTATAGGACTCAATAATTATAACGTGATAAGAACTAAATATGAACTAAATAAAAGCACAGTTCAATAAATGTCAGAATAACCACGTTAACAACTTCCTGTTCATTTGGTAAAAGTGAACGAGTCGTTCACGTTCGTCACAAATATGATATAGTTCATGTACAACACTGGTCCTATTGCATACGGAGCTGAACTGGACTGGACTGGACTAGACTAGACTAGACTAGAATAGACTAGACTAGACTAGACTGGACTAGACTAGAGTAGACTAGACTAGACTAGACTAGATTAGACTGGACTGGACTGGACTGGACTAGACTAGACTTGACTAGACTAGACTAGACTAGACTAGACTAGACTAGACTAGATTAGACTGGACTGGACTAGACTGGACTAGACTGAACTGGGCTGAACTGAACTAGACTGGACTGGACTAGACTACACTGGACTGGACTAGACTGGACTAGACTTAACTGGGCTGAACTGAACTAGACTGGACTGGACTAGGCTAGACTGGACTGGACTAACCTGGAGTGAATTGTAGTGGACTGAAATGGACTTGACTAAACTGAACTGGACTGAACTAGACTAAACTGAACTGGTGTGAACTGAAGTTGACTGAAATGGACAGGACTGGACTGAACTAAACTGAACTGGACTGGACTGGACTGAACTAGACTGCACTGGACTCGACTGAACTGGACTGAAGTGGACTGGGCTGAACTGAACTAGACTGGATTGCACTGGACTGGACTAGAGTGAACTGGACCGAAATGGACTGTACTGTACTCACAGCGTCCCACTTAGTACTGATGTCCTGGGGGGACAGGTTGGTGTAGGGGTTGATTCCAGACAGTTTGATGCCGTAGGTCTGAGCGATCTTCAGGATCTCGTTGTGGATTCCTAGTGTGGCCATGCGCTCCTTATCAGCCTCAGGCAGCGTAGCTTTGAACTGGTCATGAGCTGTGATCAAACTCTGGATAATACACACAAAAAAACTACATTATCTACTGGATAGTACACACAAAAAACTACATTATCTACTGGACAGTACACACAAAAAGCTACATTATCTACTGGACAGTACACACAAAAACTACATTATCTACTGGACAGTACACACACAAAAACTACATTATCTACTGGATAGTACACACAAAAACTACATTATCTACTGGACAGTACACACAAAAACTACATTATCTACTGGACAGTACACACAAAAACTACATTATCTACTGGACAGTACACACAAAAACTACATTATCTACTGGATAGTACACACAAAAAAACTACATTATCTACTGGACAGTACACACAAAAAAAACTACATTATCTACTGGACAGTACACACAAAAACTACATTATCTACTGGACAGTACACACAAAAACTACATTATCTACTGCACAGTACACACAAAAACTACATTATCAACTGGACACTACACACAAAAACTACATTATCTACTGGACAGTACACACAAAAAAACTACATTATCTACTGGATAGTACACACAAAAACTACATTATCAACTGGACACTACACACAAAAACTACATTATCTACTGGATAGTACACACAAAAACTACATTATCTACTGGATAGTACACACAAAAACTACATTATCAACTGGACAGTATACACAAAAACTACATTATCTACTGGATAGTACACACAAAAACTACATTATCTACTGCACAGTACACACAAAAACTACATTATCTACTGGACAGTACACACAAAAACTACATTATCTACTGGACAGTAATCACAAAAAAACTACATTATCTACTGGACAGTACACACAAAAAACTACATTATCTACTACACAGTACACACAAACAACTACATTATCTACTGGACAGTACACACAAAAAAAACTACATTATCTACTGGACAGTACACACAAATAAACTACATTATCTACTGGACAGTACACACAAAAAACTACATTATCTACTGGATAGTACACACAAAAAAACTACATTGTCTACTGGATAGTACACACAAAAACTACATTATCAACTGGACAGTATACACAAAAAACTACATTATAAACTGGACAGTACACACAAAAACTACATTATCAACTGGACAGTACACACAAAAAAACTACATTATCAACTGGACAGTACACACAAAAACTACATTATCAACTGGACAGTACACACAAAAAAACTACATTATCTACTGCACAGTACACACAAAAACTACATTATCTACTGGATAGTACACACAAAAACTACATTATCTACTGCACAGTACACACAAAAAAACTACATTATCTACTGCACAGTACACACAAAAACTACATTATCTACTGGATAGTACACACAAAAACTACATTATCTACTGCACAGTACACACAAAAAAACTACATTATCTACTGCACAGTACACACAAAAACTACATTATCTACTGGACAGTACACACAAAAACTACATTATCTACTGCAGAGTACACACAAAAAAACTACATTATCTACTGGATAGTACACACAAAAACTACATTATCTACTGGACAGTACACACAAAAAAACTACATTATCAACTGGACAGTACACACAAAAAAACTACATTATCTACTGGACAGTACACACAAAAACTACATTATCTACTGGATAGTACACACAAAAAAACTACATTATCTACTGGATAGTACACACAAAAACTACATTATCTACTGGATAGTACACACAAAAACTACATTATCTACTGGATAGTACACACAAAAACTACATTATCTACTGGACAGTACACACAAAAAAACTACATTATCTACTGCACAGTACACACAAAAACTACATTATCTACTGGACAGTACACACAAAAGCTACATTATCTACTGGACAGTACACACAAAAACTACATTATCTACTGCACAGTACACACAAAAACTACATTATCTACTGGACAGTACACACAAAAACTACATTATCTACTGGACAGTACACACAAAAACTACATTATCTACTGGACAGTACACACAAAAACTACATTATCTACTGGACAGTACACACAAAAAACTACATTATCTACTGCACAGTACACACAAAAAACTACATTATCTACTGGACAGTACCCACAAAAAAACTACATTATCTACTGGACAGTACACACAAAAAAACTACATTATCAACTGGACAGTACACACAAAAACTACATTATCAACTGGACAGTACACACAAAAACTACGTTATCTACTGGACACTACACACAAAAACTACATTATCAACTGGACAGTACACACAAAAAAACTACATTATCAACTGGACAGTACACACAAAAACTACATTATCAACTGGACAGTACACACAAAAACTACATTATCTACTGGACAGTACACACAAAAACTACATTATCAACTGGACAGTACACACAAAAACTACATTATCTACTGGACAGTACACAAAAAACTACATTATCAGCTGGACAGTACACAAAAAGCTACATTATCAACTGGAAAATACACACAAAATACTACATTATCAACTGCACAGTACACACAAACACTACATTATCTACTGGACAGTACACACAAAAACTACATTATCTACTGCACAGTACACACAAAAACTACATTATCTACTGGACAGTACACACAAAAACTACATTATCTACTGCACAGTACACACAAAAACTACATTATCTACTGGACAGTACATACAAAAACTACATTATCTACTGCACAGTACACACAAAAACTACATTATCTACTGGACAGTACACACAAAAACTACATTATCTACTGGACAGTACACACAAAAACTACATTATCTACTGGACAGTACACACAAAAACTACATTATCCACTGGACAGTACACACAAAAACTACATTATCTACTGGATAGTACACACAAAAAGACTACATTATCTACTGGACAGTACACACAAAAACTACATTATCTACTGGACAGTACACACAAAAACTACATTATCTACTGGACAGTACACACACAACAACTACATTATCTACTGGACAGTACACACAAAAACTACATTATCTACTGGACAGTACACACAAAAACTACATTATCCACTGGACAGTACACACAAAAACTACATTATCTACTGGACAGTACAGACAAAAAAACTAGATTATCAACTGGACAGTACACACAAAAACTACATTATCAACTGGACAGTACACACAAAAACTACATTATCTACTGGACACTACACACAAAAACTACATTATCAACTGGACAGTACACACAAAAACTACATTATAAACTGGACAGTACACACAAAAACTACATTATCAACTGGACAGTACACACAAAAACTACATTATCTACTGGACACTACACACAAAAACTACATTATCAACTGGACAGTACACACAAAAAAACTACATTATCAACTGGACAGTACACACAAAAACTACATTATCAACTGGACAGTACACAAAAAACAACATTATCAACTGGACAGTACACACAAAAAACTACATTATCAACTGGACAGTACACACAAAAAACTACATTATCTACTGCACAGTACACACAAAAAACTACATTATCTACTGGACAGTACACACAAAAAGCTACATTATCTACTGGACAGTACACACAAAAACTACATTATCTACTGGACAGTACACACAAAAACTACATTATCTACTGGACAGTACACACAAAAAACTACA
>CM035784.1:31472140-31474640 GCA_020466265.1 Siphamia tubifer
TACTTCTGCCCTGGAGGGGCGACATTTTACCCTGATTTTTTGACTACAGGATAACGTCAGACACGGTTAATAATACGTTTACAATAATAACACAAAAAAGAACGAATAAGTTCATTTTAGGATCCATGAACTTCTAGTTGATAATTTGGAAAAATGAACGATGAACTGAACTAGTTCATATTAACTAACTAGAACTGAACTAGTTCATATTAACTAACTTCAACTGAACTATGAACTAGTTCCTAATGTAGGTCAACTTTCCCAACACTGAATAGGACGGTACTACAACCAATCAGTGTAATCTTTAGGATGACGTAGTTAGAGCGACGGGAAGTTGACGGAGGAGTAAAGTTAGGAATGACTAAACAAAATGGTGGATTATGGAGCTGAACGACTGTTGTCGCTTCTGTAAAAAGAATTTAAAGATTGTTGACGTTTTCTCACATTCTTCACTCATCTGTGATAAAAGGAAATCTACACCTGTTGTTGTTCTTCTTCTATGGTTGTTTACGCTTGTTTCTCTACCAATTATCGCAGTGTTACTTTGTTAGGCCCGCCCTCTGACTCTATACTTCACTGTGATTGGTCGACCAGTTTCAGGGAAATCTAGACAAAAGTTACATTGAGCGAAACTAGACTACTACGATAGAACATTAGATTTACTGATGCTAGGAGGAGCTAGTGTGGCTAGGCTACTACGATAGAACATTAGATTTACTGATGCTAGGAGGAGCTAGTGTGGCTAGGCTACTACGATAGAACATTAGATTTACTGATGCTAGGAGGAGCTAGTGTGGCTAGGCTACTACGATAGAACATTAGATTTACTGATGCTAGGAGGAGCTAGTGTGGCTAGGCTACTACGATAGAACATTAGATTTACTGATGCTAGGAGAGCTAGTGTGGCTAGGCTACTACGATAGAACATTATATTTACTGATGCTAGGAGGAGCTAGTGTGGCTAGGCTACTACGATAGAACATTATATTTACTGATGCTAGGAGGAGCTTAGTGTGGCTAGGCTACTACGATAGAACATTATATTTACTGATGCTAGGAGGAGCTAGTGTGGCTAGGCTACTACGATAGAACATTATATTTACTGATGCTAGGAGGAGCTAGTGTGGCTAGGCTACTACGATAGAACATTATATTTACTGATGCTAGGAGGAGCTAGTGTGGCTAGGCTACTACGATAGAACATTATATTTACTGATGCTAGGAGGAGCTAGTGTGGCTAGGCTACTACGATAGAACATTATATTTACTGATGCTAGGAGGAGCTAGTGTGGCTAGGCTACTACGATAGAACATTAGATTTACTGATGCTAGGAGGAGCTAGTGTGGCTAGGCTACTACGATAGAACATTATATTTAACTGATGCTAGGAGGAGCTAGTGTGGCTAGGCTACTACGATAGAACATTAGATTTACTGATGCTAGGAGGAGCTAGTGTGGCTAGGCTACTACGATAGAACATTAGATTTACTGATGCTCTAGGAGGAGCTAGTGTGGCTAGGCTACTACGATAGAACATTAGATTCACTGATGTTAGGAGGAGCTAGCGTGGCTAGGCTAATGAAATACAGAAAAAAAACACCAAAAGTGTTACAAAATACCCAAAACATATAGAAAACTATGAAAATATACAGTTTTTAATATGAATATTCAACAGCTTCAGCAGTTTCTTCAAAACTGTTAAATTTAAATGTGTTAAAATGTTTAATCTGATTAATCATGAAAATAGATTAATCTGAGTTAATGCATTCATTTTGGTCAAACTAGTTATTTTTTTACATGTGCACACATACACAGAACTACACACTAACACACACACACACACACACACTAACACACACACTAACACACACACACACACACACACTAACACACACACACACACACACTAACACACACACTAACACACTAACACACACACACACTAACACACACACACACACACACACACTAACACACACACACACACACACTAACACACACACACACTAACACACACACACACTAACACACACATACTAACACACACACACACACACACACACACACTAACACACACACACACTAACACACACATACTAACACACACACACACACACACACTAACACACACACACACACACTAACACACACACACACACACTAACACACATACTAACACACACACACACACACTAACACACACACACACACACACACACTAACACACACACACACACACACACACTAACACACACACACACAATAACACACACACACACACACTAACACACACACACACACACACACACTAACACACACACACAGACACACACACTAACACACACATACACACTAACACACACACACACACACACACTAACACACACACACACACACACTAACACACACATACACACACTAACACACACACACACAATAACACACACACACACACACTAACACACACTAACACACACACACACACTAACACACACACACA
>CM035784.1:31484640-31499640 GCA_020466265.1 Siphamia tubifer
CCAGAGCGTCAGGAAAGTCAGGACGGTAAGACGAAGACAGGTGGACGTGGGACCACAGCAGAAGGAACAGAAGGTTCTGGTCCCATTTATTTAACACTCACATGCCCTTCATCTTTTTAACCCATCATCATCATCATCACTATGGCAACTCTCTTTCACAAATTATTTTACAAAACGCAACTTGGAATAAAAAAGGGAAATTATGTTACTATACATGTTTGTGTTGTTTTTTTATTTTACTTTGGTCAGTTCTACTCAAACGTACAAAAAGGTTTTAAATGAAAGGAACAAGGTCAAAGTTCAACCTGTAACAAAGACTTTAGGATGTCCACTGGAAAAATAAAAATAATATGAGAGAAGAAATGAAAAAATGAGCGATAAAATAAACAAAAATTAATAATAAAATGAGTAATGTGAACAAAGTGAGACACGAGCAGAAGAAAAATGATCAAATAAAATCAAATAAAACTAAATAAGCAAGAAAATGAACAAAAACTAATGAGTGTAAATAATAATAATAATAATAAAAAAACATTAGTGACACAATGTCAAAGAACAATTGGACAAAAATGCTCGACTGAAGACAGGGCAAAGGTCAGCAGGGTCAACAGCAGGTATCCAAAAAAACAGAAAAAGGTCAAACGTTGGTCCAGGAGGGACCGGGCAGGTGAGAGGTCAGGTACCAATAATGACAATCATTAGAAAAACCAAAGAAAGAAACACACAGGGGTCACACAGGGGTCACACACAGGGGTCACACAGGGGTCACACACAGGGTCACACACAGGGGTCACACACAGGGTCACACATGGGGTCACACACAGGGTCACACACAAGGTCACACACAGGGTCACACATGGGGTCACACACAGGGTCACACACAAGGTCACACATGGGGTCACACACAGGGTCACACACAAGGTCACACAGGGGTCACATACAGGGACACACATGGGGTCACACACAGGGTCACACACAAGGTCACACAGGGGTCACATACAGGGTCACACACAAGGTCACACAGGGGTCACATACAGGGTCACACACAAGGTCACACAGGGGTCACATACAGGGTCACACACAAGGTCACACACAGGGTCACACACAAGGTCACACAGGGGTCACATACAGGGTCACACATGGGGTCACACAGGGGTCACACAGGGGTCACACACAGGGTCACACACAGGGGTCACACACAGGGTCACACATGGGGTCACACACAGGGTCACACACAAGGTCACACACAGGGGTCACACACAGGGTCACACATGGGGTCACACACAGGGTCACACACAAGGTCACACATGGGGTCACACACAGGGTCACACACAAGGTCACACAGGGGTCACGTACAGGGACACACATGGGGTCACACACAGGGTCACACATGGGGTTACACACAGGGTCACACACAAGGTCACACACAGGGGTCACACACAGGGTCACACACAAGGTCACACATGGGGTCACACACAGGGTCACACACAAGGTCACACAGGGGTCACATACAGGGACACACATGGGGTCACACACAGGGTCACACACAAGGTCACACAGGGGTCACATACAGGGTCACACACAAGGTCACACAGGGGTCACATACAGGGTCACACACAAGGTCACACAGGGGTCACATACAGGGTCACACACAAGGTCACACACAGGGTCACACACAAGGTCACACAGGGGTCACATACAGGGTCACACATGGGGTCACACACAGGGTCACACACAAGGTCACACAGGGGTCACATACAGGGTCACACATGGGGTCACACACAGGGTCACACACAGGGTCACACATGGGGTCACACATGGGGTCACACACAGGGTCACACAGGGGTCACATACAGGGTCACACACGGGGTCACACACAGGGTCACACACAAGGTCACACAGGGGTCACATACAGGGTCACACACAGGGTCACACACAAGGTCACACAGGGGTCACATACAGGGTCACACATGGGGTCACACACAGGGGTCACATACAGGGTCACACATGGGGTCACACACAGGGTCGCACACAAGGTCACACAGAGGGTCACACACAGGGGTCACATATGGGGTCACACACAGGGTCACACACAAGGTCACACATGGGGTCACACACAGGGTCACACAGGGGTCACATACAGGGTCACACATGGGGTCACACACAGGGGTCACATATGGGGTCACACACAGGGTCACACAGAGGGGTCACACACAGGGTCACACACAGGGTCACACACAGGGGTCACATATGGGGTCACACACATGGGGTCACACACATGGGGTCACACACAGGGTCACATATGGGGTCACACACAGGGTCACACATGGGGTCACACACAGGGTCACACACAGGGGTCACACATGGGGTCACACACAGGGGTCACACATGGGGTCACACACAGGGTCACACACAGGGTCACACACAGGGGTCACACATGGGGTCACACACAGGGTCACACACAGGGGTCACATATGGGGTCACACAGAGGGTCACACATGGGGTCACACACAGGGTCACACACAGGGTCACACACAGGGGTCACACACAGGGGTCACATATGGGGTCACACAGAGGGTCACACATGGGGTCACACACAGGGTCACACACAGGGGTCACACATGGGGTCACACACAGGGTCACACACAGGGTCACACACAGGGGTCACACATGGGGTCACACACAGGGTCACACACAGGGGTCACACACAGGGGTCACACACAGGGTCACACACAGGGTCACACATGGGGTCACACACAGGGTCACACACAGGGGTCACATATGGGGTCACACAGAGGGTCACACACAGGGTCACACACAGGGGTCACACACAGGGGTCACACACAGGGTCACACACAGGGTCACACACAGGGTCACACAGAGGACAGGAAGACGACCGCTCGTCAGATGCATGAGTAAAGCAGGCAGACTCACACATGGGACAGACTGGAGGAACCCTGTTTAACTGCCCCACACACCTGACCCACATGATGTTATTAACAGGGTGTGACAGCACCAGTGACACCCAGTGGACAAAAGCCTACATGACAACATTAAGCCCAGACCTGAACAGTGACATAAACAACATGAAGACAAACAAAAACCATTATTATTATGCTCTTGCAGTGTGAGTTGTCTCCAATGCTGGCGATTGTGGGACAGCTCCACCGCCTCAGCTAAGGCAACTCCACGTTGTTGTATAGATAAACTTAGGGTTAGGGTTAGGGGTCAGAGGTCAGGGGTTAATGGTATGGGCCCCTCTTATCTTAAAGATGATCTGGTTCCGTACCAGCCCAATAGAACCCTTTGTTCTCAGTTTATTGAAAGTTCCTAGGGTTTGTAAAAGTACAGTAGGAGTTAGAGCCTTTAGTTACCATGGTTACTGTCTGATGGAGATAGAGCCTTTAGTTACCATGGTTACTGTCTGATGGAATCATCTTCCCTTTAATATTAAAGACACAGAAACAGTCTCTACATTTAAAATTAGGCTTAAAACATTCCTGTTTGATAAAGCCTATGGTCAGGTTAGTTAAAAATGATGTGACTCATATATCATGTATACATGATGTATGAGTCACAGTTCAGTCTAGGCTGCCCTAGGAGTTAGAATGCTGGGGGAAGTACAGACACTGAGTTCTTTCTTCTCTTTCTCTCTCTCACACCTGTTTCTGTCATTTTTATAACCTATCTTTCATACCAAGTCTGTTCATGACTAGTCACCTGGTGTGTGTGTGTGTGTGTGTGTGTGTGTGTGTGTCCCGGGGGGAGTGGTGGCTCTCCAGACAGTGTCTGCGTGGGAGCCATGGACAACAGGATCTGCAGTATCTCGCCTGTGCCAACCTGTGATCCCGGACCCCCGCCCCTGCCTGTCTGGACCAGCCCCCCCTCCTTCATTTATAAATGGACGTTCATCTATAGTCTGTCCGTCCATGGGAGTGGATCTGTCCTTCAATGTGGTTCTCCTCAACATTTCTTCTTTTTCCCACTGGGTTTGGAAGTTTTTTCTGCTGAGAAGGAGGGTCTAAGGACAGGGGGAGGGTCTAAGGACAGGGGGAGGGTCTCAGGACAGGGGAAGGGTCTAAGGACAGGGGGAAGGTCTAAGGACAGAGGGAGGGTCTAAGGACAGGGGGAGGGTCTAAGGACAGGGGGAGGGTCTCAGGACAGGGGAAGGGTCTAAGGACAGGGGGAGGGCCTAAGGACAGGGGATGTTTGGGACTTTTCATATATTTCTGTAGTTGATTGTGTTTTTGTAAAGCCCTCTGAGACGACTTTGTTGTGATTTAGGGCTTTATAAATAAAATTGAATTGAATTGAATTGTAGATCGTCCTCCTCAATGTGGAACCATCTGGGGGGTAGATTTCCTCCAGGTTTTCTCCAGCCAGCTGCTTTTGGATTGAAATTCAGAATGGCTCTCGTGGGGTGGTCTAGGGGACGGCGGAGAACATGACCGGACCAGCTGATGCAGGAAAGAGGCTCCGGGCTGGTTTGTGCGGTTCTAAGGTCTATGTTGGTAATTCAATGGGGCCACCTGATGTTCTCGATTGTTCTGAGAACCCTAAGATAAGATAAGATAAGATAAGATGAGATGAGATACGGTACGGTACGGTACGGTACGGTACGGTACGGTAAGATAAGATAATTCAATTCAATTCAATTCAATTTTATTTATAAAGCCCTAAATCACAACAAAGTCGTCTCAAAGGGCTTTACAAAAACACAATCAACTACAGAAATACATGAAAAAGTCCCAAGCATCCCCTGTCCTTAGACCCTCCCCCTGTCCTTAGACCCTCCCCCTGTCCTTAGACCCTCCCCCTGTCTTTAGACCCTCCTTCAGCAGAAAAAACTTCCAAACCCAGTGGGAAAAAGAAGAAATCTTGAGGAGAACCACATTGAAGGACAGATCCACTCCCATGGACGGACAGACTATAGATGAACGTCCATGTATAAATGCAGGAAGGGGGGCTGGTCCAGACAGGCAGGGGCGGTGGTCCGGGGTCACAGGTCAGCACAGGCGAGAAACTGCAGATCCTGTCGTCCATGGCTCCCGTGCAGACACTGTCAGGAGAGCCACCACTCCCCCCAGGGGGGGGGGGGGGGGGGGGGGGAGACACACCAGGTGACTAGTCATGAACAGACTTGGTATGAAAGATATGTTATAAAAATGACAGAAACAGGTGTGAGAGAGAGAAAGAGAAGAAAGAACTCAGTGTCTGTACTTCCCCCAGCATTCTAACTCCTAGTGCAGCCTAGACTGAACTGTGACTCATACATCATGTATACATGATATATGAGTCACATCATTTTTAACTAACCTGACCATAGTCTTTCTCAAACAGGAATGTTTTAAGCCTAGTTTTAAATGTAGAGACTGTGTCGACGTTTTTAATATTAAAGGGAAGCTGATTCCATAAGACAGGGGCCTGATAACTAAAGGCTCTAGCTCCTACTGTACTTTTAGAAACCTTAGGAACTTTCAATAAACCTGCATTCTGAGAACGAAGGGTTCTATTGGGTTGGTACGGAACCAGATCATCTTTAAGATAAGAGGGGCCCATACCATTAACCCCTGACCCCTGACCCCTAACCCTAACCCATACCATTAATGGTTTTATATGTAAGGAGGAGGATTTTAAATTTAATTCTAGACTCAACTGGTAGCCAGTGAAGGGTTTGGAGCACAGGGGTGATAGGGTTAGAGGTCAGGGGTCAGGGTTTGGAGCACAGGGGTGATAGGGTTAGGGGTCAGGGGTCAGGGTTTGGAGCACAGGGGTGATAGTGTTAGGGGTCAGGGGTCAGGGTTTGGAGCACAGGGGTGATAGGGTTAGGGGTCAGGGGTCAGGGTTTGGAGCACAGGGGTGATGTGTTCTCTTCTATTTGATCCTGTTAATAATCTTGCTGCTGCATTTTGAACCAGTTGAAGCTTTTTAGGGAATATTTAGGACACGCTACAAGTAAGGAGTTACAATAATCTAATCGTGATGTAACAAATGCATGAATTAATTTTTCTGCAGTCGTTTTAGACAAAATATTCCTAATTTTGGCTAATGTTGCGCAGGTGAAAGAAGGCTGTTCTGCAAGTTTGGTTAATGTGCCCTGACCTCTGACCCCTGACCCTTTGAATGAAAGATCTGGATCAAATAAAACTCCTAAATGTTTAACTGTGTCACTGGGTGTTACACTTAAGTTGTCTACAGTAACTATGTGGTCAGTTAGGGAGTCTCTCGCATTTTTAGGACCAATTATAACGACCAGTTTTTTCAGGGTTCAATAAAAGATAATTGTCACTCATTCAAGTCTTTATGTCTTGGACACATGTACTTAGTTTATCTATTTGTCTGGTCTGATCAGGTTTAATCGATAAATATAGCTGTGTGTCATCCGCATAACAATGAAAATTAATACAATGATTTGTAATGATGTTACCTAAAGGGAGCATATATAGTGTAAACAAAATAGGCCCAAGGACTGACCCTTGAGGAACGCCATAATTAACTCTGGAGGACTGCGATGATTGTTGATTGACGTGAACAAATTGGTAGCGATCAGATAAATATGATTTAAAGCAGCAGAGGGCTGCTCCTCTAATACCTATATCACATTCTAATCTGTGCACTAAGATACTGTGGTCAATGGTGTCAAAGGCTGCACTAAGGTCTAATAACACCAGGACCCATATTAATCCAATGTCAGCGGCTAATAATAAGTCATTAGTAACTTTAACTAACGCTGTTTCAGTGCTATGATGGGCACGAAAGCCAGACTGAAACTGTTCAAATAAACTATTATCCTGCAGGAATTGGCACAGCTGTTTAACTATTACTCGTTCTAAAACCTTTGACAGGAAGGGCAAATTGGATATAGACCTATAATTGTCTAGAATGTCAGGATCTAGGGTAGGCTTTTTCAGAATTGGTTTAATAACAGCATATTTAAATGACTGTGGCACATATCCAGTAATTAATGAAGTGTTAATTATATTTAGGACAGTGTTAATAATTAGGGGCAGAATCTCTTTAAAGAGTTTAGTTGTAATTGGATCTAAGAGGCAGGTGATGATTTGGAAGACATGATAATAGATATGACATCAGTTTGGTCTACAGTGGTGAAATTATTTAGTGTTACAGAGGGATTTATAAAAAGGCCTAGGTTTGAAACCACTGCTTTTTCTGATCTAATATTTGGGAGAAATGTGTCTATTTTGTCTCTAATAGTTGATATTTTATTGTTAAAGAACTGCAGGAAATCATCAGAATGGAGCGTGGATGGAATAACTGGTTCCACGGAGGTGTGTCTGTTTGTCAGTTTGGCTACAGTACTGAAGAGGAATCTAGGATTATTCTGGTTTTCTTCTATTATGGATGAGTAATATCTAGTTTTGGCTGTACGCAAAGATGGATTATACTTTATTAAGCTATTTTTCCAGGCATTGAGAGAATCTTCTAAGTTGGATCGCCTCCATTGCCTCTAATTTAGGTGTTGTTTGTTTAATGGAGCGAGTGTCAGTGTTGTACCATGGGGAGGTTCATCTAATCTTAGTAGTTTTTAACTTAAGGGGGGCAACTATATCTAGCGTAGTTTGTAGTGTGAGCATGGTACTATCGACTAACTCATCACTTATACTGGGACTAAATGTGTCCTTTACATAATCACATGACATAGACACAAATAGTGACTGAATTAACTCTTTGTACTTTGAGACAGCATGGTCACATAGTATCCTTTTCATTTGTGTTTTAATCACTGAGGTAGAAATATCCTCAAACAAAACCTGGAAGGTCATTAAAAAGTGATCTGAGAGTATGGGATTATGGGTAAAACGACAAGGTCATTAATTTCAACACCAAGTGTTAAGATCAGATCAAGAGTATGTCTGTGAATGTGGGTTGGTTTATTAACATTTTGGATAAAGCCTAATCCGTCTAGTAGGTCACTAAATGCATTACTAAGAGAGTCAGTGTTGTTATCAACATGTATGTTCAAATCACCAACTATTATAATCCTATCCCAGTTCAACACTACACTGGATAGAAAGTCAGAGACTTCTAATAAAAACTGTGAATAAGGGCCAGGAGGGCGGTAGACTATGACAAAAAGGACTGGTTTTTGGTTTCTGCAGTTGGGGAAAGTAATGGATGAAACTAGACTTTCAAAGGAGTGGTAAGTGGGATTAGTTTTATGATTAATTTTAGGGCTAAGACCTAAACTGGAGTGGGATATTATTGCCACTCCTCCACCACGGCCACTGGTTCTGGCTGTGTGATAGTTCACATGTGTTGGTGGCGTGGATTCATTTAATGCGACATATTCATCCTGCTGCAGCCAGGTTTGAGTCAGAGCTAAAATATCAATTTTGTAATCACTAATTAGATCATTTATTAACAAAGATTTGGAAGAAATAGATCTAATATTGATCAGTCCACATTGGATAAAATTGTTAGGTGTTCTTTTAATCTGATTATTACTTAAAACTATTTTTATTAAATTATTTGATCTCACTCCTATAGGTTTTTTAATATTAGGTTTATTATTAACTACACAAGGAATAGACACAGTTTTTCTGTTATTTGCTACATGGTGGGTTTGTGACAGCTCAGAGTAAAGTGGATGCACACAGAAGTGTTTTACTCTATGACTCTGCGCCTGGGCCCGCACTCTGGATTGTCATTTTGACAGGCTAAGTTTGGTAGCCACATTTTGTGCTAAGAGAGAAGCACCTTCCCAAGTGGGATGTATGCTATCTCTGCGAATGAGCCCAGGCTTTTCCCAGAATGTACGCCAATTATCTATAAAAACAACATCGTTTTCTGAGCACCATCTAGACAACCAGTGGTTAAATGATGAGAACCTAGAGGACATCTCATCACTGGACAAATTAGGCAGGGGTCCAGAGAATGCTATGGTGTTACACATCGACTTAGCAAGTTTACACACCGATGCTACGTTCAGTTTAAGAACCTCTGATTGTTTCCGTCGGACATCGTTACCACCAGCGTGGATCACGATGCGGCGGAAGCTAGCCCTGCTCTGCTGTAAAAGCCTAAGGTTTCCTTCGATGTCACCGACTCTGGCCCCTGGAGAACACCTGACAGACACCGCTGGGTGCTTCACGTCTCTAAGAACAGAACTGCCAATGAGGAGGGTGTCTGGTTTGGCCGGTGTTCTGCCATGGGGTCTGCTAGAGACGCGAAGCTCCTGGTGCGCTACATTTGTGCGACTAGCATTTGTGCGACTAGCACCACGCTTCCCCCGTACTGTCACAAAGCAGTCTCTCAAAGATAAGATAAGATGAAATGAGATAGACTTTATTGATCCCACAACGGGGAAATTCACATGTTTCAGTAGCAGCGATGTAGAGCAATAGAGGAACAGCAAGAGAAGAAACATATATATAAATAAATAATATACGAACACAAACACAAACATTGAGAAAAAGAAAAAGACTATATGTTATGTACACTATAGAAAATATACAGGATTGAAAAAAAATATACAGAAGGAATAAAACTATGTGGAGATGATAAATAAGAAGAACAGTATACATATATACATATACTGTATATATATATATATATATATATATATATATATATATATATATATATATATATATATATATATATATATATATATATATATATATATATATATATATATATATATATATATATATATATATATATATATATATATATATATATATATATATATATATATATATATGTATATATTAACTGCACATAATATAATAGAGTAATTATTGTTAAGTGGTGTCAATAGTCTTTGTTATTGTACTACTTTGTAGTGGTGAATGTTGTACAGTCTGACAGCAGTCAGTAGGAATGACCTAACGTTCCTTTTTACATCGTAGGTGGAACAGTCTGTTACTGAAGGAACAGTCTGGTGTAGGGGGTAGGAGGGGGTGTGAGGGGGTGTCCCTGATGGATGTCAGCTTGGCTAACATCCTCCTCTCACCCACCACCTCAATCGAGTCCAGAGAACATTCCAGCAGTGAGCAGCCTCTCTGTCCAGTCTGTCCAGTCTGTCCAGTCTGTCCAGTCTGACCAGTGTCCTCCTGTCCCTCTCTGGGCGTCCACAGCCCCAGACCACGGCGTTAAGTATCGCTGATGCCACCACATAAATGCCACGTCATAAAAAGTTCTCAGCAGTGCCCTGAACACTCCAAAGGACCTCAGTCTCCTCAGTAGATGGTGGCGGCTGTGGCCTTTCCTGTACAGCAGGGGTCCCCAACCCCCGGGCCGCGGACCGGTACCGGTCCGTGGATCAATTTGTACCGGGCCGACTAATAATTACTTAATTATTTCTCCTTTATTGATTATCCGAGTCTGAACAATCTTTTATTTTGAAAAACCACCGTATTCTGTTGGTTACATCATTAGCTTTTCTATTAACCTTGGAAATTCACAAAATATAAATATCGCTATAAAAACTGGTAATGGAAACACCTGAATTTTGAAAAAAAAACACTCAAATATCAAGAAAAAAAAGTTTTCACGCTTTCATGAGGTAGTTTTTCAGAGTTTCGATATTGTAAAATATCGCAAAAGTGCAATGGAAACACTTTTTCTGCAACATATGTCACAGGATGTGACTACATAGTCACATGACCACTTCTCAGCCACAGTCAGTGTAACCATGACAACCATTGACTGTTTATCATTTGTTGTTAAGTTGTTAAGTGCAGAGTATATTTACACTTAATATTTGGGTCTGACAATGTGGGGACCACATGTACAGACCCTTATAATGTGGGACAGGTGGTTTGTTTTACATGTTAGGGTCTTTAAAGAGTTCACCAGTGACTTTTACTAACTAGAGAATTAGCCGATTAATTCATGCTAATATCAGGGTGATATTGTGGTCATGTGATTTGAAGCTGTGAAGGTGTGTGTGTGTGTGTGTGTGTGTGTGTGTGTGTGTGTGTGTGAGACATGCCTCATAAACAGTGTGGACACTGGATGAAGACAGAAACCTAGATAAACCAGATGTGTCCGTCCAGTTCAGTCTGTCCTCACCTATGTCTCAGATCAGTTGGACTGTTGCTCTGGACGTCCCAGATATGTGGGAGGACCAGACGCTGTGTCATCTGGGTTCAGCACCAGGACTTCCACCACCTCCTGCAGGACATGTCGTCCAGATGACGTCCACTTTCAACCATATTTCAGCCTCAGTTTTTCTGTGTCCCCTTCTGGGTCGTCCCAGCGTCATACGTCATTTTGTCACCACGTTGGCAGCATCTCAACACTGATTGGCTTTCGTGGCCCGGCGTCACACGAGTTCGCCTGAAAACTTCAATATTTTCAACTTGAGCGTTTACACGTATTTGCGGCCAAACGTAGACGCACCGACCCTGGCACCGCAGCAACCATCCGAGGTGAATCTGTGTCCAAACGTGTCTCTCCGTTGACTTTATGTCGTCTCAATGCGTGAATGTGAAAACTGGCGTTGGTTGTGGCCGTAGCCTTAGAACACACATGTCCAAACTTCCACAAAGGGTCAGTTTGAGTATTGGACCCTTTGACTGAGATCATGTGGATCCTTCAGTTCAGGCTGGTGTTGGAACAAGAACCTGCACCCACCCTTAGCCTTAGTGGAAGACTTTGGACACATGTGCTCTAGGCCAGGGGTTGTCAAACTTTTTTGGCCCAGGTCCCCCTTGGAGGGGTGACATTTTTCCATGTCCCCCCTCATCCTGGCGATACTGAAAATGATAAAAAACCACTTCAACAATGATTATTATGAAACAATGATAACCTTTTTTAATAGTGCTTTTGTGCAAACCAGCCACATTTTCAGGTATTATAATATAAATGAACACTTCAGAAACAACAATTTTAAATAATTTTAAAATAATAAACGGAACAAAAGACACACAAAACCGTGTGTGTGTGTGTGTGTGACAGACAGACAGACAGACAGACAGAAAGACAGACAGACAGACAGACTTAATGAGAGGGATGATCTTGTCAAACTCAATATAACTATCAATGTACTTTCTCTTTTTAGGGTTAGGGCGTTTGTTTTTGTCATTGTCATTTTCATTGTCATTTCTTTTACCACTTCTTGAGGAACTTGGCGGACACAAAAATTGATCCATGTTCGCTGCAGGGTGGCTAAAAATAGCCTGTGACTCGCTCCGTCTCAATTTAGTCAAGCTGGCGTCAAACAGCGCTGTTACTTCCGCCCGCTCGCTACAAAATAAAACTTCTGCATTTCAAAATAAAACAGCAAAAAAAAAAAAAAAAAAAAACGTGAATAATTTCGCGTACCCCCTGGACATGCACCACGTCCCCCTAGGGGTCCGCAGACCCCAGTTTGAGAACCGTGGTTCTAAGGACACAACCACCTGCTCCAGGAAGTGCGTCTGGATGACGTCCGCTTTCACCGGTATTTCAGGCTCAGTTTTTTTCTGCCTCCTTCGGGCAGAGCGTCATACGTCGCTCCATCATGACGTTGGCAGCATCTCAACGCTCGTTGGTTTTCACAGTACGGCGTCACGCAAATTCACCTGAAAAGTTCAATATTTTCAACTCCAGCGTTTACGCAGAACCTCCTCCATGGTGCTGCAGAAACGCTTCCATGTATGTTTGTATGTAATGTGGACCTTGTGGTTCTGTGTGATCGTACCGTAACAGGACTGATGAAAAGAATGACGTGAAAACACTGATGATTCTCAAGAGGTTTTTACTTGTAAAACTCAACAATTTAACAGAAAACACTGAATAAATAAGATTTTTTTTTCTTCCAAGGTCAATGCTAACCTGTCCCAGATGTTATCTCACAAACCCATCTGGGGCCCTTCTGCAACCCATCTGTTTTCAAAGGAGGGGCCTTTTTCTAAAATCCTTGTATGTGATTAGATGAAGAACATGTCCGTCATCTCGACTGACGCGCCGCTTCAGCCACACACGTTGAACTCCATTCATGATGGTTTACATCACACCAGCCACAACTCCGCCCAGTCATGGGATAGTCCCGCCCACCCACACTGATTGGCTCCTTCGTTTTGAAGAAAACCAGAACCTCATGGTCCTCAGATGATTGTGCGAGTGTAGACACACAGCAGACGATGTGAGTCAGGGTTAGACCAATGCAGCAGTCTGTGGACAACTGTCCTCTGTGGACAACTGTCCTCTGTGTGTCCATTTACATTCCAACACTTGTAAAGTCAACACTTCACAGATGTTGACCACATCTGAGGAAAAACTGATCCCTTTGCACACATTCATACACTGACTTACACCCCCTGTCCCCCTGTCCCCCTGTCCTCCCGTCCACCAGTGTTCGACTGTCATTCACACCTTATCTTTTCTTTTACTCCCTGTGTGAAAACACCCTGAAAAAACAAAGCATCCACCTTCATGGTTCATTCACCCATTCACACACACTCATACACCAGTAGGTTCTAAGGTTCTGTCAGTCCTACTGGGAGACTAAGGGTCTTTGTCCAAGGACACTTGGACATGTGGACAGCCACATCTGGGACGTGGACCTTCCGCTCTACCAACTTAACCACAGTGCCCTGCAGTACCGTATCTGCAGTGAACTTTTGGATAGTTTGACTTTTGTAGAAGTCTATAAATATCAAACTATCCAAAGGTTCACAAACCCAGTCGCTACAGAACACTGGATCTGTCTATGAAATGAACACATTAAAGTCCACATTTGATTTAAATTTTACTCTCAGCATTTCGAGATTCATTTTGAAACTTCGACATTATTCTCGTCATATTAAAAATAAGTTTTCTCCACATGTGGCCCAAATACTCCGTCATAGTTACCAACTGTTGAGGTACTTTTTGTGCTTATTCATTCGAGTTCTGCTTTGTTTTCCATTTTTTCTTGTGGTGGGTAGAACCCGTCATGTCTGCACGACCACGACCGGCCCTGGTGACGCATAACACAAGCAAACACTGAATTGAAATGTCCTTGTGATACGACAAATGACAATAAATTCTATTCTGATCCTCCCGCTAACGATGCCACTAGCGTCCACAGCCGCAGATGGTCAAAACGTCTTCCGTATGCCTTGGTCTGTGTCGGATCTGGGACATCGCTCTGGGCGGGAATGAGCACAATCTGTCCACGGAAAAATAGCGTCACATCTTAAGACTCGAACTCGCTGTCGGTGCTGACGCAGATGTCCGGGGTGGAGGCGCCTGTCCCTCGGTGCTCGGCTTCGGTGCTGGAGTCACTGGCCTCGGGGCTGTCCAGGCGGTGGGGGTGGGGGTGGTGGCGGCACTCCTGCAGGAGGGGACCTTCAGGGGAACTCTCAGGGGGCAGAAGGGATGGGTCCTGCTGGAGTCTGAGGACAAAAGACACAACAGCGTCACACCAACAACACATCTGGAACTGTACGCTAGGGCTACCTGAGGGGGTAAAGGTCACTGTAGATCGTTAGCTTCACCCAGACCATACGATAGGGCTACCTGAGGGGTTAAAGGTCATTCTAGACTATCAGCTTGGTGCAGACCCATGCACTGTAGTTAGTTAACTGCATGTGGGACATCATTTTGGGTTAGGGTTAGCTGTTAGCTTACCTGTTCTTAGCAGAGTTAGCTGTAAGCTGTTAGCTTACCTGTTCTTAGCAGGGTTAGCTGTAAGCTGTTAGCTTACCTGTTCTTAGCAGGGTTAGCTGTGAGCTGTTAGCTTACCTGTTCTTAGCAGGGTTAGCTTTAAGCTGTTAGCTTACCTGTTCTCAGCATGGTTAGCTGTTAGCTTACTTGTTCTTAGCAGGGTTAACTGTACGCTGTTAGCTTACCTGTTCTCAGCAGGGTTAGCTGTTAGCTTACCTGTTCTTAGCAGGGTTAGCTGTTAGCTGTTAGCTTACCTGTTCTTAGCAGGGTTAGCTGTTAGCTTACCTGTTCTTAGCAGGGTTAGCTGTTAGCTTACCTGTTCTTAGCAGAGGCAGCTCGGTCTCTTTGGCGTCGGTTCTTAAACCAGTTTCCCACTTGTGTGGGTGTGAGTCCAGTGGCCTG
>CM035784.1:31507140-31509640 GCA_020466265.1 Siphamia tubifer
TTGGGATGTCATTGGGACTAGATAAATGTGGGCGGATGATATCTAGAAGAGGAAAGGTGATCACAACTGAAGGGGTTGACCTACCTGAAGGGAATATCACAGATGTGCAGGAAAGTTACAAATACCTAGGGATCCCACAGACAAATGGTAATCATGAGGAGGCAGCTCGGAAGTCAGCCACAGCCAAATACCTACAGAGGGTAAGACAGGTCCTGAAAAGTCAACTGAACGGCAAAAATAAGATCCAGGCCATTAACACCTATGCCCTGCCAGTAATCAGATACCCAGCTGGGATAATATCCTGGCCACTGGAAGAGATACAAGCCACTGATATCAAGACAAGGAAACTCCTTACCATGCATGGAGGGTTCCACCCCAAGTCCAGTGTCCTGAGGCTGTACACTAAGCGAAAGGAAGGGGGCCGAGGACTAGTAAGTGTCAGAACTACTGTCCAGGAGGAAACGGCGAACCTCCAGGAATACATCAAGAAAATGGCCCCCAATGACCAACTGCTAAGTGAATGCCTCAGGCAACAAAAGCCCAGTAAGGTCGAGGAACCAGAGGGGCTATCATGGAGGGACAAACCCTTGCATGGTGTGTACCATCGACAAATTGAGGAAGTGTCTGATATGGAAAAGACATACCAGTGGCTGGAAACGGCTGGACTAAAGGACAGCACAGAGGCGCTGCTCATGGCTGCACAAGAACAAGCCCTGAACACCAGAGCAATAGAGGCCGGGGTCTACCACATCAGACAGGACCCCAGGTGTAGGCTGTGTAGAGAAGCCCCTGAAACAGTCCAGCACATCACAGCAGGGTGTAAGATGGTGGCAGGTAAGACATACATGGAGAGACATAACCAGGTAGAGGACATACTGTACAGGAACATCTGTAAAGAGTATGGACTGGAGGTCAAGGGTCAAGATGGGAGAACCCCCCCAAAGGTGACAGAGAACAAACAGGCCAAGATCCTGTGGGACTTCCAGATCCAGACTGACAAGATGGTGATGGCCAATCAGCCTGACATAGTGGTGGTGGATAAACATGAGAAGACAGTGGTGGTGATAGATGTAGCAGTCCCCAGTGATAGCAACATGAGAAAGAAAGAACATGAGAAGAGAAGAGAAATACCAAGGGCTGAAAGAGGAGTTAGAGAAAATGTGGAGTGTGAAGGCAACAGTGGTACCAGTTGTGATCGGAGCATTAGGGGCAGTGACCCCCAAGCTGGGACAATGTCTCCAGCAGATACCAGGAACAACATCAGAGATCTGTGTCCAAAAGAGAACATTGTTAGGAACAGCTAAGATCCTGCACAGAACCCTCAGGCTCCCAGACCTCTGGTAGAGGACCCGAGTCTGAAGGAGACACCACCCAGGTGGGAGGGGCCTCTGGTAGAGGACCCGAGTCTGAAGGAGACACCACCCAGGTGGGAGGGGCCTCTGGTAGAGTTTACATTATTACTTTACGTCATATAACTACATGACAATATTTATTTAAATTAAATTAAATGTTACTGTGTCATTATAGGAATGTTCTGGAAACTGCTCAGTATCAATGGGTCAGTGGTAAACTTTACCACTGAGATATTTATTATTATTATTATTATTATTATTATTATTATTATTATTATTATTATTATTATTATTATTATTATTATTATTATTGTTATTGTTATTATTATTAGTAGTAGTAGTAGTAGTAGTGTTACATTTAGTTTTAATATTTTTTTTTTGTTCTCATTATAACATTTGTTTTTTAAAAGTCTAATAAATCAGTTCTACAAATAAAATCTGCAGTGAACTTTCATTTACCCTGTCACGAACCGACCGTGTGTCTGCCCACGATGTGCATTAACAAACGTAAAGGAAGCACTGTGTGTGTGTGTGTGTGTGTGTGTAGATATATATATATATATATATATATATATATATATATATATATATATATATATATATATATATATATATATATATATATATATATATATATATATATAATTTAAGTGCAAAAAAACGAACAAATGGTAAAGCATGACGTTCAGACCAATTATTATTTTTATTATTATATTTTCACACTATAAGGAGCATTAAGTGAACTCAAAATCATTGGTTAAAAAGACCAAAAAATAATCAAATAAAAATTCTAAGTCTAGAAGTTACTAAGCACAACTAGCAAATATAAGGAGCACTGTGGTTTATAGATAATTAAAGCATTTGAAGTTCACCTTATTATCTATTATATTCATTCACATCAAATACAAAAGGTTCAACTGACAGAAAACTTCATTTCCATTTTTTTTATTCCTAAAATGATCAGAACCTGTTTTTAGTGACAGGTTTAAATGTTTAGAAAACTTTTAGGTTTGACCAAAATAACATTAATTAATTACTGTATTTATTTATTCGTGTATTTGTTTGTTTGTTTGTGGTACCTTGAAGCAGTGTGTCTTCTGCTCTCCATCCCAGATGGTTCGGGGCAGAGGGAACTTCTTTCGGATCCG
>CM035784.1:31514640-31517140 GCA_020466265.1 Siphamia tubifer
TTGTGGTTTTGCCCTTAGCCCTGAATCGGTTGAGGTTGAGCAGTTGGCCGTCAGTCCTGTACGTGATTCTGACTCCTTCAGGTATATGCTTTCCCACGAGATGTAGAATGGCAGAGATGAAGATGGAGAAGAGGGTGGGAGCAATCACGCATCCCTGTTTTACTCCGGTGTGGACCCTAAAGGGTTCTGTTTCATTTCCACCACTGCTGAGAACTGTGGCTGACATGTCATCATGGAGCAGTCTCAGTACCCGGATGTACTTGTCTGGGCAGCCAACCTTTGCCAGAACCAGCCAGAGGGCCTGACGGTTCACAGAATCGAAGGCTTTGGTGAGGTCTATGAAAGCCATGTAAAGTGACTGATTTTATTCCCTGCACTTTTCTTGGAGTTGGCGAGTAATGAAAATCATGTCCATGGTACCTCTGTTTGGTCGGAAGCCACTCTGAGATTCAGGGAGGATGTTTTCAGAGAGGGGGAGGAGCCTGTTGGCCAAGATCCGGGCCAGAGCTTTCCCAGTGGTGGACAGAAGGGAGATGCCACGGTAGTTTCCGCAGTCAGCCTTGTCTCCTTTTTTAAAAATGGAGACTATTAAGGCATCCCTGAGTTGTGCCGGGATTTCCTCCTTTTCCCACACTTTGAGGAGCAAGGCATGGATATGTTTAAGGAGATCAGGCCCACCTGCCTTCAGGATCTCTGCTGGGATGCCGTCAGGTCCAGCGGCCTTGTTGTTTTTCATCTTCCTTATGGCGTCCTGCACCTCTTTTAAACTGGGAGGTGCTCCCATGTCCTCCTTGATGGGCTGCTGAGGCAGTTGGTCAAGGGCCTTGATCTCAGGAGTGGTGTTCCTGTTCAGCAGCTCCTCATAATGCTCTTTCCATCTGGTTGTCATGGACTCACTGTCTTTCAGCAGCACCAGTCCATCCTTGGAGCGAAGGGGAACTACGCAATGGTGGCTACGGCCATACACCGCTCGTGTAGCATCAAAGAAGCCTCTAGTGTTCCCACAGTCGGCAAGCTGCTGGATCTCCAGAGCCTTCCTCGTCCACCATTTGTTCTTCAGTTGCCTGACTTCAGATTGGACGACTGCCTTCGCTTTGGCATGGGCTTCTCTTTTTGCCTTGCAGCTGATATCCTTTTGCCAGGCAATAAAGGTTTGTCGCTTGATGTCAATGAGGTGAAGGATTTCACTGTCATTCTCATCAAACCAGTCCTGATGCTTGTGGGTCTTGTAACCAAGGGTGCTTTTACAAGAGTCGATGGTAAGTGACTTCAGCAGGTCCCAGTGTGCTTCAACATCAGTTGGATATTGGCTGGGCAGATTGGTGCTGAGAGTGGCCTGAAGCTGCACTTGAAAGGTAGTGTCGCACAACTTTTCGATATTGAGCTTTCGCCGACATTGACTTTTTTGCACCCTTCTTTTCCGCATAAGATGGATGGACATGATGGAGCGGATGAGACGGTGGTCTGTCCAGCAGTCATCTGCACTGATCATCGCTCTGGTGTTGAGTACATCATGGCGGTCTTTGGTGCAGACGGCAATGTAGTCGATGAGGTGCCAGAGCTTGGAGCGAGGGTGCATCCAGGATGTTTTTAGTTTGTTCTTTTGGCGGAAAAGTGTGTTGGTGATGATCAGGTTGTGTTCTGCACACTTTGATAGTAGCAGGACACCGTTGGCGTTGGTATTGCCAACCCCTTCCTTTCCGATCGTTCCATCCCATAGATCGTGGTTTCGTCCCACCCTGGCATTGAAGTCTCCAAGTAGTATAAGCTTGTCTTCCTTGGGAACCTGGGTTAGGGTGTTGTCCAGGTCAGCATAGAAGGCCTCCTTCACTTCATCCTGTGAGTCTAGAGTTGGGGCGTATGCACTTACAACTGTGGCCTTTTGGCCACCTGCAAGGATCAGGCGAATGGTCATAAGTCGTTCGCTGATGCCAACAGGGAGTTCGGAGAGGTGGCTGATGAGGGTGTTCTTAATGGCAAAACCCACACCGTGGATCCTGGGCTCATCAGCTGGTTTTCCTTTCCAGAAGAAAGTGTATCCCCCCTTCTCTTCCTTCAGCTGCCCTTCGTCTGCCAGTCGGGTTTCGGAGAGTGCAGCAATGTCGATCCGAAATCTCCTTAGCTCCCTAGCGATGATGGCAGTTCGCCGTTCGGGTCGATCGCTGTGTTTGTTGTCCATAAGGGTCCGCACATTCCAGGTTCCAAAGTACATTTTCTTTTGTTTCTGACCGCGTAAAGGTGATCCCTCTGGGTGCGGTATCCCAGACAGGAGTTTTCGAGGCAGGCTATGTTTAGGGCACCTTTTCTAGCCCCTTCCCCTACTGGGGTGAGCAGAGTGGATCCTGAATAGGGCTGCTCAGTCGTGGGTACAGCTGCCGGGAAGCTCGTTCTGCCTCATCCAAGAGCTTAGCGACTGGTTCAAAACACCCACCGCCTGTGTGCCAGGTTGTGGCTAGGAACTGCCAGACTTCACGGTCCTGTTCCCGTCACCACTTCCTGG
>CM035784.1:31537955-31560455 GCA_020466265.1 Siphamia tubifer
GAGGAGAAGACACAGGAAGAACACATTTATATTTATACATAATTATACACAACTGTTATATTTATACATAAATATTTACATATTTATGTATTTATAAATATTATATATTTATATATAATATATATTTATATTTATATTTATAAAAACCATAATGAGATCAGAACCTGTTCAGCACCAGCGAAGGCGTGATAGAAGCAGGACACGTAAGTCATGATGGCTTTTTCATCAGGTTTAGGAGTGTTGACAATATCTGAAGATTAAAAAACAAACACAACTATAAATATGATATAAAGACAAGTGTTCTAGATAAATATGATATAAAGACAAGTGTTCTAGATAAATATGATATAAAGACAAGTGTTCTAGATAAATATGATATAAAGACAAGTGTTCTAGATAAATATAATATAAAGACAAGTGTTCTAGATAAATATAATAGATATAAAGACAAGTGTTCTAGATAAATATATGAATATGATCCATATAAAGACAACTGCACCTCCTTGAACCGCCACCTTATCGTAGCCCCCCCCCCCCGCCCCCGTTACCATGGTGTAGTAACGACATGGCCAAGTTGGCAGACAACGTCACAATAGTCGAGCTCATGTCCAAAGGGAATGAATCTGTCTACAGGGACCAAGTGGTGCTTCTGAATACGTCTAAGACCCAGGAACTGGACATAGACCTCAGGAGGAACAGGTCAGACATTGCACCTCTGACCATAAATGGGGTCTCCTTCTGTGTCCTGGGAGTCCATATTGAGGAGGGATTGACTTGGGGCATGAACACCTCTGAGCTGCTTAGGAAGTCCCAACAAAGACTGTACTTCCTGGGGGTGCTCAGGGGGGACAACATCACTTAGAGACAGCTGGTGTCCTTTTATCGGTGCTCCATTGAAAACATACTGACGTACTGCATATGTGTGTACTACACCAGTCGTACAGCAGAACTGAGAAAAAAGCTCCAGAGCGACATAAACACCGCACACCCCTTCCTCCTCTGGATGGGCTGCATAGATCCCACTTATCCAAAAAAAACCAAAACAGAACATTATAAAGAACACTTCCCACCCCGGACACTCCCTGTTTGAACTGTTGCCGTCAGGTAGACTGTGGTAGTCACTTTAAACACTGCTATGTAAGTGCGATATGGGTCTGTGCATAACAGGAAGCTATCTGTCTGTCTGTCTGTCTGTCTGTCTGTCTGTCTGTCTGTCTGTCTAGCTATCTGGGGCAGTGCCGTAGGTGAAGCGCCGGACTAAGTGCAGTTCAAAGACCCTGTATGACCAAGAACAACAATACCTTGTATACCCAGCCTGGAGGGTTACCAGGGCCCCACCCTGGGGCTGGGGCTCATGGGCAGGCGCCTGGTGGCCGCCTGGGTCCAGCCCAAATCACAGACATGGGGTCAATACCTGCAAGGGGAGACAGAAGGGTCTGGTGCTCTTTGGATTGGGCAGCAGACCAAGGCGGGGGTCTTGGCGGTCTGATCCTCAGTTATGGAAGCTGGCTTTAGGGACATGGAATGTTACCTCTCTGGCGGGGAAGGAGCGGGAGCTTGTGGATGAGGCTGAGCGTTATCGACTGGACATAGTCGGCCTCACCCCAACACATAGTGTCAGCTCTGGAACCCAAGTCTTTGAGAGGGTTTGGACCTTGTTCTTTGCTGGAGTTGCCCTGGGTCTTCCCACACTGTTTACAGTGTGCAGGTGGGGAGCTGATTTGGTTGAATGGTGGAAGGAATACTTTGAGGAGCTCCTCAATCCCACCAACATGCATTCCAGTATGGAAGCAGAACCAGGAAATCGGGGGACGAGTGGGTTGATCTCCTGGGCAAGAGTCTTAGACTTAGACTTAGACTTAGACTTCCTTTATTGTCATTGCACAAGAATACACACAACAGTGGGATTTTTGGCAACGAGACGTCGTTGCTTGGCTTCCGGAGTACACCTACTAAATAAATAAGTAAAAAAGCATCTAAGGAACAGAGTAAACAGAATAAGTAGTGCAAAAAAACAGAATGAATAGTGCGAAAAACAGAGTAAGTAGTAGTGCAAATATGGGGGGGGTCATTTCACAACCAGGAGGTAGATTTTTTTTGTCCATGTTATGGATAAGTGCACTGAGAGTACATTGTCCATGAGGTAGAAGAATGAATTTGTGGGGGGGTTGTTATTTGTCATTCAGCAGTCTGGTGGCCAGGGGGAAGTAACTGTCCCTGAATCTGGCCGTTCTGCAGCGGATGCTGCGGAACCTTCTCCCAGATGCCAAGCGAGTGAACAGTCTGTGCTGGGGATGAGTGGGATCAGAAAGGATCCGGTGGGCTCTGGATATGCAGCGGCTCTCTGCTATGTCCTGAATTGTGGGGAGCGGGGCCCCGATGATCTTCTCAGCCGTCCTCACCACCCTCCGCAGAGCCTTCCAGTCTGAGGCCCTGCAGCTCCCGGACCAGACGGAGATGCAGCTGGTCAGCAGGGTCTCTATTGTCCCTCTGTAGAAGGTGGTTAGGACGGGGGGGGGGGGGGGAGAGGCTCTTCTCAGCCGTCGCAGGAAATGCAGGCGCTGCTGTGCCTTCTTCGCCAGGGAGGAAGTGTGGAGTGACCAACTGAGATCATCTGTGATCTGCACCCCCAGGTACTTGGTTGTGCTCACGATTTCCACTGCTGTGTCATTGATGTGAAGAGGTGTGTGGCTGGGTCTGGATCTCCTGAAGTCTACGATGATCTCCTTCATTTTGTCGACATTCAGGACCAGGTTGTTCACCTTACACCAGTCTATAAGATGTTGCACTTCCTCCCTGTAAGCCAGTTCCTTATCGTCCTGAATGAGACCCACAACTGTTGTGTCGTCCGCGTACTTCAGGATGTGGTTGCTGCTGTACCTGGGGCGACAGTCGTGGGTCATCAGAGTGAATAGCAGGGGGCTCAGAACGCATCCCTGGGGGGAGCCGGTGCTCAGGGAGATGACACTGGATGTGTTCTTGCCCACTCGGACAGACTGGGTTCTGTCAGTGAGGAAGTCCAGTAACCAGTTACAGAGGGATGTTCTGAGACCCAGGGGCTCCAACTTGCCAACCAGGTCCTGGGGGATGATTGTATTAAAAGCGCTGCTGAAGTCCAAGAACAGCATCTGTACATGGGTGTTCCTCTCCTCCAGGTGCTCGAGGCTCAGGTGGAGAGCAGCGAAGATGGCATCCTCAGTGGAGCGGTTTTGCTGGTATGCGTATTGGTGGGGGTCAAATGATGGGGGGAGTATGGAGATGATGTGGTCTTTCACAACCCTCTCGAAGCACTTCATGATGATGGGTGTGAGTACAACGGGGCAAAGGTCGTTAAGGCATGTGACGGCTGGTTTCTTGGGCACTGGGATTATTGTGGCTGACTTGAAACATGGGGGGACGACAGCCTGGTTCAGCGAGATGTTGAAAATGTTGCTGAGGCAGTGAAGTCACTCCGCAGTGGTGGAACCCTGGGGATCGACAAAATCCACTCTGAGTATCTCAAGGCTCTGGATGTTGTAGGGGTGTCTTGGTTGACATGTCTCTAACATTGCATGGACATCAGGGGGCAGACCGGGGTTGTTGTTGGGACCCTCTCGATTTACTAGTCTACGTTCCGACCCTCACCATGGTCATGAGCTTTGGGTCATGACTGAAAGAATGAAATCACAGGTACAAGAGGCTGAAATGAGTTTCCTTCGCAGGGTAGGCGGGGCTCAGCCTTCGAGACCGGGTGAGAAGCTCGGACATCCAGGAGGGGCTCGGAGGTGAGCTAATGCTCCGCCATTTCAAGAGGAGCCAGTTGAGCTGGCTCGGGCACCTTGTCAGGATGCCTCCCTGGTAAGGTGTTCCAGGCATGTCCCTCCGGGAGGAGACCTTGGGGCCAACCCAGGACACGCTGGAGGGATTTTATATCTGGGCTGGCCTGGGAATGCCTCAGGATTTCCCTGGAGGACCTGGCTGAGGTGGCTGGGGTCAGGGAGGTCTGGGCTTCTTTGCTGAGGCTGCTGCCCCCACAACTTGGATAAGCGGGAGATGACGACGATATAGACAAGTGTTCTAGATACATATAATAGATATAAAGACAAGTGTTCTAGATAAATATGATATAAAGACAAGAGTTGTGGATATTAATACAAACTAAGGACATTTATTTATGTAGCATTCTTCATAGTTTAGTATCAAATGTCACTAAAAGTTTCATAGAAAATTAAATCTGAGGAAAACACTAGCGCTCAAAGAGCCCGTGGTTTGGAAAAGAATGTCCTAAATGTTCTAAAGTTCTAAAGTGGGTTTGTGGAATGTTCCACTGTGGAGCTGGTCAGTGTGTAGACGCTAACAGCTAACGGCTGCTGCCTTTAGAACAGGCTGATGCTACTGTTCTTGGATCAGTCATATCACTGCGTCACCTTCAGCATCAAGCATCTTAGGGATGTCCAGGAACTTCTCAGCAACGTCGAAGGCAGTGTTCAGGTTTCCAATAGGGTCGTCCTGGGGACACAAACACACTAATGAAAACACACTGAGGACACATATAAACATATATATATATATATACATATATATATATATATATATATATATAATATATATATATATATATATATATATATAAACATATAAACATATATATATATAAACATATATATATATATATATATATATATATATATAAACATATAAACATATATATATATAAACATATAAACATATATATATCGAATAGTAAAGCGTCAGTAAAGTAACACGACAGTAAAAGCACAGGAGGCGGAGTCACCTTTCTCAGTTTGGAGTAGTCAATGAGGTCAGGTCTGTGTCTGTGGATGAGGGCACACAGAGCCAGACCATCCTTCCAACTGATCCAGCAGCACAGGGGTCAAAGGTCAATGATTGGAGGAAAGACAAATGAAACCCAGGGTGAGCAGAAACAGTGACAGAAAAAAGAGTGAGTGCAGTTTCAGGTCCACGCCACCGTGAGGCGCCAAAGCCCCGCCCACCTGATGTGGAAGTTCTGCACATTAACGTTCCTGTAGGGGGCAGTCTTCCTCTGACACCACAGCAGCAGACCCTCCTTAGCAGATGTTTCTGTACAAGAAGAAGAAGGTAAGAAGTACACACTGACATGTACAAGTACTACATTGCTGTACTGAAGGACAGGTTTTAGATATCTGTACTTTACTGGATTATTTATTTTCTGTAAACGTTGGATTTTTACTACCTACTACATAAATATATGTACTTAATACTCTTTAAATTAAAAAAATATATATATGTACTTAATACTCTTTAAATTAAAAAAATATATATATGTACTTAATACTCTTTAAATTAAAAAAATATATATATGTACTTAATACTCTTTACATCAGTGTTTTCCAACCCTGGTCCTAAAGGCACATTTTCCTGCATGTTTTAGATGTTTCCCTCTTTGAACACACCTGACACTCATTATTATTCTGCAGAACTGATGATAGGATGATCATTTAAATCAGGTGTGATGGAGAGAGAAACATCTAAAACATGCAGGATGCTGTGCTTCAAGGAACAAGGTTGGGAAACACTGCTTTACATTAATACTGTAATGCCTCAATTTATATATATATATATATATATATATATATATATATATATATATATATATATATATATATATATATATATATATATATATATATATATAAATGATCATTAAATGAAGTGAAGATTATTAATTTGCCTATCACACATTTATTTGAGTGTGTTAAATATTCAGGGGTTAAGAGTTATTCTGTGGTACATGTACATACACTACTCATTGTTAATTTGTTTTATAAAGTGTAGTTTTGTTAAATGTTTTGTTAAATGTGAGGTTCAGACACACACCTTCCACAGAAATGTCCTGGATGGCGAAGCGCAGGATGATGGTCCAGATCATACCCAGGGTCATCTTCACATTTCCATCCACAATTTCTGAAAAATCACAAACACAGCATGTTAGGAAAAAACACACCTGTAAAACTGAGTTACTACTTCATTACTGTATATTTTTTATGTATCTGTACTTTACTGGAGTATTTATTTTTCTCTAAACTTTTACACAAGTACCAGTGACGCATGGGTCCATGTATAAACGACCCACAACCCACGTTTTTTTAACAAACCCACAACTGGGACAGCAAGAAATAGATTTGAAAAGGACGAACCCGACCCGCTTCTGGACCCACATTTTACTCACTCATCAGCAGTTAACCAGTTAGCCAGTTAACTAGTTAACTAGTTAACCTATCAGTGCATGTGTTTGGATGGTGGGAGGAGCCAGAGTACCTGGAGAAAACCCACACAGAAAGGTCTGGTGTGGGAATAGAACCAACAACCTTCTGTCTGTGAGGCACGAGTGCTAACTACTGCACCACCCTGTTAACTACTGCACCACCAATGTTAACCACTGCACCACCCTGTTAACCACTGCACCACCCTGTTAACTACTGCACCACCCTGTTAACTACTGCACCACCCTGTTAACTACTGCACCACCCTGTTAACCACTGCACCACCAATGTTAACTACTGCACCACCAGTGTTAACTACTGCACCACCAGTGTTAACTACTGCACCACCCTGTTAACTACTGCACCACCCTGTTAACTACTGCACCACCCTGTTAACTACTGCACCACCCTGTTAACTACTGCACCACCAGTGTTAACTACTGCACCACCAATGTTAACTACTGCACCACCAGTGTTAACTACTGCACCACCAGTGTTAACTACTGCACCACCCTGTTAACTACTGCACCACCCTGTTAACTACTGCACCACCCTGTTAACTACTGCACCACCAGTGTTAACTACTGCACCACCAATGTTAACTACTGCACCACCAGTGTTAACTACTGCACCACCCTGTTAACTACTGCACCACCCTGTTAACTACTGCACCACCCTGTTAACTACTGCACCACCAGTGTTAACTACTGCACCACCAGTGTTAACTACTGCACCACCAGTGTTAACTACTGCACCACCCTGTTAACTACTGCACCACCAGTGTTAACTACTGCACCACCCTGTTAACTACTGCACCACCAGTGTTAACTACTGCACCACCAGTGTTAACTACTGCACCACCAGTGTTAACCACTGCACCACCAATGTTAACCACTGCACCACCAATGTTAACCACTGCACCACCAGTGTTAACTACTGCACCACCAATGTTAACTACTGCACCACCAGTGTTAACCACTGCACCACCAGTGTTAACCACTGCACCACCCTGTTAACCACTGCACCACCAATGTTAACAACTGCACCACCAGTGTTAACTACTGCACCACCCTGTTAACCACTGCACCACCAATGTTAACTACTGCACCACCCTGTTAACCACTGCACCACCAATGTTAACTACTGCACCACCAGTGTTAACTACTGCACCACCCTGTTAACCACTGCACCACCAATGTTAACTACTGCACCACCCTGTTAACTACTGCACCACCAATGTTAACTACTGCACCACCCTGTTAACCACTGCACCACCAATGTTAACCACTGCACCACCAGTGTTAACTACTGCACCACCCTGTTAACCACTGCACCACCAGTGTTAACTGTAATATTATTACAAATATTTTCAGTGACCCTGCACCCGCTCACTTCAGGTCAACCTGTGCATCACTGCTCCCTACATTTGTTTATTGTGTGTGTGTTCTGTATAGACCAGTGGTTGGTTCTCCTGACGTTCTCACCTTCTGCACCAATAGAAACCAGCTTTACTCCTTTGCTGCAGATAAAGTCCAGGGCTTTGTTCACGTTGGCGATCTTATGGAAACGCATCTTTCCTTTGTCAGGTTTAGGCAGTCTCTCACCTGAGAGAGAGAGAGAGAGAGAGAGAGAGAGAGAGAGAGAGAGAGAGAGAGATGAGACACACAGACACAGATATATAATGATGTACAGTCATAATAGTCAGTTTTTGTTTATTTCCTTCTTACCTGAAATCACCTCCAGCAGCAGCATTAGTTTAAGGCCATTTCTAAAATCCTCTTCAATGTTCTCAATCTGTGTCCCAGCTTTCCTTAAGTGGGAGTTACACCAGGCTGTGAAGGTCTGACAGAAGGACAAACACAAGTGGGTCAACGTTTGACTCCTGTTTAATCAGAATTAGAAAAAACTATATTGTCATTTATGGCAGAAAATGTTGTTTTGTTGTGAGACAAACATGTGCAGCACATCCAACAAAACAAACATCTGAATATATTTGTCATGAAGACATTTAAATTGTACATGTGGGTCAGGGTTTTCAGATTAAAGGTCCATTCCTCTTTCAGACTAAAGGTTCATTCCTCTTTTAAAGTGAATACAAAATAAAGTCAGTGGTTTATTCTGAATTCAATAATTACTCTAACATGGAAACACTTCATTCCACTGGTCTGGTCGCCATGACGACTCTACTGTGGGCATTAGTTTGTTGGTTCCTATGTAGTATGTGGTCTAACATGTTGATAGGGTTAGTGTTAGGGTAGGCTAACGCTAATGCTAATACTACATGTAGTATCTGGTCTAACATGTTGATAGGGTTAGTGTTAGGGTAGGCTAACGCTAAGGCTAACATCACATGTAGTATCTGGTCTAACATGTTGATAGGGTTAGTGTTAGGGTAGGCTAACGCTAAGGCTAACATCACATGTAGTATCTGGTCTAACATGTCAATAGGGTTAGTGTTAGGGTAGGCTAACGCTAAGGCTAACATCACATGTAGTATCTGGTCTAACATGTTGATATGGTTAGTGTTAGGGGAGGCTAACGCTAACATCACATGTAGTATCTGGTCTAACATGTTGATAGGGTTAGTGTTACGGTAGGCTAACGCTAATGCTAATACTACATGTAGTATCTGCTCTAACATGTTGATAGGGTTAGTGTTACGGTAGGCTAACGCTAATGCTAATACTACATGTAGTATCTGGTCTAACATGTTGATAGGGTTAGTGTTACGGTAGGCTAACGCTAATGCTAATACTACATGTAGTATCTGCTCTAACATGTTGATATGGTTAGTGTTAGGGGAGGCTAACGCTAACATCACATGTAGTATCTGGTCTAACATGTTGATGGTTGAAACAGGAAGTGGACTCCATGGTTTTCTTCCAGACGTTAAGCGGTCGTTCTGTCCAATCAGAACCCTCTGTAGCTCAGGCTCTGAAAGAACAATTGCCATATTTTCCGTACTATAAGGTGCACTGGATTATAAAGCACATTAAGTGAAGTCAAAATCAGTCTCTAAACACAACCAGAATGAATCCATATATAAAACCCTCTGTGGTTCTGTCACCTTAAAAATACAGACCAAGAAAAATCACAGCTCTCTGGTAGATATTTATATAAATATAAAGAGTATTAAGTGCATATATTTATATAAATATAATGAGTATAAAGTACATATATTTATATAAATGTAAAGAGTATAAAGTACATATATTTATATAAATGTAAAGAGTATAAAGTACAAATATTTATATAAATGTAAAGAGTATAAAGTACATATATTTATATAAATGTAAAGAGTATAAAGTACATATATTTATATAAATGTAAAGAGTATAAAGTACATATATTTATATAAAAGTAAAGAGTATAAAGTACATATATTTATATAAATGTAAAGAGTATAAAGTACATGTTTATATTATATTATATATTATATATTATATTATACATTAATATATAATATATATAATATATTTTATTTCTTTGAACTTGGTTTATTGAAGGGTATTTTTCCAGTGAGTATTTTACAGAGTTACTTAAAGGTCAAGTAAAATTTTTTGTTCATGTTTACACATTTACATCTATACCATTTTTAAATATTCCCCCATCCACATGTGATATTTCATATTTATTTCACACATTATATATATATATATATATATATTATATATATATATATATATATATATATATATATATATATATATATATATATATATATATATATATATATATATATATATATATATATATATATATATATATATATATATATAGACAGGTGTTTTCCTTGAATTGACATGACAGTGAGATCATAGGTGTCACTTTAGAAGGTAAGGTAGGAAGCTCTTTGTATGGATGTGTTTTTTCACTCAGCTGTGTCACCATGGTAACGCCACTCAAGCAGAAACATGAGTGTTTTCTTCCATTTTCATGCCAGTGTTTAAATGTCACTTCAGCAGGTTCAGTCTCTGATACTGAATAACAAACAGCACATGTGGTTTGTCAGCTTTTACAGCACACATTCATGTTCACTCACACCTTAGCAGCAGAGGAGTGAGAGGAGGTGGAGGAGTGAGAGGAAGCAGAGGAGTGAGAGGAAGCACAGGAGTGAGAGGAAGCAGAGGGGTGAGAGGAGGCGGAGGGGTGAGAGGAAGCAGAGGGGTGAGAGGTAGCAGAGGAGTGAGAGGGGGCGGAGGAGTGAGAGGAAGCAGAGGAGTGAGAGGAACCAGAGGAGTGAGAGGATGCACAGGAGTGAGAGGAGATGGAGGAGTGAGAGGAGATGGGGGAGTGAGAGGAACCAGCAGAGGAGTGAGAGGAAGCAGAGGGGTGAGAGGATGCACAGGAGTGAGAGGTAGCAGAGGAGTGAGAGGGGGCGGAGGAGTGAGAGGAAGCAGAGGAGTGAGAGGAAGCAGAGGGGTGAGAGGAAGCAGAGGGGTGAGAGGAGGCGGAGGGGTGAGAGGAAGCAGAGGGGTGAGAGGAAGCAGAGGGGTGAGAGGTAGCAGAGGAGTGAGAGGAGGCGGAGGGGTGAGAGGAAGCAGAGGAGTGAGAGGAAGCACAGGAGTGAGAGGAAGCAGAGGGGTGAGAGGAAGCAGAGGGGTGAGAGGAAGCAGAGGGCTGAGAGGTAGCAGAGGAGTGAGAGGGGGCGGAGGAGTGAGAGGAAGCAGAGGAGTGAGAGGAACCAGAGGAGTGAGAGGATGCACAGGAGTGAGAGGAGATGGAGGAGTGAGAGGAGATGGGGGAGTGAGAGGAACCAGCAGAGGAGTGAGAGGAAGCAGAGGGGTGAGAGGAAGCAGAGGGGTGAGAGGAGGCGGAGGGGTGAGAGGAAGCGGAGGAGTGAGAGGAGGCGGAGGAGTGAGAGGAAGCAGAGGAGTGAGAGGAAGCAGAGGGGTGAGAGGAAGCAGAGGGGTGAGAGGAAGCAGAGGAGTGAGAGGAAGCAGAGGGGTGAGAGGAAGCAGAGGGGTGAGAGGAAGCAGAGGGGTGAGAGGAAGCAGAGGGGTGAGAGGAAGCAGAGGGGTGAGAGGAAGCGGAGGGGTGAGAGGAGGCGGAGGGGTGAGAGGAAGCGGAGGAGTGAGAGGAAGCACAGGAGTGAGAGGAAGCAGAGGGGTAAGAGGAGGCGGAGGGGTGAGAGGAAGCAGAGGAGTGAGAGGTAGCAGAGGAGTGAGAGGAAGCACAGGAGTGAGAGGAAGCAGAGGGGTGAGAGGAGGCGGAGGGGTGAGAGGAAGCAGAGGAGTGAGAGGTAGCAGAGGAGTGAGAGGGGGTGGAGGAGTGAGAGGGGGTGGAGGAGTGAGAGGAAGCAGATGAGTGAGAGGAAGCAGAGGAGTGAGAGGAGGCAGAGAAGTGAGAGGAACCAGAGGAGTGAGAGGATGCACAGGAGTGAGAGGAAGCAGAGGAGTGAGAGGAAGCAGAAGAGTGAGAGGAAGCAGAGGGGTGAGAGGAGGCGGAGGGGTGAGAGGAGGCGGAGGGGTGAGAGGAAGCGGAGGAGTGAGAGGAAGCACAGGAGTGAGAGGAAGCACAGGAGTGAGAGGAAGCACAGGAGTGAGAGGAAGCAGAGGAGTGAGAGGTAGCGGAGGAGTGAGAGGTAGCGGAGGAGTGAGAGGTAGCGGAGGAGTGAGAGGTAGCGGAGGAGTGAGAGGGGGCGGATGAGTGAGAGGAAGCAGAGGAGTGAGAGGAGGTAGAGGAGTGAGAGGAACCAGAGGAGTGAGAGGATGCACAGGAGTGAGAGGAGATGGAGGAGTGAGAGGAAGCAGAGGAGTGAGAGGAGCCAGCAGAGGAGTGAGAGGAAGCAGAGGGGTGAGAGGAAGCAGAGGGGTGAGAGGAGGCGGAGGGGTGAGAGGAAGCAGAGGGGTGAGAGGAGGCGGAGGAGTGAGAGGAAGCGGAGGAGTGAGAGGAAGCAGTGGGGTGAGAGGAAGCAGAGGGGTAAGAGGAGGCGGAGGAGTGAGAGGAAGCAGAGGAGTGAGAGGAAGCAGAGGAGTGAGAGGAGTGAGAGGAGGCGGAGGAGTGAGAGGAAGCAGAGGAGTGAGAGGAAGCAGAGGGGTGAGAGGAAGCGGAGGGGTGAGAGGAGGCGGAGGAGTGAGAGGAAGCGGAGGAGTGAGAGGAAGCAGAGGAGTGAGAGGAAGCGGAGGAGTGAGAGGAGGCGGAGGGGTGAGAGGAGGCGGAGGGGTGAGAGGAAGCAGAGGGGTGAGAGGAAGCAGAGGGGTGAGAGGAAGCGGAGGGGTGAGAGGAAGCGGAGGGGTGAGAGGAAGCGGAGGGGTGAGAGGAGGCGGAGGGGTGAGAGGAGGCGGAGGGGTGAGAGGAAGCGGAGGAGTGAGAGGAGGCGGAGGAGTGAGAGGAGGCGGAGGAGTGAGAGGAAGCAGAGGAGTGAGAGGAAGCAGAGGAGTGAGAGGTAGCAGAGGAGTGAGAGGTAGCAGAGGAGTGAGAGGTAGCGGAGGAGTGAGAGGTAGCGGAGGAGTGAGAGGTAGCGGAGGAGTGAGAGGTAGCGGAGGAGTGAGAGGTAGCGGAGGAGTGAGAGGTAGCGGAGGAGTGAGAGGGTGTGGAGGAGTGAGAGGAAGCAGAGGAGTGAGAGGAAGCAGAGGAGTGAGAGGAAGCGGAGAAGGGAGAGGAAGCGGAGGAGTGAGAGGAGGCGGAGGAGTGAGAGGAACCAGAGGAGTGAGAGGAACCAGAGGAGTGAGAGGAAGCAGAGGAGTGAGAGGAACCAGTAGAGTGAGAGGAAGCAGAGGGGTGAGAGGAGGTGGAGGAGTGAGAGGAGGCGGAGAAGTGACAGGAAGCAGAGGAGTGAGGGGAACCAGAGGAGGGAGAGGAAGCGGAGGGGTGAGAGGGGTGGAGGAGTGAGAGGGGGTGGAGGAGTGAGAGGAGTTGTGCTGTAGTTTAATGTCAGTGTAGAACAGGTGGAAGTTACAGCAGGTGAAAACAATGACTAAATATAGACACACACCTGATATACTACACTGAGTTAATGCAGTATGAGGAAGAGGAGGAGGAGCCAGGGGAAGTGGGCGGGGCTTTTCTGAGATTCTAAAGCAGTCAGATGAGGATAGGGAACCTGGATTCCTAAGGTGAACAGTCACAGTCTAAGATGGTGTGTGTGTGTGTGTGTGGGGGGGGGGGGGGGGGGGGTAGAGTATGAGCAGATAATAAAGCAGAGAAAGTGAGGAGTGACAGCAGAAAGAAACAGCTGACAGAGCATGGCCATACCCTTAATATACCCTTAACTAAAGATACCCTTAATATACACTTAACTAAAGATACCCTTAATATACCCTTAACTAAAGATACCCTTTATATACCCTTAACTAAAGACACCCTTAATATACCCTTAACTAAAGATACCCTTTATATACCCTTAACTAAAGACACCCTTAAAATACACTTAACTAAAGATACCCTTAATATACCCTTAACTAAAGATACCCTTAATATACCCTTAACTAAAGATACCCTTAATATACCCTTAACTAAAGACACCCTTAATATACCCTTAACTAAAGACACCCTTAAAATACCCTTAACTAAAGATACCCTTAATATACCCTTAACTAAAGATACCCTTAATATACCCTTAACTAAAGATACCCTTAATATACCCTTAACTAAAGACACCCTTAATATACCCTTAACTAAAGATACCCTTAATATACCCTTAACTAAAGATACACTTAATATACCCTTAACTAAAGATACCCTTAATATACCCTTAACTAAAGATACCCTTAATATACCCTTAACTAAAGATACCCTTAATATACCCTTAACTAAAGACACCCTTAATATACACTTAACTAAAGACACCCTTAATATACACTTAACTAAAGATACCCTTAATATACCCTTAACTAAAGATACCCTTAATATACCCTTAACTAAAGACACCCTTAATATACCCTTAACTAAAGATACCCTTAATATACCCTTAACTAAAGATACCCTTAATATACCCTTAACTAAAGATACCCTTAATATACCCTTAACTAAAGATACCCTTAATATACCCTTAACTAAAGATACCCTTAATATACCCTTAACTAAAGACACCCTTAATATACCCTTAACTAAAGATACCTTTAATATACCCTTAACTAAAGACACCCTTAATATACCCTTAACTAAAGATACCCTTAATATACCCTTAACCAAAGACAAGACAGACAGACAGACAGACAGACAGACAGACAGACAGTAAACTGGTTAACTCTAATGTTCAATGAGCTCATCATCCCTGAGGTTTGTGTAAATGCCTGTGGTCTAGTACCACCCCCCTCACCCCTCCTCTTCCTCCTCCTCCTCCTCCTCTTCTTTCCTGCACCTGTTGTTCTACTGCAGTTTCACGTCACTTTTGTTTTTATTTTTTCCTTCTTGTAAAATGAGGTCACACTGGTCCAGCTGAACACCTGACACAACTCTGGGGGCGGGGCTGAAGAACACTGGGAGGAGGCAGACTTGAATTTAATACCTCCTTGACGGAGGTATTGAATAAATAAATAGGACACATTTTAACAACATTTTTATTAAATAAGCCACATTTTGCCTCATTTTTAATCATCATCTATTATTGAATTATATATTTAATTGTACTTATCATCACATGACCAACATTTATGACTAGTCTCATCTCATTTTTGTCACATGATAAAGGTTCGTTGAAGACAATATTTTGTCCAAATACCAACAACCAACACCACAGATAGTGAGGCTGCACCAACGATACACCATCTGTGAGCCGTGGAACTGAGGAGGTAAAAATAACCTTTGGTTTCCTGAATGTCCTGCCATTTCCTTTTGAAAATAGGTTAGGACATGGTAGAGACATCCAAGTATTAGAATAGACACGTCCACAGAGTCCATATGTAATTATATGGCCATGGTGCCATGAACCCTGGGTGCCATGAACCCTGGGTGCCATGAACCCTGGGTGCCAGGGACCCTGGGTGCCATGAACCCTGGGTGCCATGAACCCTGGGTGCCATGAACCCTGGGTGCCAGGGACCCTGGGTGCCATGGACCCTGGGTGCCATGGACCCTGGGTACAGGTTTCACATGTTAGTGGAAGAACTGATGGAATTGAACAACTGGTTACCATAAAAACCACTCCAGCTGGAAACCAGTATCTACAAAAGGAAATGAAAGTAGTTTGATTGTTTACATACTGTAGTACTACAGTATAGTACTGTAGTTCACAAACAACACAGTATATTTGTGTAAGTGTACTCATACACCACAATTCAAGCATCAAAGTAAAACACCAGAGATAAATATGAGAAAAAATTCAGAATTCAACCTTTTTTCTCATAATAACAATAAAAACTTCACTTCCATCCATCACTTAAAGTAAATGTAAACGTGTGTTTGTTTCTTGTCGCTGTAGTTGTTTCTGGTGAAAGGAAGAAATATCTGTGTTCATTTCATATGTGAATCTGTTTGTTACTGTTTGTGGACTGAGTCACTTCTATTAAAGCTCCTCCCATTTTATGTTAAAGCTCCTCCCATTTTCTGTGAGTAAAGGACTTTCCCCGTTGCCATGGAAACCAGTCTGTAGTTCCACACACAGACACACAGAGCTGACTGGAGTAAAGTCTGTCTGAATGTTAAACCATGCCTCTGAACTACTGTGATTTTTGGTAAAACTGTAAATAATTAATGAAAACAAAGTTGATCATTAGTGACAGGAGGGTCTGAGGAACAAGTAGATATATTTATTTTTCCTGTACTGTGAAAAATAAGTGAGATACAGCAGTTTTAAAAGCACTGAACTCACCAAAATGAAGCACATCTGTTAGTCTGTCAGTCATGTTAAAGCCCCGCCCACAGTGTTTGTCAATCATGTTAAAGCTCCTCCCACAGTCTTAATTGTCTGCAGGTGTTTCATAGTGCCAGGAGCACTGTTGCCATGGTGATGAGCAGTGGCGGGAACTTCAAAGGGCAGACTCATAGACAGCTCCACACTCTGTTACATGGAAAAAATAGGTGTGAACATACTGCCGAACTACTGCCATTTTTGGTAAAAGTGTAAATAATTGGTGAAAACAAAGTTGATGATGAGTGACAGGAGGGTGTGAGGAACAAGTACATGTACTTTTTATGTGTGTACTGTGAAAAATAAGTGAGTTAGAACAATTTGAAAAACACTGAACTCAACATGAGACAGAAATGATTTTTCCAATAGAAGTCTATTGACAGAAATCCCTGACATCATCCCAAACAGGTTCCTGTCATTTCACTTTAAAAAGAGCTAGATCTTCAAACCCTGGTTTGTCTGAATTCTCACAACCATGGCAACATTTGTGGAAAAGATTGTTTGTCTACTATTTATGGTTTTGCCGTGAGGACGAGTTATTGAGACATTTTTCAGCTTAATTTTTTCTTCTCTCGTGCTCTAGCGATGACATCACCCACTGATAAAAAGTCAGATTTTGGTCTTTTCAGGGTGGATTTACTGAGTTCTCTATCGACAACCGTAAATCACACCCTCATGACAATCACATCCTAAAGACACCACAAAAATGACTGTGTTTGAAAGTTTAAATGAAGTCTGTGCCACAAAGTATGAAGAAGCACGAGTGTTTTTGTCTGTCCCATTAAGAATGAATGGAGTTTTATTTGGTTTAATAATGCGAAATCTGTACGATATATCGGAATTATGAGACCACATGTGTAATCACTGGAACAATCTGAAGAATTTTTCCAATTTACTGCAACTTGCTACGATGTATGGTTTGGGAGTTATAGCCACGTAAACATGACCCATTCATTTCAGATGAACATTTTGACTGTTTTAACATTTTATATAAATCCATGAATCACAGTTAATCCTTACACATAGAACATCTATAGAGACCAGTCCGCACATCAACATTTTTGGTCAATTTCCAGCGGTGCGGGGTGCATTTCTTTGTCAGAAGTCATAATAAATACGATGAACAATAATATACCACTGTACCTTAAATTAATGCAAAAACACAGGGAATTAAAAAAACATTTTGCATCTTATTTTTTTCCATTGTCTCTGATTGACTTCTGTATTAATTTGACCTTTACATTTAAAAAGAAAAAATAAAAATGGTAAAGTCTGCTGTAAATAAATGTGTACATAGACGTAAATGTAAAAATAGTTTATATGGGCCATTCTGTCTACACCTGTCTCACACACACACACACACACACACACACACACACACACCTGTCACACACACACACACACACACCTGTCACACACACACACACACACCTGTCACACACACACACAAACCTGTCACACACACACACACACACACACACACACACACACACACACACCTGTCACACACACACACACACACACCTGTCACACACACACACACACACACCTGTCACACACACACACACACAAACCTGTCACACACACACACACACACACACACACACACACACACAGACGCTCTAATAATAAAAACAACTATAAAAACATTCTTAGAGCACAACCTCCACCATGGCAGACCTCCCTCCTGTGAATGGACAGAGGTCCACCAAGGAGGAATTAAACTCAACTGTCTGTCTGTCTGTCTGTCTGTCAGCAGGATTATGCAAAAAGTTCAGAACGGATTTTGATTAAATATTCAGGATGTGTTGGTAGTGGGACAAGGAACAAATAACTGATCCAGAAGAGATCCTGGATTCTGGATCACTTTGAAATTTTACAGTAAATGGAGAATAAATTATTAGAATAATAATCAGTGTTCACTAGCATTCACCAGCGTTCACCAGCGTTCACCAGCGTTCACTAGTGTTCACCAGTGTTCACCAGTGTTCACCAGCGTTCACCAGAATTCACTAGCGTTCACTAGTGTTCACTAGTGTTCACCAGCGTTCATTAGCGTTCACTAGTGTTCACTCGCGTTCACCAGTGTTCACTAGTGTTCACCAGTGTTCACTAGTGTTCACTAGTATTCACTAGTGTTCACCAGTGTTCACCAGTGTTCACTAGTGTTCACCAGCGTTCATTAGCGTTCACTAGTGTTCACTAGCATTCACCAGTGTTCACTAGCGTTCACCAGCGTTCACCAGTGTTCACCAGCGTTCACCAGTGTTCACTAGTGTTCAACAGCGTTCACCAGTGTTCACCAGTGTTCACCAGCGTTCACCAGAATTCACTAGCGTTCACTAGTGTTCACTAGTGTTCACCAGCGTTCATTAGCGTTCACTAGTGTTCACTCGCGTTCACCAGTGTTCACTAGTGTTCACCAGTGTTCACTAGTATTCACTAGTGTTCACCAGTGTTCACCAGTGTTCACTAGTGTTCACCAGCGTTCATTAGCGTTCACTAGTGTTCACTAGCATTCACCAGTGTTCACTAGCGTTCACCAGCGTTCACCAGTGTTCACCAGCGTTCACCAGTGTGCACTAGTGTTCAACGGCGTTCACCAGTGTTCACCAGTGTTCACCAGCGTTCATTAGCGTTCACTAGTGTTCACTAGTATTCACCAGTGTTCACCAGTATTCACCAGTGTTCACCAGTGTTCACTAGTGTTCACCAGTGTTCACTAGTGTTCACTCACTTTCACCAGTGTTCACTAGTGTTCACCAGTGTTCACTAGTGTTCACCAGCGTTCACCAGCGTTCACCAGCGTTCACTAGTGTTCACCAGTGTTCACCAGCGTTCACCAGAATTCACTAGCATTCACTAGTGTTCACTAGTGTTCACCAGCGTTCATTAGCGTTCACTAGTGTTCACTCGCGTTCACCAGTGTTCACTAGTGTTCACCAGTGTTCACTAGTGTTCACTAGTATTCACTAGTGTTCACCAGTGTTCACCAGTGTTCACTAGTGTTCACCAGTGTTCATTAGCGTTCACTAGTGTTCACTAGCATTCACCAGTGTTCACTAGCGTTCACCAGCGTTCACCAGTGTTCACCAGCGTTCACCAGTGTTCACTAGTGTTCAACAGCGTTCACCAGTGTTCACCAGTGTTCATTAGCGTTCACTAGTGTTCACTAGTATTCACCAGTGTTCACCAGTATTCACCAGTGTTCACCAGTGTTCACTAGTGTTCACCAGTGTTCACTAGTGTTCACTCACGTTCACCAGTGTTCACTAGTGTTCACCAGTTTCCACCAGTGTTCACCAGTGTTCACTAGTGTTCACTAGTGTTCACCAGTGTTCACCAGTGTTCACCAGTGTTCAACAGCGTTCACCAGTGTTCACCAGCGTTCACCAGTGTTCACCAGCGTTCACCAGTGTTCACCAGCGTTCACCAGTGTTCACTAGTGTTCACCAGTGTTCAACAGCGTTCACCAGTGTTCACCAGCGTTCACCAGTGTTCACCAGCGTTCACCAGCGTTCACCAGTGTTCACCAGCGTTCACCAGTGTTCACCAGCGTTCACCAGTGTTCACTAGTGTTCACCAGTGTTCACCAGTGTTCACTAGTGTTCACCAGTGTTCACCAGTTGGTCCAGTTTCTACATCTATAACTTTATAAATTCTACTTCATTTACAAACTTAAAAGGAAAAACAGTAGCTCAGAAAATAAAGATGAGGCGTAAATCAAGGCGTAATAAAACAAGATAAGGAAACATGATGAGAGCTGTTCCAGAAGAACAGGCCAGACAATACCTGGAGCAGAGGTCAGAGGTCAACAGACCCACCTGCTGTCTGAACAAACAGCCAATAAGAAGCTGACAACAATGTCACATGACACTTCAGACTAAGGCAACAGGAAGTAGCTTAGAGTCGTGTTCCAGTACTCATACTGTCAGGAGTACAAGTACACACAGTACAGACAGTACACACAGTACACACAGTACACACAGTACACTGCCTGTACTTACTAAGTGTAGTTATTTCAGTTTTGTTCCAAATTCAAACTGAAGGAAGAACTAACACTGAATTTATTTACTTATTTTTTTTGTAACTTGTGAAACTAGTTACCAGTGGTGGACAATCACATCTGCCCTCTATAGCCCCCCATCACATCTGCCCTCTATAGCCCCCCATCACATCTGCCCTCTATAGCCCCCCATCACATCTGCCCTCTATAGCCCCCCATCACATCTGCCCTCTATAGCCCCCCATCACATCTGCCCTCTATAGCCCCCCATCACATCTGCCCTCTATAGCCCCCCCATCACATCTGCCCTCTATAGCCCCCCATCACATCTGCCCTCTATAGCCCCCCCATCACATCTGCCCTCTATAGCCCCCCATCACATCTGCCCTCTATAGCCCCCCCATCACATCTGCCCTCTATAGCCCCCATCACATCTGCCCTCTATAGCCCCCCCATCACATCTGCCCTCTATAGCCCCCCCATCACATCTGCCCTCTATAGCCCCCCCATCACATCTGCCCCTCTATAGCCCCCCCATCACATAGAACATGGACATTAAAGACTGAACTACTGTAACCTGTCATTTTTATCTAATATTTTTTATTTTTCATCTGATAATTTTTACTTTTTATCATCATTGAAACTTTTTATTTTATACTTTTGTTTTGGTTTAATACACGTCATAGTGTGAAAAAAAAACAGTCCATACATCCTGTAAAGTTCCATTGAATTGTGTTAAAACTTTCATCAGATTAATCATGATGATGAATGAATGACCTTTGACCTTTGAATGAGTTAATTTTGTCAGACCTTCTTCTATTTATTTTATTTACATCTAGGTTTAACACTTTCAACATTTGATGAGGAGCCAAGTGTGATGTTAGGAGCGCAGAGGAGTTATGACAGACAACAGGTGCAACCCCCCCCCCCCCCCCTTCCTCCACTTGGGGGCTTTAAATATCCTCCTCAGAGAGCTGAAGCCCTGAACTTGGGTTCCACAGGGATGCTTTGGCACAGTGACACAGGACATAGGAGACCCCCACCCCACCCCCACCCTCACCCACCAGACCACCCTGACCTCTACTTGTGCACAAACATCACCTTCATGCCCCCATGACATCCACACGTTAACTAAAGTGTTTGGAGATGCTTATAATGACGACAAATAATAATAACAGGTTTTCACTCAAACTTCCCACAAAATACATAAAAATACACTAAGAAACACAAAAGATATACTAAAACACTTTATAAACACTAATAAATGCTTTATAAACATGTTATAAACACTAATAAATGCTTTATAAACATGTTATAAACACTAATAAATGCTTTATAAACATGTTATAAACACTAATAAATGCTTTATAAACATGTTATAAACACTAATAAATGCTTTATAAACATGTTATAAACACTAATAAATGCTTTATAAACATGTTATAAACACTAATAAATGCTTTATAAACATGTTATAAACACTAATAAATGCTTTATAAACACTAATAAATGCTTTATAAACATGTTATAAACACTAATAAATGCTTTATAAACACTAATAAATGCTTTATAAACATGTTATAAACACTAATAAATGCTTTATAAACATGTTATAAACACTAATAAATGCTTTATAAACACTTTATAAACGTTGATAAATGCTTTATAAACACTGATAAAAACTTTATAAAAAAAGATAAACACTTTATAAATGCTTCATAAATACTGATAAACACAAACACTTTCTAAACACTGATGAACAAAATATTGTTTCAAGTTTAACATGGTGAAGAATTAATATATAAATAAATAGACTTGCGTTTCACCGTGTACTTAGTTCTGAAAAGAACTATGAATATTTTCTCGACTTTTCGGATGAAATGCTTAAACCGTCTTCAGGAGAATGATGCAGAGGGGCCACAGACCGTCATTATAAGGGGGGGGGGGGTAAGAGGGCTGTGGTTCATGGCTTTTGTATACTCTACACACCCCTCCCTCTTCAGTGTGTGTCCCCTCTGCATCATTCTCCTGAAGACGGTTGAAGCATTTAATCTGAAATAATGAGAAAGTATTCCAGGTTCTTTTCAGAACTAATCTGCAATTTGTCCTTGGCTCGTTGGTCAACCCAAGATCCACAAACCGGACATACCAGAGGTGCTCCAACAAACAACCAAGCAGAACCTATGGCCAAGGTACTATACTGGTACGAAGAACAGGACATCATGTGATAAACTCTCAATACTTTGTGGAAATCATCAAGGACGTGGAACCAACAGATATCCTCACCAGCTTCGATATCAAATCGCTTTTCACCGATATTCCAGTCAAGGAAACATGCTTTATCATCAAAGACTGATTACATCTGGAACAAACGATCTAAGTCAGAACATCACTCAGTGCTGAAGAGTTCTATGAACTCCTGTTACAACGTCTAACATCTACTAACGTCAAATGGT
>CM035784.1:31567955-31577955 GCA_020466265.1 Siphamia tubifer
CTGCCCGTTTGTCTGCCTGCCTGCCTGTCTGTCTGTCTGCCTGTCTGTCTGCCTGCCCGTTTGTCTGCCTGCCTGTCTGTTTCCCTGCCTGTCTGTCTGTCTACCTGTCTGTCTGTCTGTCTGTCTGCCTGTCTGTCTGCCTGTCTGTCTAACTGCCTGTCTGTTTCCCTGCCTGTCTGTCTGTCTACCTGTCTGTCTGTCTGCCTGCCTGTCTGTCTGTCTATGTTAATTTTTTCCACTCTCTCTATTTTCTTTATTTATTTTTGTGTGCTTGTTTCCTTTCCTTATGTTTATTTTAGAGTCTCTCCTTTCATGTCCAGGTATGTCCATGTCCAGGTATGTTCTTGTCCAGGTATGTTCATGTCCAGGTATGTCCATGTCCAGTTATATTCATGTCCAGGTATGTCCATGTCCAGGTATGTCCATGTCCAGGTATGTTCTTGTCCAGGTATGTTCATGTCCAGGTATGTCCATGTCCAGTTATATTCATGTCCAGGTATGTCCATGTCCAGGTATGTCCATGTCCAGGTATATTCATGTCCAGGTATGTCCATGTCCAGGTATATTCTTGTCCAGGTATGTCCATGTCCAGGTATATTCTTGTCCAGGTATACTCATGTCCAGGTATGTCCATGTCATGTCCATGTCCAGGTATATTCATGTCCAGGTATGTCCATGTCCAGGTATGTCCATGTCCAGGTATGTCCATGTCCAGGTATATTCATGTCCAGGTATGTCCATGTCCAGGTATGTCCATGTCCAGGTATGTCCATGTCCAGGTATATTCTTGTCCAGGTATGTCCATGTCCAGGTATATTCTTGTCCAGGTATATTCTTGCCCATGTATACTCATGTCCAGGTATATTCTTGTCCAGGTATAGTCATGTCCAGGTATGTCCATGTCCAGGTATATTCTTGCCCAGGTATACTCATGTCCAGGTATATTCTTGTCCAGGTATAGTCATGTCCAGGAATGTCCATGTCCAGGTATATTCATGTCCAGGTATATTCTTGTCCAGGTATATTCTTGTCCAGGTATATCCATGTCCAGGTATATTCATGTCCAGGTATATTCTTGTCCAGGTATACTCATGTCCAGGTATGTCCATGTCCAGGTATATTCATGTCCAGGTATATTCTTGTCCAGGTATATTCATGTCCAGGTATATTCATATCCAGGTATATTCTTGTCCAGGTATATTCATGTCCAGGTATATCCATGTCCAGGTATATTCATGTCCAGGTATATTCATGTCCAGGTATGTCCATGTCCAGGTATATTCTTGTCCAGGTATATTCTTGTCCAGGTATATTCATGTCCAGGTATATTCTTGTCCAGGTATGTCCATGACCAGGTATATTCTTGTCCAGGTATATTCATGTCCAGGTATATTCATGTCCAGGTATATTCATGTCCAGGTATGTCCATGTCCAGGTATATTCATGTCCAGGTATGTCCATGTCCAGGTATATTCATATCCAGGTATATTCATGTCCAGGTATATTCTTGTCCAGGTATATTCTTGTCCAGGTATATTCATGTCCAGGTATACTCATGTCCAGGTATATTCTTGTCCAGGTATATTCTTGTCCAGGTATATTCTTGTCCAGGTATACTCATGTCCAGGTATGTCCATGTCCAGTTATATTCATGTCCAGGTATGTCCATGTCCAGGTATACTCATGTCCAGGTATGTCCATGTCCAGGTATATTCATGTCCAGGTATGTCCATGTCCATGTATATTCATGTCCAGGTATGTCCATGTCCAGGTATATTCATGTCCAGGTATGTCCATGTCCAGGTATATTCATGTCAAGGTATACTCATGTCCAGGTATGTCCATGTCCAGGTATATTCATGTCGAGGTACATTCATGTCCAGGTATATTCATGTCCAGGTATGTCCATGTCCAGGTATATTCTTGTCCAGGTATACTCATGTCCAGGTATGTCCATGTCCAGGTATACTCATGTCCAGGTATATTCTTGTCCAGGTATATTCTTGTCCAGGTATACTCATGTCCAGGTATGTCCATGTCCAGGTATATTCTTGTCCAGGTATACTCATGTCCAGGTATATTCTTGTCCAGGTATACTCATGTCCAGGTATGTCCATGTCCAGGTATGTCCATGTCCAGATATATTCATGTCCAGGTACAGTGAGGGTAAAAAGTATTTGATCCCTTGCTGATTTTGTTGGTTTGCCCACTAATAAAGACATGATCAATCTATACTTTTAATGGTAGATGTATTCTAACATGAAGAGACAGAATATCAAAACGAAAATCAAGAAAATAACTTGAAGGAATATATATGAATTTATTTGTATTTCATTGAGGGAAATAAGTATTTGATCCTCTAGTATGCATTAGGAGTTCTGGCTTTCACAGACCAGTTACACACTCCCAATCAACTTGTTACCTGAATTGAAGACACCTGTTCTAAATAATCACCTGTATAAAAGACACCTGTTCACAGAATCAGACAATCAGACAGATTCCAAACTCTCCAGCATGGGTAAGACTAAAGAACTCTCTCAGGACCTCAGAGACAGGATTGTTGACCTGCACAAATCTGGAATGGGCTACAAAAACATTAGCAAGATGCTGGGTATTAAAGTAACAACCATTGGTGCAATTGTGAGAAAATTTAAGGAGTATAACATGACCATCAATAGACCTCGGTCTGGTGCTCCACAGAAGATTTCACCTCGTGGGGTGGCAATGATCATGAGGACAGTGAGAAATCGGCCTGCAACCACAGAGCGGGAGTTAGTGAATGACCTCAAGGCAGCTGGGACCACAGTCACCAGGAAAACAATTGGCAACACTTTGCGCCGCAATGGATTAAAATCCTGCAGTGCCCGAAAGGTACCCCTGCTTAAGAAGGCACATGTGGTGGCTCGCCTAAAGTATGCCAATGATCACCTCAAAGATGCACAAAGTGATTGGGAGAAGGTTCTGTGGTCAGACGAGACCAAAATTGAACTATTTGGCCTAAACTCTACTCGTCATGTGTGGAGGAAGAAAAATGCTGCCTATGATCCCAGGAACACTGTGCCCACCGTCAAGCATGGTGGTGGAAACATTATGTTTTGGGGGTGTTTCTCTGCCAAAGGCACAGGGCTACTTCACCGCATCAGTGGGAAGATGGATGGAGCCATGTACCGAGCAGTCCTGAGGGACAACCTCCTCCCCTCTGCTAGGAAGCTGAAAATGGGCCGTGGCTGGGTCTTCCAACATGACAACGACCCGAAGCATACAGCAAAGGCAACAAAGGACTGGCTCAAGAAGAACCATATTAAGGTCATGGAGTGGCCCAGCCAGTCTCCGGACCTCAATCCAATCGAAAATCTATGGAGAGAGCTGAAGGTCCAAGTTGCCAAGCGACAGCCCACCAACCTTAATGATTTAGAGAGGATCTGCAAAGAAGAGTGGGCCAAAATTCCCCCTGATATGTGTGCTCACCTTGTGGTTAACTACAACAAGCGTTTGACTGCTGTGCTTGCAAACAAAGGCTTTGCCACCAAGTATTAAGTGCTTTCGGATAGAGGGATCAAATACTTATTTCCCTCAATGAAAAACAAATGAATTAAAATAAATTCGTTGAAGTTATTTTCTGGATTTTCATTTTGATAATCTGTCTCTTCATGTTAGAATACATCTACCATTAAAAGTATAGAATGATCATGTCTTTATTAGTGGGCAAACCAACAAAATCAGCAAGGGATCAAATACTTTTTACTCTCACTGTATGTCCATGTCCAGGTATATTCATGTCCAGGTATGTCCATGTCCAGGTATATTCATGTCCAGGTATATTCTTGTCCAGGTATGTCCATGACCAAGTATATTCTTGTCCAGGTATATTCTTGTCCAGGTATGTCAATGTCCAGGTATACTCATGTCCAGGTATGTCCATGTCCAGGTATGTCAATGTCCAGGTATATTCATGTCCAGGTATACTAATGTCCAGGTATGTCCATGTCCAGGTATACTCATGTCCAGGTATGTCCATGTCCAGGTATATTCATGTCCAGGTATGTCCATGTCCAGGTATATTCATGTCCAGGTATGTCCATGTCCAGGTATATTCATGTCTAGGTATGTCCATGTCCAGGTATACTCATGTCCAGGTATGTCCGTTTCCAGTTATATTCATGTCCAGGTATGTCCATGTCCAGGTATATTCATGTCCAGGTATGTCCATGTCCAGGTATACTCATGTCCAGGTATGTCCGTTTCCAGTTATATTCATGTCCAGGTATGTCCATGTCCAGGTATATTCATGTCCAGGTATGTCCATGTCCAGGTATACTCATGTCCAGGTATGTCCATGTCCAGGTATACTCATGTCCAGGTATGTCCATGTCCAGGTATATTCATGTCCAGGTATGTCCATGTCCAGGTTTGTCCATGTCCAGGTATATTCATGTCCAGGTATATTCATGTCCAGGTATGTCCATGTCCAGGTATATTCATGTCCAGGTATACTCATGTCCAGGTATATTCATGTCCAGGTATATTCATGTCCAGGTATGTCCATGTCCAGGTATACTCATGTCCAGGTATATTCTTGTCCAGGTATATTCTTGTCCAGGTATATTCATGTCCAGGTTTATTCATGTCCAGGTTTATTCATGTCCAGGTATGTCCATGTCCAGGTATATTCATGTCCAGGTATATTCATGTCCAGGTATATTCATGTCCAGGTTTATTCATGTCCAGGTATGTCCATGTCCAGGTATGTCCATGTCCAGGTATACTCATGTCCAGGTATATTCATGTCCAGGTATGTCCATGTCCAGGTATGTCCATATCCAGGTATATTCATGTCCAGGTATATTCATGTCCAGGTATATTCATGTCCAGGTATGTCCATGTCCAGGTATATTCATGTCCAGGTATACTCATGTCCAGGTATACTCATGTCCAGGTATATTCATGTCCAGGTATATTCATGTCCAGGTATGTCCATGTCCAGGTATGTCCATGTCCAGGTATGTCCATGTCCAGGTATGTCCATGTCCAGGTATATTCTTGTCCAGGTATATTCATGTCCAGGTATATTCATGTCCAGGTATGTCCATGTCCAGGTATGTCCATGTCCAGGCATATCCATGTCCAGGTATACTCATGTCCAGGTATATTCATGTCCAGGTATGTCCATGTCCAGGTATATTCATGTCCAGGTATGTCCATGTCCAGGTATACTCATGTCCAGGTATGTCCATGTCCAGGTATACTCATGTCCAGGTATGTCCATGTCCAGGTATATTCATGTCCAAGTATGTCCGTGTCCAGGTATATTCATGTCCAGGTATATTCATGTCCAGGTATGTCCATGTCCAGGTTTGTCCATGTCCAGGTATATTCATGTCCAGGTATATTCATGTCCAGGTATGTCCATGTCCAGGTATGTCCATGTCCAGGTATACTCATGTCCAGGTATATTCTTGTCCAGGTATATTCATGTCCAGGTATATTCATGTCCAGGTTTATTCATGTCCAGGTTTATTCATGTCCAGGTATGTCCATGTCCAGGTATGTCCATGTCCAGGTATACTCATGTCCAGGTATACTCATGTCCAGGTATGTCCATGTCCAGGTATGTCCATGTCCAGGTATGTCCATATCCAGGTATATTCATGTCCAGGTATATTCATGTCCAGGTATATTCATGTCCAGGTATGTCCATGTCCAGGTATATTCATGTCCAGGTATACTCATGTCCAGGTATATTCATGTCCAGGTATATTCATGTCCAGGTATGTCCATGTCCAGGTATGTCCATGTCCAGGTATGTCCATGTCCAGGTATATTCTTGTCCAGGTATATTCATGTCCAGGTATATTCATGTCCAGGTATGTCCATGTCCAGGTATGTCCATGTCCAGGTATGTCCATGTCCAGGTATGTCCATGTCCAGGCATACTCATGTCCAGGTATATTCATGTCCAGGTATGTCCATGTCCAGGTATGTCCATGTCCAGGTATATTCATGTCCAGGTATGTCCATGTCCAGGTATACTCATGTCCAGGTATGTCCATGTCCAGGTATGTCCATGTCCAGGTATGTCCATGTCCAGGTATATTCATGTCCAGGTATGTCCATGTCCAGGTATACTCATGTCCAGGTATGTCCATGTCCAGGTATGTCCATGTCCAGGTATATTCATGTCCAGGTATGTCCATGTCCAGGTATACTCATGTCCAGGTATGTCCATGTCCAGGTATGTCCATGTCCAGGTATATTCATGTCCAGGTACATTCATGTCCAGGTATTTCCATGTCCAGGTATGTCCATGTCCAGGTATGTCCATGTCCAGGTATACTCATGTCCAGGTATGTCCATGTCCAGGTATGTCCATGTCCAGGTATATTCATGTCCAGGTATGTCCATGTCCAGGTATACTCATGTCCAGGTATGTCCATGTCCAGGTATGTCCATGTCCAGGTATGTCCATGTCCAGGTATATTCATGTCCAGGTATGTCCATGTCCAGGTATACTCATGTCCAGGTATGTCCATGTCCAGGTATGTCCATGTCCAGGTATATTCATGTCCAGGTATGTCCATGTCCAGGTATGTCCATGTCCAGGTATATTCATGTCCAGGTATGTCCATGTCCAGGTATGTCCATGTCCATGTTGCTGCAGGTTTTTGTTCCATCCTATAGTTCACAGTTTGACTGAGATCAGCTGATTAATTCAGTCCAGTCTGGTGTTAGCATAATGCTAATGCTAATGCTAATGCTAATGCTGTTGGAACAAAACCATGCAGACACACAGGTCCGTTGTGGAATAGTTTGGTCATGTGATCAGATCAGATTGTGCAGCGTCCACACATGTGTGTCAGTGAGTGGACGTATGTGATGACCAGCACCGTTAACGTCCATTTAACACCAAAGGTCAAAACACACCAAAGGTCAAGCATCAGGTTTCTGTGGAAGCATCAGGAAACACCAGCGCTATTAGGATTATTATTAATATTCAAAGTACAAACTAAATGTTGTCCACTGCAGAAGACATTCCATAAAAATGGTAAATAAACGTTTACATTGAACTGTTTCCAAAAAAGAAATGATTTAATGGTTAAAAAATGTCCTGAGCCTCAAATCATACATTCATTTATTTAATTTAAATGGATCAATTCAGTTAATTGAAACTTGTAATTAAATCATTAAGTTATTAAAGTTTTTAACAAAATTAATCACAGGATTAATTATGATCATGCTCTGTTTGACTTTTTCATGCTTAAATTTCCCACAAAAAATTAAAATTAAAAATGTGGAGACAAAATATACAAGACATGATCAGATCCACTAAACCTCACAGAAAAAAGAAACACCAAAAACATATAAAAAAAAATAAAATACAAATGGTTTCAACAAAACAACTGTGAACATGTGTGTAAACATTAACCACAGGGTTAGTTTGGATTAATGATTAAAACACTTCATGTTGATTCACTTTTCTGTCCGAAGGTTTTTTTGGTTTTATTTGATTTTTACTCAAATGTCCCAAAAATACACGAAGAAAAACTAAAGATGCAGAAGAGAAAAAAACTACACAACGAATCTTAAAATTCACTCAAAAAAATGATGAAAAATCCAAAACACATTCAAAAACTTAACTTTGTTTACATTTTCATCAGATGAATCATAATGAATGAATGAATGTGTGTTAATGTGTTCATTTTAATTCATGTGACTGGAACACAACACAGTCCAGATATTTTTGGTACGTTGCATATTTGTGACAGGAGGCTTTAAGGGGTTATTATTGTTATCAGCTGAGAATAAAGACTTCTGTCACAACAAAAAATAAACATTCTTTCCAAAGGTTTTAAACACACATGAGTTAATGTTCAGTGGATTTAAATGAATATGATCTGTGTTTAAATCAGCAGCTCAGTCCCAGTGACAGTGACTTCACCACTTCCACAACCGTATGCAATGGATATTTATAGGCATTAGCATTAGCATTAGCATTAGCTGCCTAAGCATATGCTCACTCACTGAGTCACTTACTGTAGCAGCTGCATGTTTAACCCTTTAAACCCTGACACGTTAGCACTGACGCCTTCTGAATGGATGGTTCACTTTCAATATTCACTAAAATTCAACTATAAATAAATAAATATATATATATATATATATATATATATATATATATATATATATATATATATATATATATATATATATATATATATATATATATATATATATATATACACATATGTGTGTGTATACAGGGTTTCCCCCAGTGCATTACAAGCCTGGTGGGCTGCCAGGCTTTACTGCTCCCCACAGGCTAAAATACTCACTGTTTTATTTATTTTAAATACATTAAATACTGTATTTTGTATTTTCCACACTATAAGGCGCACTGGACTATAAGGTGCATTAAGTGAAGTCAAAATTATAAGATGAAAAGTGAAATTTCCAAGTCACTAAGTACAATCAGAATGTGAACATTGACATCACCTGCTTGGGGTTAAGCCCCTCCCCTATTACAGCCAATCTAAAGTAGCATTAGCATTAGCATATGCAAGAGAAGACGGCGCCACAGTAACTGCAGCACAAACTGCTTCATGTGTCTCTGTGGAAATAAAGCCTGGGTTTTTTTACATTTCTAAAGTAACAACACCAAAGCTAGCTGGATGTTACTCTGGGATGGTAAACACACACAGAGTCATAGGGGAGGGGGGGCGTGTTCCTCCTCTGAGCCAATCATTACAGTTTATTGCAAAACAATAGTCATATTCCTAAAATTTCGACAAAGTATATTTTGAACATGTTTCCATTGACGGTTGTTCTACGGAGGAACGTCATCGTAACTCTCGTAAAATATCATCCAACGAGTTTTCACTGCTGTCACCTTCAGAGCTTCTGATTGGCCATCACTCTGATAGTGTTAGAGTGAATGAATGGGTTAATTGTCTGGTCAGTAAAAGTCTTTAACGACATTAACATAAACAAACATTATAAGAGATGTCCCCACATTGTCAGGTCAAATATTAAGTGTAAATATGTTCAACACTTAACAACAATAAATGATAAATGTACGTAGTGTTTTTTACACAGTTCTTGTACAGAACAGAGAATATATTTATCTGTAACAAACTAACAGATAATAAAGTTGAGCGTCACTGTGTCGTCCCAGCAGCCAATGGTTGTCATGGTTACAGTGATCACTCTGACAGAAGTGATCATGTTTGTTTGTTTGTTTGTTTGTGTTTATTTGAGCAGATGACATATGTTGTAATAGTACAAGTTATAGTGTTTATATAATGACATGTCAAAAGGAGTAGGCTGAAGCAGAGTTGTTTATTTTTGCCCCCCCCCCCCCCATTCCATAGTCACAACACATACATTCATACTTAAACAAAACATATATAAACGGAAAAATAAATAACTTATTTGAAATGCATGGTTCCAGCCATAAATGTTCCTTGATCTGATTGATTCATTGATTCTCTCATCTCTCTACATTTTAAATAATTAACTAGAGTGTATGTTTTAAATTACACAAAGTCTGAAAATCATCACAATGAGCAGATGTTTATTTGTTTCTCTATAATTATATATTATTTATCAGTTTGTTTGTTTTTTGTTTTGTTCCATATTTGATGGTTCAAGTTTACATAATTCAATTTCAACACTTGAACACCCTTTTTTTTCCTTTTAAATTTCCTTTACGTCAATACAATAACCTTTTTTTTTTTATGCAGATATCATGTGACCATGTCCGTCCCATCCTGTGACATAGAATTACAGAAAAAGTGTTTCTATTCCACTTTTGTGATAAGTTAGGATATGGAAACATCTGGAAAAACACCTGATGAAAGTGTGAAAACTTTGTATTGATTTTTATGTTAGTTTTGTTTTTGTTTTGTTTTGTTTTATCACCCCCCCCCCCCCCCCCCCCCCCCCTCTCGTTCACTTTAGTTTTATTTTCATCTTTGACACAAACACTTACCCATGTCACAGTACA
>CM035784.1:31587955-31610455 GCA_020466265.1 Siphamia tubifer
CTCCCAGGCAGGGTCCAGCAGGAGGTCCCTGTCCCAGTCCTCCTCTTGGGTCATGTACGCCTCTTCATGGTGGATGGTGTAGGAGTTGCTGTATGCCATTTGGGTTTCCACAGCTGTCATCGTGCCGCCTGTGTCAGGACCGCGCGCGTCCTCTCAGAAAAGTTAAATCAGCGACGATAGAGACGACTGGAAGCGCCGTACGTAGGGGGGCAGAAACCTCCTTAAAAGAGACGAGGGAGTCTCGCTTTCGGGGAGGGGGAGAGACAGTTTGGGGGCTACGGAGAGGTGCGAGGTGCCTGTGCGGAGGTGGTGTGCGCCCACTACCAGAAGACCCTGCTGGCCGGTGCTCCTTTCCTGGTCAAAAGTGGCACACGTGACCGCACCCCAATAAGTATGGGAACCGACAGCTTGGGTATCAGGTTCTGAGCCTAAAAAGGTGTGAAAGGCGGGCTGGTGTTCGGTGGGCCAGGGTTAAGGGGTCTGTGAGTGGCGCAGGCGCACGTCAGTTCCGCCCCCACGCGCCGCAGTAGTTTTTATGGCCTGTGCCATCAGTGCACCTGTTGCTGTTACTGACCCGCAATGGCAAAAGCCAGTCCCCAGGAGGTAACACTCCCATTTAGACTTTAAGTGCTGCACTAAAACACTGCACACTTTTATACACTTTGTTTTGTTTTAATGAAGGAATTAAAACCTAAAATTAAACAAGGACAGTATTTTCTGTACGATGACGCAAACAAGATTAAAAGGTGATTTAATGAAGTTAGAATAATGAGAAAAAAAGTTACAATGATCTGATAAAAAAGTCTGAATTAAAACCACAATTAATACATAAATACAATATACTGTGGATTTGGATATGGTCTGGAAAATACTGCCCTAGAAAAGTATAAAGTACATATATTTATATAAATGTACAGAGTATAAAGTACATATATTTATATAAATGTACAGAGTATAAAGTACATATATTTATATAAATGTACAGAGTATAAAGTACATATATTTATATAAATGTAAAGAGTATAAAGTACATATATTTATATAAATGTACAGAGTATAAAGTACATATATTTATATAAATGTACAGAGTATAAAGTACATATATTTATATAAATGTAAAGAGTATAAAGTACATATATTTATATAAATATAAAGAGTATAAAGTACATATATTTATATAAATGTAAAGAGTATAAAGTACATATATTTATATAAATGTAAAGAGTATAAAGTACATATATTTATATAAATATAAAGAGTATAAAGTACATATATTTATATAAATGTAAAGAGTATAAAGTACATATATTTATATAAATGTAAAGAGTATAAAGTACATATATTTATATAAATATAAAGAGTATAAAGTACATATATTTATATAAATGTAAAGAGTATAAAGTACATATATTTATATAAATGTAAAGAGTATAAAGTACATATATTTATATAAATATAAAGAGTATAAAGTACATATATTTATATAAATGTAAAGAGTATAAAGTACATATATTTATATAAATATAAAGAGTATAAAGTACATATATTTATATAAATGTAAAGAGTATAAAGTACATATATTTATATAAATGTAAAGAGTATAAAGTACATATATTTATATAAATGTAAAGAGTATAAAGTACATATATTTATATAAATGTAAAGAGTATAAAGTACATATATTTATATAAATATAAAGAGTATAAAGTACATATATTTATCTAAAAGTAAAAAGTATAAAGTACATATACTGGAGGAATGAACACCTTCTACACCAAGTTCTGCTCCAAATTTAAAGTGTTTTATTGACATAAAAAGTTACACTTTATGAACTATTGGAGTTAAAATAATCTGTAAATGTCTAATAAAACCATGTTACTGAGCATGTGCACGACCACCCACAGGTCCAATGGCATTGATATGACCCCCCCCCACTTATAAGTACATGAGTACATGAGTACATGAGTACATGAGTACATGAGTACATGAGTATATAAGTACATGAGTACATAAGTACATAAGTATATAAGTACATGAGTATATAAGTACATGAGTACATAAGTACATGAGTACATGAGTACATGAGTACATAAGTACATGAGTACATAAGTACATAAGTATATAAGTACATGAGTATATAAGTACATGAGTACATAAGTACATGAGTACATAAGTACATGAGTACATAAGTACATGAGTATATAAGTACATGAGTACATAAGTACATGAGTATATAAGTACATGAGTACATAAGTACATGAGTATATAAGTACATGAGTACATAAGTACATGAGTATATAAGTACATGAGTACATAAGTACATGAGTATATAAGTACATGAGTACATAAGTACATGAGTACATAAGTACATGAGTATATAAGTACATGAGTACATAAGTACATGAGTATATAAGTACATGAGTACATAAGTACATGAGTATATAAGTACATGAGTATATAAGTACATGAGTACATAAGTACATGAGTACATAAGTACATGAGTATATAAGTACATGAGTACATAAGTACATGAGTACATAAGTACATGAGTACATAAGTACATGAGTATATAAGTACATGAGTACATAAGTACATGAGTACATAAGTACATGAGTACATAAGTACATGAGTACATAAGTACATGAGTATATAAGTACATGAGTACATAAGTACATGAGTACATAAGTACATGAGTACATAAGTACATGAATATATAAGTACATGAGTACATAAGTACATGAGTATATAAGTACATGAGTACATAAGTACATGAGTATATAAGTACATGAGTACATAAGTACATGAGTACATAAGTACATGAGTATATAAGTACATGAGTACATAAGTACATGAGTACATAAGTACATGAGTACATAAGTACATGAGTATATAAGTACATGAGTACATAAGTACATGAGTACATAAGTACATGAGTACATAAGTACATGAGTATATAAGTACATGAGTACATAAGTACATGAGTACATAAGTACATGAGTACATAAGTACATGAGTACATTAGTACATGAGTACATGAGTACATTAGTACATGAGTACATAAGTACATGAGTACATAAGTACATGAGTACATAAGTACATGAGTACATAAGTACATGAGTACATAAGTACATGAGTACATTAGTACATGAGTACATAAGTACATGAGTATATAAGTACATGAGTACATAAGTACATGAGTACATAAGTACATGAGTACATAAGTACATGAGTATATAAGTACATGAGTACATAAGTACATGAGTACATAAGTACATGAGTACATAAGTACATGAGTATATAAGTACATGAGTACATAAGTACATGAGTACATAAGTACATGAGTACATAAGTACATGAGTACATAAGTACATGAGTATATAAGTACATGAGTACATAAGTACATGAGTACATAAGTACATGAGTATATAAGTACATGAGTACATAAGTACATGAGTACATAAGTACATGAGTACATAAGTACATGAGTATATAAGTACATGAGTATATAAGTACATGAGTATATAAGTACATGAGTACATAAGTACATGAGTACATAAGTACATGAGTACATAAGTACATGAGTATATAAGTACATGAGTACATAAGTACATGAGTACATAAGTACATGAGTACATAAGTACATGAGTACATCAGTACATGAGTACATAAGTACATGAGTACATAAGTACATGAGTACATAAGTACATGAGTACATAAGTACATGAGTATATAAGTACATGAGTATATAAGTACATGAGTACATAAGTACATGAGTACATAAGTACATGAGTACATAAGTACATGAGTATATAAGTACATGAGTACATAAGTACATGAGTATATAAGTACATGAGTACATAAGTACATGAGTATATAAGTACATGAGTACATAAGTACATGAGTACATAAGTACATGAGTACATAAGTACATGAGTATATAAGTACATGAGTACATAAGTACATGAGTACATAAGTACATGAGTACATAAGTACATGAGTACATAAGTACATGAGTATATAAGTACATGAGTACATAAGTACATGAGTACATAAGTACATGAGTACATAAGTACATGAGTATATAAGTACATGAGTACATAAGTACATGAGTACATAAGTACATGAGTATATAAGTACATGAGTACATAAGTACATGAGTACATAAGTACATGAGTACATAAGTACATGAGTATATAAGTACATGAGTACATAAGTACATAAGTATATGAGTACATAAGTACATGAGTACATAAGTACATGAGTACATAAGTACATGAGTACATAAGTACATGAGTATATAAGTACATGAGTACATAAGTACATGAGTACATAAGTACATGAGTATATAAGTACATGAGTACATAAGTACATGAGTATATAAGTACATGAGTACATAAGTACATGAGTATATAAGTACATGAGTACATCAGTACATGAGTACATAAGTACATGAGTACATAAGTACATGAGTATATAAGTACATGAGTACATAAGTACATGAGTATATAAGTACATGAGTACATAAGTACATGAGTACATAAGTACATGAGTATATAAGTACATGAGTACATAAGTACATGAGTATATAAGTACATGAGTACATAAGTACATGAGTATATAAGTACATAAGTACATAAGTACATGAGTATATAAGTACATGAGTACATAAGTACATGAGTACATAAGTACATGAGTATATAAGTACATGAGTACATCAGTACATGAGTACATAAGTACATGAGTATATAAGTACATGAGTATATAAGTACATGAGTATATAAGTACATGAGTACATAAGTACATGAGTATATAAGTACATGAGTACATAAGTACATGAGTATATAAGTACATGAGTACATAAGTACATGAGTATATAAGTACATGAGTACATAAGTACATGAGTACATAAGTACATGAGTATATAAGTACATGAATACATAAGTACATGAGTATATAAGTACATGAGTTTCCTGAGTTTTAATGGGGTTTCAATTATTGTTCACGTTAATAATAATTTTATTCGTATAGTGCTTCACATGGTAGTTAAAGATGATTTACATGAAGTACAATAGTACAATAAAGACCAACTACAACAGAAAACAAAACAGTTACACATTAAAAACAGTCACAATAAAAGTAATCAAGCTTTAAAGTTAGTTAAACAGATGACAATAATGGTAGCCTTCCATTTGACTGACTAACACTTGGTGTAAATGCCTAGCCTAGCTACGCTAGCTTTTATATATGTTTTGGGTATTTTGGGTATTTTTTTTCTGTATTTTACTCCTAGCGTCAGTAAATATAATGTTATATCGTAGTAGCCTAGCCACACTAGCTCCTCCTAGCGTCAGTAAATCTAATGTTCTATCGTAGTAGCCTAGCCACACTAGCTCCTCCTAGCATCAGTAAATATAATGTTCTATCGTAGTAGCCTAGCCACACTAGCTCCTCCTAGCATCAGTGAATCTAATGTTCTATCGTAGTAGCCTAGCCACGCTAGCTCCTCCTAGCATCAGTAAATCTAATGTTCTATCGTAGTAGCCTAGCCACGCTAGCTCCTCCTAGCATCAGTAAATCTAATGTTCTATCGTAGTAGCCTAGCCACACTAGCTCCTCCTAGCATCAGTAAATATAATGTTTTATCGTAGTAGCCTAGCCACACTAGCTCCTCCTAGCATCAGTAAATATAATGTTCTATCGTAGTAGCCTAGCCACACTAGCTCCTCCTAGCATCAGTAAATATAATGTTCTATCGTAGTAGCCTAGCCACACTAGCTCCTCCTAGCATCAGTAAATATAATGTTCTATCGTAGTAGCCTAGCCACACTAGCTCCTCCTAGCATCAGTAAATCTAATGTTCTATCGTAGTAGCCTAGCCACACTAGCTCCTCCTAGCATCAGTAAATATAATGTTCTATCGTAGTAGTCCAGTTTCACTCAATGTAACTTTTGTCTAGATTTCCCTGAAACTGGTCGACCAATCACAGTGAAGTATAGAGTCAGAGGGCGGGCCTAACAAAGTGACGCTGTGACGATTGGTAGAGAAACAAGTGTAAACAACCATAGAAGAAGAACAACAACAGGTGTAGATTTCCTTTTATCACAGATGAGTGAAGAATGTGAGAAAACGTCAACAATCTTTAAATTCTTTTTACAGAAGCGACAACAGTCGTTCAGCTCCATAATCCACCATTTTGTTTAGTCATTCCGAACTTTCTCCAGACTCCTCTGTCAACTTTACGGCGTTCTAACTACGTCATCCTAAAGATTACACTGATTGGTTGTAGTACCGTCCTATTGCATACAGAGGATTTGAAAGTTCTACAAACAGTAATAGTTAAACAGCTGTGCCAATACCTGCAGGATAATAGTTTATTTGAACAGTTTCAGTCTGGCTTTCGTGCCCATCATAGCACTGAAACAGCGTTAGTTAAAGTTACTAATGACTTATTATTAGCCGCTGACATGGGATTAATATGGGTCCTGGTGTTATTAGACCTTAGTGCAGCCTTTGACACCATTGACCACAGTATCTTAGTGCACAGATTAGAATGTGATATAGGTATTAGAGGAGCAGCCCTCTGCTGCTTTAAATCATATTTATCTAATCGCTACCAATTTGTTCACGTCAACAAACAATCATCGCAGTCCTCCAGAGTTAATTATGGCGTTCCTCAAGGGTCACTCCTTGGGCCTATTTTGTTTACACTATATATGCTCCCTTTAGGTAACATCATTACAAATCATGGCATTAATTTTCATTGTTATGCAGATGACACACAGCTATATTTATCGATTAAACCTGATCAGACCAGGCAAATAGATAAACTAAGTACATGTGTCCAAGACATAAAGACTTGGATGAGTGACAATTATCTTTTATTGAACCCTGAAAAAACTGAAGTCATTATAATTGGTCCTAAAAATGCCACAGACTCCCTAACTGACCACATAGTTACTCTGGACAACTTAAGTGTAACACCCAGTGACACAGTTAAAAATTTAGGAGTTTTATTTGATCCAGATCTTTCATTCAAAGGGTCAGGGGTCAGGGGTCAGAGGTCAGGGCACATTAACCAAACTTGCAGAACAGCCTTCTTTCACCTGCGCAACATTAGCCAAAATTAAATGACGTATAACCCTATCACCCCTGTGCTCCAAACCCTGACCCCTGACCCCTAACCCTATCACCCCTGTGCTCCAAACCCTGACCCCTGACCCCTAACCCTATCACCCCTGTGCTCCAAACCCTTCATTGGCTACCAGTTGAGTTTAAAATTAAATTTAAAATCCTCCTCCTTACATATAAAACCATTAATGGTATGGGTTAGGGGTCAGAGGTCAGGGGTTAATGGCATAGGCATGCACAGATAGACACCAGGTGAAGCTACTTACCCCTTTATCAAAGAAAGTGCCTTTTTGAAACTCCAGGGTTTGTTTGTTTGTTTTAATAATGATGATGATGATGATGATGATGATGATTATTATTATTATTATTATTATTATTATTATTATTAACACTTTAGTGGGGCCAATTTTTGAAAAGCTGCACGATTAAGAACTACTGAAACAAAATTCTCCACCAATGGGCCCCCTCCTCACACACTTCTGACCTCTATCTATCTTCCAGCTGGAAGCTGTCTTTAGTGTCCTAGGAACGGCAGTGGACAGGTTTGTCCTCATGTCCACAACACAGGACAGTCAGCTGCAGCTGCAGTGGGTAGATGCTCGATTGGAACGGCCGGGAGCGGGTCTAAGGTCGATGTCGTTACTATGGCCTGAAATATGACATATGTTAAATGTTCTACATTTATATAGTTCTGTTCCACCTTCATGGATGGTTCAAAGTTGTTTACATTAGCCTCTCATTCACCCATTCACACACACTCATGCACCAGTAAGTTTCTAAGGTCAAAGGTCAGTCCTACTGGGGGCCTAAGTCAGGGTTCAGTGTCTTGCCCAAGGACACTTCGACATGTGGACAGCCAGAGCTGGGACGTGAACCACCAACCTCTCGGTCATTGGGCGACCCACTCTACCAACTGTACCACAGCTTTAACCTTTGACCCTAACGACCCACTCTACCAACTGAGCCACAGCTTTAACCTTTGACCCTAACGACCCACTCTACCAACTGAGCCACAGCTTTAACCTTTGACCCTAACGACCCACTCTACCAACTGACCCACAGCTTTAACCTTTGACCCTAACAGCCACTCTACCAACTGAACCACAGCTTTAACCTTTGACCCTAACGACCCACTCTACCAACTGAACCACAGCTTTAACCTTTGACCCTAACGACCCACTCTACCAACTGAACCACAGCTTTAACCTTTGACCCTAACGACCCACTCTTCCAACTGAACCACAGCTTTAACCTTTGACCCTAACGACCCACTCTACCAACTGAACCACAGCTTTAACCTTTGACCCTAATGACCCATTCTACCAACTGAGCCACAGCTTTAACCTTTGACCCTAACGACCCACTCTACCAACTGAACCACAGCTTTAACCTTTGACCCTAACGACCCACTCTAACAACTGAACCACAGCTTTAACCTTTGACCCTAACGACCCACTCTACCAACTGAACCACAGCTTTAACCTTTGACCCTAACGACCCACTCTACCAACTGAACCACAGCTTTAACCTTTGACCCTAACGACCCACTCTACCAACTGAACCACAGCTTTAACCTTTGACCCTAACGACCCACTCTACCAACTGAACCACAGCTTTAACCTTTGACCCTAACGACCCACTCTACCAACTGAACCACAGCTTTAACCTTTGACCCTAACGACCCACTCTAACAACTGAACCACAGCTTTAACCTTTGACCCTAACGACCCACTCTACCAACTGAACCACAGCTTTAACCTTTGACCCTAACGACCCACTCTACCAACTGAGCCACAGCTTTAACCTTTGACCCTAACGACCCACTCTACCAACTGAACCACAGCTTTAACCTTTGACCCTAACGACCCACTCTACCAACTGAACCACAGCTTTAACCTTTGACCCTAACGACCCACTCTACCAACTGAACCACAGCTTTAACCTTTGACCCTAACGACCCACTCTAACAACTGAACCACAGCTTTAACCTTTGACCCTAACGACCCACTCTACCAACTGAACCACAGCTTTAACCTTTGACACCAGGTGACTAGTCATGAACAGACTTGGTATGAAAGATATGTTATAAAAATGACACAAACAGGTGTGAGAGAGAGAAAGAGAAGAAAGAATGGAATGTTTTCAGGCTAATTTTAAATGTAGAGACTGTGTCGGCGTTTTTAATATTAAAGGGAAGATGATTCCATAAGACAGTAACCATGGTAACTAAAGGCTCTAGCTCCTACTGTACTTTTACAAACCTTAGGAACTTTCAATAAACCTGCATTCTGAGAACGAAGGGTTCTATTGGGTTGGTACGGAACCAGATCATCTTTAAGATAAGAGGGGCCCATACCATTAACCCCTGACCTCTGACCCCTAACCCTAACCCATACCATTAATGGTTTTATATGTAAGGAGGAGGATTTTAACTCCTTTAGCCCGGTCGGCCCACGGGTGGGCCGAGAAAATTGTGTAATTTTTCATTAATTATTAACATATAATAAATCTGGACAATGGAAATCTGTTTCAACTTTTGCTCAAAGTTAAGACCCTAATGTTCATAAAAATACATATAAAGTGTACTTTAGTGATAAAAATCACCTTTAAACATGATCTTTAATGTGTGTGTGGTGAAATATAAGTTATTTTTAATCGCCGATACGCGCTATTAATTCATCAATATCTTGATCTGGCGAGCGATAAGGCGGCCATGTTTGTAGGCGTTTGAAAGAGGAGATTCTCCTGAATCCATTGACACCTCACATTCCATGAACTACATTTCCCTCTGGACAGGAAATGCATGCGTAAAAGGTGAAAGGTTGGCATCTTTGCACACGTCGGGCGCATGCACATACTGGCCTGGGGCACACACGCTACGGCAGAGACATCTGTGTGACGGTTATAGTTATATTTCCTGACTTTACTCGTAGTTTTAAGTCATTTTAGAGAGTTTTAGTGAGTAACAGTGAGTGACAGTGTATTTTCCTGACTGTTACTGGTAAGCTTTGTGAAGTGTTAGCTGTTAGCCGCGTGCTAGCGTGTAAACAACAGAGAAGCAGCTGAATGTTCAACATCTGACTGAGATCTGACTGTGGATATGAACTCAAAACAGGATGAACATCTACCCAGTAAGTTGTTGTATCTTACTGATATCTGTTTTTACAAACTAATAGTAATAATAATAACAATAATACTACATTTTATACTATACACATGCAAACACTGTTGACTATAGTAGTATTTTTCAGTCTCATTTCTCATTTTATTGTTATTTTTACACATAAGTAGATACGTTTATAATTAATCAATGATTGTTTGAGGATTTATTCACTTTCTCTGTCAAAAATAAATAACATTCTATCATTTCATGAGAAGGAAAAAGTCTCAAATTATGATTGTCTTCATTTTTCATAGGTAGGAGGATGACACAAATAAAAGTGCTTTTTGTAGAAACACATGGACCAGTTCAGTCTGCTGCCAGCCCCCCCAACCTAATGATAAACCAGCCCCCACCTGATGATAACACATGGACATTTTTAGACTTTATTGCAATTGTTTGTGTTTTGAATGTATTAGTTATTTTGTTTAGTAAATTTGCACTAATTTTGATATTTATATTTATTCTAATTGAATTTATCATATATTTTTGCACATTTGTTCAACTTTATATTAGATTTTTACTAAAGTGTATTATTATTACTATTATTATTATTATTATTATTATTATTATTATTATTATTATTGGTATATTATTATATTGTTTGGAGTAAGTTCTTAATAAAACTACTCCATTTGGAGACAAAATAATCCATGTTTATATGGTTTTATTCATTTTAGTTGTGCACAAAGGTAGAAGTTGATGAAACACAAGGTACATTCCATTTCTAAAAGCTCCAGTAGACAGTAATAGACTTATGTAATGGATATGAGTTGTATTTTCCAAACAGATTTTACTGGAAAATTAAAATAATGTATTTGGAACAGTTTGGCACAACAGTGTGCCAAACTGTGCCAAATGCACTGTCCGCCTGGTGTTATCTGGACTTAAACCTTTCTGGAGGTTTTGTCCTTTGCTCTAATTCTATCAACTTTTGTTCCTGTGTTGTAAAGGAGTTACTGAAGGTGATCAATAGTGTCTATATTCATGGAATCATTGTTAGCAGGGTGTTTTCTTTTGTCAAAAAAATTATAAATTCAGGCGAGACCAAAAAATTCTATTTTATCTTTTAGTTTATTCCAGTTTATTCAGTCATAGTAGTAGCTACACTATTTTAGACAATGGGAATAGATTGTGTGAAGCCTGTAGATGTCCATAGATACAAAGAACATCCATATAAACCTGTGGATTGTGGAGTAATTCTTCATTTACTTTGGGTATGTTTTTTTAAGGCGTTTTCCTCTGAAAATAGGCTCAGGGTGGAAGAGGTTAAATTTAATTCTAAACACAACTGGTAGCCAATGAAGGGTTTGGAGCACAGGGGTGATAGGGTTAGGGGTCAGGGGTCAGGGTTTGGAGCACAGGGGTGATAGGGTTAGGGGTCAGGGGTCAGGGTTTGGAGCACAGGGGTAATAGGGTTAGGGGTCAGGGGTCAGGGTTTGGAGCACAGGGGTAATAGGGTTAGGGGTCAGGGGTCAGGGTTTGGAGCACAGGGGTGATAGGGTTAGGGGTCAGGGGTCAGGGTTTGGAGCACAGGGGTGATAGGGTTAGGGGTCAGGGGTCAGGGTTTGGAGCACAGGGGTGATAGGGTTAGGGGTCAGGGTTTGGAGCACAGGGGTGATAGGGTTAGGGGTCAGGGGTCAGGGTTTGGAGCACAGGGGTGATAGGGTTAGGGGTCAGGGGTCAGGGTTTGGAGCACAGGGGTGATGTGTTCCCTTCTATTTGATCCTGTTAATAATCTTGCTGCTGCATTTTGAACCAGTTGAAGCTTTTTAGGGAATATTTAGGACACGCTACAAGTAAGGAGTTACAATAATCTAATCGTGATGTAACAAATGCATGAATTAATTTTTCTGCAGTCGTTTTAGACAGAATATTCCTAATTTTGGCTAATGTTGCGCAGGTGAAAGAAGGCTGTTCTGCATGTTTGGTTAATGTGCCCTGACCTCTGACCCCTGACCCTTTGAATGAAAGATGTGGATCAAATAAAACTCTTAAATTTTTAACTGTGTCACTGGGTGTTACACTTAAGTTGTCTACAGTAACTATGTGGTCAGTTAGGGAGTCTCTCGCATTTTTAGGACCAATTATAACGACTTCAGTTTTTTCAGGGTTCAGTAAAAGATAATTGGCACTCATCCAAGTCTTTATGTCTTGGACACATGTACTTAGTTTATCTATTTGTCTGGTCTGATCAGGTTTAATCGATAAATATAGCTGTGTGTCATCTGCATAACAATGAAAATTAATACAATGATGAATGCAATGAACAGTTGATTAGTTTAGATTAGAAGTGTCATCTTTAAAGGAACTGTTCAAATATAAACAGTGTCTTTAATAACAATAACGACTTTTATACAATTCAAAAATAATGAACAAAACCATTAGATGATTGTATAATGTTTATATAAGAAACATTATATAAATAAACAACAATATATAAATCCAATATACACTTCAGGTGGCAGGTACTTTATCTGATTATATACAGGTACTTTATCTGATTATATACAGGTACTTTATCTGATTATATACAGGTACTTTATCTGATTATATACAGGTACTTTATCTGATTATATACAGGTACTTTATCTGATTATATACAGGTACTTTATCTGATTATATACAGGTACTTTATCTGATTATATACAGGTACTTTATCTGATTATATACAGGTACTTTATCTGATTATATACAGGTACTTTATCTGATTATATACAGGTACTTTATCTGATTATATACAGGTACTTTATCTGATTATATACAGGTACTTTATCTGATTATATACAGGTACTTTATCTGATTATATACAGGTACTTTATCTGATTATATACAGGTACTTTATCTGATTATATACAGGTACTTTATCTGATTATATACAGGTACTTTATCTGATTATATACAGGTACTTTATCTGATTATATACAGGTACTTTATCTGATTATATACAGGTACTTTATCTGATTATATACAGGTACTTTATCTGATTATATACAGGTACTTTATCTGATTATATACAGGTACTTTATCTGATTATATACAGGTACTTTATCTGATTATATACAGGTAATTTATCTGATTATATACAGGTACTTTATCTGATTATATACAGGTACTTTATCTGATTATATACAGGTACTTTATCTGATTATATACAGGTACTTTATCTGATTATATACAGGTACTTTACTTATATACAGGTACTTTATCTGATTATACACAGGTACTTTATCTGATTATATACAGGTACTTTATCTGATTATATACAGGTACTTTACTTATATACAGGTACTTTATCTGATTATACACAGGTACTTTATCTGATTATATACAGGTACTTTATCTGATTATATACAGGTACTTTATCTGATTATATACAGGTACTTTATCTGATTATATACAGGTACTTTATCTGATTATATACAGGTACTTTATCTGATTATATACAGGTACTTTACTTATATACAGGTACTTTATCTGATTATATACAGGTACTTTAATTATATGCAGGTACTTTATATGATAATACACAGGTACTTTATCTGATTATATACAGGTACTTTATCTGATTATATACAGGTACTTTATCTGATTATATACAGGTACTTTATCTGATTATATACAGGTACTTTACTTATATACAGGTACTTTATCTGATTATATACAGGTACTTTACTTATATGCAGGTACTTTATCTGATTATACACAGGTACTTTATCTGATTATATACAGGTACTTTACTTATATACAGGTACTTTATCTGATTATACACAGGTACTTTATCTGATTATATACAGGTACTTTATCTGATTATATACAGGTACTTTATCTGATTATATACAGGTACTTTATCTGATTATATACAGGTACTTTACTTATATACAGGTACTTTATCTGATTATATACAGGTACCTTAATTATATGCAGGTACTTTATATGATAATACACAGGTACTTTATCTGATTATATACAGGTACTTTATCTGATTATATACAGGTACTTTATCTGATTATATACAGGTACTTTATCTGATTATATACAGGTACTTTACTTATATACAGGTACTTTATCTGATTATATACAGGTACTTTACTTATATACAGGTACTTTATCTGATTATATACAGGTACTTTACTTATATGCAGGTACTTTATCTGATTATATACAGGTACGTTATCTGATTATATACAGGTACTTTAATTATATGCAGGTACTTTATCTGATAATACACAGGTACTTTATCTGATTATATACAGGTACTTTATCTGATTATACACAGGTACTTTATCTGATTATATACAGGTACTTTATCTGATTATATACAGGTACTTTATCTGATTATATACAGGTACTTTACTTATATACAGGTACTTTATCTGATTATATACAGGTACTTTACTTATATGCAGGTACTTTATCTGATTATATACAGGTACTTTACTTATATACAGGTACTTTATCTGATTATATACAGGTACTTTACTTATATGCAGGTACTTTATCTGATTATATACAGGTACTTTATCTGATTATATACAGGTACTTTACTTATATACAGGTACTTTATCTGATTATATACAGGTACTTTACTTATATGCAGGTACTTTATCTGATTATATACAGGTACTTTATCTGATTATATACAGGTACTTTATCTGATTATATACAGGTACTTTATCTGATTATATACAGGTACTTTATCTGATTATATACAGGTACTTTATCTGATTATATACAGGTACTTTATCTGATTATATACAGGTACTTTACTTATATACAGGTACTTTATCTGATTATATACAGGTACTTTACTTATATGCAGGTACTTTATCTGATTATATACAGGTACTTTATCTGATTATATACAGGTACTTTACTTATATACAGGTACTTTATCTGATTATATACAGGTACTTTACTTATATGCAGGTACTTTATCTGATTATATACAGGTACTTTATCTGATTATATACAGGTACTTTAATTATATGCAGGTACTTTATCTGATAATACACAGGTACTTTATCTGATTATATACAGGTACTTTATCTGATTATACACAGGTACTTTATCTGATTATATACAGGTACTTTATCTGATTATATACAGGTACTTTATCTGATTATATACAGGTACTTTACTTATATACAGGTACTCTATCTGATTATATACAGGTACTTTACTTATATGCAGGTACTTTATCTGATTATATACAGGTACTTTACTTATATACAGGTACTTTATCTGATTATATACAGGTACTTTACTTATATGCAGGTACTTTATCTGATTATATACAGGTACTTTATCTGATTATATACAGGTACTTTACTTATATACAGGTACTTTATCTGATTATATACAGGTACTTTACTTATATGCAGGTACTTTATCTGATTATATACAGGTACTTTATCTGATTATATACAGGTACTTTATCTGATTATATACAGGTACTTTACTTATATACAGGTACTTTATCTGATTATATACAGGTACTTTACTTATATGCAGGTACTTTATCTGATTATATACAGGTACTTTATCTGATTATATACAGGTACTTTATCTGATTATATACAGGTACTTTATCTGATTATATACAGGTACTTTATCTGATTATATACAGGTACTTTATCTGATTATATACAGGTACTTTATCTGATTATATACAGGTACTTTATCTGATTATATACAGGTACTTTATCTGATTATATACAGGTACTTTATCTGATTATATACAGGTACTTTATCTGATTATATACAGGTACTTTATCTGATTATATACAGGTACTTTATCTGATTATATACAGGTACTTTATCTGATTATATACAGGTTTAGGTTTAAGAAAATCTTGTATTTGTTGTTTATAGTATTTGTTGTTTATAGTATTTGTTGTTTATAGTATTTGTTGTTTATAGTATTTGTTGTTTATAGTATTTGTTGTTTATAGTATTTGTCAGTAAATAACCACAGGTCACTAGAACACACGTCCACTGGAAAAAATGACAAACACTTTTATGAGGAAAACTGTTTTTATTTATTTATTTTCAGGAGGAACATGTAGACATGAGTATTTAAGGTAAAAGTTAGAGTGTGTGTGTGTGTGTGTGTGTGTGTGTGTGTGTGAGAGTGTGTGTGTGTGAGTGTGTGTGTGTGTGTGTGTGAGTGTGTGTGTGTGTGTGTGTGAGAGTGTGTGTGTGTGAGTGTGTGAGTGTGTGAGTGTGTGTGTGTGTGAGTGTGTGTGTGTGTGAGTGTGTGTGTGTGTGAGTGTGTGAGTGTGTGAGTGTGTGTGTGTGTGAGTGTGTGTGTGTGTGAGTGTGTGAGTGTGTGTGTGTGTGAGTGTGTGTGTGTGTGAGTGTGTGAGTGTGTGTGAGAGTGTGTGTGAGTGTGTGTGAGAGTGTGTGTGAGTGTGTGTGTGTAAGTGTGTGTGAGAGTGTGTGTGTGTGAGTGTGTGTGTGAGAGTGTGTGTGTGTGTGAGAGTGTGTGTGTGTGAGTGTGTGTGTGTGTGAGTGTGTGTGAGTGTGTGTGTGTGTGAGTGTGTGTGAGTGTGTGAGTGTGTGTGAGAGTGTGTGTGAGTGTGTGTGAGAGTGTGTGTGAGTGTGTGTGAGAGTGTGTGTGAGTGTGTGTGAGAGTGTGTGTGTGTGAGTGTGTGTGTGTGTGTGAGTGTGTGTGTGTGAGTGTGTGTGTGTGTGTGTTTACTGTAGTTGTTCTGAGGAATGAATGGGTTGATTATTATAATTCTGCTTCTCACTGAAGTATAGAAAAAATACACACAATAAACACACACACACACACACACACACACACACACACACACACACACTCACACACACACACACACACACACACACACACACAGAATCATAGTCATAGTGTAACCATAATATGTTAAGACAAAGTGTTCACATAGTCACATGTTGTGTTTATTATATCACTGGGATTGGGAGCACACGGTCTTGTGCAAAGTGCAAAAAACTCCCAAAGGTATACATGTGGTATCTGGATGACATTTTTGGGGTTTGGACGCACTCGGAAATGGAATTCGAGCAGTTCATTGAGACACTGAACGGGCACCATGAGTCTATCTCGGTCAAATTTAATGTCCAGAAGGAAAAAATTGAATTTTTAGACACGGAGGTCTATATAACGGGGGATAGGACACTACAGACGAGGGTATTTTTTAAAGCCACGGACACTCACGCCCTACTACACAAAGCAAGCTACCACCCGAAACATACTTACCGGGGCCTGGTAAAGTCTCAACTGATTCGATTTTATCGAATCTGTGGGACTGAGGAGGATGCGGACCGGGCTACGAAGACCCTATTTAAGGCTCTTCGACCCAGAGGGTATAGCCGCACCTTCCTCCCGAACATCAGGGCGGAGGTCCGTGGCAACCTAGACAGTAGAACTATGACTAGAGACCAAACGAGGAGGGAGGGTGTCCCCTTTGTGTCTACCTTTTCCCCAATAGCTGTGGACTTTAATAAGAGACTGAAAGTGAATTTCAATCACATTAAAAAATCTGTAGATGGATGGATGGGTCTTGGGGTAATAGCAGCCTACAGGAGAAATAAAAATATTAAGGACCTGCTGGTACATGCCAAGCTTAGAAAGACTAAGATAGATGATCTGAAAAGATATCTAAGTACACCAAAATATATTTCCAATACTCACACACACAGGGGAGCCCCGATCTGGGAATCACTAGACCTAGACTGTAAGAACCTGATATATGCAATCCAGTGTAGAGTGTGTTCCATACTCTACATCGGAGAGACCCAAAACCCTCTCCGGGTTAGACTGAAACAGCACATATACAGGATCGGCCGTACACAATTTTCCACCCCCCTCTATGAACACCTCAGAGACCATGGGGAGGATAATTGGACCATTATGGGTCTGGAGTCCAGTGTTAAATGGTCCACGAGACAAAGACGGAGGAAAGAGGGCCACTGGATCAGAGACTTAGGCACGAGGGTGCCCAGTGGCCTCAATGAGAGGGTTATCCTCCGTCTAGGGGACTCTGATGGACCCCCTGGGGACCTGTAGAAGAGAAGAGAGGGAGAGAAAAAAAAAACCCCAGACATAAAAATATAAAATTTTGGCAATTAAAAACGATTCTAACTGGTGTGTGCCAGAGCATTTGGAGAGTCTTTTTAAAGACTATGCCATTTTTTATTTTCCCCTACACTTAACCCTAGAACCCCTGCTACATGGTAATGATCTCCTCCCACTGATTTTTAATTGGTAGTTCTTCCAGCCAATCACTGTTCAACACGAGTCCAGAATAACTGAGCACTGACCTTCACAAATGAAGTGCATTCACTTAATGTTTCATTTTTTATTAAATATTTGGACTTTTCTTCATCAATAAACTTTATTTAACTTGTTCAACTTTAGTGTCTATTCTTATGGCTTTGTTTATTATATTTTCAGATTTCATCCAAAAGGATAAAATAATAATTATTAATAAATAAAGCCAAATGTGAATTGATTTGTCATATTTTGATTATATGTCATTGGCTGAGATGAAACACTTGGTGAAGGATGAAATGATGGAGAAAAAATATATAAGAAGAGAAGACATACACGGTAACACATGGTTCAATGACATCATTTCATCTGTATCATGTGACCTTGTTATGATAGTTTTGTGAAGCAGTGTTGTGGACATGTCCATTATTATTATTATGTCAAATATGTTGTTAATTAACCTCATTATTTTATTATTACTCAACAAAAGCACATAAAACTGAATATTTAATCTGATTTTAATGGTTATATTTGTCATCAAGAAGGTGAAACAAGACAAACATATATGATACAGATCTATTTATAATAATATTTACACACATACACTTAGAGTTTTTCTCAGGTCTAGTATAATTCACAGACGTACATTCAGGATTTAAAGTTTTTAATTGAACATGTCATAGGTGTGATTGACAGGACCATTGACACCTGTGCTCTCCTTTGTTCTCTGTTGTACTCTTTAAATTAACACTTAATGTTTAACCATGTACACAGTAATATACATAACTATGTACATATTTATATTACCTCCAGGTAGATTTGTATTCATATCTTTATATTATTATTATTTATACTTTACTTATCCGTATTCTAGTCTTTCTTATCTGGTATATTTTTGTATATTATTATATTTGTACGTTGTATAGTTGTATATTTGTTTTGTTATATTTAGCTTTTTGCATCTTTGTACGGTCTTAAGGGAGTGTTTCATCCATTTCACTGTAGATGATCATCCACACGTGACAAATAAAGAATTATGATTCTGACATATTTTATCTTCTATAGTTTCGCACCTTTCACTTACATTGTAGATTAAACTACATTACTATCATCTATCGTCTTACTTCACCATCTAGTGGCAAAACATGTAACTACAGCCAGAACATTTGTTAGATTAACACAACAAAATAAGAATTAAAATATAATAAACAAAGCCATAAGAATAGACACTAAAGTTGAACAAGTTAAATAAAGTTTATTGATGAAGAAAAGTCCAAATATTTAATAAAAAATTAAACATTAAGTGAATACACTTCATTTGTGAAGGTCAGATCAGTGCTCAGTTATTCTGGACTCGTTATGTTGAACAGTGATTGGCTGGAAGAACTACCAATTAAAAATCAGTGGGAGGAGATCATTACCATATAGCAGGGGTTGTCAAACTTTTTTGGCCCAGGTCCCCCTTGGAGGGGTGACATTTTTCCACCCCCCTCATCCTGGCGATACTGAAAATGATAAAAAACCACTTCAACAATGATTATTATGAAACAATGATAACCTTTTTTAATAGTGCTTTTGTGCAAACCAGCCACATTTTCAGGTATTATAATATAAATGAACACTTCAGAAACAACAATTTTTAATAATTTTAAAATAATAAACGGAACAAAAGTACTCAATGTACTTTCTCTTTTTAGGGTTAGGGCGTTTGTTTTTGTCATTGTCATTTTCATTGTCATTTCTTTTACCACTTCTTGAGGAACTTGGCAGACACAAAAATCGATCCATGTTCGCTGCAGGGTGGCTAAAAATAGCCTGTGACTCGCTCCGTCTCAATTTAGTCAAGCTGGCGTCAAACAGCGCTGTTACTTCCGCCCGCTCGCTACAAAATAAAACTTCCGCATTTCAAAATAAAACAGCAAAAAAAAAAAAACGTGAATAATTTCGCATACCCCCTGGACATGCGCCACGTCCCCCTAGGGGTCCACGGACCCCAGTTTGAGAACCGTGGCCATATAGCATGTGTTCTAGCACACATTATAGAACACGTGCTATAATAAAAACAAGGCGTGGCCATGTGAACACTTTGTCTAACCATAACAACCATTATTAGCTGTGATGACAGAACTATGGCGGCCATCTTGCAGTGGTGTTTCCTTCAGTCCACACAGTTCATTTATTATCTGTTAGTTTTTATAGATTTAAGTAGTTTTTTTTTACATTCTGTGTTCTGTAAAGTGTACAATAACTGTAAAAAAAACACTACATAAATATAATATGTTGTTGTTGTTCAGTGTTGAACATATTTACACTTAATATTTCTACATGACAATGTGGGGACGTCATGTACAGACGTTTAAAACATTAACCAGATGGTGTTTAAAGAGTTCACCCATTCATTCACTCTAACAATATCAGAGTGATGGTCAATCTGAAGATATGAAGGGGACAGTAGTATTCAGATACTTTCTCTGCAGTATTCAGATACTTTGTTAGTAGTATTCAGATACTTTCTCAGCAGTATTAAGATACTCTGTTAGTAGTATTCAGATACTTTCTCAGCAGTATTAAGATACTTTCTCAGTAGTATTCAGATACTTTGTTAGCAGTATTCAGATACTTTCTCAGCAGTATTAAGATACTTTCTCAGTAGTATTCAGATACTTTGTTAGTAGTATTCAGATACTTTCTCAGCAGTATTAAGATACTTTCTCAGTAGTATTCAGATACTTTGTTAGCAGTATTCAGATACTTTCTCAGCAGTATTAAGATACTTTCTCAGTAGTATTCAGATACTTTGTTAGTAGTATTCAGATACTTTCTCAGCAGTATTAAGATACTTTCTCAGTAGTATTCAGATACTTTGTTAGTAGTATTCAGATACTTTCTCAGCAGTATTAAGATACTTTCTCAGTAGTATTCAGATACTTTGTTAGTAGTATTCAGATACTTTCTCAGCAGTATTCAGATACTTTCTCAGCAGTATTCAGATACTTTCTCAGCAGTATTCAGATACTTTCTCAGCAGTATTCAGATACTTTCTCAGCAGTATTCAGATACTTTCTCAGCAGTATTCAGATACTTTCTCAGCAGTATTCAGATACTTTCTCAGCAGTATTCAGATACTTTGTTAGCAGTATTCAGATACTTTCTCAGCAGTATTCAGATACTTTCTCAGCAGTATTCAGATACTAAACACATGTTTAGTCCAGTTCCTCTGACATGGACTAAACATTTCTGGAAGAACAAGGACCAACAGGGTCTGATTTATTAAATACAAATTATATCATTATTTATCTGATAATTTTGACTTTTTAGCTCATGATTTTAACTTCACTTAATGTACCTTATAGTCCAGTGTACCTTATAGTCCAGTGTACCTTATAGTCCAGTATACCTTATAGTCCAGTGTACCTTATAATCCAGTGTACCTTATAGTCCAGTGTACCTTATAGTCCAGTATACCTTATAGTCCAGTATACCTTATAGTCCAGTGTACCTTATAATCCAGTGTACCTTATAGTCCAGTGTACCTTATAGTCCAGTATACCTTATAGTCCAGTGTACCTTATAATCCAGTGTACCTTATAGTCCAGTATACCTTATAGTCCAGTGTACCTTATAATCCAGTGTACCTTATAGTCCAGTATACCTTATAGTCCAGTGTACCTTATAATCCAGTGTACCTTATAGTCCAGTGTACCTTATAGTCCAGTATACCTTATAGTCCAGTGTACCTTATAATCCAGTGTACCTTATAGTCCAGTGTACCTTATAGTCCAGTATACCTTATAGTCCAGTGTACCTTATAGTCCAGTGTACCTTATAGTCCAGTATACCTTATAGTCCAGTATACCTTATAGTCCGGTGTACCTTATAGTCCAGTATACCTTATAGTCCAGTGTACCTTATAGTCCAGTATACCTTATAGTCCGGTGTATCTTATAGTCC
>CM035784.1:31617955-31647955 GCA_020466265.1 Siphamia tubifer
TCCATGTATGGGTCTAGTGGTGCTTCATAGTCAGAGGAGGCGGGGCTAAAAGGTTGTCTTTGTGGACCACGGTGGGAACAAGGCCTGTTGAGTCTGCTGTGATCAAACCAGTCTGCTCTTTGACCTCTAATTTGACCCCTAATTTGACCCCTAATTTGACCCCTAATTTGACCTCTAATTTGACCTCTAATTTGACCCCTAATTTGACCTCTAATTTGACCTCTAATTTGACCCCTAATTTGACCTCTAATTTGACCCCTAATTTGACCTCTAATTTGACCCCTAATTTGACCTCTAATTTGACCCCTAATTTGACCTCTAATTTGACCCCTAATTTGACCCCTAATTTGACCTCTAATTTGACCTCTAATTTGACCTCTAATTTGACCCCCTGCACTTGCACCAAAACTCACCAAAATGTGTGGACACTTCAGAAGTTATAGTTTCATAAAAGTAAAGACATGTGTCTACAGCGCCCCCTAGAAAATCACCTACCAACACTGATGTGGATGAAATTTGACTCCCTAACCCTAGTGTTTATTTAACTAGTAATGGTTGAATTAACAGGTTAACTAGTTAGTGTTTGTAGTTTTGGTATAAAAGTGTCCATAGTTCATTCTGTCTTTGTCCTCACTCACACATACACAGGCAGGACACAGTCACATGTCTGGGATTAGGGTTCCAGACAGGGGGGGGGGGGGGGGTCTTAGTCTGTGCCTCGCCCCACCCACCACCAGGAGAAGACCAAGGCTGTGGCACTGCCCTAGCAGAGGAAGAGGAGGAGGAGGAAGAGGAGGAGGTGATGGTGAAGGAAAAGTGTGTGTGTTTGGGGGAGGAGGGGGGAGGGGCTAAAGATCTGCACCTGAAGCACCATTGTTCTGAGCATGTGCAGAAATACCACTTCCTGTCACCACTATTTCTAAACATTAGACCAGGGGTGTTCAATAGACCAGTGGTGTTCATTAGACCAGGGGTGTTCATTAGACCAGGGGTGTTCATTAGACCAGGGGTGTTCAATAGACCAGGGGTGTTCAATAGACCAGGGGTGTTCATTAGACCAGGGGTGTTCAATAGACCAGGGGTGTTCATTAGACCAGGGGTGTTCATTAGACCAGGGGTGTTCAATAGACCAGGGGTGTTCATTAGACCAGGGGTGTTCAATAGACCAGGGGTGTTCATTAGACCAGGGGTGTTCAATAGACCAGTGGTGTTCATTAGACCAGGGGTGTTCAATAGACCAGGGGTGTTCATTAGACCAGGGGTGTTCATTAGACCAGGGGTGTTCAATAGACCAGGGGTGTTCAATAGACCAGGGGTGTTCAATAGACCAGTGGTGTTCATTAGACCAGGGGTGTTCATTAGACCAGGGGTGTTCAATAGACCAGGGGTGTTCATTAGACCAGGGGTGTTCATTAGACCAGGGGTGTTCAATAGACCAGGGGTGTTCAATAGACCAGGGGTGTTCAATAGACCAGGGGTGTTCAATAGACCAGGGGTGTTCATTAGACCAGGGGTGTTCATTAGACCAGGGGTGTTCATTAGACCAGGGGTGTTCATTAGACCAGGGGTGTTCAATAGACCAGGGGTGTTCATTAGACCAGGGGTGTTCAATAGACCAGGGGTGTTCATTAGACCAGGGGTGTTCAATAGACCAGGGGTGTTCATTAGACCAGGGGTGTTCAATAGACCAGGGGTGTTCATTAGACCAGGGGTGTTCCATCCTGGTCCTGGAGCGACTGTCCTACATGTTTTAGATGGATCCTAACGGATAGTACAAACATGTACTCAAGTACTACTACTACTACTGTGAACAAATACTCTGGTAAAAGTACTACTAATGTGTACTGAAGTACTACTACTACTATTACTACTACTACTGTGAACAAATACTCTGGTAAAAGTACAAGTACTAATTCAACTCCTTTACTGACATGAAAGTACAAAAGTACAAAAGTACAAAAGTACAAAAGTACAAAAGTACAACTTCTCAACTGTAATAAAGTTAAAACAATTAAAACAGTATTTTTTGTTCTAAATGAAACAATATTTATTGAAGCAGAAAAATGATAAAAGTTTCAAAAGTGTGTAAAATTAAATGTTTAAAAGTGAGTTATTGTTTGTTCAGTTACTTCAGTGAACATGGACACAACATGTTAAAGAAGTTATTTTTATCTCAGGTGACATTTTCTCATCATTTTCATTTTGATTTCATCACAATTATACATGTTTTTTTTCATCTCACATTGACTTTTATCAGTTTATTTTGTAAAACCAAGCGTTGGGGTGATTTCTGAACTCTGTTATGTATCTAAAAACCTTTTATTTTGAAATATCAGTGACAGGAAGTAATATGTCAGTAAATGCTTCGAACAAACTCAGATGGGGTTTATGGTGCAGACAGAGGTGGGGGGTGGTGTTAGGGTGTTTGGTCAAGGCACAGTCACAGGAGGTGGAGGTGAGGGGGGGTGAGGGGGGGTGGGGGGGGGTGAGGGGGGGGGTGAGGGGGGGGGTCAGTGCTTTGGTTTGTTTTGCTGGAGTTTTTATTAATTTATTTTTTGATTTACCTTGGTGGTGAGGAGAGAGAGAGAGAGCAAGCTCCCAGTGTGGTGGTGGCGTCACACTAAAAGGCGTCCTCCCCCAGGGCTCACACTGCCACACCTGCGTGGGGGCCCATCCAGGGCGGGGCACGGCCACCTAATTCAGTTGAGATAGTTAGTGACATGTTGGACCGCTGTGCGCTGATGATGTTTGTGCTTTTTGCTTTGGCTTTTCTGCAGCAGATTATTACAGATTCTATCACACATGCAGGTTTAAGAGTGAACACAGAGACACACCAAGGAGGGGGGGGGGGGCCCAAAGGAGGTGGGGGGAACCAGACCAACACCCATAAGCCCCAGGAACTAGACTGCTCCACAGATCAAAATGACCAAACCATTCTATCTGTGTGTCTCTGCCCAGCTCTGCTTTAGTGGCTGACATGTGTTCCTACTTGTTTTCATTATTTTTACTGTTTTCATTAATTCACTTCACACCCTGATCATAAATAATTACATTCTTTATGTAACACAGTTTTTCAAAGTGTGGGTTAATGAACCTCCTCTAAAACAACCTAAAACAGCTGTGCCCCCCCCACCTTTAACTCAACTTTTTAACATTTATTTATTATATCTTAAGATGGTTTCTTTTCATATATATAAACATTTTAATATCTTTGTTTTTACCCTCCCTTTTAAAAATGTTATATATATAATTTTTTTAAATGTCTCTTAACATGTCTTAAGACCTTTGTGTTTTTTTTTTACATACATGTATGTGTTTTAACACATACTTTAACATTTGTGTGTTTTTACATCTGTGTATGCATTTGACATTTGTAATAGTAATAGATTACATTTCTATAGCACCTTTTAAGTTGACATTAGTGCTCCATTATCCACTCACTGTGCTGGTGCTAAACTACATATACATCCACAGTTACCCTGGGGCAGACAGACAGAAGCGTGGCAGCCATTTTGTGTGTGACCACCACCACACATTCCTACACTAGTGTGAGTGACACTGGAGACAAAGAGGGTGAAGTGTCTTTGCCCGAGGACATGAAGCACATATTTGTGAAGTTATGTTGTTTTAACAGTTTGTCTGTCTGTGTGTGTATCTGTCTGTCTGTGTGTGTATCTGTCTGTCTGTCTGTGTATCTGTCTGTCTGTGTGTGTATCTGTCTGTCTGTCTGTGTATCTGTCTGTCTGTGTGTGTATCTGTCTGTCTTTGTGTGTGTGTGTGTGTGTGTCTGTCTTTGTGTGTGTGTGTGTGTGTGTGTGTGTGTCTGTCTTTGTGTGTGTGTGTGTGTGTGTGTGTCTTTGTGTGTGTGTGTGTCTGTCTTTGTGTGTGTGTGTGTGTGTGTGTGTGTCTGTGTGTGTCTGTCTTTGTGTGTGTGTGTGTCTGTGTGTGTGTCTGTCTTTGTGTGTGTGTGTGTGTGTGTGTCTGTGTGTGTGTGTGTATGTCTTTGTGTGTGTTTGTGTGTGTGTGTGTGTGTGTGTGTGTGTGTGTGTCTGTGTGTGTGTGTCTGTGTGTGTGTGTGTGTGTGTCTGTGTGTGTGTCTGTGTGTGTGTGTCTGTGTGTGTGTGTGTCTGTGTGTGTGTGTGTGTGTGTCTGTGTGTGTGTGTGTCTGTGTGTGTGTGTGTGTGTCTGTGTGTGTGTGTCTGTGTGTGTGTGTGTGTCTGTGTGTGTGTGTGTGTGTCTGTGTGTGTGTGTGTGTGTGTGTGTGTGTGTGTGTGTCTGTGTGTCTGTCTTTGTGTGTGTGTGTGTGTGTGTGTGTGTGTCTGTGTGTGTGTGTGTGTGTTTGTCCACATTTCCTCTGTTTCTAACTCTAGCATTAATTATTTTTTCAGATGGTTGTTAAACTGTAGTAGTTTATGTGAAACAAACAGACTAACTCCACTCACTACTTCATATTAAATTATCATGTTTCGTTCACAGCACAGATCTGTCGTTTCCTCTACGTCTGGGAAACTGACAATGACACTTTAGTCATTAATGACTGATAATAATATTCATAATTCAGATTTTATATTTATGATGTTACTTTATAATTAAATATTTATTTCATTTGTAACCAGGATGTGAAGAGGATTCTAAACAGGACAGTAAAAATAAAACAGTAGGAAACCATGTTAGAGCCCACCTTTAAATGTTCTGTAAACAAATAAATAAATAAATCTATTTTATTTCCAGGATATTTATGTTTTTGTGTTCGGTGGACGTTTTAATTTTAGAGACTGGAGAGAGAAAGAGCATCAGGTCTGACTTACCCTGAAGCACAAGGAACAAAAACTGAGGCAGCATCCCCCCCCCCCCCCCCCCCCCGCAGGGTGACGATTATCCACCCCCCCACATGGGTGCGCTGGTCATTTTACAACAGAGAGTGGAGAAGAACATAAAGCAAAAAGAAGAACAAGTGGGAAAATATAAGCCTTTAGTTTTTTTTAAACCATTTTAGTCAGCCCAACATTCTTTATTATAATAATAAGGTTTATAGTTTTACATGTTCTCAGTAAAAAGCATGCCGATTTGTTACGCTTCTGGTTTGACTTTTTCCCTAAAAAAAAAAGAAGGCAAAATTAAAACTTCTCTAATAAAAAATACGGTTCTTAAAACATGGCAAACAAGATATTATCGCAAAAAAACACAGATTTTTTTCTTTTTTCTACAAAGGATGCATGTGTTTGTATATACACGACACAAAGATTACACTGTGAGATGCAAAAAAAGTCACTGAACCACTAAAAACCACAGGGGGGGGGGGGGGTGAAGGGGGGGGGGGGGCATTAGAGGGGATGACTGTGTGCGCAGCAGACCACCATCAAATCATCTTTGCAAAAAAAAACATTTCATAAAATTCTCTTGATTACATTTAATTTAGGATACATCGTTAGCAGGGCCGTTCCTAGACTCACAGGGGCCCAAAACAAGATGGTGTTTGGGGGGGAGGGGGGTCCTCATTTGTCAAACTGTAATAAACAATTCCTTAAACCCTCGATATGTTCAAATAAAACGTCATTTACACACGGACAATTCACAGTGAAACCAACTAAATATTTTTATAGGAAGTGCCTTTCGTTTCCACGGCAACTGGGCAGTGAGGGTCTGAAAACAACAATCTGAAGACCCCCTTCTACAGTGTGAAGAAGTTTGGAAGACGAGCTAGGGTCGTGTCTCTGTCTAAACGGCAAAAAAAATAAATAAATAAATAAAAAAGGCAAATAAATGAATACAAATATTGTATTTATTAAACATAATATATATCTGACTTCAACAGATGTGACAGTTTGATATAAGTTCATTCAGAAGGAAAATCAACAGAGGAATCTGATGTTATATAATTATGACTTATCTTATTTAGACTTTTATCATCATGTTTTATCTCAGAATTTGAACTTTTTATTTAATGTAACTTCATCTCAGTCGTATCTTTTTCCCTAAAGTTAATTATTAATCTAATTTAATGTCCTAATTTTTCCAAGTGTGACCTGATCAAACACATCAACTAAACTAATTCACTTTTAAACTATTTATTTTTGGATACTTTTGAAACTTTTTTTTTTCCTGATTAAATAAGTATTTCGTTCATGGCAAAAAAAAAAAAAAAAATCAAATCAGTTGAATTTTTTAACTTTTTCTTCAGTAAAGAAGTTGAATCAGTAGCTGTACACAGTAGCTGTACTTGTACTGCAGTACAGTATATATATGAGTATAGTTGTATTTAAGTCTGTAGTAACTGGTTAAATCATAACATGAACATTTATCATCTGAGTTTAAAACCTTCACATTTTTAAATAATAAACACATTTACTGTCACATGCTGTTGTTCAGGATGTTTTTATTTAGTATTTTTTCATTAACTAGGATCAGTTGGTTCTGTTAAAAGTCCACTGACATGTTCATTTATTAACACGACTGATTCCCCAGCTCGTCCCTAGATGGAAAATTATCCAAAAGAAGAATAAAAGAATAAAACAAGAATAAAACAAGAATAAAAGAAGAATAAAATAAGACTAAAAGAATAAAAGTCCAGACTGGAGCCAAACGCTGTTGGTCACCGTGGTTCTTCCACCTTATTTAATGAACTAACCTTTGAGCAGAGTTCAGTAAAACACTGGTGTTTTTTAAATGGACCAACAGCACCACCTGCTGCTGTGGAGGACAAAGGAAAAACTCCATGGAATGTACTAGAACACTGTTCTGAAAAGTTCTGGTAAGAAATTAATGGAGGACTAAAAGTTCAAAAATTAAATCATTAATTAAAATTGGAAATTAAATATATAACTAAATGTTACTAAATGTGCCATTAGTTTATTAAATTACCAATTCACTTGAGGTAAAAGAAAATTTAAATAAATAAAAAAAAACATTATTTCCTGGTCCTTGTGTTGCAGTGGAACATGAATTTATTTTAATCCATAAAAGTTAGTGGGCGGGGCTAAAGTGAATCTAGTCCATTCCAGTCCAGTGGGAGTGTCTGAGCCAGAGTCCAGATTTTTTAGCAGATTTTTATCTCATAATTAACATTTTTATTTCACAATTTAAATTTTTGTCTCACACTTTAGATTTTTTTTATCTCATAGTTTAAGATGAGATAAAAACTAAAAAAAATGTGATATACAATCTGATAAAAATCTAGACTCCAGTTCCGACACTCCCACTGGACTGGACTGGACTAGATTCACTTTAGCCCCGCCCACTGACTTTGATGGATGAGTTTGACAGATTAAATAAATTCATGACCTACTGTGACACAAGGACCAGGAAATAATTAGTTAAATAATATATGTTTTTCCTCAAATCAATTGATATTTTAATGAGTTAATGACACATGTATCTATTTAATTATTTAATGATGTATTTATTTATTCATTTTTAGTCCATTAAAAACAGGCTCCATTAAGGGGCTAAAAAAATAAAATCTTGTTTCAATTCAGTAAAACCCACCTATCAGGTTTTTTTTTTTTTTTTTTTTGCAAAGACGATTGAAAGCTGTTCTGGTAAAGGAGGACAGTTGGTGAAGGGGGGGGTGGGGGTGAGGGGGTGGGGCTAAAAGACACTGCCATCTCTCACCTCATTGGTGCTATCACTGTTGTTCCTGCTTTAAACCAGCGCAGAATTCTGAACCCACGGTGGCTCAGTTTGTGACTTTTTAAAACCTTTTATAGTTGAAATAAATATGATAAAGTGAAACCATGTTAACCCCGCCCCATTGACAAGATTAAAAAGTTAAAAAAAAGCACTTAAAAATGGGAGAAACCCTCCACTTAATGCACTTCACTCAAAGCTTATAGGCACATAGTTGAACTAATAATCACACACAGTTCCTTTTGTAAACAGCTCATACAGTAGTCACACATGGATGTAGTTTTAAAACCATGGTACGTCATTATTATTATTGACTTAAAAAACAAAACATGTTATGTGGGAGGGGGGGGGGGGCCTCTGGAAATGTTAGGAGGACTGAACACAGAATATCTACAACAGTCACACCCACCCCTTCATGAGGAGCAGGAAACAGTCACTACCTGATCTGTACCAGATAGTACTTCCTGTTCCTAATGTGTACTTCCTGTTCCTAATGTGTACTTCCTGTTCCTAATGTGTACTTCCTGTTCCTAATGTGTACTTCCTGTTCCTAATGTGTACTTCCTGTTCCTAATGTGTCCACACAAAATGCACTTCTAGTAATCTTTGTTCTTTCTAATGATGAAATACAAGTTCCTTCATATTAACAGATTTTCCAGACTATAAGGTTCACTTAAAAGGCTTTAATTTTCTACAAAAAAAACACATTGTGTCCTTAGGCCAAACAAAATAATATATGTGGTTCCCATCACATGGAAAAATTGGGTAGGTAGGTGGGTCATCCATATTTTATTTTATTTACAATTTTATATACCCGTCTTCTAAAAAGAAGCTCCAAAAATTCAGATTTAATATCAGTTATTTTTTCCAGCAGTTAGAAAATCAACACATTGCCTCAGATTTTCCATGTACATGTACATGTATATTTACAGAATGTTTTAAGAGAGCATAAATGAATTTTAGATGATTGAAATACAATAAAATCTGATTTGACATCAACATTTTGTCTTTTATTGATTTTTTTTTCAACAAAAATACAGTTTAACTACAAATGTAAATTCTATCCACATGTAAATATTATTTTAATGAAATAAAGGCCCCAATATTGAAGGCTTTAGTGGACATATACAGCTATCTATTTACTGTTCAACTTATTTCCTCTTACCATACTGCTGTTTTGTTACTGGCTTCTTCACATTCCTCACAATCTTGACAGAGCGGGAGTACAGTTTTAAATTTATTTTTTAGCTCTGGAAGAGGATTTGTATTTGGTTCCCCACACCAGGAACACAAGTCTGTGTGACCAAGAGATGCTCCATAAAGATATGAAACCATCTTCCCAATGAATAAACAAACGCTGGTGTTTTTGAAACAAACCAAGTGTGAAGTGAGTGGGAAATTAACAGACCATGTACCAAAGATTCATCAAGAGGCCAACAGCCAATCAAAACTGGCGCAGCAATCACATGCATTGAGGGTTGTTTTGATGGACATGGACACCATGTATATGGTCGTCGTTTGTCACTAGTCATAAATCACGGTGGTCAGACAGGTGACAGATGTTGGTAAACATGAATACGGACTAAATACGGAGAAATAAATTCTCTCATCATCAGTCATTGGGAATTTCGAAGATAAGAGTCGGCAGTCGACCGCTTCATTATATTTAATTTATTTTGACAAACTGATAAAATGTTTACATAGTCGGCATTTTCGTCGTAAAAAAATTGGGTCGGTCGGGTGACCGGAACCAAACGTATTATTTTGTTTGGCCTTATATATGGATTAATGCTGGGTGTGTTTAGTGACTGCGAACTTACAATTTTTATCTAATGCTTTTACTCTTTTGTCATAATTTTGGCTTTTTATCTAATGATTTGGACTTCACTAGATGTGCCTTATAGTCCAGTGCACCTTATATTGTGGAAAATACTGTAATTACAAAAACTCAAGACTTCTAAAGTCAATGTGTACTGACAGGCCTAAGTCTTGTTGTATTTTAAAATCACTTAAATTTCCTTGTACCTTTTTCTTCATATTGAATTGTCAGTGCACACATCTGGCTACTGTTGGTTATAGATTTAAGGCCCCGTCCCATTTGTCCCCCTTAAAACTTCCACTTGGTTTTAAGTGCCCCATAAAAGTAAATTCCACTCATCAAGGGGAAATAATTCCCCCTGAAAATGGGACACCACTCGCCAAGTGAACGTAACAAACGTGCTCACGTCACACGCTGACAAGTCTACCCCGCCAAATATGAAACCACCCCTCCGCGAGACTGACATCAGCTGACTACTATTTACACGGAGGACAAATGTCGGTCCCAGCTGTGTTACCTGTTGTGTTGGTTCTGTTTATTTACCTTCGGGATGCGCAGAGAAGAAATGCGGCAAACAGAAGACGCATTCGCCGTCTACTTTGCCTTTCAGTCTTGTCTCAGGTATGTTGATTTATTTAAATATTTTCATGTATTTTTTCTTCAATAGTTGGCGATTTATAACATTAACGTTAGCATTAGCGCTAGCTTGACAAGGTAACATTACCGGTCATAGCCTCTGTGTGGTAAACTCACTGTCGGCTCGCTGAGCTCGCAGTGCATCATGGGTAATTTCATCTTCCACTCAAAACGAAGTTCGCAACCAACCTCACTATATTTTGAGGGTTGGTTTTAAGGGCAAAATCGCACTCCCACTTGTTCCCCTAGGTAATGGGACACCCTACCCCTACACATGAACGCACAAAATCTAGGGTTAGGGGAAATTTTAGGGTTAGGGGGAGAAATGGGACAGGGCCTTACTATATGTATTTGACAAAACAAAAAACAGCTATTTTATTTAATAACTACAAAACCCAAAGGTAACATTCATAGACTATATATATATATATATATATATATATATATATATATATATAGTTAAATGTACAGATCAGGTAGTGTCATTAGTGACTGGATCAAAGTGCAGAATAGAATAGAATCATAGTGTCAGAGGTAGGCAGCTGTAGTAAAGAGACTGAGAGCTGAAGCAGTGTCTTTCAGCGTCGTAATAAAAACTACAGGTGGAGGAGGAGGTGGGGGGGGAGGGGCTTTGGAAAAAAGGGTAAAGGAGCAATCCAAACATACATTACAGTACGTTTAACGTGTGCTTTATGGTGGGGTTTTTTCAGTCCTTATCTGCTGCATTTGTGCACTGTAAGGTCAATGAGCTGGCACATCCAATACTCTCTCATTCACACATTCATATTAAAACATTCATTACAGAGAAACAACCCCACACACACACTTCGGTTCTGTTGGACGCCGCGCAATGCAACTGAGTCTGTAATAATAACAACAACAACAAAAAAAGACTCCCATCTAAAAAAAAACATTAGAAAAATTTAGTGTATTTTCTGGACTATAAACAGATCCTTGTGAACCATGAGGTTTGTATAAAGGTGCAGCTGTTGTCATTTAACGCTCTAACTGGAATTACAATCACAACTACTGAGAACAATTAATGCACAGAAGAATACCTACTGTTCCTGATGATCAGCTGTTCACTTTAAATGATCAGCTGTTCACTTTAAATGATCAGCTGTTCACTTTAAATGATCAGCTGTTCACTTTAAATGATCAGCTGTTCACTTTAAACGATCAGCTGTTCACTTTAAATGATCAGCTGTTCGCTTTAAACGATCAGCTGTTCACTTTAAATGATCAGCCGTTCACTTTAAATGATCAGCTGTTCACTTTAAACGATCAGCTGTTCACTTTAAACGATCAGCCGTTCACTTTAAACGATCAGCTGTTCACTTTAAACGATCAGCTGTTCACTTTAAACGATCAGCCGTTCACTTTAAACGATCAGCCGTTCACTTTAAACGATCAGCTGTTCACCTTAAATGATCAGCTGTTCACTTTAAACGATCAGCTGTTCACTTTAAATGATCAGCCCTTCATCATCATCAGATGTGATGAAGGTTCTGAGGTTGTCCAACTGAAGACGACGTCATGGGTTTTAGCCAAGATAATTATGTGATTTAAAACACTGGACACATGAAGATAAATACAGTAAATACTGGTTTATTAGTCCTTCGCCGTGGACCAGGTCCAGTGTAAGACCTATTGAGACCACTGTGATCACAAGACGCATCCCTTTGACCCCCTGAACATGCGCCAAAACTCAACAAATTTTGCACACACTTCAGAAGTGTGAAAAATTGAGAGTATTTATAGTTTTGTAAAAGTGTCTACAGCGCCCCCTTAATAGTCCAATATATTATATTAGATCATACCATAGTGAAGTTAGAGCTATGAAAATCGGTACACATGTTCTTCATATGATGACGAACAAAAAAAACCCTTATAATGGCCACACCCATTAACCAACAGGAAGTCCGTCATCTTGCATTGTCCTGGTTTTCACCGCCTTCATATTTTAACAAACTCCTCCTAGGCCGTTGGCCCAATTAACTCAAAATCAGTGAACATGACCTAGACAAGTGGGACATCAAAAGTTGTCCATATTTTTGACAAACGTTGCATTGTTTTTGTGCTACAACAATGCAAATTTTGACAAGTTTTCAGGCAATATTACCACGACAAATATTGCCTCAGCTTGGACATACGAACACTGATTTCATCTCTCACTGCTACACCCGCTTATCAATAGAAACTGTGATTTTCCTCTTATAGCAGGGGTGTCAAACTCATTTTAGTTCAGGGGCCACATTCACCTAAATTTGATGTGAATGTGTGAATTAGTAACATAATAACGCATAAATAATGTCAACTCCAAATATTTCTCTATATTTTAGAGTGAAAAAGAGTCAAATTAAAAAATGAAAATGCTTACGTTGATGAAGTATTTGTTCAATCAATGCCAATAACATGAAACAATGAGCCTAATTTTAACAATATTATGCTTCCATTTATCATTTCCACATGTTCATTATAAGTTGTACATACAAAAAGACAAAATATTTCATATCAGGCCGATTATTGTTAAAATTGCACTGCCGTCTCTTCATACTTGTTCAAGATTCACATATTTTGTCAAATTATACTTTGTTTTACTGTAAATATGTGAAAATATTTACACTTACAAAGATAAAAAATTGTAGTTGTGAATATTTATAGTATTTATAGATTATTATGATTATATTTTACTGGTTGCACCCACTTCAGATTGATTTGGTTTGAATGTGGAACCTCACATAAAATGATTATTAACATATTCATGTCTATTTTCACATTTCACCAATTCATCCAAAGGGCCAGACTGGACCCTTTGACGGGCCAGATTTGGCCCCCGGGCCTTATTTTTGACACCTGTGCTCTATAGTGACACTTACAAATTCACCTTTGCTAAAATAGCTGGAGTTCAGACATAAACACTGATTTGGCTCAAATTTGTCACTTGTCATTCTCACAGTTCTACACTTATTCAGCACACACTCTATAGCACCCTCTACATATTTATACAAAAGTGTGCGTTTCTCGCTGTATATCTTCATCTCGCCCACAGTACAATGTCGTCTCGGTGTCATTGGCGGTCACGAGGGACGGCGAAGGCCTTTGAGACCACTTGCACTTTTAATTTTTCTCTTGGGTATGTTCCGTTTTAATCAGTAAAGTTGTTGCTGTGTTAAAAGTCACTGTTCAGGTACATACATGGAACTATATTTACAGTTTAAAATCCTTCTGTACATGCAGTAAATATAGGATTTTTCAACATATACATCTGTGGCTTATAACCCAGTGCGGCTTGTATATATTTTTTTATTAAAGTTTTTAAAATACAGGGGATGCAGCTTATATACAGGTACGGCTTATATTCCAGAAAGTACGGTAATAACCATCACATAAGGCAAAAAAAGGTTTGAAATTAGCTGCCCTAAACTGATCCTCTAGGCCCCCACCAATCTGTTTGCTCGAACATTTCGGGCCGTAGAAAATCACAATTGGATCGCAAGAAATAAAGGCATGTGAAACGACTGAGCGGGTCAGTCCGATACTGGCACAAGTGTGAGACTGGCACGATCAAAGAAAAACTGAAAAGCACACAAAGAATGCCCATAAAACAGATAAGAGCCCCTCCCCTAAAATCCCCCTCCTACGACGGTTGCACTGAGTAGACGCCAATAGAACCGAGGCGAGTGGATCACATCCCTCGTAAAGCAGGTTATTCACCCGGGGAAACCCACCCCCACCCACAGTTAACGCACATTCATATACACACATACAGCTGCTGTAAGGTGGTCAAGTTTGGGTGGAGGAGCAGATGGGGTCAAAGGACAAGGATGTGGGGGTGGGAAAGAAGGGAGAGGTGGGGCGGGTAGAGATTTGTGTGCGACTATCGGAAAGGGGGCTCAGGCGTGTGAAGGGAGAGTTCGGGGCGGCGGAGGATGGCCTCCTTGCGCGTGGGCGGCGGCAACGGCGGCTCATACACCCTGGGTGCGGCCATGGCGGCTGCCACTGCCGCAGCGGTGGGGACCACTGGCCTGAGAGCGTCCAGCGTTGCCACAGGCTGACCTGGCATCGTGGGGACAGCGGGTACAGCTTGGACTCCCGGCATGCCAGGGAGGGCTGTCACTGCGTTGGGCGGCGGGTAGGCATACTGGAACTGAGGGTACTGCTGCAGCTGCTGGTAGTACTCTGCATAGTACCTGAGGACAGAGGGGAAAGTAAGACCAGGGTTCATACACACTTTAAACAATAATTTTCCATCACTTTTCGGAAAATTTCTAGTCAAAAATTATGAGATTAAAAGTCACATTTATTAGATACAAAGTTTCAAGTGTGAGATAAAGTCAAAAACGTTTTCAAATGCCAGTAGATGTCAGATGGTCGTCACGGTGACCGTGGTGGTTCATATGGCCGGCCTGAGTCCGGGTTTACTGGACCTGAATGCGTCCCGGGACTGTAAACCTCAGCACTCAGGCCTCTTTGATTATCTCCAGCTGATTTTATTTCATCAGTGTTTTTCTCTCTTTTACTGCCCAACCTTTTTCCTTCTCCTCCGCTCACATCACAGGGTTCTCACCAGGAATTTTGTACAACGTAACAGTACCCAGGACATCCCGACACTAGGCCCACGCGCAATAGCCTTCATTAAATGTGGCGAGGGGCCGGCCCATGAGCGTCACGCAGATGCTCCAAATGCAGGTAATTACTTACCTACCTTACATGGCAGAAACAACCCAGACATGCTAACTGTAACCCAGAGATTTTAGATGGGAACAGATCTATCGACAGGAAAGGACAGCTAAGGTGGGGAGACATAAATGTAGCTAGATATAGCCTAGCAGTGCTATCTCTATTCATTCCATGTATGGGTTTAGTGGTGTTTCATAGTCAGGTGAGGCGGGGCTAAAAGGTTGTCTTTCACATCCCTCTAAAATACACAAAAATATTAGGGCTGAGACAATATGCTTTTATGCCAATCCAATTCTTTTACGATTTTTTGGTGCCGATTCAGTTTAAATTGTGATTCTTCGATATTCCTGATTTTTCGCTTGTCTTATTAACCCCAGACCAGGTGAAAAAGCTGAATGATGATGCCTACAGATCATATCAGGAATCATATTTCCAAAAAAAATGCAGATCATATGTGAGTCAGTTCAGATTTATTCAGCAGTAATATATTTGAACCAGACTTTGGGAAGTAAACTGCTACATTTATCTGCACACAACACAAATAGGAGTCTTTAAATGAACATACAGTGGTACCTCTACTTACGAAATTAATTCATTCCAGAAGTGTTTTCGTGACATGAATTTTTCGTAAATAGTCACATTTTACATATAAAATGCCTAATTCGTTCCAAGGCCCCCAATACTACCCCTCAAACCCTTAAAAAATTATAAATATTTACCGATTTTGTACAAAATGTGTTAAAAGAAAATGTACATTTATATTTTAGCCCATCCAGGCTAACAGCAGCTGTTGCTAGTGTACATACATATCCTGTACCCCCGGGTTTTACCTGGGAGAGCATGGCTTTTGTCGGACTTGAATATTGTTAGCCCCTTCCAGGCTAATGTGGGTGTGTGGGACAGAAGAGTTGATCCAGGTCTGGGTGAGGATGAGGATGCATCAGTCTGGTGGATCATGTTTGTGTTTAAATCTTCAGGTAGTCCACTTTGTTTTCCACTGAGTGTACGTTGGCGAGCAGGACTGATGGAAGGACGGTCTGAACGGGTTAGCTCTTAGCTTAGCTGGAAATCCACCGCCACAGACGCACTTCTACTTCCTCTGGCTCCGCCTCCCATGCCTCTGGAGGCGGAGCCTCTGTTGGGGGAGACTCCGCTGTAGGACGCTGGATCTGAGCAGCATAGCAGACCCAGGTTCTGTAGGACGGTCCACGTCTCCGGGCTTGAGGAGTCCAAGTTTGGACCAGTTGTGTTTAAGCTGATGATAGTGTGTGGGTCATATACTCTTCTGCACCGTTGGACTCAACTGTTGATACTAACAGCGCTGGTCTAGGTGGAGAAATGAACGTTAAAGTGTGTGTGTTACCATGGAGACACAGCAGCCGTAAACAAACAGGGCGACACCATCGACCTGTTTACTGTCATTTTATAAAACGTACTGTAATAAAGTTTAAATGAACACACTGGGAAAAACTGAGGAAACAACAGGAACTAGTAGTAATGTACATACGGTATTGTATTGATGTCTCTGAAGTTTCAGTTTCCTATTGTAAATAGAATTTTCTTTCGTATTCAGAGACGAAAAATTGAGGTAAATGTTTTTTGTAGCTTGGATTTTTTGTTAGCTGGGTCTTTCGTAAATAGAGGTACGACGGTACTTGATAATAAAGTGATCTTTAAAGTGAACATGTCCAGCTCTGCTCTTCCTTCTGTTACAAACACCACACACTTTAACTCATGTTGATTGTTTATATTTATTCAGGAACAACTCATTTTCTCTCAGTTGTCAGATATCCCACGCTGTTGAACGCACCACAGATGTTACGACGGTCCTGAACGCACCACCCCCGTATTTAGAATTAGCCTGTGTTGTTGCTAACATCACCATGTCACCCTCTGTTTCCAACTCTAGTTCATATCCTCCTGTTTTATTACTGTGTGTAAATGACACAAGGTCACATTAATAACACTTGAATAAATATTATCATAGTGTTTATCTGTGCAGAAGTTAATGCTGTTTAACACTGGTGTGTTGGTGAAGCTAATAGCATAATAAGCTAGCTGTCATCTGTGTGCCTTCACTGAGGTCATTTCTGTGTATTCTATGACACATATTATAACTGACTGACTCATACAGTCCACTACGCTCTTTACAAGACCTCATTTTTACACCTTAAAATTAATCATTTAAATTTGGGGAAAAAATAGATTTTTGAACAAAAAACAAACACACATGGCATTGTCTGTCAAAACTCTTTCACAGCGACAACTGCCCCAATAAAGACATTTTCTCACATAAATATGGAAATATTACGCAAGTAAATGTGTTCAAAACACAATCCCACAACTGGAAAGGCAGTATAGCAACCCTAATATTTTAAACTGACAGACTAACAGCCAATTACTTATTACGATGAAATGTCCTGGTGAGAACCTTGCATCATGTGGAAGAGAGGGGCGGAGTCATCTGTGAATCATTTGCATGACAAAGTACGAGGCACGAAAACTGAGCCTTTTGAAAGGGGTTGTCTGTCACATGCACTGTAGCACTTTGAGATCTGCTTCAGATGAAAAGTGCACTACAAATAAAATGTATTATTATTATTATTATTATTATTATTATTACATGCTTTGGTCTAAATACCACAATGTTGTAAGACATACAGCACCGGAGAACCAAGACACAGGGGAACTGAGACACCAAGGAACTGAGCCACCGGGGAACCAAGACACCGGGGAACCGAGACACAAGGGAACCGAGACACCGGGGAACCGAGACACCGGGGAACTGAGACACCGGAGAACCGAGACACCGGGGAACCGAGACACCGGGGAACTGAAACACCGGGGAATCGAGACACTGGGGAACCGAGACACCGGGGAACCGAGAACCGAGACACCGGGGAACCGAGACACCGGGGAACCGAGACACAGGGGAACCGAGACACAGGGGAACAGAGACACCGGGGAACTGTGTTCACTTGTGAAAAATGGACATAATGTGTGTCTTTTAATAGTGGGGTAAAGCAGGAAACCAACCTGGTACAGTCTAAACCAATGGTGCTCAGTCCTAGTCCTCTCGAGCTACTATCCTGCAGATTTTAGATGTTTCCCTTTTCCAACACGCTTGACTCAAATGATAAACCTCTCATCACCCTCTGCAGAAAACTGATGTTGCAGAGGGATACATCTAAAACCGGCAGGATAGTAGCTCTGAAGGACCAGGACTGAGCACCCCTGCTTTATACTACAGCTGATTGTCAGCAGATACGGTGAAATGCAGTGAAACAACACAATAGTGAAAGTATTTTAGAACAGGTGTACCTGGCCATAGGATCCTCTGCAGCCTCCACTGCCTCTTCAGCGGCTCGGCCTGCTGGGGTGGGGAGCAGGGGTCGGCGGGACTTGGCTCGCTGGTACATAAACGGTTTCATCACAGGGTCTGGCAGCAGGGGCGCCGTCCTCCGCAGCGGACTGCGGTCTCTCTCAGATTTCACGACAGCTACGGCGGCGGCAGCGGCAGCTACGGTCTGCTGCTCGGCCACGACCTGCTGACCTTGGGCGAAGTAATGAGCCTGCCTGGCTGCTTCAAAGATGGCGGTGGCGGGGTCAGCCGCTCCCATGGCGCTGATGTGAGCATATGCTGGTGTGGCAGCTCCGTAAATGGCTGGAGCTACAGTATAGGCGGGGTTAACTGCAGCCGCCGCCGTTTGCATTTCTAATCCAGGAGCTGCAGCCAGGTACATGGGTGAGTTGGCCACACTGGGCGTGTAAACTGGTGTGGTGTAGGCTGCAGCGGCAGCGGCAGCAGCAGCAGCAGCTGCAGCTGCTGGTGTAGCGGCCACTTGGCCATAAATGTTAGGAGTCATGGAGCCGTATACTTGCGTGGCACCTGATGTCAGCGCTGCCTGGTTGGCAACAGTTCCATAAAGCTGACTAGCAACGTTGGCACCATAGACCTGGCTCGCCAGCGCTCCATACACGGCTGGATTGACAGGGTTTCCGTCAGTACGTGTTCCTGTGGTGATGCCAGTTAGAGCTGCATACGTAGGGTCAAATGTAGAAGTGTTGTAGACTGAATTGTGCACACTCTGTTGGACCTGCAGAGGTAGACCGGCGGCAGCTGCGGCGGCTGCAGCCAGAACCGCAGCCTGGCTTTGGTACTGTTCCAGGGAAGGTTTCCCAACGGGGCATTCGCCAGCGTAGTGTCCTTGCTTCCCACAGTTCACACATGGAATTTTTCCTGTAGGAGCCTGCTTACTGGGCTGAACTTTGGACAACTCTACGGACAGAGGGCGACCTTTAAACGACGTTCCATGAAGAGCTTCGATGGCCTGCAGCGCATCTTCTTTGTTTTCCATGTGGACGAAGGCGTAGCCTGCAGAGGAGGAATGCCTGACTGTCATTGAACACAGAGACAACCATCTTACTTTTTACCTTTGGCATCAAGTTCACATTTAACAACAACTTTTAACATCACACTGTGGTTAAAACTGCACTGAAACAATGTGAGCAGATTATCACTTTTTATTATAAAGTATGTTCTTCACACATTAAATGTGTTAAATCTTACATGCTTTAATCAGATGAATTATTAAACTAATGAATTCAATGTTGGTTAGTTCATGTTTTTAATATATATGATGGTTTGTTCTTCCACATATATGGTGGTTTATGTACATGTATACAATAGATTAGTAAATATTCCACTAGAAACAACCTGGAAAGTCAATGGATCCTAATGTACAGACAGTGTTTGGAAGTAGATCTGGTAGATCTGGTCAAAATAAAACCTGTTCTACTGTTGATTGTATAGTGTCACATTTTGAGGCCAGACTAATAAAACCCATTAAAGTGTCCTCTTACCCCTTACACTCCTGTGTCCTGTATCTGAACATTACACACTCAAACAAACCCAACTATAGAAACATCTATTTAAGTCAAAATAACACATCCATATCTGGCCTTTTGGGCACATCTGGACTATAAGGTGCACTTAAAACACTTAAACTTTCTCCAAAAATGACAGAGCACCTTATATAAGGATTAATTCTGGTTGTGTTTAGACTTTTTATCTGATAATTTAGACTTATCTCACGATTTTGACTTTTTATCTCATACATTTGATTTCACATAACGTGCCTTATAGTCCAGTGTGCCTTATATATGGAAAAAAACATTCTTTGTTAGTACAATTTATAATCCAGTGCGCCAGTGCAGAAAATAAGGTATTGGCCTCGGCTCACCTTTTACTTTATCACACTCTAGAACTTTCCCAAAAGTCTGGAACAGTTGCTGGAGGTCTTCGGTGGTGCACATGCCACTCAGATTACCCACAAACACCTTGGTGGAGTGCAACGGCCGTCCCCTCGACTCCTCCACCACCAGATTCCGTCCACGAAACTCTCGTCCATTCAGTTCCCGGATTGCACGCTCGGCGGCGCCTTCACCCTGCAGGTGAACGAAGGCGAACTGTCGGAGCACGCTGCAGCTCACCACCTGGCCATAAGGTTCAAAGATGGCCGACAGCTCCTCCTGGCTGGTGTCCAACGCCAGATTACCTACAAAGAGCTTCACTGTGTGGCTCTTGTCCATGGCGCTGTGGAGAAGCACGAAAGAGGGTTAGGGTTAGACACAAGTACTGCAGTACAAGTAGAAAAACACAAGAGAGGTGAATTGGTCTGGAGGGAATTTAGGAAAATTGAGCATTTCTGGACAAGTTTATGATTTTTGGACTGGTGTTAGGTATGGGTCTAAGGTTTCCAAAAATTACCGGACAAAAGTTGACAGCGACCCCGAGCGGGCGGTATCCGAAAAGTAAAAAATGTCCGCCGTTGAAAATCCCTTTTTTTTTTTTTTTTTTTTGCAAAAAACGATTGTCTTAACAACCCTTTTATTATGACAAATGAGAAAAGCTGCACTATACAACAATTTGACACTAAAGTAAGGTGGGTTAGAACCTTTTTTTAAATTATTTTCAGTGGTCATTTAAATGAGAAACTGCCCAAAAATGACTGAAAAACTGCCTTTTTTCTTTTCAGCGGAAACAAGCATTTTGTATTTTATGGATACCGGCCACTAGGGGGCGGCGTCAACTTGTATCCAGTGATGTTTGAAAACTTTAGATGAATACTAAACACCACGACAAAAATCTGAAAGTTTTTAAGTTCACGATTCTTACAAAAATTCACAGATTGCTTCGAGGCTAACTGTTAGAAGTAGTACAATACTGCAGTACAAGTAAAAGTACTGATTCAAATCCTATTCTGAAGTAAAAGTAAAAAAGTATAACTTCTCAACAATTATAAAGTAAAAAAGTAAAACTGCTTTTTTTTGCTATGGATGAAATAATACTAATTTAAGCAGGAAAAAACTGAAAAACATCCAAAAATATCTAAAAAATATCATTTAAAAGTGAGTTAGTATGTAGGGTCATGGTACTGAGTTTAGTGGATATGGACAAAATATTTAGGAAAAATTAAACAGATATTTATATAAATGTAAAAAGTATAAAGTACAGATATTTATATAAATATAAAGAGTATAAAGTACAGATATTTATATAAATATAAAGAGTATAAAGTACAGATATTTATTTATATAAAGAGTATAAAGTACATATATTTATATAAATATAAAGAGTATAAAGTACATATATTTATATAAATATAAAGAGTATAAAGTACATATATTTATATAAATATAAAGCGTATAAAGTACATATATTTATATAAATATAAAGAGTATAAAGTACATATATTTATATAAATGTAAAGAGTATAAAGTACATATATTTATATAAATATAAAGAGTATAAAGTACATATATTTATATAAATGTAAAGAGTATAAAGTACATATATTTATATAAATATAAAGAGTATAAAGTACAGATATTTATATAAATATAAAGAGTATAAAGTACATATATTTATATAAATATAAAGAGTATAAAGTACATATATTTATATAAATATAAAGAGTATAAAGTACATATATTTATATAAATATAAAGAGTATAAAGTACAGATATTTATATAAATATAAAGAGTATAAAGTACAGATATTTATATAAATATAAAGAGTATAAAGTACAGATATTTATTTATATAAAGAGTATAAAGTACAGATGTTTATATAAATATAAAGAGTATAAAGTACAGATATTTATATAAATATAAAGAGTATAAAGTACAGATATTTATTTATATAAAGAGTATAAAGTACAGATGTTTATATAAATATAAAGAGTATAAAGTACAGATATTTATATAAATATAAAGAGTATAAAGTACAGATATTTATATAAATATAAAGCGTATAAAGTACATATATTTATATAAATATAAAGAGTATAAAGTACATATATTTATATAAATGTAAAGAGTATAAAGTACATATATTTATATAAATATAAAGAGTATAAAGTACATATATTTATATAAATATAAAGAGTATAAAGTACATATATTTATATAAATATAAAGAGTATAAAGTACAGATATTTATATAAATATAAAGCGTATAAAGTACATATATTTATATAAATATAAAGAGTATAAAGTACATATATTTATATAAATGTAAAGAGTATAAAGTACATATATTTATATAAATGTAAAGAGTATAAAGTACATATATTTATATAAATGTAAAGAGTATAAAGTACATATATTTATATAAATATAAAGAGTATAAAGTACATATATTTATATAAATGTAAAGAGTATAAAGTACATATATTTATATAAATATAAAGAGTATAAAGTACAGATATTTATATAAATATAAAGAGTATAAAGTACATATATTTATATAAATATAAAGAGTATAAAGTACATATATTTATATAAATATAAAGAGTATAAAGTACATATATTTATATAAATATAAAGAGTATAAAGTACAGATATTTATATAAATATAAAGAGTATAAAGTACATATATTTATATAAATATAAAGAGTATAAAGTACATATATTTATATAAATATAAAGAGTATAAAGTACAGATATTTATTTATATAAAGAGTATAAAGTACAGATGTTTATATAAATATAAAGAGTATAGCTCCTCCTTGAACCATCACCTTACCGTGGTGGAGGAGTTTGAGAGCCCTAGTGATCCTGGGAGCTGTGTTGTCGGGGGCATTTTGCCCCTGGTAGGGTCTCCCATGGCAGATTAGTCCTTGGTGAAGGGTCAAACTAAGAATGGTTCGAAGACCCTTATGACCAGAAACAACAAGGTACTTTGTACCTGGAGCCAGGCGTGGGGACCATGGGTGAGCACCTGGTGGGTGGGCCTTTTCCCATGGGGTCTGGCCGGGTCCAACCCGAACGGGGGAAAAGGGATCATCATCTTGTGGGCTCACCCCCTGGGAGAAGAGGCAGAAGGGTCTGGTGCAATGTGGATTGGGCGGCAGACCTGACACCAGGGCATCCAAGGTCGCCGGTTGATGATACTCTTTGTAGTCGTATCATCAGACCTGCGGCCATATGTTTTGGACACTCGGGTGAAGAGAGGTGCTGAACTGTCAACCGACCACTACCTGGTGGTGAGTTGGATCAGGTGGCAGGGGAAGATGCCACGCTGACCTGGTAGACCCAAACGAGTAGTTCGGTTCTGCTGGGAATGCCTGGTGGATGAACCTGCCAGGCAGATCTTCAACTCACACCTCCGGCAGAGCTTCAATTGCGTCTCAATGGTGGAGGGGAGCATTGAGTCTGAATGGTCTCTGTTCCACTCTACCATTGCTGAAGCGGCCGTGGCAAGCTGTGGTTGTAGGGTGGCTGGGGCCAGTTTTGGCAGTAACCCCCAAAACCACTGGCAGACTCCAGAGGTGAGGGGGGGCGTCAGGCTGAAGAAGGAGGACTACAGGGCTTGGCTATCCTGTGGGTCTCTAGGTAGCAGCTGCGGTGGCCGCCAAAGCAAAAACTTGGACGTGGGAGGAGTTCGGAGAAACCATGGAGAAAGACTACCAATTGGCTCCAAAGAGGTTCTGGAAAACCATCCAGTGCCTCAGGGGGAAGGAGGTGGCAACCGGCCCACACTGTTTACAGTGCGAGTGGGGAGCTGTTGACCTCAATTGAGAATATAGTTGGACGGTGGAAGGAATAATTTGAGGAGCTCCTCAATCCCACCAAACTGCATTCTGGGTTGGAAGTGGAGCTGAGAAACTGGGGGACGGGTGGACTGATCTCCGGGACAGAAGTCACCGAGGCAGTGAGGTCACTCCGCGGGGTCAGAACCCTGGAGGTCAACGAAATCCGTCCTGGGTAGCTCAAAGCTCTGGATGTTGTAGAGCTGTTTTGGCTAACAAGTCTGTACATCAATGCATGGACAGCGGGGGCAGTGCCGCTGGAGTGGCAACCCGCCGTAGTGGTCCTAATTTTTAAGAAGGGGGACCAAAGGGTGCGCTCCATCTATCGTGGGATCACACTCCTCAGCCTCCCCAGTAAGGTCTACTCCAGGGTGCTGGAAAGGAGGGGACAATTGGTGGTCAAACCTCAGATCGAGGAGGAGCAATGTGGTTTTCATCCCGGACGTGGAACAGTGGACCAACTCTTTACGCTCGCAAGGGTGCTGGATGGGGAATGGGAGTTTGCCCAACCAGTCAACATGTGTTTTGTGGATTTGGACAAGGTTTACGGTCGTGTCTACAGAGGTATCCTGTGGGGGGTACTCTAGGAGAATGGGGTGGAGGGTCTCCTACTGAGGGACATTCAGTCCCTGCACCAAAGGAGCGAGAGTCTCGTCCGCATAGATGGCAATAAGTCAGACCATTTTCCAGTGACGGTTGGACTCCACCAGGGCTGCCCTTTGTCACTGATTCTGTTCATAACTTTTATGGACAGAATTTCTAGGTGCAGCCAGGTGCGGGACGGAGTCGGGTTCAGTGTTGGGAGGATCTCATCTCTGCTTTTTGCAGATGATGTGGTCCTCTTAGTTCCATCGAGCAGCGGCCTCTAGCTGTCATTGGAGCGGTTCACAACAGAGTGTGAAGCAGCTGGGATGAAGATCAGCACCTCCAAGTCTGAGGCCATGGTTCTCAGACGAAATAGGGTAGAGTGCCCTCTCCAGGTCAGGGGGGAAGGTCCTGCTTCAGGTGGAGGAGTTTAAGAACCTTGGGATCTTATTCACAATTGAAAGAAAGATGGAGCGGGAGGTCGGCAGGTGGATTGGGGCGGTATCCGCAGTAACGCGGATGCTAACCCGATCTGTTCTGGTGAAGGAGCTAAGCCAGAAGGCGAAGCTCTCGATTTACTCGACGATCTATGTTCCGACCCTCACCTATGGTCATGTGGTTTGGGTCATGACCGAAAGTATGAGATCACAGGTACAAGCGGCTGACATGAGTTTCCTTCGCAAGGTGGACAGGCTCAGTCTTAAGAGATAGGGTGAGAAGCTCAGACATCCGGGAGGGGCTGGGAGTAGAGCCGCTGCTCCTCCACATCTAGAGGAGCCAGTTGAGGTGACTCTGGCACCTCGTGTGGATGCCTCCTAGACGCCTCCCTCAGGAGGTGTTCAGGAGGAGACCTCGGGGTCGACCCATGACACGCTGGAGTGATTATATCTCTCGGCTGGCCTGGGAACGCCTCCAGTTTCCCTTGGCAGAGCTGGCTGAGGTAGCTGAGGTGAGGGAAGCCTGGGCTTCTCTGCTGAGGCTACTGTCCCCACGACCCGGACCAGGATGAAGCGAGAGTCGACAAGTACGAGTAAAGAGTATAAAGTCCAGATATTTATATAAACGTAAAGAGTACAAAGTACAGATAGTTATAAACAAATGTAGGGAGTAAAAATAAAAAGGTGTCAGAAAAATAAATACTCAAGTAAAGTATAGATACCTAAAAACTGTGCTGAAGTATAGTGAAGTAAGTACTTGTACTCAGTTCCTTCCAGCTCTGTTGTTAGAGATAAACTTAGAGGATGAACTGTCATGTGCTACAAACCACACCTCACCATTTTTATGGCACTGCAGGGGGGTGTAACTGTCTGAGCAGAAGGATAAGCAGTAAAGTACACTGAAGTACAGTAAAGTACACTGAAGTACAGCTCAACATGTGATGAATGAACACTCTTATAAATCTATACTGTTGGACTGGACCATATGACCTTCAAATTAATATCACCATATATAGGGTACTGTATTTTTAGGACGGCTGTGGTTCAGTTGGAAGAGCGGGTCCTCCAATGAGCAAAGGGTAAACGGTTTGTGTCCCAGCTCTGTCTGTCCACATGTCCAAGTGTCCTTGGACAAAGACACTGAACCCTTAGTGTCCCAGTAGGACTGACAGAACCTTAGAAACCTACTGGTGTATGAGTGTGTGTGAATGGGTGAATGTAAAGAGCTTTGAACCATGAAGGTGGAACAACTATAGATTTATTTTCCATAATATAAAGTGCACATAAAAGATTTATATTTTCTATAAAAAACACAATGAGTCAAATATGGATTAATTCTGGTTGTGTTTAGTGACAGGGTGAGTGAATTTACACTTTTTATCTTAGAATTTTGACTTAATGCACCATATATATATATATATATATATATATATATATATATATATATATATATATATATATATATATATATATATAGTTTTTTCATATATAAATATATGAAAAACCTCTAAAATAAACCATTGACAGTGCACCTTATAAACTAGTCCACCTTATAGTCCAGTGTAAAATACAGTAGTTTAACTGACAACAATAAATAGAGGGGGGGTCAGTGAAGAGTATAAGAAAACCAAACCCAAAACCAACAAGAGAAGAATTACCTAAAACCAACAAGAAACAATCATCTAAAACCAACAAGAAACAATCACCTAAAACCAACAAGAAACAATCACCTAAAACCAACAAGAGAAGAATCACCTAAAACCAACAAGAAACAATCACCTAAAACCAACAAGAGAAGAATCACCTAAAACCAACAAGAAACAATCACCTAAAACCAACAAGAAACAATCACCTAAAACCAACAAGAAACAATCACCTAAAACCAACAAGAGAAGAATCACCTAAAACCAACAAGAAACAATCACCTAAAACCAACAAGAGAAGAATCACCTAAAACCAACAAGAAACAATCACCTAAAACCAACAAGAAACAATCACCTAAAACCAACAAGAAACAATCACCTAAAACCAACAAGAGAAGAATCACCTAAAACCAACAAGAAACAATCACCTAAAACCAACAAGAGAGGAATCACCTAAAACCAACAAGAGAAGAATCACCTAAAACCAACAAGAGAAGAATCACCTAAAACCAACAAGAAGCAATCACCTAAAACCAACAAGAGAAGAATCACCTAAAACCAACAAGAAGCAATCACCTAAAACCAACAAGAGAAGAATCACCTAAAACCAACAAGAAACAATCACCTAAAACCAACAAGAGAAGAATCACCTAAAACCAACAAGAAACAATCACCTGAAACCAACAAGAGAAGAATCACCTAAAACCAACAAGAAACAATCACCTAAAACCAACAAGAGAAGAATCACCTAAAACCAACAAGAAACAATCACCTAAAACCAACAAGAAACAATCACCTAAAACCAACAAGAGAAGAATCACCTAAAACCAACAAGAAACAATCACCTAAAACCAACAAGAGAAGAATCACCTAAAACCAACAAGAAACAATCACCTAAAACCAACAAGAAACAATCACCTAAAACCAACAAGAAACAATCACCTAAAACCAACAAGAGAAGAATCACCTAAAACCAACAAGAAACAATCACCTAAAACCAACAAGAGAAGAATCACCTAAAACCAACAAGAAACAATCACCTAAAACCAACAAGAAACAATCACCTAAAACCAACAAGAAACAATCACCTAAAACAAACAAGAGAAGAATCACCTAAAACCAACAAGAAACAATCACCTAAAACCAACAAGAGAGGAATCACCTAAAACCAACAAGAGAAGAATCACCTAAAACCAACAAGAGAAGAATCACCTAAAACCAACAAGAAGCAATCACCTAAAACCAACAAGAGAAGAATCACCTAAAACCAACAAGAAACAATCACCTAAAACCAACAAGAGAAGAATCACCTAAAACCAACAAGAAACAATCACCTGAAACCAACAAGAGAAGAATCACCTAAAACCAACAAGAAACAATCACCTAAAACCAACAAGAGAAGAATCACCTAAAACCAACAAGAGAAGAATCACCTAAAACCAACAAGAGAAGAATCACCTAAAACCAACAAGAGAAGAATCACCTAAAACCAACAAGAAACAGTCACCTGAAACCAACAAGAGAAGAATCACCTAAAACCAACAAGAAACAATCACCTAAAACCAACAAGAGAAGAATCACCTAAAACCAACAAGAGAAGAATCACCTAAAACCAACAAGAGAAGAATCACCTAAAACCAACAAGAGAAGAATCACCTAAAACCAACAAGAAACAGTCACCTGAAACCAACAAGAGAAGAATCGCCTAAAACCAACAAGAAACAATCACCTAAAACCAACAAGAGAAGAATCACCTAAAACCAACAAGAAGCAATCACCTAAAACCAACAAGAGAAGAATCACCTAAAACCAACAAGAGAAGAATCACCTAAAACCAACAAGAGAAGAATCACCTAAAACCAACAAGAAACAATCACCTGAAACCAACAAGAGAAGAATCACCTAAAACCAACAAGAAACAATCACCTAAAACCAACAAGAGAAGAATCACCTAAAACCAACAAGAAACAATCACCTAAAACCAACAAAAGTAGAATCACCTAAAACCAACAAGAAACAATCAACTGAAACCAACAAGAAACAATCACCTGAAACCAACAAGAGAAGAATCACCTAAAACCAACAAGAAACAATCACCTGAAACCAACAAGAAACAATCACCTAAAACCAACAAGAGAAGAATCACCTAAAACCAACAAGAAACAATCACCTGAAACCAACAAGAAACAATCACCTAAAACCAACAAGAAACAATCACCTGAAACCAACAAGAAACAATCACCTGAAACCAACAAGAAACAATCACCTAAAACCAACAAGAGAAGAATCACCTAAAACCAACAAGAAACAATCACCTAAAACCAACAAGAAACAATCACCTAAAACCAACAAAAGTAGAATCACCTAAAACCAACAAGAAACAATCACCTAAAACCAACAAAAGTAGAATCACCTAAAACCAACAAGAAACAATCACCTAAAACCAACAAAAGTAGAATCACCTAAAACCAACAAAAAACAATCAACTGAAACCAACAAGAGAAGAATCACCTAAATTAAAGACTCGCTGCCACAAAGAAAAACATCAGTTCTGAAGAATTCTTTCGGTTTTTTGTATTTTTTTAAATTAATTTTCAACATTTTTATTATGTATGTATTATTTATTCATATATTAATTGTTTTTATTTATTTATTGAATTTTAATTTATTTGTATTTTTTGTTATTATTTCTCAGATTTTATCTTCTTATATTTATTTTTTATTTATTTATATTATTTTAAATTACTAAAATAATTAATTACTTTAATAATGAAAGTAATAATTATTACTTTCATTATTATTAAAGTAATAATTAAAGTGTATTACTTAAATACATAATACACCTTTAATAAAGTATATATATATATATATATATATATATATATATATATATATATTTAATAATCAACAAATAAATAAATTAATGTCAATGACATAGTCCACAAAGTGGGATAAGTGGTAACCCCCCCCCAAACTCAACAATAAGCTTTTACATTAAAAAAACTTTTATTGTGAAGACTATTCAAATTTGTGTCTATATTTAAATAATCATATTTTTGGTTTAATTGCAGCTTAAAATAAAGAACAGAGAAAAAAACCCAAAAAACAGTATCTGTAAGGAGTGTGAACATGAATACATCACCATCATCATCATCACCATCATCATCACCGTCATCATCATCACTATCACTATCATCGTCATCATCATCATCATCACCATCATCATCACCATCATCATCTTCATCGTCATCATCATCGTCACCGTCATCATCATCATCGTCATCATCATCATCGTCATCATCATCACCATCATCATCATCGTCATCATCATCACCATCATCATCGTCATCATCACCACCATCATCATCATCATCATCACCATCATCATCATCACCATCATCACAGTCATCATCATCATCATCATCGTCATCATCACCACCATCATCATCATCATCATCACCATCATCATCATCAC
>CM035784.1:31657955-31660455 GCA_020466265.1 Siphamia tubifer
CCAGTTTACGTTGAATGAGGGCATGCCTGGCACAGATGGAATTCGCTTCAATATTTCTATCCAGATATCTGGTTAAAAATTCACCCTTAAATCCTCTTCCCCTGCATTTTTATGGAGTTTAGAGGTTCACAATGAAGAAGACTAATATTATTATAAATGTAAGATATGGAAATTTTACGCATTTTTAATGGACTAAAAAAACATCAAGGGCTGTGTCCTCTGGTAAGGTGGGACACCCAGGGAATGTAGAATGAACTAAACTACGGACCTGTAAATACCTAAAGAAGTGCTGCGGAGCCAGTGAAAAACTGTCCACAACTTCCTGAAATGAGGCAAACACTCCATCAATGTACAAATCCCTAAAGTTATTAATACCAAGATTTGACCAGTTTGTGACGGCACTGTCCACTAGAGCGGGAGGGAAAGAATGACTGGCTATGATTGGTGCATGAGTAGATAAGGTCTGGAGGCCAAAGTCACGTTTACACTGAGTCCAGATTCTTAGTGAAGTTCTCACAATAATATTTTTAGTGTAGGGAGACTTAGAAGACCAAATAGGAGAGTGGACAAGGACACCAGGAGACACTGGGTGAGTAGAGTTAGCCTCCATGGGCAACCACTGTGGACAGGGGTCAGGAGGTCTCAGTTGGAGCCAATATTTAAGAATCCTGTTATTTGAGGCCCAGTAATAAAATCTAAAATTGGGAACTGCAAGGCCTCCTTGAGATTTTGGTCTTTGTAAATAGTCCGTATGTATCCTATCAGTGTTTTTATTCCAAATAAATTCTAAAACCAAACTATCAAGCTTGTGAAAAAATGACTGTGGGAGAAAACTTGGTACACACGGAAAAAGATAAGAAAATCTAGGGAGTATATTTATTTTACCGAGTTAACACGGCCCGTTACTTAAGCAGTGACCGGTGCTCAAAATGTTGCTGAATACAAGGCAATAACGGGACAAAGTTAGCCTAAAACAGATCTTCAAATTACATGTGACCTGAATGCCAAGGTATGAAAAACTGTCATGGAAACTTTGAAGGGCAGACTTTGTAAAGGATATATTTTGGCAGCAGCATTTATAGGAAAAATCTCCCTCTTATCCCAGTTCAGTGTGTATCCAGATATCTGGCCAAAGTTTTTAAGAGTATCAAGAACAGCAGGGACAGAAGCAGGAAGGTCAGAGACGTATCACTAAAAGATCATCAGCATATAAAGAGACCTTTGACTGAACACCATTTCTTAATATTCCGGTAATATGTGAGTTAGACCTGAGCGCTATTGAGAGACGTTCAATGGTAACTGAAAATAACAATGGACTTAAGGGACAACCTTGTCTAGTGGAACGAAAGAGGCAAAAGTACTCTGACTGGATATTATTTGTTATCACTGCGTCTTGAGGAAAAGAATATAACGACCTGATCCATGAAATGAAGCCATTTCCTAAACCATGTTTGGTTGGTGCGTAAAAAAGGTGATCGCACCATGTCAAAGGCTTTACGCACGTCTAAGGAAATAACTGCTTCTTAAGTATGAGAAGCAGGTGCAGTGTGGAGGATATTAAAAAGGTGTCGGAGGTTAGAAAATGAATGTTTTTAATAAACACGGGTTGATCTGAAGAGATGATGGAAGGTAAAAACAGATTCCAGACGCGTGGCTAATAATTTAGACAACACTTTAAAGTCAACATTCAAAAGACGAATGGGGCGATAGGAAGAACACAGTAGAGGGTGTTTGTCTTTTTTTAGGATTAGAGAGATAAATGCTTGAGACAATGTTTGTGGGACATAGTCAGACTTAAATGATTCATTGAACATGTCCAGTAACAGTGGGGCCAGTTTAGGCCAAAACCTTTTTAAAAATTCAGCAGGATAGCCATCTGGTCCTGGACATTCACCATTTAGCAAAGATAATATAGAAGTGTTGAGTTCAGCAAAAGTACTAGGATCTTCTAAAGATTCTACAGACGTCTCATCAACCAAAGGAATCTGTCACAGGAATAGAGAGACTTACAAAAGTTCTTAAAGGTATTGTTGATGTCAACGGGGTCCGTAGTGATACCAGAGTTTGTTTTAATTTGTGGAATGCAATGAGATGCTGAAGCCTGGTGTAACTGGTGTGTTAGCACTTTACTGGCCTAACCTCCATGTTTATATTTACTGGCCTAACCTCCATGTTTATATTTACTGGCCTTACCTCCATGTTTATATTTACTGGCCTTACCTCCATGTTCATATATGTGACCCCCCACCAGTAAACCAGGCATAAGTGTGTGTAAATCCAAACAGAGTTATGTGTGTATCTTGGTAGAGTGGAAACTAAGGTTTAAGATGGTGAAAAAATGATGTTTCTATCACAAGTAGAACCAAAGTTATGGTCATTTTAATATCCACATTTGGACATATTTTACAATTTGCATATTTTTAGATATTGTCCGTTAAAGTTTTGGACTGTTTTGGGGTAGGAAGTCCTTAGCAATGCATAATAATTTGTATCCGATTGA
>CM035784.1:31665455-31675455 GCA_020466265.1 Siphamia tubifer
GAATAGGTGTACGCTATGCTAACGTAACACGTTGAGCTAACGTATGCTAATGTAATACATTGAGATAACGTATGCTAATGTAACACATTGAGATAACGTTTGCTAACGTAACACATTGAGCTAACGTATGCTAACGTAACACGTTGAGCTAACGTATGCAAATGTATACATTGAGATAACGTATGCTAATGTAACACATTGAGCTAACGTTTGCTAATGTAACACATTGAGCTAACATTTACTAATATAACACATTGAGCTAACGTTTGCTAACGTAACACATTGAGCTAACGTATGCTAACGTAACACGTTGAGCTAACGTATGCTAACATAACACGTTGAGCTAACGTATGCTAATGTAATACATTGAGATAACGTATGCTAATGTAACACATTGAGCTAACGTATGCTAATGTAACACATTAAGCTAACGTTACATGATGACACATAAAAGTCGAAGTGGGAACATTCCTGGTATGTTAACGTTATTCAGATAACAATAGCATAAAGAACATGCTCATGCTCAACAGCGCCCTCTAGTGGTTGACAGTCTGAAAATAACGTGAAATTATCGAATGTGTTAATAAGCTGAGCAACAGTGGTTTCCCCTGGACAAGCTGTATAGCCAACATTCATGGACTCATTCACTCACACATGGTCGCTCATCAAACAATCTGCCCATCACTGCACACTGGACTTTTTCTATTTAATTTGAATAGAACTGTTACTTTTAACTTTACCTCTCTGTTTTTTTATCTGCCATAATTACTTTATTTATTGTTTTATTATCTTCATTGTGTTTTTATCTTGACCATTTTCCTCTTATCGTGGTGCAGAGTAGCCCCACTGTTAAGGGCAAAGGTCATTATAAGTTGTGTTCAATGACAATAAAGTCCATTCTATAATTTCACATATAAGCCACACCCCCCGACCAAACAATTAGAAAAAAATCCTGTGACTTATAGTTAGAAAAATACTGTACTAATACAAGTAGTGTGACATATGTGCGTCATGGTAACCATGGAGACCAGGAGCATGTGCAGAACGACAGGAATAATGTTAAAGAGGAATTACCATATTTTCCAGACTATAAGGGGACACTTAAAAGACTTGAATTTTCTCCAAAAACTACAGTGCACCTTATATATGGATTCATTGTGGTTGTGCTTAGTGACTGGGAATTTAGACTTTTTATCTGATCATTTTGACTTGGTTTAATGCGTCTTATAGTCCAGTGTGTCTTATAGTCCAGTGTGTCTTATAGTCCAGTGTGTCTTATAGTCCAGTGTGTCTTATAGTCTAGTGTGTCTTATAGTCTAGTGTGTCTTATAGTCTAGTGTGTCTTATAGTCCAGTGTATCTTATAGTCTAGTGTGTCTTATAGTCCAGTGTGTCTTATAGTCCAGTGTGTCTTATAGTCCAGTGTGTCTTATAGTCCAGTGTGTCTTATAGCCCAGTGTGTCTTATAGTCCAGTGTGTCTTATAGTCTAGTGTGTCTTATAGTCCAGTGTGTCTTATAGTCCAGTGTGTCTTATAGTCTAGTGTGTCTTATAGTCCGGTGTGTCTTATAGTCCGGTGTGTCTTATAGTCTAGTGTGTCTTATAGGCCAGTGTGTCTTATAGTCTAGTGAGTCTTATAGTCCAGTGTGTCTTATAGTCCAGTGTGTCTTATAGTGCAGAAAATACGGTAACTGTTTCCATGTCAGAGGAATTATTGAATTTGGAATTAAGAAGAGAATAAACCAGTGACATTATCCTGAATGATCATGTTCAACTGGAATCACATGTTTATATGGATCATCTGAAAGTGGAATGAAGCTTTATTGTGGATTAAACAGGAATAAAACCTGTCCTGTAAACAGGTTCATTATTGTTCCTCTTCTTCTTCAGTTGGTTGATGACAGTGTCCCACATGTGCACATGCTGGTCCTGCTCAGAGGTTTGCCATCGGTGGTGGTGTTGGACCATCAGCCCCTGCCTTGCTTCGGCCTTTCCCAGCGATAGGTCGGTCTCTCTCCTCCCACAGCGTGACTCCATCACAGGCACAGATCTGTTTGGGGTTTTGGAAAAGTCCTGCTGAGCGAGCGATGATCCCACAGGCCAGTCTGAAAAACAAAACAAAACACTACGTCAATAAAAAAGGGTGAAAACAGGTGGTAGAAATGATTGAACCCAGGATGGTAAAACACTTAACTTAACTTAGCCTAGCCTAGCCTAGCCTAGCCTAGCAGTGCTATCGCTATTCATTCCATGTATGGGTCTAGTGGTGCTTCATAGTCAGAGGAGGCGGGGCTAAAAGGTTGTCTTTCAAATCCTCTGTATCCAATAGGACGGTACTACAACCAATCAGTGTAATCTTTAGGATGACGTAGTTAGAGTGACTGAAAGTTGACGGAGGAGTCTGGAGAAAGTTAGGAATGACTAAACAAAATGGTGGATTATGGAGCTGAACCAGGGCTCTACACTAACTTTTTTTTCCAGGAGCACACGTGCCCCTAAGTTAAAAAATTTAGGAGCACACAAAAAAAAATAGGGGCACAAGTAGGTTTTAGTTTTAAATGTTTATTTACAGTGCAGTACTTACGCACAGATACCAACATTGTTGAATGACTGCTGTCATTTGTGTTAATTTAGAGCAGACCATAACATAACTTTGTATTATGGGATGCTTTGTCCTTTGATACATTTTAGAACGTTGTATTGGCTGCCTTGTTATTAGATCCATTTTAGAATGATTAACCCTTTCAATATGTGCCGTGTTCGTCTCTATGTGGAGCTGTTCACACAGTTTTACCGTAATTTCCGGACTATAGAGCGCACCTGATTATAAGCCGCACCCACCACATTTTAAGAGGAAAACCGATTTTGTACATACACAAGCCACACCTGTATATAAGCCGCATGTGCCCACATTAAAACATGTAACACAAACACAAAATTAACCCAAACCCAACTTCAAGTCCCGCGAATGAAACTAAATGTCCTTCATTAAAGTCCACAGTCCAAAAATCACAGGCGGCAAAATGAACGGAAAATGATACTTAAGGTTTGATGCAGACCTGCAGAGTCCGGGTCCCGTTGAAAGTAATCCAAGGAAAAAAAAGTGTATATTTCCAAAGGTAAGGGAGGGAAAAATGTCCGCCTGCGTCCACAAACAGGTGGCTGGTCGCCGCATCCACAAACAGGTGGCTGGTCGCTGCCTCGCCTCATCTATCGCAGAGTCAGCGATAACTTTAACCTTTCGCCGAGAGTTCAGGTCAAACTCCTCCGTGCCAACGTGCAAAAATAATCCACAGGGTCTGGTCGAGCCTCTGTCTTCTCTCACACACCGCCGCAGGTTTTTCTTTAAGCAACTTTTTACCCCCTGTACACCTGTCCGTCACCTTTACCGGTCCTACTTAAACCCGTCACCCCGCGTTTGTTCCGCCCCTCCTTTTTCATTCAGTCTTCCTCGACGCATATATTCCACCGCTCTAAATCTGACCTTTTCTACTCGAGCGCCTCTGGCGGCCGTTAGAAAAATGACATAAATTGGCCGCATCACTGAATAAGACGCAAGGTTGAAAGTTTGGGAAAAAAGTAGCGGCTTATAATCCAGAATTTACGGTAATTCATTTCTAGTAGACTTTCATTAACTCCTCAGGTCTGTGTGTCTTATTGTTGCTGCAAGAAGCACTCGCACATGTGCGACTGTTTTGTTTTCCTCGTTCGCATGATGAAATATTTGCTCGCAAATGTGAGTGAAATGGGCGCACTGTAGAACCCTGAGCTGAACGACTGTTGTCGCTTCTGTAAAAAGAATCTGTTACGAACCCACGTTTCTACAGAGTTACCTGATAAAAAGTATCAGATAAAAAGTCTGACTTCACAGTCCCTAAGCACAAACACAACTAATCCATATATCAGGCACACTGTGGTTTTCCACCATTCCAGAAAAACTTGAAGTGAAGACAGAATGGAGGACAAGTGTCAAAAATGTGAAACCCCCACCATCACATTTTAAGTCCAAAGTCTGGACACATTTAGGACGTTTATGTTTGAAGGGAAGAGCAGAGCTGGACATGTGGAAAAATATTTGTCAACTTTTCTGAACTGACACATATGACGTATATTTTTTTGGGGGTAAATATGGTTCCTGATATGATCTGTAGGCATCATTGTTCGGTTTGTCACCTGGTCTGGGGTTAAAAAAGCAAGACAAGAATATGAATCACAATTTAAATGGAATCAGCACCAAAAAAATGGTCAAAGAATGGAATGACTTAAACACTAATGGTCCCAGCCTTAGGTACGCTACTAACCCACCTGTCTCCAGAGTTTCCCGTCTGTTTGGACAGTGGGTGACCGCTTCGACCCAGATCGTCCTCACATGCGTCCACCACCAGGGATCGGCCAATCACATCCCAAACCTGCATCACATGACACCGTTCACACATTTTCAACTAAACACACGTTTTGGGATACAGACCAACACCCGAAAGTGAAGTGTGCCACTGTGGGTGCACCAGAGTAAAGGGGCGGAGTCAGAAGAGAGGGACGGAGTCACCGTGGGTGCACCAGAGTAAAGGGGCGGAGTCAGAAGAGAGGGACGGAGTCACTGTGGGTGCACCAGAGTAAAGGGGCGGAGTCAGAAGAGAGGGACGGAGTCACTGTGGGTGCACCAGAGTAAAGGGGCGGAGTCAGAAGAGAGGGACGGAGTCACTGTGGGTGCACCAGAGTAAAGGGGCGGAGTCAGAAGAGAGAGACGGAGTCACTGTGGGTGCACCAGAGTAAAGGGGCGGAGTCAGAAGAGAGGGACGGAGTCACTGTGGGTGCACCAGAGTAAAGGGGCGGAGTCAGTATATAGTATATAAACAGTGTTTGTGTGTTTGTATATAAGCAGTGTTTGTGTGTTTGTATATAAGCAGTGTTTGTGTGTTTGTATATAAGCAGTGTTTGTGTGTTTGTATATAAGCAGTGTTTGTGTGTTTGTATATAAGTAGTGTTTGTGTGTTTGTATATAAGCAGTATCTTACCTTCAGTTGATTGTCCTCTAGTCTGAATGAAGCTCTACCGTCTGGACCTGCAGTGATGTTTCCCAGATCACCAACATGCTGCACAACAATGAAACACACCCTTAACACTGACACTCTAACCCTTAACACTGACACTCTAATCATTAACACTGACACTCTAATCATTAACACTGACACCCTAACCCTTAACTCTGACACCCTAACCCTTAACACTGACACCCTAACCCTTAACACTGACACTCTAACCCTTAACACTGACACTCTAACCCTTAACACTGACACTCTAACCCTTAACACTGACACTCTAACCCTTAACACTGACACTCTAATCATTAACACTGACACCCTAACCCTTAACTCTGACACCCTAACCCTTAACACTGACACCCTAACCCTTAACACTGACACTCTAACCCTTAACACTGACACTCTAACCCTTAACACTGACACTCTAATCATTAACTCTGACACCCTAACCCTTAACACTGACACTCTAACCCTTAACACTGACACCCTAACCCTTAACTCTGACACCCTAACCCTTAACACTGACACCCTAACCCTTAACACTGACACTCTAACCCTTAACACTGACACTCTAACCCTTAACACTGACACTCTAATCATTAACTCTGACACCCTAACCCTTAACACTGACACTCTAACCCTTAACACTGACACTCTAATCATTAACACTGACACCCTAACCCTTAACTCTGACACCCTAACCCTTAACACTGACACCCTAACCCTTAACACTGACACTCTAACCCTTAACACTGACACTCTAACCCTTAACACTGACACTCTAATCATTAACTCTGACACCCTAACCCTTAACACTGACACTCTAACCCTTAACACTGACACCCTAACCCTTAACTCTGACACCCTAACCCTTAACTCTGACACCCTAACCCTTAACACTGACACCCTAACCCTTAACACTGACACTCTAACCCTTAACACTGACACTCTAACCCTTAACACTGACACTCTAATCATTAACTCTGACACCCTAACCCTTAACACTGACACTCTAACCCTTAACACTGACACTCTAATCATTAACACTGACACCCTAACCCTTAACTCTGACACCCTAACCCTTAACACTGACACCCTAACCCTTAACACTGACACTCTAACCCTTAACACTGACACTCTAACCCTTAACACTGACACTCTAATCATTAACTCTGACACCCTAACCCTTAACACTGACACTCTAACCCTTAACACTGACACCCTAACCCTTAACTCTGACACCCTAACCCTTAACACTGACACCCTAACCCTTAACACTGACACTCTAACCCTTAACACAGACACTCTAACCCTTAACACTGACACTCTAACCCTTAACACTGACACTCTAACCCTTAACACTGACACTCTAACCCTTAACACTGACACTCTAACCCTTAACACTGACACTTAACTCTGACACTCTAACCCTTAACACTGACACTTAACACTGACACTCTAACCCTTAACACTGACACTTAACTCTGACACTCTAACCCTTAACACTGACACTTAACACTGACACTCTAACCCTTAACACTGACACTCTAACCCTTAACACTGACACTTAACTCTGACACTCTAACCCTTAACACTGACACTTAACACTGACACTCTAACCCTTAATACTGACACCCTAACCCTTAACTCTGACACCCTAACCCTTAACTCTGACACTCTAACCCTTAACACTGACACCCTAACCCTTAACACTGACACTCTAACCCTTAACACTGACACTTAACACTGACACCCTAACCCTTAACACTGACACCCTAACCCTTAACACTGACACTTAACACTGACACTCTAACCCTTAACACTGACACTTAACACTGACACTCTAACCCTTAACACTGACACTTAACACTGACACTCTAACCCTTAACACTGACACTCTAACCCTTAACACTGACACTTAACTCTGACACTCTAACCCATAACACTGACACTTAACACTGACACTCTAACCCTTAACACTGACACTCTAACCCTTAACACTGACACTCTAATCCTTAACTCTGACACCCTAACCCTTAACACTGACACTCTAACCCTTAACACTGACACTTAACTCTGACACTCTAACCCTTAACACTGACACTTAACACTGACACTCTAACCCTTAACACTGACACCCTAACCCTTAACTCTGACACCCTAACCCTTAACACTGACACTCTAACCCTTAACACTGACACTTAACACTGACACTCTAACCCTTAACACTGACACTTAACACTGACACTCTAACCCTTAACACTGACACTCTAACCCTTAACACTGACACTCTAACCCTTAACACTGACACTTAACACTGACACTCTAATCATTATATCTGACACCCTAACCCTTAACACTGACACTCTAACCCTTAACACTGACACCCTAACCCTTAACTCTGACACCCTAACCCTTAACACTGACACCCTAACCCTTAACACTGACACTCTAACCCTTAACACTGACACTTAACACTGACACTCTAACCCTTAACACTGACACTTAACACTGACACTCTAACCCTTAACACTGACACTCTAACCCTTAACACTGACACTTAACTCTGACACTCTAACCCTTAGCACTGACACCCTAACCCTTAACACTGACACCCTAACCCTTAACACTGACACTCTAACCTTTAACACTGACACCCTAACCCTTAACTCTGACACCCTAACCCTTAACACTGACACTCTAACCCTTAACACTGACACCCTAACCCTTAACTCTGACACCCTAACCCTTAACACTGACACCCTAACCCTTAACTCTGACACCCTAACCCTCAACTCTGACACCCTAACCCTCAACTCTGACACCCTAACCCTTAACACTGACACCCTAACCCTTAACTCTGACACCCTAACCCTTAACACTGACACCCTAACCCTTAACTCTGACACTCTAACCCTTAACTCTGACACCCTAACCCTTAACTCTGACACCCTAACCCTTAACTCTGACACCCTAACCCTTAACTCTGACACCCTAACCCTTAACTCTGACACCCTAACCCTTAACACTGACACCCTAACCCTCAACTCTGACATCCTAACCCTTAACTCTGACAGCCTAACCCTTAACTCTGACACCCTAACCCTTAACACTGACACCCTAACCCTTAACTCTGACACTCTAACCCTTAACTCTGACACCCTAACCCTTAACTCTGACACCCTAACCCTTAACACTGACACCCTAACCCTTAACTCTGACACCCTAACCCTTAACACTGACACCCTAACCCTTAACTCTGACACCCTAACCCTTAACACTGACACCCTAACCCTTAACACTGACACTCTAATCCTGAACTGTGACACTCTAACCCTTAACACTGACACCCTAACCCTTAACACTGACACCCTAACCCTTAACACTGACACCCTAACCCTTAACTCTGACACCCTAACCCTTAACACTGACACTTAACACTGACACCCTAACCCTTAACACTGACACTCTAACCCTTAACACTGACACCCCAACCCTTAACTCTGACACCCTAACCCTTAACTCTGACACCCTAACCCTCAACTCTGACACCCTAACCCTTAACTCTGACACCCTAACCCTTAACACTGACACCCTAACCCTTAACTCTGACACTCTAACCCTTAACTCTGACACCCTAACCCTTAACACTGACACCCTAACCCTTAACACTGACACCCTAACCCTTAACTCTGACACTCTAACCCTTAACTCTGACACCCTAACCCTTAACTCTGACACCCTAACCCTTAACACTGACACTCTAACCCTTAACACTGACACTCTAACCCTTAACACTGACACCCTAACCCTTAACACTGACACTCTAACCCTTAACTCTGACACCCTAACACTCACACCATGTGTTTCATGTTGTGTTTCCATCAGTGTCAGTTTTATCAGATTCTACTGGTTTTGGTGAAAGTCCTTCTAGAACCTTCTCTGCTGAGGTTCCAGTCAGAATATAACCTGACGTGTCATCTACGTACACACTGATTAGTGTCAGTCGTTGTGTTATCAATGCGTGAACGCCATTTAAAAAAAACAAACTAGATGGTTAGTAGAACAGTCAGTTAATTCATTGCATTTATTTCATATCATTATATTATATGTTAATTACACTCATTAAGGCAGAAGACATTTAATACTGAAATAATACTTAACTATTTTTCCTCTGTGTTTAAACTTTAAAATGGGTCAGTTTGACCCTTACAGAAGGGCTAAAGTAAACATCCAGTGTGTAGTTGTTGATAGTAAAGTGCAGTGTTACCCGTTCAGAGTCCTGTGGTGCACCATGTTGTCTATTGAAAGGGTTATAATGATCTCCACAACTGGAAAAAAAAAAACAAAAAGACAAGATGGAAAATTCAACACAACTGGCAAAGAAAAACAACTACACAAAATCCTTCATCCAGCAATAGATGTTCTTAATAACACTGAACTCTATCATATATATATATATATATATATATATATATATATATATATATATATATATATATATATATATATATATATATATATATATATAATCACCATGTTTTCCGTACTAATAAGGCACACTTAAAAGACTTGAATTTTCTCCAAAAATCACAGTGCACCTTATATCAGCATTAATTCAGGTAGTGCTTATTTACTCAGAATTGTGACTTTTTATCTCATAATAATGCATTTGTTTTATCTCCCATTTACAACTTTTGTCCTCATTTTTCTGTCCATATCTATGAACCTCAGTAACTGTGACCTGATCAAACACATTATCTTCCCACTAACTCACTTTTAAAGGAGTTATTTTTACACACTTTTTAAATAAATATTTTTCATTCATACTAAAAGAAAAAAAATGCAGTTTTGCTTTCTTCTAATTGTGTAGTTGTACTTTTCTAACTTTTACTTCATTACAGCAGTTGAATCAGGACTTGTACTTTAACCACAGTATTTTTCCACAGCAGTAGCAGTA
>CM035784.1:31680455-31690455 GCA_020466265.1 Siphamia tubifer
GTTGTTCAGTTGTTGTTCAGTTGTGTGTTAGTTGTTGTTCAGTTGTGTGTTAGTCGTTGTTCAGTCGTTGTTCAGTTGTGTGTTAGTTGTTGTTCAGTTGTTGTTCAGTTGTGTGTTAGTTGCTGTTCAGTTGTTGTTCAGTTGTCGTTCAGTTGTGTGTTAGTTGTTGTTCAGTTGTGTGTTAGTCCTTGTTCAGTTGTGTGTTAGTTGTCGTTCAGTTGTGTGTTAGTTGTTGTTCAGTTGTGTGTTAGTCGTTGTTCAGTTGTTGTTCAGTTGTGTGTTAGTCGTTGTTCAGTTGTGTGTTAGTTGTGTGTTAGTTGTTGTTCAGTTGTGTGTTAGTTGTTGTTCAGTTGTGTGTTAGTCGTTGTTCAGTTGTGTGTTAGTCGTTGTTCAGTTGTGTGTTAGTTGTTGTTCAGTTGTTGTTCAGTTGTGTGTTAGTCGTTGTTCAGTTGTGTGTTAGTTGTTGTTCAGTTGTGTGTTAGTCGTTGTTCAGTTGTGTGTTAGTCGTTCAGTTGTGTGTTAGTCGTTGTTCAGTTGTGTGTTAGTTGTCGTTCAGTTGTGTATTAGTCGTTGTTCAGTTGTGTGTTAGTTGTTGTTCAGTTGTTGTTCAGTTGTGTGTTAGTCGTCGTTCAGTTGTCGTTCAGTCGTTGTTCAGTTGTGTGTTAGTTGTTGTTCAGTTGTGTGTTAGTCGTTGTTCAGTTGTGTGTTAGTCGTTGTTCAGTTGTGTGTTAGTTGTTGTTCAGTTGTGTGTTAGTTGTTGTTCAGTTGTGTGTTAGTCGTTGTTCAGTTGTGTGTTAGTCGTTGTTCAGTTGTGTGTTAGTTGTTGTTCAGTTGTGTGTTAGTCGTTGTTCAGTTGTGTGTTAGTCCTTGTTCAGTTGTGTGTTAGTTGTTGTTCAGTTGTGTGTTAGTCGTTCAGTTGTGTGTTAGTTGTCGTTCAGTTGTGTATTAGTCGTTGTTCAGTTGTGTGTTAGTTGTTGTTCAGTTGTTGTTCAGTTGTGTGTTAGTCGTCGTTCAGTTGTGTGTTAGTTGTCGTTCAGTTGTGTATTAGTCGTTGTTCAGTTGTCGTTCAGTTGTCGTTCAGTCGTTGTTCAGTTGTGTGTTAGTTGTTGTTCAGTTGTGTGTTAGTCGTTGTTCAGTTGTGTGTTAGTCGTTCAGTTGTGTGTTAGTCGTTGTTCAGTTGTGTGTTAGTTGTCGTTCAGTTGTGTATTAGTCGTTGTTCAGTTGTGTGTTAGTTGTTGTTCAGTTGTTGTTCAGTTGTGTGTTAGTCGTCGTTCAGTTGTCGTTCAGTCGTTGTTCAGTTGTGTGTTAGTTGTTGTTCAGTTGTGTGTTAGTCGTTGTTCAGTTGTGTGTTAGTCGTTGTTCAGTTGTGTGTTAGTCGTTGTTCAGTTGTGTGTTAGTTGTTGTTCAGTTGTGTGTTAGTCGTTGTTCAGTTGTGTGTTAGTCGTTGTTCAGTTGTGTGTTAGTTGTTGTTCAGTTGTGTGTTAGTCGTTGTTCAGTTGTGTGTTAGTCCTTCTTCAGTTGTGTGTTAGTTGTTGTTCAGTTGTGTGTTAGTTGTTGTTCAGTTGTGTGTTAGTCCTTGTTCAGTTGTGTGTTAGTCGTTGTTCAGTTGTGTGTTAGTCGTTGTTCAGTTGTGTGTTAGTCGTTGTTCAGTTGTGTGTTAGTTGTTGTTCAGTTGTGTGTTAGTCGTTGTTCAGTTGTGTGTTAGTCGTTGTTCAGTTGTGTGTTAGTTGTTGTTCAGTTGTGTGTTAGTCGTTGTTCAGTTGTGTGTTAGTCCTTCTTCAGTTGTGTGTTAGTTGTTGTTCAGTTGTGTGTTAGTTGTTGTTCAGTTGTGTGTTAGTCCTTGTTCAGTTGTGTGTTAGTCGTTCAGTTGTGTGTTAGTTGTTGTTCAGTTGTGTGTTAGTTGTTGTTCAGTTGTGTGTTAGTTGTTGTTCAGTTGTGTGTTAGTCGTTGTTCAGTTGTGTGTTAGTTGTTGTTCAGTTGTTGTTCAGTTGTGTGTTAGTCGTTCAGTTGTGTGTTAGTTGTTGTTCAGTTGTGTCTTAGTCGTTGTTCAGTTGTGTGTTAGTCCTTGTTCAGTTGTGTGTTAGTCCTTGTTCAGTTGTGTGTTAGTTGTCGTTCAGTTGTGTGTTAGTTGTTGTTCAGTTGTTGTTCAGTTGTGTGTTAGTCCTTGTTCAGTTGTGTGTTAGTCCTTGTTCAGTTGTGTGTTAGTCCTTGTTCAGTTGTGTGTTAGTTGTTGTTCAGTTGTGTGTTAGTCCTTGTTCAGTTGTTGTTCAGTTGTGTGTTAGTCGTTGTTCAGTTGTTGTTCAGTTGTGTGTTAGTTGTTGTTCAGTTGTTGTTCAGTTGTGTGTTAGTTGTTGTTCAGTTGTGTGTTAGTCCTTGTTCAGTTGTGTGTTAGTCCTTGTTCAGTTGTGTGTTAGTCCTTGTTCAGTTGTGTGTTAGTCCTTGTTCAGTTGTATGTTAGTCCTTGTTCAGTTGTGTGTTAGTCCTTGTTCAGTTGTGTGTTAGTTGTTGTTCAGTTGTGTGTTAGTCCTTGTTCAGTTGTGTGTTAGTCGTTCAGTTGTGTGTTAGTTGTTGTTCAGTTGTGTGTTAGTTGTTGTTCAGTTGTGTGTTAGTCGTTGTTCAGTTGTGTGTTAGTTGTTGTTCAGTTGTGTGTTAGTCATTCAGTTGTGTGTTAGTTGTTGTTCAGTTGTTGTTCAGTTGTGTGTTAGTCGTTGTTCAGTTGTGTGTTAGTTGTTGTTCAGTTGTGTGTTAGTAGTTGTTCAGTTGTGTGTTAGTCGTTGTTCAGTTGTGTGTTAGTCGTTGTTCAGTTGTGTGTTAGTCGTTGTTCAGTTGTGTGTTAGTCGTTCAGTTGTGTGTTAGTCGTTGTTCAGTTGTGTGTTAGTCGTTGTTCAGTTGTGTGTTAGTCGTTGTTCAGTTGTGTGTTAGTCGTTGTTCAGTTGTTGTTCAGTTGTGTTCAGTTGTGTGTTAGTTGTTGTTCAGTTGTGTGTTAGTTGTTGTTCAGTTGTGTGTTAGTCGTTGTTCAGTTGTGTGTTAGTAGTTGTTCAGTTGTTGTTCAGTTGTTGTTCAGTTGTGTGTTAGTTGTTGTTCAGTTGTGTGTTAGTTGTTGCTCAGTTGTGTGTTAGTCGTTGTTCAGTTGTGTGTTAGTAGTTGTTCAGTTGTTGTTCAGTTGTTGTTCAGTTGTGTGTTAGTTGTTGTTCAGTTGTGTGTTAGTTGTTGCTCAGTTGTGTGTTAGTCGTTGTTCAGTTGTGTGTTAGTCGTTGTTCAGTTGTGTGTTAGTCGTTCAGTTGTGTGTTAGTTGTTGTTCAGTTGTGTGTTAGTCGTTGTTCAGTTGTGTGTTAGTCGTTGTTCAGTTGTGTGTTAGTCGTTGTTCAGTTGTGTGTTAGTCGTTGTTCAGTTGTGTGTTAGTCGTTGTTCAGTTGTGTGTTAGTCATTGTTCAGTTGTTGTTCAGTTGTGTGTTAGTCGTTGTTCAGTTGTGTGTTAGTCGTTGTTCAGTTGTGTGTTAGTCGTTGTTCAGTTGTGTGTTAGTCATTGTTCAGTTGTTGTTCAGTTGTGTGTTAGTCGTTGTTCAGTTGTGTGTTAGTCGTTGTTCAGTTGTGTGTTAGTCGTTGTTCAGTTGTGTGTTAGTAGTTGTTCAGTTGTGTGTTAGTCGTTGTTCAGTTGTGTGTTAGTCGTTGTTCAGTTGTGTGTTAGTTGTTGTTCAGTTGTTGTTCAGTTGTGTGCTAGTTGTTGTTCAGTTGTTGTTCAGTTGTGTGTTAGTCGTTGTTCAGTTGTGTGTTAGTTGTTGTTCAGTTGTGTGTTAGTCGTTGTTCAGTTGTTGTTCAGTTGTGTGTTAGTTGTTGTTCAGTTGTGTGTTAGTCGTTGTTCAGTTGTTGTACAGTTGTGTGTTAGTTGTTGTTCAGTTGTTGTTCAGTTGTGTGTTAGTTGTTGTTCAGTTGTGTGTTAGTTGTTGTTCAGTTGTTGTTCAGTTGTGTGCTAGTTGTTGTTCAGTTGTGTGTTAGTCGTTGTTCAGTTGTGTGTTAGTTGTTGTTCAGTTGTGTGTTAGTCGTTGTTCAGTTGTGTGTTAGTCGTTGTTCAGTTGTTGTTCAGTTGTGTGTTAGTTGTTGTTCAGTTGTGTGTTAGTTGTTGTTCAGTCGTTCAGTTGTGTGTTAGTTGTTGTTCAGTTGTGTGTTAGTCGTTGTTCAGTTGTTGTTCAGTTGTGTGTTAGTCGTTGTTCAGTTGTTGTTCAGTTGTGTGTTAGTTGTTGTTCAGTTGTGTGTTAGTTGTTGTTCAGTCGTTGTTCAGTTGTGTGTTAGTTGTTGTTCAGTTGTGTGTTAGTCGTTGTTCAGTTGTTGTTCAGTTGTGTGTTAGTTGTTGTTCAGTTGTTGTTCAGTTGTGTGTTAGTTGTTGTTCAGTTGTGTGTTAGTTGTTGTTCAGTTGTTGTTCAGTTGTGTGCTAGTTGTTGTTCAGTTGTTGTTCAGTTGTGTGTTAGTTGTTGTTCAGTTGTTGTTCAGTTGTGTGCTAGTTGTTGTTCAGTTGTGTGTTAGTTGTTGTTCAGTTGTTGTTCAGTTGTGTGCTAGTTGTTGTTCAGTTGTGTGCTAGTTGTTGTTCAGTTGTTGTTCAGTTGTGTGTTAGTTGTTGTTCAGTTGTTGTTCAGTTGTGTGCTAGTTGTTGTTCAGTTGTGTGTTAGTTGTTGTTCAGTTGTTGTTCAGTTGTGTGCTAGTTGTTGTTCAGTTGTGTGCTAGTTGTTGTTCAGTTGTGTGTTAGTTGTTGTTCAGTTGTTGTTCAGTTGTGTGCTAGTTGTTGTTCAGTTGTTGTTCAGTTGTGTGTTAGTTGTTGTTCAGTTGTGTGTTAGTTGTTGTTCAGTCGTTGTTCAGTTGTGTGTTAGTTGTTGTTCAGTTGTTGTTCAGTTGTGTGTTAGTCGTTGTTCAGTTGTTGTTCAGTTGTGTGTTAGTTGTTGTTCAGTTGTTGTTCAGTTGTGTGTTAGTTGTTGTTCAGTCATTGTTCAGTTGTGTGTTAGTTGTTGTTCAGTTGTTGTTCAGTTGTGTGTTAGTTGTTGTTCAGTTGTGTGTTAGTTGTTCAGTTGTTGTTCAGTTGTGTGTTAGTTGTTGTTCAGTTGTGTGTTAGTCGTTGTTCAGTCGTTGTTCAGTTGTGTGTTAGTTGTTGTTCAGTTGTTGTTCAGTTGTGTGTTAGTTGCTGTTCAGTTGTTGTTCAGTTGTCGTTCAGTTGTGTGTTAGTTGTTGTTCAGTTGTGTGTTAGTCCTTGTTCAGTTGTGTGTTAGTTGTCGTTCAGTTGTGTGTTAGTTGTTGTTCAGTTGTGTGTTAGTCGTTGTTCAGTTGTTGTTCAGTTGTGTGTTAGTCGTTGTTCAGTTGTGTGTTAGTTGTGTGTTAGTTGTTGTTCAGTTGTGTGTTAGTTGTTGTTCAGTTGTGTGTTAGTCGTTGTTCAGTTGTGTGTTAGTCGTTGTTCAGTTGTGTGTTAGTTGTTGTTCAGTTGTTGTTCAGTTGTGTGTTAGTCGTTGTTCAGTTGTGTGTTAGTTGTTGTTCAGTTGTGTGTTAGTCGTTGTTCAGTTGTGTGTTAGTCGTTCAGTTGTGTGTTAGTCGTTGTTCAGTTGTGTGTTAGTTGTCGTTCAGTTGTGTATTAGTCGTTGTTCAGTTGTGTGTTAGTTGTTGTTCAGTTGTTGTTCAGTTGTGTGTTAGTCGTCGTTCAGTTGTCGTTCAGTCGTTGTTCAGTTGTGTGTTAGTTGTTGTTCAGTTGTGTGTTAGTCGTTGTTCAGTTGTGTGTTAGTCGTTGTTCAGTTGTGTGTTAGTTGTTGTTCAGTTGTGTGTTAGTTGTTGTTCAGTTGTGTGTTAGTCGTTGTTCAGTTGTGTGTTAGTCGTTGTTCAGTTGTGTGTTAGTTGTTGTTCAGTTGTGTGTTAGTCGTTGTTCAGTTGTGTGTTAGTCCTTGTTCAGTTGTGTGTTAGTTGTTGTTCAGTTGTGTGTTAGTCGTTCAGTTGTGTGTTAGTTGTCGTTCAGTTGTGTATTAGTCGTTGTTCAGTTGTGTGTTAGTTGTTGTTCAGTTGTTGTTCAGTTGTGTGTTAGTCGTCGTTCAGTTGTGTGTTAGTTGTCGTTCAGTTGTGTATTAGTCGTTGTTCAGTTGTCGTTCAGTTGTCGTTCAGTCGTTGTTCAGTTGTGTGTTAGTTGTCGTTCAGTTGTGTATTAGTCGTTGTTCAGTTGTGTGTTAGTTGTTGTTCAGTTGTTGTTCAGTTGTGTGTTAGTCGTCGTTCAGTTGTCGTTCAGTCGTTGTTCAGTTGTGTGTTAGTTGTTGTTCAGTTGTGTGTTAGTCGTTGTTCAGTTGTGTGTTAGTCGTTGTTCAGTTGTGTGTTAGTCGTTGTTCAGTTGTGTGTTAGTTGTTGTTCAGTTGTGTGTTAGTCGTTGTTCAGTTGTGTGTTAGTCGTTGTTCAGTTGTGTGTTAGTTCTTGTTCAGTTGTGTGTTAGTCGTTGTTCAGTTGTGTGTTAGTCCTTCTTCAGTTGTGTGTTAGTTGTTGTTCAGTTGTGTGTTAGTTGTTGTTCAGTTGTGTGTTAGTCCTTGTTCAGTTGTGTGTTAGTCGTTGTTCAGTTGTGTGTTAGTCGTTGTTCAGTTGTGTGTTAGTCGTTGTTCAGTTGTGTGTTAGTTGTTGTTCAGTTGTGTGTTAGTCGTTGTTCAGTTGTGTGTTAGTCGTTGTTCAGTTGTGTGTTAGTTGTTGTTCAGTTGTGTGTTAGTCGTTGTTCAGTTGTGTGTTAGTCGTTGTTCAGTTGTTGTTCAGTTGTGTGTTAGTTGTTGTTCAGTTGTGTGTTAGTTGTTGTTCAGTCGTTCAGTTGTGTGTTAGTTGTTGTTCAGTTGTGTGTTAGTCGTTGTTCAGTTGTTGTTCAGTTGTGTGTTAGTCGTTGTTCAGTTGTTGTTCAGTTGTGTGTTAGTTGTTGTTCAGTTGTGTGTTAGTTGTTGTTCAGTCGTTGTTCAGTTGTGTGTTAGTTGTTGTTCAGTTGTGTGTTAGTCGTTGTTCAGTTGTTGTTCAGTTGTGTGTTAGTTGTTGTTCAGTTGTTGTTCAGTTGTGTGTTAGTTGTTGTTCAGTTGTGTGTTAGTTGTTGTTCAGTTGTTGTTCAGTTGTGTGCTAGTTGTTGTTCAGTTGTGTGTTAGTTGTTGTTCAGTTGTTGTTCAGTTGTGTGCTAGTTGTTGTTCAGTTGTGTGTTAGTTGTTGTTCAGTTGTTGTTCAGTTGTGTGCTAGTTGTTGTTCAGTTGTGTGCTAGTTGTTGTTCAGTTGTTGTTCAGTTGTGTGTTAGTTGTTGTTCAGTTGTTGTTCAGTTGTGTGTTAGTTGTCGTTCAGTTGTGTATTAGTCGTTGTTCAGTTGTGTGTTAGTTGTTGTTCAGTTGTTGTTCAGTTGTGTGTTAGTCGTCGTTCAGTTGTCGTTCAGTCGTTGTTCAGTTGTGTGTTAGTTGTTGTTCAGTTGTGTGTTAGTCGTTGTTCAGTTGTGTGTTAGTCGTTGTTCAGTTGTGTGTTAGTTGTTGTTCAGTTGTGTGTTAGTTGTTGTTCAGTTGTGTGTTAGTCGTTGTTCAGTTGTGTGTTAGTCGTTGTTCAGTTGTGTGTTAGTTGTTGTTCAGTTGTGTGTTAGTCGTTGTTCAGTTGTGTGTTAGTCGTCGTTCAGTTGTGTGTTAGTTGTCGTTCAGTTGTGTATTAGTCGTTGTTCAGTTGTCGTTCAGTTGTCGTTCAGTCGTTGTTCAGTTGTGTGTTAGTCGTTGTTCAGTTGTGTGTTAGTCGTTGTTCAGTTGTGTGTTAGTTGTTGTTCAGTTGTGTGTTAGTTGTTGTTCAGTTGTGTGTTAGTCGTTGTTCAGTTGTGTGTTAGTCGTTGTTCAGTTGTGTGTTAGTCGTTGTTCAGTTGTGTGTTAGTTGTTGTTCAGTTGTGTGTTAGTCGTTGTTCAGTTGTGTGTTAGTTGTTGTTCAGTTGTTGTTCAGTTGTGTGTTAGTCGTTGTTCAGTTGTGTGTTAGTTGTTGTTCAGTTGTGTGTTAGTCGTTGTTCAGTTGTGTGTTAGTTGTTGTTCAGTTGTGTGTTAGTTGTCGTTCAGTTGTGTGTTAGTTGTTGTTCAGTTGTGTGTTAGTTGTTGTTCAGTTGTGTGTTAGTTGTTGTTCAGTTGTGTGTTAGTTGTTGTTCAGTTGTGTGTTAGTTGTCGTTCAGTTGTGTGTTAGTTGTTGTTCAGTTGTGTGTTAGTTGTCGTTCAGTTGTCGTTCAGTTGTCGTTCAGTTGTTGTTCAGTTGTGTGTTAGTTGTTGTTCAGTTGCGTGTTAGTTGTCGTTCAGTTGTGTGTTAGTTGTTGTTCAGTTGTGTGTTAGTTGTTGTTCAGTTGTGTGTTAGTCGTTGTTCAGTTGTGTGTTAGTTGTCGTTCAGTTGTGTGTTAGTTGTTGTTCAGTTGTGTGTTAGTTGTTGTTCAGTTGTGTGTTAGTCGTTGTTCAGTTGTGTGTTAGTTGTCGTTCAGTTGTGTGTTAGTTGTTGTTCAGTTGTGTGTTAGTTGTTGTTCAGTTGTGTGTTAGTCGTTGTTCAGTTGTGTGTTAGTTGTTGTTCAGTTGTGTGTTAGTTGTTGTTCAGTTGTGTGTTAGTTGTCGTTCAGTTGTCGTTCAGTTGTCGTTCAGTTGTCGTTCAGTTGTGTGTTAGTCGTTGTTCAGTTGTGTGTTAGTCGTTGTTCAGTTGTCGTTCAGTTGTCGTTCAGTCGTTGTTCAGTTGTGTGTTAAACCTTGTCCAGTTGATCCTATTCCCTTCAGAACCGCTCTTCTTCCAGTTGTTTCTATCAGGGTTTGGATCTCAGTGGTGTTCAGAGTAGATTCTACCACCACCACCTCCTGACTCACATCTATACTGACTCCCTTCACTCCTGAAAAACACAACACATTACAATTAACTCATTCAACTGTGTTCATATGATGGAAGCTACCCCTACCCTGTACCCCTACCTTAACCTGCACTGACACACACCTCTACCTCTACACATGGACACACACACACATGGACACACACACACACACACACACACACACACACACATGGACACACACACACACACACATGGACACACACACACACACACACACACACATGGACACACACACACACATGGACACACACACACACACACACACACACACATGGACACACACACACACACACACACATACACACACTCATGGACACACACACACACACACATGGACACACACACACACACACACACACACACACACACACACACACACACACATGGACACACACACACACACACACACATGGACACACACACACACACACACACATGGACACACACACACACACATGGACACACACACACACACATGGACACACACACACACACACACATGGACACACACACACACACATGGACACACATGGACACACACACACACATGGACACACACACACACACACACACACACACACACACACACACACACATGGACACACACACACACACACACACACACACATGGACACACACACACACACACACACACACACACACACATGGACACACCCACACACATGGACACACACACACACACACACACACACACACATGGACACACACACACACACACACACACACACACACATGGACACACATTTGAGGTGAATAAGATTCAGTGTAAATGTGTTTGTGGACAAAACAAAAAACAACAACAGCTGACTGAATAATTACACACCAATGATGCTTAGAATAAAACGACAACAACACTAATGTTACACAACAGATAGAAAACATGATGTGAAAAGAACCAGACCAGTTAAATAACAACAACAAAAATAACATCCTCTATTAAACAACGGCAGAGACAAGACACTTTTCTACAACTGGTCTTTAAAAGTGTCTTTTTCTACAATTTACTTTATTTTTACTGCATTTTCCTGTATTCTATTTCTGCAGGACAGGACAGACCAGGACAGGACAGGACAGGACAGACCAGGACAGGACAGGACAGGACAGGACAGACCAGGACAGGACAGGACA
>CM035784.1:31695455-31725455 GCA_020466265.1 Siphamia tubifer
GAAGACTAACATCTGAAGGGAGCGGAACAAGTTCTTTTTACAGCTGCTTTAAACGGCGATTTTTCTATTAAAACCTGCACCAATAGTAATTTTCTGTCAGTTTTACTCTTTGACACCTTGATTTATTAATTATTTCGGTTGATTTTATTTTATTTTGGCCTGATGAAGAGTTCATAGACTTGCCAATTTTCAGTTATTTTCAGTTTAATTCTTATAATTCTTATATTTAAACAGGTAACCTCTCTAAGTTCTTCTGTAGCACAAAATAACATATATATATTAGTTCCATTTCTTTCAAATATTGAAAAAAATACAGTGTTATGTTCACATTAGATATGGGAACTCTTTAGTTACATTACAGGGACTACTTTATATTAGGTGCATTGATATGCAACCTACCATTTACCTAGCATCCAACACCGTTAGTTTAGTGTAATGTACCAAGCAGTGACTACACATTGTACTGTTTTCCAAGTACCGAGTAAAGACAACGTCCTGTGGATTATATATGTTGTGAAAGAGACAAACACAACAGAATTGGCGAAAGGAAAAATCAGGATGTACTTACGTGTACTTAAGGAAGTTTCCACCTGTCTGCAAGTTGCTGCCTTGATGGGAGCTAGGAAGCTAACGCCCGCTACTGCTGCATGGGAGTGAATGACACGACAGTAAAGTGAGGAACTAAAGAGACTGAAATCAAAAAGAAACCAACTGGAAATATGGATGTTTTTGAGGATAGCGTGGAGGAATGGGACACTTATAATGAGAGACTTGAGCAATATTCTGATGCTAATCTCATTGAAACTGGAAGGAAAGTAGCCATGCTGCTAAGTGTTATGGGCGTGAAAACATACAATCTGCTACGGAGTTTATGTGCGCCAGAAAATCCATCTACAAAGTCATTTAGTGATATAACTGCACTGCTTCAAGACCACTTTAATACGGAGCCACTTGTAATTGTTGACAGATTTTGGTTTCATAGCAGATATCAGCAGAGGAATGAATCTATCTCCAAATACATTGCAGAGATGGACACAGCCACGTCCTCACCATAAGTCTCTAACCTTCTGCACCTACACTTTATATTTTTAGCATTTATTCAGTTACATTAGCTTTAAAATACACAAATAAGTTCACACACATTTGTTTATACATTTTTATTTTTGATAGGTTATTTTACAGTACACATTAGTTCTATTTGGAGTGGTGATGGCTCCTGGATTCTACTGGTGTCTGGCTGAAGAAAGAAGCCACGCCCACACACACAGCCTTTTTATATGGGAGGAGCAGCTAATTGGGGCAGCCCAACTGCTGCCACTTCAGGGGGGTGATTTGAAAGGATCTACTTTAGTTTGGATTATTAATTTACTTAGCTTTTGAGTTTTAGTAGATTATGTTTATTTTGACTAATTAAATATTTTTGGTGTTTGTAATATTATTATTAATTGTTGTTTTTGTCATTGTGTCACTGTTTATATTCCCCTCATGTGTTCAGTTGGTCTGATCAGACAGTATATATTCCTTTGTGTGTTTGATGATGGTGGCTCAGTTGTGTTACTTGTTCTTTTGATTTAAGTCTGGTTGTTTTCTGTTCACAGTTATTTTTGGGCCCAGCCTATGTTTATTTAAATTGTGACCCACCACTACAAAACCAGGCATAAGTCGCACTGAGCCGTTCAGAGCTACAGCCAAATTTAGGCTGGAAGGTGATTTGTTATTAGTGTTTACACCTTATCAAAAAACGGTACCTTAACACCTCTATGTTCACTTCCTGTGGTCATTACATTGAAATCCAATCAATAAAGGTGTTTATTGAGTCAATTATTTAAGCGGTGACAAAAGTTCAGGTATTGTTGAGCAAAGACAAAGACGACTTCCACCTCTTTTCGCCGAACAAAACGATCTCCGTTCCGTGGGTAAACACCCAAGTGTTTGGTACGAGGTAAAAGCTTATATTGAATGTTCTGTCCAATGGTGTAAGCCAAATGATTATAATACGTCACACTTCTGTCCTATTATTATAATATATAAAACTTCTGTGACATGTCCATCAGAGTGTCCTTTAACATCTGTCAACAATTTGTGTCAATCGGATACAAATTATTATGCGTTGCTAAGGACTTCCTACCCCAAAACAGTCCAAAACTTTAACGGACAATATCTAAAAATATGCAAATTGTAAAATATGTCCAAATGTGGATATTAAAATGACCATAACTTTGGTTCTACTTGTGATAGAAACATCATTTTTTCACCATCTTAAACCTTAGTTTCCACTCTACCAAGATACACACATAACTCTGTTTGGATTTACACACACTTATGCCTGCTTTACTGCTGGGGGGTCACATATTGATGTCATTTTTTGGGAAAATAAACCCAGTCTTCATTTTAATTCGTCTGTGTCTCCTCGTCCTTGGTTTGGGTCCCTCACAGTTTGGAACGGGATTGTCTGACGCACTACGAGACAGGCTTGTTTGTGGCATGCACAAGGACGAGAGACTTACTGAAAAAGATTTGACTTTACAAAAAAGCTTTAGAACTCGCAATAGTGACTCCACTGCCTCCAAAGATGCAATGGAGTTACAAAAGAAAGTGACAACTGAAGCTCACAATGTTAACAAACTCACAACCAAATGTGAAAAAAGGAAATGCATGCTTTAAGTGTGGAAGAGAATCACATGATCAGGGAGACTGCTGGTTCTGTGACAAAAACTGCGTGAAATGCAATCGAAAAAGGGCACATGCAGAGAATGTGTAAATGAAAAGGAAATAAGCAGAAACAGAGAAGCTGGAGAAATGATAAAAGAGTTAATGAAATGAATGACACGTGCTAGTGGATCAACCTCAGATGAGACAGAAAATGGATTGGGCCACATTCAATGACAGAGAGTGATATGGGTGACCCCAAAGATTAATGGAAAGAAATGAAAGGATCAGCACTCTCACTCAAACAGACACAAATCTTAATGAAAATTCAAGTCAAATATGAAAACAAAAGGAAAATACTTGACTTGTATGTGCTGCAACGTGAAGGAGTGCCATTATTCGGCCGTGATTGGCTGCAAATGATCCAGCTCAATTAGAAGTCTACTAAGGCTATGCTGCTCAGTGAGAATGGAAACTGTAAAGCTAACCAGAAAAAGCTGAACCTGTTACTCCAGCGCACAGCACCAGTATTTGAAGAAGGCGTAGGAACTCTCAAACAGATGAAAACACATATCACAGTGGATCCACATGCCTCAACCAATTTTATGAAAGCTCGTCCTGTCCCATATGCGCTACGCCCAAGAGCGGAGACAGAGCTACAACGTCTAGAGGACCAAAGTTGAATGGTCAGACTGGGCAACACCAGTTGTAAAGAAAAATAGTGTGTTAAGGCTATGCGGTGACTTTAATGGTAAATGGACTGAACTTATATAGTTCTTTTCCACCTTCATGGTTCAAAGCACTTTACATTAGCCTCTCATTCACCCATTCACACACACACTCATACACCAGTAGGTTTCTAAGGTCAAAGGTCAGTCCCACTGGGGGCCTAAGCCAGGGTTCAGTGTCTTGCCCAAGGACACTTCGACATGTGGACAGCCAGAGCCGGGACACGAACCGCCAACCTTTCAGTCATTGGGCTACCCACTCTACCAACTGAACCACAGCCGCCCATGACAGTTACTTTAAGGCAGTGTTTTCCAACCCTGGTCCTCAAGGCACACTATCCTGCATGTTTTAGACATTTCCCTCTTTGAACACACCTGATGGTCATTATCAGTCTTCTGCAGAGCTGGATGATAGGCTGATCATTTAAATCAGGTGTGGTTAGAGAGAGAAACATCTAAAACATGCAGGATAGTGTGCCTCGAGGACCAGGGTTGGGAAACGCTCCTTTAAGGTAACTGTCAACTCAGTTCTTCATGCAGATCAATGCCCATTGCTCCACATAGAAGACATTTTTGCTTCACTAGCTGGTGTCATGAGGGGGTGAGGTGAAGGAGGCCTCAGATGCTCAGTGCTCAAGGGAGAACAGATTTAATAACAAAAACTAACATAAAGACAAGACAGACTTAAACACAAACCCTGGGAATAAATCAGCCAGAGTCTGTGGTGACAGTAGTGAATGGTCCCGCACCAGTAACTGCAAGCTTCACTGCTCAAATACTGCATATCAGCAACGACTTGCAGCTGCACGGTGCAGGACCAGGTGGTAGGGAGAGCACTGGGGGAACGGTCACAGGAGCAGAGGTCGTGACAGTTGGAGGGCAACATTTTTCAAAGATTGATTTGGCCTAAGCTTACTTACAAATGGAAATGGATGCTGAGTTGATAAAGTACCTGAACATTAATACCCACAAAGACCTTTTTCAATACAATAGGCTAGTGTTCTGTATCGCATCCGCCCCTGGAGTGTGGCAGTGGGCTATTGACCAAGTGCTACAGGGCATTCCAGATGACCAGTCTCATTTGGCCAACTGGAAGCGGTCCTGAGTAGGCTAACTGACTGTGGACTTAGGAGCAATAAGCAAACCTGTGAGTTCTTTAAGGACTCCATTGAGTTCTGTGGGCACACAGACCGAGACGGTCTCCACAAATCTCAAGATAAAATTGATGCCGTCCTGAAAGCACCAAATCCCACCAATGTCCCACAATTACTATCGCTAATTCCTGCTGAATCTTGCAACAGTGCTTCACCCCTTGAACAACCTCCTACAAACAAAGGTGACATAGAAGTGGTCAAAGTGCTGTGACATCGCGTTCAAGTGGCCGAAGGAACTCATATCAGAACGAGTACTGACCCACTATAACCCAGACTTACCCCTTCGTCTGGCTTGTGATGCCTCACCAATATGGCATTGGTGCCGTCCTTTCACACGTCCTATTGCCTTTGCATCCCACTTCTTATGTGTTGCTGAAAACAATTATAGACAAATTGACGGGGAAGGGCTAAACCTTGTGTGGGGTGTAAAAAAATTAACCAGTACTTATATGGGAAGGGCTTCACATTAATTACAGATCACCAACCCCGAGTAGCCACTTTAAACCCTAGGAAGTCGATTGCAGCGATGACTGCAGCACGCTTGCAAAGGTGGGCGTTGTTCTTAGGTGGACATGACCACGTGATTGAATATAAAGGCACACAACAGCATGGAAATGCAGATGGACTGTCACGCTTGCCTTGCGAACTTCAGAACACTGTGCCGGTGGACCCGGCTGAAATGTTCCATCTCGCCCATGTTGAGAACTTACCTGTCACAAACACATAGGTCAAACAGGAAACCAGCTGAGACCCAACTATGGCTAAAGTCTTTGAGCTAACGGTGAAGGAGTGGCCTGCCAAAAATACAGTGGGCTTACCTGAGTACTTGAGTCGATGTGAACAGCTATCTGTATGTCATGGGTGCATCCTGTGGGGGACTAGAATTGTAGTGCCACCCAAGCTACGTTCCAATGTCCTGGAAACACTTCATGAGGGACACACAGGGATTGTAAAGATAAAAAGCCTCGCGAGAAGCTACATATGGTGGCCAGGCAATGATCAGCAGATAGAGGATATGGCCAAGTCATGCTCTGGATGTCAGCAAACACAAAAGCAGCCTCCACCCGCTCCTGTCCACAGTTGAGAGTGGCCCACTGCGCCTTGGCACAGGATCCATGTAGACTATGTCGGGTAGTGATGCGCGGGATACCCGCTGGCCCGCGGATATCCGCGGGTGACCCGCGGGTCGGGCGGGTTGGGTCGCAGTATTAATATATATTGCGGATGCGGGTGGGGCGGGTCAGGGACAATCAATTTTTTCACATCCTTTGCATTGCCATCAACAGGAAAGGGTTGCCTTCATATCTTTACAGACCATGTTAAGACCGATGAGGGAGGATAGAGAGGAAGATGAGAGAGACTGTGTGTGCGTGCATGGAGCAGTCTCCACAGCCGTTTTATGAAATGGAAAGGAGCCCCGCTAACCTACAGTAGCATCCTCGTCTCTCCTCTCCTTCCAATTGCTCGTACACTTAATTCTCCTATGACCCGCGAGTCAGGCGGGCTGGGTCGCAGTATTAATACATATTGCGGATGCGGGTGGGGCGGGTCAGGGACGATCAATACCCGCTGAGGTGTGTGTGTGTGTGTGTGTGCTCGGCTCGCGCATGTGCAAGCCCGTCACTTCCTGTTTTGAATGCTTTTTTATCCCAACTTTTTGTTATTTGTTATTAGCGCCAAATCTCCCTGAACACTCAGAGATAAGAGTGAAAATGTGGGACTTGATCAGGGAGAAGATTAAAACAGGCGATGCGAAGGTTGTACGGAAACGTTGTATGTGTTGGCTTTATAGAGTGATGATGTGGGTGGAGTCTATTTTATGTGCTGGAGTGCATATTGAGACGTTAGAAAGGAGGCAAAAATGATGCTTCATGACTTTTAACATTAGAAGCACAAGGTAAAGATGCTGCGAATGTACTATGTGAGTTTAGAGACAAATTTAAGCTCGCGGGTTGATAGCGGGCGGGTTGGGTTTATCGATACGTGACATCATGCGGGTTGGGCGGGGCGGGCCGAGCCACGTCTTGGGTTTGGGCGGGGCGGGTTTCTGTAAAACCCCCTAACCGCGCATCACTAATGTCGGGCCTTTCCTCGACCATATGCTCCTTGTTGTGGTTGATGCATATTCAAAGTGGCCAGAGGTCTTCAGTGTGAAAAATGCCACAACCACTATAACAGTCGAGATACTCCACATATTGTTTGACAGAACAGGATTTTCCGAAAGACTTGTCAATTCACGTCTGAAGAGTTTCAATTATTCATCTGGAGAAATGGCATCAAGCACACCACAGCTGTACCTTACCACCCTGCTACAAATGAGCTTGCTGAGCGCTTTGTCCAGTCATTTAAACAGTCAATGAAAACAAATTCCCACATGTCTCTGCAAGAAAAGATGAAAAAAAGAAATGGAAGTGGCGATATTTTGTCCAAGACAGGGACCCTGACCTACACAGTGAAGACTGGGCATCATGTGTGGCGCAGACACGTTGATCAACTTCTAGATGCAACTGCTCACTGTGAAACCAACAACAACACAGGAGACAATGCTCATGTCCCTGAGGATTCCAATGAACTCATGTGCACAGCCTCAGAGCCCCCACCTCAAGTTGAAGATGGAAATGTTACACCTGATAATGCAGACCTCAAGGTTCCTGCTCAGAGCTCTGGCACTCAAGAGAGACGCTATCCTGAAAGAGCTCATCGTCCTCCTCAAAGATTGGACTTATAGCCTAACAAAAGAATACATTGTCTTGTTATGTTTAACCTGTGTTCGGTGTTTTCAAGTTAGGTTTAGTACTAAGGTTAAGGTGTTTAGACTTATGTGATTACCTTTACTCATCATTACCTGTAGGTATAGAGTATTGAATTTATTTCTTCAGTATATCAGATAGACATCAATGCTGAAAGGGAAGAAATATGTTCATATTAGATATGGGAACTATTTAGTTATATTAAAGGGACTACTATATATTAGGCGCATTGATATGCAACCTACCATTTACCTAGCATACAACACCGTTAGTTTAGTGTGATGTACCAAGCAGTGACTACACATTGTACTGTTTTCCAAGTACCACGTAAAGACAACGTTTACTTTACTTCGGTGTCCTTTGGATTATGTATGTTGTGAAAGTGACAAACACAACAGTGAGTAACTCACGTGGATTACACACAGAAGCCGAGGCTACAAAGACATCTTAAAGATGACTTTTACTGTCGGGGACATGCCACAATCCACACCTTATCAACAAAAATGCAAATTAAAAATGTAAAAATAATAAATTACCTAATTTTTAAGATCAGGTTGGTGAGAAAAGTTATGTTAATCATTCATCATCTGAACCCGCTTTATCCTCACTAGGGTCACGGGGGTCACTGGGGGCCTAATCCAGCTACAATGGGCGAAGGCGGGGTACACCCTGTATGAGACGCCAGTTCATCTCAGGGCTGAACATATATAGACAAACAATCACTCTCACATTCACACCTATGGACAATTTTAGATTAACCAATTAACCTATCAGTGCATGTGTTTGGATGGTGGGAGGACACCGGAGTGCCTGGCGAAAACCCACGTGGACACGGGGAGGACATGCAAACTCCACACAGAAAGGTCTGGTACGGGATTCGAACCAGGGTCCTTCTTGCTGTGAGGCACGAGTGCTAACCACCGCACCACCATGCTAACCACCGCACCACCGTGCTAACCACCGCACCACCGTGCTAACCACCGCACCACCGTGCTAACCACCGCACCACCGTGCTAACCACCGCACCACCGTGCTAACCACCGCACCACCGTGCTAACCACCGCACCACTGTGCCGCCCAAGTTATGTTAATGTTGTTTTAAAATTATGCATATATTTGTTATTGTAATGATTTTATGTCCATTTATTTCTCTGGGACAAAATATGTAACGATTGGGTGGAACTACCCAAATAAACAAACAGAGCATATAAAACTTCACTAAAAAAAAAGTTTCATGACAAGTGGATGGTGGTCCACAGAAAAAGACAGAAAAAATCTGTCCTACGGGACTGTTCAGGGTTTGGGGCGGGGCCAGCAGCCTGCATGTGTGGTTGGAGGGGATTCCTTTCCCCAAAATAATCAAATGAATCCCTTAACTTTCATAAACATAACCTTAATAACATGCTATGCAGTGAAAAATGGTGCTACCTTGTTTTGTTGGTGCTACTAAATGAAAAGCTAGGTGGCACCAGTGAACCTGTGAAAACGTTAGTCTAGAGCCCTGCCCTATTGTCCTACTGAAGTTAAAGTAAACCCCAGTGCAGCACAACTGTTGGTCCTCAGGTTGATTTCTACAATGCAGGGAAAAATTTCTTGGCGGAGAAAACGTTCCCGCCCAGAAGTTAGAGAGGATGTGGAGTCAAAAGAGGACGACGTGTCACTGCTGGAGGACACAGCGTTGATGCTCGACCAGGAATTTTTAATGGATTTGACTGAGAAACTGAAGCATTTGAAGGGTGAGATGTGAGGTAAAGACGAGACTGTCGCTCACATGATGAGTGCAGATAAGATGAACATGTTCTTTGTTCTAGTAGAGGGAAAAGTGCGTCTGTGCAGGTGGTGTGAACATGATGACGCTTGTCTCAGACCTTCTCTACACTCACCTTTCACCTCATTCTATTAACCTGCTTCTCATTTAGTCCTTACACACCTGTCCTCATCACCTCTCACTATTTCAGTTCTGTTCTGTTCTCCTTGTTGGTTCGTTGACTTTACTTCCCCAGCTCACAGTCCACCACACCTGTTGTTGTCTGTAATGTGTGACTTATGAACGTAAAGGTGGGGTGAGAGTATTTATTTTTGAACATTTTTTACTATATTGCTTGAAAACCTCGTCACAATCCCATATCATGCACTGAAATAGAATGTTTGCGAAAAAAAACTAAATGTTTTAGTCCACTCTAGAGGATGGGACCAGAGGAAAACTCTGGCCAATCATTGATCATCTTTACAATGATTGATTTACTGATCACTCCACCCCCCCCCCCCCCCCCCCCCCACCTCTCCCTCCCCCTTCTATGCATTCACATAAACAGCTAAACAACTGGCAGCTAAACCAAAGTAAAAAATGTTCTCGTCATCTGAACCCATTTTATACTCACTGGGCTCACAGGGGTCACTGGGTCTCATCCAGCTCCAGCAGGTGAAGTCAGGGTCAGAGGTTACCCTGTATGAGTCTCCAGTTCATCTCAGGACTGAACATATGTGACCCACCACCAGTAAACCAGGCATAAGTGTGTGTAAATCCAAACAGAGTTATGTGTGTATCTTGGTAGAGTGGAAACTAAGGTTTAAGATGGTGAAAAAATGATGTTTCTATCACAAGTAGAACCAAAGTTATGGTCATTTTAATATCCACATTTGGACATATTTTACAATTTGCATATTTTTAGATATTGTCCGTTAAAGTTTTGGACTGTTTTGGGGTAGGAAGTCCTTAGCAACGCATAATAATTTGTATCCGATTGACACAAATTGTTGACAGATGTTAAAGGACACTCTGATGGACATGTCACAGAAGTTTTATATATTATAATAATAGGACAGAAGTGTGACGTATTATAATCATTTGGCTTACACCATTGGACAGAACATTCAATATAAGCTTTTACCTCGTACCAAACACTTGGGTGTTTACCCACGGAACGGAGATCGTTTTGTTCGGCGAAAAGAGGTGGAAGTCGTCTTTGTCTTTGCTCAGCAATACCTGAACTTTTGTCGCCGCTTAAATAATTGACTCAATAAACACCTTTATTGATTGGATTTCAATGTAATGACCACAGGAAGTGAACATAGAGGTGTTAAGGTACCGTTTTTTGATAAGGTGTAAACACTAATAACAAATCACCTTCCAGCCTAAATTTGACTGTAGCTCTGAACGGCTCAGCGCGACTTATGCCTGGTTTCGTGGTGGCGGGTCACATATATAGTCATGTCTGTATGTTGTTCTGCTCTGTCTTTTCTCTCTCTCTCTCTGTTTGTGACCTTTGCCCTGATTCCAATGCTAGCCACCTGAGTACCCACAGGTGTGGTTACTCAGGTGGCTCTTTATAAGCCTGCTCGTTCTGTCTGCCTGTTGCCAGATCGTTTTTTGCTTGTCAAGACTTTCCAGTGTTTACTCCTGTCTGTTTTCCCATGTTTTTTGCCTGCTCCCTACTTCGACCTGTTTCCGTCTGACCACGTCTCTGCCTTCGTCCTCTGGATCTGAGCCTTACCCCGTTTACAACCACGTTCCTGTCTTCTTCTCCAGTAACCGACCCGCCTTCTGGACTTCTCTCTCTACCTGTCACCGCTGAAGCACCGTTACCGAACCCTGGACTGGACCGTTATTCCTTCTTGAGATTCCCCTTTGGACTGAGTTTAATACTTTTGTTATTAAACCTTGTTTGAACTTTATACCTGTCTGTTTCAGCATTTGGGTCCGAACTCCGACCGTTACATGTATAACAATCACTAGCTGTGTTTCCGTTACAGTTTTTCACAAAACAATATCAATATTCCTAAAATTTTGACAAAGTATATTTGCGCTTTAAACATGTTTCCATTGACGGTTGTTCTAGGCAGGAGCGTCGTAACTTTTGTGAAATATCATCCCAAGAGATTTCACTGCTGTCACCTTCAGAGCTTCAGACTGACCAACACTCTGATAGTGTTAGAGTGAATGAATGGGCTAATTCTCTGGTCAGTAAAAGTCTGTGGTGAACTCTTTAATGACACTAACATGTCAAACAAACCAGCTGGTTAAGGTTATATGGGTCTGTACATGTGGTGTTTGTACACAGTGCTGCACTTGGCACTTTACAGAACAGAGAATATATTTATCTGTAAAAAAACAACTGAAATAGTAAAAAACTAAGACATAATAAGAGTAAACCTTCACTGTGTCAACTGTAGGAATCACCCTGTTAACCACTGCACCACCCTGTTACATACTGCACCACCCTGTTAACGACTGCACCACCCTGTTAACCACAGCACCACCCTGTTAACTACCGCACCACCCCGTGAACTACCGCACCACCCCGTGAACTACTGCACCACCCCGTGAACTTCTGCACCACCCCGTTAACTACTGCACCACCCTGTTACATACTGCACCACCCTGTTACATACTGCACCACCCTGTTACATACTGCACCACCCCGTTAACTACTGCACCACCCCGTGAACTACTGCACCACCCCGTTAACTACTGCACCACCCCGTGAACTACTGCACCACCCTGTTACATACTGCACCACCCTGTTAACTACTGCACCACCCTGTTAACTACTGCACCACCCTGTTACATACTGCACCACCCTGTTGACCACTGCACCACCCTGTTGACCACTGCACCACCTTGTTGACCACTGCACCACCCTGTTAACCACTGTTTGATGGATGGACCTGCCCACCCTTCATCTACAAATGAACATTCATCTATAGTATCACGTAATATCACGTTAACATGGCAACACAACATTTGGTGAAAACAATGTAATATATATGCAACACGAGTAGTGAGGCCTAATCCACATGCTAATGTTTGTGACTGAACCCTCTGAAGTTTTTTTTTTTTTTTTAGCATTTCAGCCTTGTGTCCACATGGTACCGGCATTGTGGGTACCCCAAAAATATAGTTTTTCAGAACAGGTAGCATCATCATCACAACTGAATGAACAGAACAAATAACAGCTTTATGCACAATATTTATTCATAAAGAAGACAGTGTCCATCATGGTGGACACCACAGTAGTGGTAGTAGCAGAGCGTCCATCATGGTGGACACCACAGTAGTGGTAGCACCAGAGGGTTCACCAGTACCATGTGTACATGAGACTGAAAAGGTTACATTTTTTGATCAGTTTCACTGGTAAACTTGTAGACGAGGCCTTCGTTTCTCATTCCTTCCTGAGTCATGTTTATTTAAAGATCCTTTAAACAATACTGCATTTGGGTTCTGCACACTAGAGTCTCAGGGTTCTGCGCACTAGAACCTTAGGGTTCTTTACACTAGAACACAGGAGGACAGGAGTTTGAAAACAGGGTTAGTGACTTTGAGCAGCTGAAGTTATGTGTGTCATTGGTTTTAAACCCTTTCATGCACATGAACATGAGCAGTGAAGTGTAGAGTTAACCCTTTAAGTGGACAGTTGTTCCACAGCTGTTGTCTTTACATACACGGCTTTTCTGGTTCTACTGTACTGGCATTTATACCATACACCAGTAACAGCCAAAACAGTACCAGTCAAAACAGTACCAGTTGTGCATCACTTCATCGTGTGTCGTCGTTTCATCGTGCGTTGCTTTGTCGTGTGTCGGTTGGTTTTGGTGTCACAACAGCAGCGACATGTTGAACACTCTGCTAACACACAGCTCCTTCTGTCTGTAGTGGCCCATTGACTGTGACCTTTGACCTCCAGCTCAGTAATATGACCACAGGCTTTGGGAAGGTAGAGACTGGAAACACATGGGCGAGCGAGAGGGTGCTCTGGATTTGGACAACATAAGAGAGAGACTGAGGAGAGAAAGACTAAGGAGAGAGAGAGAGAGACTGAGGAGAGAGAGAGAGAGACTGAGGAGAGAGAGAGAGAGAGACTGAGGAGAGATTCATTGAAAAGACTTGGTGTTACATATATACCTGAAATTAAAACCATGATACCCAAACATACACTGATCTGCGCTAAAAAAACCCAATACCATACACTAAAAACACTAAAATGTACTAAAACTAAACTACAATACATAAAAGATGCAATTACCTGCACTGAAAACTAAATGCAATACATAAATAAAATAATAATAATATAAAACAAAAAATCTATAAAAGCTACCCATAAGAATACACTAAAACTGCAGTAAAAAAAAACACAAAATACACTAAGAATACCATGACATACACTATAAATAAACCAAGATGCACTAACAATACACTAACCTGCACAAAATAAATAAATAAATAAAAATGCAAATTAATAAAACAATAGTGCGCTAAAAGATTTAAAAATCCATTGAAGGGCTTGTTGTATCCCTGGTAATAGTACCATATGTAGAACGGGTGCTGCATAGCTTTCACGGCAGGACACATCATCAGTTGTGTGCCTCAGTGTCATGGGGTGTTTCGGCCATTTAACACAAGACACCCTCTGCTGAGGCCGGCCCACCACAGGTTGATCAGACCAGCAGTGGGCTGCTAGCTGTTCCTCGCAGCCCAGATGGTATCGCCTCTCTTTAGCCATAACCAATGGCTTGTTCTCTCTGCCGTGTTTCCCAGCTCTTTGATGGCTCTTCTGTGCATATGTCCTCTGACTCCAATCTCTCTAAGGAGCTTTGTTGTTGTCCTTGCTACATAGCCCCTGCAGCCCACCTCTACTGGACGCACCCTTATTTTCCAGCCCTTGTCCTCTGCCTCACCTGCAAGGTCAGAATAGCGCAGCTTCTGGTGTTCGGTTGCTTCCTCTGGGGCATCCTTCCAGGGAACCGTTAGCTCAATGATGTAGGCGAGCCGGCAGGAATTAGACCAGAGGATGATGTCTGGACGCAAGGTTGTTGCTGCGATCTCTGCAGGGAAGATGAGCCTCTGGTCCAAATGTACTCTCATCTGCCAGTCCCTGGCTCCATTCAGTGGGGACAGTTCTTCATGTGAGCCCCCCCCCATGCTTGTTGCCCTCCCGCACAAACAATAGGAGATGCCTGTTTGCATTTTGGTTGTTGATGGGCTTGTTGTTAATTTGTTTCCTCCTACTCTCAAGTTTGTCAGCCAAACACTTGAGGACCTGGTTATGTCTCCAAGTGGACCTGCCTTGAGTGAGGCTTGGCTTGCAGCCAACCAGAATGTGCTTGAGTGTCGTAGGGGTTGTACATAAGGGGCAGGCTGGGTCCTTTCCAAACCAAAGATGCAGATTAGTGGGAGAGGGTAGGACATCAAATGTTGCTTGGATGATGAAACTTATCCGGTTGGACTCCATGGCCCAGAGCTCGCTCCATGTTAGTTTCTTTGTCTCGACCCCCTCCCATCTCATCTAGCGTCCCTGTTTGGCTAGTACAGGCATGTCCAGCCTCAGCTTCGCACACTTAAACTCCTCCACCAGACTCGATATCGGCAGTGATAGGGCTCCTTTGCAGTACAACCCCACACTGCTGACACATTTTGGGAGTCCAAACCATTTCCTCACATATGTGTTTACCAAATTTTCCAGGCAATTGATATGACAGAGAGATGCCTCATACATGGTCAACGGCCACAGCAGCCTGGGTAGAAGCCCAAACTGGTAGCACCACAGCTTCAGCTTCCCTGGCAGTGCAGTGCTGTTAATTTGCTTAAGACCATTAGCCACGTCTTGCTGAAGTTGTCTGAGTTGCTGAGTGTCTTTGAGATCTGCATTGTACCACCGGCCAAGGCTCTTGATAGGCTTCTCAATGACTGTTGGAATTGGTTCCTTGCCGATATAAAATCACTCGCCTCTCAATTGGCCTTCCATGATGGAGATACTGCGTGACTTGCTCGGTTTGAGCTGCATTCTTGCCCATTCAATGTTTTCTTGGAGTTTGTGGAGCAGACGTCTGGTGCAAGGTTTTGTTGTTGTAATGATGGTCATGTCATCCATGTAGGCCCTTACTGGTGGAAGACGCAGGCCACTCTTGGTCCTCTCACCTCCCACCACACAACGAGATGCCCATATGATCAGTTCCATGGCCATGGTGAAAACTAGTGGTGAAATTATGCACCCTGCCATGATGCCAATATCCAGATGTTGCCAGGCAGTGGTGGTGTTTCCAACTGTTATACAAAACTGGAGATCCTGAAAGTAGCCCTTGACCAAGTTTGTGATGTGGTCTGGTACCCCAAAATATCTGAAGGCTGTCCACAGAACATTATGCGGGACTGACCCAAAGGCATTTGCAAGGTCTAGGAAGATCACATGCAGCTCTCTGCGTTCTTTCTTGGCAGTTTGGATCTGATGCCAGATCATATTGGCATGCTCCATGCATACTGAGAACCCCTGGATCCCAGCCTTCTGCACTGATGTGTCAATGTAATTATGTCTTTGTAGGTACGTAGCAAGCCGTTGGGCCAAAACACAGAAGACAATCTTTCCCTCCACGTTCAGAAGGCTGATCTGGTGAAATTGATAATGGTTGAAGAGTTCTTTTCTTTAGGGATCAAAATTCCTCCTGCCCTCCTCCATGCCTTTGGAATCACTCCCTTCTGCCAGGTCACCTTCATTAGTTTCCAGAGGTATTTGAGAACTTCAGATGCGTTCTTGTAAAACTGGTAGGAGATACCATTGGGTCCAGGTGCTGAAGCTGATCTTGCTTGCTTCACGGCTCTTTCCACTTCACTCCATGTAGGGGGCCTGACATCCATCTGGTGTTCAGATGTATGAGCTGGTGGCATGTTGTCTGGGATGGTAACCGACTCGTGTCTTTTCTCATTAGAATATGTCTTCCTAAGGTGCACTTCCAGGTCTTTAATTGGCGCTTTCAGGGTCCCACTCCTTTCTTTGTTAAAGATGCCTTTCACAAAGCAGAAGGGGTCGGTATAGAAGCAGGTTCTTGCTCTTTCTTTCCTCTTGTGTCGTCACCTGAGGTACTCAGCCCTTCGAAGGCTTGTCAAGCGTTGTTTTATCCCAGCCTGGAGTTCATCTAGCCCTGCCCTTTCCATTTCTGTGGCCTTCCTCCATTGCTTTCTCAGTTGCCTTCTCTCCTTCACCAGACTGTCTATTTCCCACTGCCTCCTGGACTTCATCTGGTTTATGGCGCCTGCCTGCTGCCTCTGTATCAAAGGTTTTACCCCGAACCTCTCGACGCCATAGTTGTAAATAATGGCCCCCATGTTGTCCAATTTTCAGTCAAGTGGATCCTTCTGTTGCTCAAGAAGGGTAACCAGGTCTAATGCCACTGTCTCCCACTCTTGCTCCTGGTTGGATTTTGGCCACCGGATCTGTGGCTTCCTTCCTTCCATCTTCTTCTCTGTTGTTGTTTGTGACTGGCTGGATGCTGAGCTGAGTAAGGATGTTGGGTGAGGCTGGCTGGATGCTGGGCTGCAGTCGGCTATTGGTTGTTGCTGGCTATCTTCCAGGTTTGTGCCAGTTGGCTGCTGTCGATGGGTGTACACTACTGTTGGCTGCTTCTGTGTGGGCTCTGCACTGGTTCCTACTAGAGGGTCATTGCCATGCTGAGCCTCAGCTGAGGTACTGATACCCTGAGGACTGTGGAGGTTATCCTTTCTCTGAGCTTCATTCGACTGATTTGGCAAACTTCTTAAGAAGTAGTGCTCAATGCGAGACCCCTTGCTGAGCTTGCTGAAGCATTTCTTTAGCCCTTGGTGGAATTTAAGGCCCCTCTCTGTTGTTACTTTTGCCCAGCCACAGATGTAAATCCGTTGTTCCACTCCTGCCTGTGATTGCAGCCCATCCGTTGTGGTGCTCGTTTTCCTACTTGTTGTCTGTTCCGTTCCAAGGTTCGGTTCCGTGTAATCTATCTGTGCTGGGTCATCTTCCGCCCTCGCTCTCGCAGACCCTGGGGATGTTTTCTTCTTTGACCTCTTTGTAGCAATGAGGGAAAAAGACTGAGGAGAGAGAGAGAGAGAGACTGAGGAGAGAGAGAGAGACTGAGGAGAAAAAGACTGAGGAGAGAGAGACTGAGGAGAGAGAGAGACTAAGAAGAGAGAGACTGAGAAGAGAGAGACTGAGAAGAGAGAGACTGAGAAGAGAGAGAGGGAGAGAGAGAAAGACTAAGGAGAGAGAGAGGGATAGAGAGAAGGACAGGAGAGAGAGAGAGAGAGAGAGAGAGAAAAACTGAGAAGAGAAAGAGAGAAAGACTGAGGGGAGAGAGAGACACTGAGGAGAAAGAGAGAGAGACTGAGAAGAGAAAGAGAGAGAGACTGAGAAGAGAAAGAGACTGAAGAGAAAGAGAGAGAGAGAGAGAGAGAGAGACTGGGGAGAGAAAGACTGATGAGAGAGAAAGAGAGAGACTGAGGAGAGAAAGAGAGAGAGACTGGGGGAGAGAGAGAGACTGAAGAGAACGAGAGAGAGAGAGACTGAGAAGAAAAAGAGAGAGAGACACTGGGGGAGAGAGAGAGAGACAGAGAGACTGGGGAGAGAAAGACTGATGAGAGAGAGAGAGAGAGACTGAGGAGAGAAAGAGAGAGAGACTGGGGGAGAGAGAGAGACTGAAGAGAAAGAGAGAGACAGAGAGACTGAGGAGAGAGAGAGAGAGACTGATGAGAAGGAGAGAGAGAGACTGAGGAGAGAGAGAGAGAGAAACTGTTGAGAGGGAGAGAGAGAGAGAGAGAAAGACAGAGGAGAGAGAGAGAGAAACTGTTGAGAGGGAGAGAGAGAGAGAGACTGATGAGAGAGAGAGAAACTGTTGAGAGGGAGAGAGAGAGACTGAGGAGAGAGAGAGAAAGACAGAGGAGAGAGAGAGACTGAAGGGAGAGAGAGAGAGAGAGAGACCTCAAATTCCAATAGTCCATCTTATAACTGTTCAACAGTGTCCTTGGCTCCGGGATCTTCCCCAATATTTGGAACAAAGGCTTCATAACAACACTCCATAAAAACAGAGACAAATGTGACCCCAATAACTACAGAAGGATGAGTGTCAACAGTAACCTGTATGATCATAAACACTCTAACCTCAACTACACTAAACTATTTTTAGTCTATTTCAAAAAGCATTGGACATTGGAGGAAAAACATATGACATCATAAACTCAATGTACACAAATAACCAGCGCTGTCAGCATCAACCAAAAACATAAACATACCGACTTGTTGGTTCAGAGCCGTGGGTCAGACAAGGCTGCACCTGAGGACAACCCTCTTTAACATGTCAATCAATAATCTATCAACAGCATTAGAACAGTCTGCAGCAGTGGACATGACACTAGAGGACACACCACGTAAATGTCTTCTGTTGGCAGACGGTCTGGTCCTCCTGTCACCGACCCCAGAAGGTCTCCAACAGAACCTCCATCTACTGATCCAGTTCTGCCAAACCTGGGCTGTGACAGTAAACAAAAAGAAAACTAAAACAATGACATTCCAAAATGACCTGGTCTCAAACAAACAGTTCCTGAACACCACAGCTGTAGAACAAACACTGACACTTACCTGGGCCTAAACATCAGCCCCACAGGGAACACAGCACTGAATGACAAAGAGGAGGGCTTATTCTTCCATAGAAGGAATATTAAACTACACATTCCAGTCTGGACTCTGTCATAGAACCCATTTCACTTCATGGTTGACAGGTCTGGGGTCCACTTACCAACCAAGAGTTTATGAAATGGGACAAACACCAAACAGACACAAGTCCAACGAAAACCCATAACAATGGATGCAGAGCAGAACCAGGACCATATCCTATAATGATACAAATACACAAGAGAGGAAGAACATTGTCCAAACACCTAAAAGTCTGTGACCCACTGCACACCAGTGTCATGCAGTGAGTTCTGTGGCAGGTGAGGCACTGACTTTTTCTAAATCAGATTTTCAAATACACCAAATATTTGTTAAATACCTTTTACTTTCATATGTCATTGCAGCATTATTTATATGAGGTACATATTTTAATGTGCATATTTGGCCAATGAAGAATGAACATTGAATGGGGGCAACTTCTACAAAACTGTCAGGAACCAGACAGAATTCGACCCACAAAAGCTTCACGATTTAACACAGTTTATTGTGGCAGTCAAAGAAGATTTGGTGATCACGTGTGGAGTGGTCTCCCATCCAGATACTGACCAGGCCTGACCCTGCTTAGCTTTGGTGATTAGCCAAGGTCTGGGGTGTTGGTGTCAAGGGGTGTGGGTGTGTGTGTGTGTGTTCCCCGGTGGGCGGGTGGCGTCTGGTCCAGCTGGTGTCTGGAGTTGGTAGATGAAGCTCACTCGCCACGATTCTCGAAGTCCTGGGACACACACACACACACAACAGCAGGAGGGGTGAAAGCCAGGCAGAAGTACCGTCAAGGAATAGGCAAAAATCTTAGTCAGAGAACAGAAAGGCAGGTTGAATTTACCGGGACTGGAGATCAGAGGCGTAGTCAAACAGGTTCAGGATTTTGGGATTGGAGTCAGAGACGTGAAGGTTCAGACAGGTAACAGGTGTTGGTTTGCTGACGTTCTGACAAGGGTGGACTGGAAGACTGAGGTTTATATACAGAGGTTGATTAGGAGAGAATGCATTGCAGCTGGCAGGTTAATGAGGGAGCACAGGTGTGGAAAATTAGACAGAGAGCAGGGAACAGAGAGAGAGTCCACGACACAAAACACCACTGTGGACACCACAGTGGGGGGGGGGGGGGGGGTACCATACACAAAACTAAACACACGACAGATGCCACAAACACAGCACCAGACAGAAGACAGACAGAATAGGCTGCACAGCACCATGCCTCTGCCTGTTCTCCATTACCTACATCCACACAAAGGCACAGCATCACAGCAGATGGACAGTTTGTACCACTCAACCTGTAACCATGGCGTTCTCTTCTGCCCAGTCCTTTGAACTACATCCTTTAGCTCTGGCGTCGCTCGTCCATTCTTTATCAAGTCCCGTTTTCCTTCAAAGTCCAACTTTGAAAATCCTTTCAGTTTAGCTATAACATCCTGATCCTCCATGGTTTTAGATGAAGCCAACAATAACACCACAACAACCATTGGTAACCTAGTAACCAGATAAAAGTGAGTTGACGTAGACCACGCCCTCTACTGAGGCAGAGTTACTGCCTGTCTCACCTCATATCTGTTCACTTTTGTTTTATGTCAAATTGTTAACACTGCATAAGTGGAAAACATAGTTAAAAAAAACACAACCCATTATAAGTAAAGTGAGTCCATATAACAGACATATGTAAAGTGGATAAAAACCTCTTTCTACAGCTTTACGTTGTTGGCATGAACAGAGGAAGCACAAAGGTCACGACCTCCAACACTTAACAAGGGATTGTTTAATCTGTGCTGAGGCATGGCTTGGAGCTGCCTCAGCTCACTGCATATTCACTGCATATTCACTGAATATTCACTGAATATTCACTGAATATTCACTGCATATTCACTGTATATTCACTGCATATTCACTGAATATTCACTGAATATTCACTGAATATTCACTGCATATTCACTGAATATTCACTGAATATTCACTGAATATTCACTGCATATTCACTGAATATTCACTGCATATTCACTGTATATTCACTGCATATTCACTGAATATTCACTGAATATTCACTGAATATTCACTGCATATTCACTGAATATTCACTGCATATTCACTGTATATTCACTGCATATTCACTGAATATTCACTGAATATTCACTGCACACTCACTGCATATTCACTGCATATTCACTGCATATTCACTGTATATTCACTGCATATTCACTGCAGTTGAAGAGGAAACAAACAAATACGACCATTTTGGTCACGAAAATGATTGAAAGCATTGGAATCATACAGATGTGATTTATAGCACAGACACTTGGACAAATGTTTATTAGTATTATTTATATTGATCAGAACTGATGATGGATTATGTCTGGAGAGACCCTGCCTCACCTGCCTCCTTTAACTGCACGACTCTGATACACACAGCAGGACGTGCAAACACCAGCCACCTGTTGAAGCAGCTGTCAACTGGACCAGGACATTAGAGACTAAACTCTACCCACACTTCACTAATATAAACAAACACTTTACAAACAACAAGGACCACAAACATCTGCATCTGATGGAGAAATAAAGAGCTGTGGAACGACAGCAGAAGAAGAACACACATACGACAACCACCACAGAAGAAGAACACACATACGACAACCACCGCAGAAGAAGAACACACATACGACAACCACCACAGAAGAAGAACACACATACGACAACCACCGCAGAAGAAGAACACACATACGACAACCACCACAGAAGAAGAACACACATACAACAACCACCGCAGAAGAAGAACACACATACGACAACCACCACAGAAGAAGAACACACATACAACAACCACCGCAGAAGAAGAACACACATACGACAACCACCGCAGAAGAAGAACACACATACGACAACCACCGCAGAAGAAGAACACACATACGACAACCACCGCAGAAGAAGAACACACATACGACAACCACCGCAGAAGAAGAACACACATACGACAACCACCACAGAAGAAGAACACACATACGACAACCACCGCAGAAGAAGAACACACATACGACAACCACCGCAGAAGAAGAACACACATACGACAACCACCGCAGAAGAAGAACACACATACGACAACCACCGCAGAAGAAGAACACACATACGACAACCACCGCAGAAGAAGAACACACATACGACAACCACCGCAGAAGAAGAACACACATACGACAACCACCGCAGAAGAAGAACACAAGTTTTTATTTCATTTCTGCACAACTGCTTTAGGAAAGAAAATTTCTTTTTTCAATGACAATGAATTGGAAATTGAAATTGAACTGACTGAGGAGAGAGAGAGACTGAGAAGAGAGAGTCTGAGAAGAGAGAGAGACTGAGAAGAGAGAGAGACTGAGAAGAGAGAGAGACTGAGAAGAGAGAGAGACTGAGAAGAGAGAGAGACTGAGAAGAGAGAGAGACTGAGAAGAGAGAGTCTGAGGAGAGAGAGAGACTGAGAAGAGAGAGAGACTGAGGAGAGAGAGAGAGCAAGATAGAACTGACACCTGAGATGTGGGGTCATGGACACAAATAGATGTGGACACACACAAGAAGCAGAGTTACAGCAGTAAAGGAAGAGAAGGAAAGAAGAGAGGGAATAAGGGAGGAAGGATGGGAGAGAAGGGAGGGAAGAAGTGGGTGGGAGGGTGACTAGTCATGAACAGACTTGGTATGAAAGATATGTTATAAAAATGACACAAACAGGTGTGAGAGAGAGAAAGAGAAGAAAGAACTCAGTGTCTGTACTTCCCCAGCATTCTAACTCCTAGGGCAGCCTAGACTGAACTGTGACTCATACATCATGTATACATGATATATGAGTCACATCATTTTTAACTAACCTGACCATAGGCTTTATCAAACAGGAATGTTTTAAGCCTAATTTTAAATGTAGAGACTGTGTCGGCGTTTTTAATATTAAAGGGAAGATGATTCCATAAGACAGTAACCATGGTAACTAAAGGCTCTAGCTCCTATTGTACTTTTAGAAACCCTAGGAACTTTCAGTAAACCTGCATTCTGAGAACGAAGGGTTCTATTGGGTTGGTACGGAACCAGATCATCTTTAAGATAAGAGGGGCCCATACCATTAATGGTTTTATATGTAAGGAGGAGGATTTTAAATTTAATTCTAGACTCAACTGGTAGCCAATGAAGGGTTTGGAGCACAGGGGTGATAGGGTTAGGGGTCAGGGGTCAGGGTTTGGAGCACAGGGGTGATAGGGTTAGGGGTCAGGGGTCAGGGTTTGGAGCACAGGGGTGATGTGTTCTCTTCTATTTGATCCTGTTAATAATCTTGCTGCTGCATTTTGAACCAGTTGAAGCTTTTTAGGGAATATTTAGGACACGCTACAAGTAAGGAGTTACAATAATCTAATGGTGATGTAACAAATGCATGAATTAACTTTTCTGCAGTCGTTTTAGACAGAATATTCCTAATTTTGGCTAATGTTGCGCAGGTGAAAGAAGGCTGTTCTACATGTTTGGTTAATGTGCCCTGACCTCTGACCCCTGACCCTTTGAATGAAAGATCTGGATCAAATAAAACTCCTAAATTTTTAACTGTGTCACTGGGTGTTACACTTAAGTTGTCTACAGTAACTATGTGGTCAGGTAGGGAGTCTGTCGCATTTTTAGGACCAATTATAACGACTTCAGTTTTTTCAGGGTTCAATAAAAGATAATTGTCACTCATCCAAGTCTTTATGTCTTGGACACATGTACTTAGTTTATCTATTTGTCTGGTCTGATCAGGTTTAATCGATAAATATAGCTGTGTGTCATCTGCATAACAATGAAAATTAATGCCATGATTTGTAATGATGTTACCTAAAGGGAGCATATATAGTGTAAACAAAATAGGCCCAAGGACTGACCCTTGAGGAACGCCATAATTAACTCTGGAGGACTGCGATGATTGTTGATTGACGTGAACAAATTGGTATGGATTAGATAAATATGATTTAAAGCAGCAGAGGGCTGCTCCTCTAATACCTATATCACATTCTAATCTGTGCACTAAGATACTGTGGTCAATGGTGTCAAAGGCTGCACTAAGGTCTAATAACACCAGGACCCATATTAATCCCATGTCAGCGGCTAATAATAAGTCATTAGTAACTTTAACTAACGCTGTTTCAGTGCTATGATGGGCACGAAAGCCAGACTGAAACTGTTCAAATAAACTATTATCCTGCAGGTATTGGCACAGCTGTTTAACTATTACTCGTTCTAAAACCTTTGACAGGAAGGGCAGATTAGATATAGACCTAGAATTGTCTAGAATGTCAGGATCTAGGGTAGGCTTTTTCAGAATTGGTTTAATAACAGCATATTTAAATGACTGCGGCACATATCCAGTAATTAATGAAGTGTTAATTATATTTAGGACAGTGTTAATAATTAGGGGCAGAATCTGTTTAAAGAGTTTAGTTGTAATTGGATCTAAGAGGCAGGTGATGATTTGGAAGACATGATAATAGATATGACATCAGTTTGGTCTACAGTGGTGAAATTATTTAGTGTTACAGAGGGATTTATTAAAGGGCCTAGGTTTGAAACCACTGCTTTTTCTGATCTAATGTTTGGGAGAAATGTGTCTATTTTGTCTCTAATAGTTGATATTTTATTGTTAAAGAACTGCAGGAAATCATCAGAATGGAGCGTGGATGGAATAACTGGTTCCACGGAGGTGTGTCTGTTTGTCAGTTTGGCTACAGTACTGAACAGGAATCTAGAATTATTCTTGTTTTCTTCTATTATGGATGAGTAATATCTAGTTTTGGCTGTACGCAAAGATGGATTACACTTTAGTCACATATTTTTACAGGCATTGAAAGAATCTTCTAAGTTGGATCGCCTCCATTGCCTCTAATTTACGTGTTGTTTGTTTAATGGAGCGAGTGTCAGCGTTGTACCATGGGGAGGTTCATCTAATCTTAGTAGTTTTTAACTTGAGGGGGGCAACTATATCTAACGTAGTTTGTAGTGTGAGCATGGTACTATCGACTAACTCATCACTTATACTGGGACTAATTGTGTCCTTTACATAATCACATGACATAGACACAATTAGTGACTGAATTAACTCTTTGTACTTTGAGACAGCACGGTCACATCGTATCCTTTTCATTTGTGTTTTAATCACTGAGGTAGAAATATCCTCAAACAAAACCTGGAAGGTCATTAAAAAGTGATCTGAGAGTATGGGATTATGGGTAAAAACGACGAGGTCATTAATTTCAACACCAAGTGTTAAGATCAGATCAAGTGTATGTCTGTGAATGTGGGTTGGTTTATTATTATTTTGGATAAAGCCTAATCCGTCTAGTAGGTCACTAAATGCATTACTAAGAGAGTCAGTGTTGTTATCAACATGTATGTTAAAATTACCAACTATTCTAATCCTATCCCAGTTCAACACTACACTGGATAGAAAGTCAGAGACTTCTAATAAAAACTGTGAATAAGGACCAGGAGGGCGGTAGACTATGACAAAAAGGACTGGTTTTTGGTTTCTGCAGTTGGGGAAAGTAATGGATGAAACTAGACTTTCAAAGGAGTGGTAAGTGGGATTAATTTTATGATTAATTTTAGGGCTAAGACCTAAACTGGAGTGGGATATTATTGCCACTCCTCCACCACGGCCACTGGTTCTGGCTGTGTGATAGTTCACATGTATTGGTGGCGTGGATTCATTTAATGCGACATATTCATCCTGCTGCAGCCAGGTTTCAGTCAGAGCTAAAATATCAATTTTGTAATCACTAATTAGATCGTTTATTAACAAAGATTTGGAAGAAATAGATCTAATATTGATCAGTCCACATTGGATAAAATTGTTAGGTGTTCTTTTAATCTGATTATTACTTAAAACTATTTTTATTAAATTATTTGATCTCACTCCTATAGGTTTTTTAATATTAGGTTTATTATTAACTACACAAGGAATAGACACAGTCTTTCTATTATTTGCTACATGGTGGGTTTGTGACAGCTCAGAGTAAAGTGGATGCACAGAGAAGTGTTTTACTCTATGACTCTGCGCCTGGGCCCGCACTCTGGATTGTCATTTTGACAGGCTAAGTTTGGCAGCCACATTTTGTGCTAAGAGAGAAGCACCTTCCCAAGTGGGATGTATGCTATCTCTGCGAATGAGCCCAGGCTTTTCCCAGAATGTACGCCAATTATCTATAAAAACAACATCGTTTTCTGAGCACCACCTAGACAACCAGCGGTTAAATGATGAGAACCTAGAGTACATCTCATCACTGGCCAAATTGGGCAGGGGTCCAGAGAATGCTACGGTGTTACACATCGACTTAGCAAGTTTACACACCGATGCTACGTTCAGTTTAAGAACCTCTGATTGTTTCCATCGGACATCGTTACCACCAGCGTGGATCACGATGTGGTGGAAGCTAGCCCTGCTCTGCTGTAAAAGCCTAAGGTTTCCTTCGATGTCACCGACTCTGGCCCCTGGATAACACCTGACAGACACCGCTGGGTGCTTCACGTCTCTAAGAACAGAACTGCCAATGAGGAGGGTGTCTGGTTTGGCCGGTGTTCTGCCATGGGGTCTGCTAGAGACGCGAAGCTCCTGGTGCGCTACATTTGTGCGACTAGCACCACGCTTCCCCCGTACTGTCACAAAGCAGTCTCTCGACTCCCCCGGCTGCACGGGGGACGCTGAGGGGCTAGCCACGCTCCTATTGCTGTTAGCACGGCCTGCGGTCCCTGCAGCTACCTCGCTATAGCTAGGCCTAGCATTAGCCTCCAAGCTGCAGAGCCGTGCTTCTAACTCAGAAACCCTGTCCTCCAACCCTGTCACTAAACTACACTTCCAACAGCTACTGCTATCCTCAGTAAAGGAGGCAGGGACTCACTGTACATACAACACACTGAGCAGAAAATACGAGAAGAAGGAGAACTAGCCATGCTAAGGGAAGCTAGGCTAGCGAAGTTAAAGAGGAAAACAATACACTCACCAGATGCGACGCCGTGTCGTCTCAGCTGCGTTCACTCACTGATAATTATTATTACTGTGATATATGTTCTGTTCTATAAATGTAAAGAGTATAAAGTACAAATATTTATATAAATGTAAAGAGTATAATGTACAAATATTTATATAAATGTAAATAGTATAAAGTACAAATATTTATATAAATGTAAATAGTATAAAGTACAAATATTTATATAAATGTAAATAGTATAAAGTACAAATATTTATATAAATGTAAAGAGTATAAAGTACAAATATTTATATAAATGTAAAGAGTATAATGTACAAATATTTATATAAATGTAAATAGTATAAAGTACAAATATTTATATAAATGTAAAGAGTATAAAGTACAAATATTTATATAAATGTAAAGAGTATAAAGTACAAATATTTATATAAATGTAAAGAGTATAAAGTACATATATTTATATAAATGTAAAGAGTATAAAGTACATAGTACATAAAGTAAACACAACACACACATATATATATATATGTGTGTGTGTGTGTGTGTGTGAGAGAGAGAGAGAGAGAGAGAGAGAGAGAGAGAGAGAGAGAGAGAGAGAGAGAGAGAGAGAGAGAGAGAGAGAGAGAGAGAGAGAGAGAGAGAGAGCGCGTGCGCATGTAGACCATATGTTGAGTTCGCGCCCACCGCATATGCACGGCTGCGCAGCACACGCGCGCCTCGAGGCTCACACACAAACACACGCGCATTATTATTGGCTACTGCTAGTCAGGGAGAGAGAGAGAGAGAGAGAGAGAGAGAGAGAGAGAGAGAGAGAGAGAGAGAGAGAGAGAGAGAGAGAGAGAGAGAGAGAGAGAGAGAGAGAGAGAGAGAGAGAGAGAGTCCCGATTTGATGCACAAGGAATCGCGAGGAGCTTGCGCTGACAGACGGCAGATCGTCTGGCTCACGCTCACTGCCTGTAACACCTGAACAATCAGCGAACATAAGCGACGAACAAATGTAAGCAAAGGCGAACAAGAGGAGCGACAAAGAAAGAAAGGAGAAGAAGAAGGAGCCGGAGCAGGGGGTGGGGGGCTGGCAGCCGGCAGGATCCCCGGACCCGGAGCAGCGTCCGCAGGGGCTGAAATTAGCGCCACGACCGCCACATCCCATCAGCGCGAGCTCTGAGATGACAAAGGTGCGTAACGGGGGTGTTCGCTCCCATTGTGCCGCTTCTGTCTGCGTCCTACATGGCGCGTTTAATCCCCGTGGTTCGGTAGTCCGTCCGAGACAAAAAAAGATACCAGGGCTCTGGTGTGTGGCAAGAAAGGGCAGTTATTTAGGGGCGTTGTGTTCCTACGGTGTCCGTTTTTCTGCTCCGGAGCCCCGGTGTTCGGAGCGGTAAACGCACCGGCAGCGGTAGCGGTAGCAGCAGCGGTAGCGGTAGCGGCAGTGTGGTGATAATAAAAGGAGATTTATGGAAAAGCAGAGCTAGTTGTTTGTGCTCCAGGGAAAATGCTGCGTTCACAGCCCACATGTGTGTCATTCAGAGGCGGAGGAACGGCTCCATCACGACCCCGAATGTCTCATCTGATCTGGGCCACGTTTTAGCGGAGTGAGAAGGCTGCAGATTTTAAGAGAGAGTGTGTGATATTGTCTTTATGGGGACATTGATATGTTTACACAGTCACATCATGGGGACGTCTGACACTATGGGGACCAAAATTCAGGTCCCCGCGAGGGTTAAATATAAATAAAGGTCCCCACTAGTAAAATAGAAAAGATGTGGGCCTATAAATCCATTATTTTTCCCTCATAAAGCATGAGGTATATGGGTGTAAAGTGAAACATGTACATAAGGTTTGAAGATGTGTTTACTTAAAAAAAAAATCATCTATTTGTATATTTTTAAATATTTATAATTTCTTAAAAAATATTATTTTATTCATTCATGTTTTAATATTTTTGAAATGATTGTTTTTCAATTTATTCTTTCATTTTTTATTAATTTTAAATTGACACACCCCCTCCCCAGATTTTGTCATTATCATCATTATTATTATTATTATTATTATTATTATTATTATTATTATTATTATTATTATTATTATTATTATTATTATTATTATTATTATTATTATTATTATTATGATAATTGTATTTATGTATTTTATTTAACAATTGTTTACACGACCCAATGGCAAACTTCATTATAAAGTTGGTCCTCATGACACATGGAAACGAGTGTGTGATGACTGATTTATGGGGACATGAATGAGTTTACAAACTCACACCATTGGGACCAAAATTCAGGTCCCCACAAAGGTTCAATATAAATGTAGGTTCTCACTAGTGAAACATAAATGTGTGTGAAGTATGCAAATGTGTGTAAGTGATGTAGCTCTAATACATTAATCACATTTTTTCTGGAAACATGCATTTAAACACATTTATAAACATGCATTTAAACACATTTATAAACATGCATTTAAACACATTTATAAACATGCATTTAAACACATTTATAAACATGCATTTAAACACATTTATAAACATGCATTTAAACACATTTATAAACATGCATTTAAACACATTTATAAACATGCATTTAAACACATTTATAAACATGCATTTAAACACATTTATAAACATGCATTTAAACACATTTATAAACATGCATTTAAACACATTTATAAACATGCATTTAAACACATTTATAAACATGCATTTAAACACATTTATAAACATGCATTTAAACACATTTATAAACATGCATTTAAACACATTAATAAACATGCATTTAAACACATTAATAAACATGCATGTGTGATTACATGTATGTATGTTTAAAATGATCAGTGACACATGTTTACATGCATAAACATGTTAGCTTATCGTCCTGTGGTTCTCAGTGATCTGCTCCATAACTGCCTTCATGACTCTCCCTGACTGTCCTTCACTTAACTGAAGGAAAAACTGAATATATTGTTTTTAGCGCTGACTCAACTTTAACCCTTTAACACCACGGTTCTCAAACTGGGGTCCACGGACCCCTAGGGGGACGTGGTGCATGTCCAGGGGGTACGCGAAATTATTCACGGTTTTTTTTCTTTTTTTTTTTCTTTTTTTTTTCTTTTTTTTGCTGTTTTATTTTGAAATGCGGAAGTTTTATTTTGTAGCGAGCGGGCAGAAGTAACAGCGCTGTTTGACGCCAGCTTGACTAAATTGAGACGGAGCGAGTCACAGGCTATTTTTAGCCACCCTGCAGCGAACATGGATCGATTTTTGTGTCCGCCAAGTT